>OX101753.1:123034825-124234825 GCA_944452675.1 Tachina lurida | reverse complement strand
TATGATTTTGTTCTAAACATTATATCCAACACATATTTTTTGATATATTTTTCAAACTATTGTATAATAATTTAATTGAATTTTTATGTTTTAAAAACATGGCAATAATATTTAAATTTTTCATTATCAAAGACAACAACCATTTTTGAAGAAAATAATTTAGAGACTTCAAAGACAAGAACTCAGAAGCATTTTCAAACAAAAACGTCCTAAATCTTCTTACTGAATTAGGGCATAAATTTTTGTCCGGACAAAATCGAACTGAGCTGCCAACATCATGTTATATGAATAATAAAAGCACAGAGTGTACATGTATTTATTACAATAGAAGTAAAGAAAAATTAAGAAAAACATATCCAAATGTATGGAGTTGATCGAAACCATTGCAGTAAACAATTAAAAAGATGTGTATGACACAGCAAATTGTAATCATTTGCCGCTGTGCTGCCACTTGCAAAATTAATACGCATCGTTTACACACGTATTTCATATGGTAGCTTTGATTTTCCAGACAAAATGTTCGAAATGGATGTATCGTCTTGCAAAAAACTCTCAGTAAAAAAATTTTCTCCAAACAAAACTTTTGTTCCGAAACAATGGGTGAATTCACCTTTAATTAATGCTCAAACAGAATATGTCCGCAACTTCAAATTAACAAAGCCCATAATAAAAACTACGGCAGTAACTTCAAATGCTCTATAGTTTTAGTTTTACTTTCTTTTGTGCTTATTTTTCTTTGTAGTTTTGTTCACAAAATGTATGCAATTTATTGAAAGTATGGTAGCATTCTTGAGAGAATGAGTATTTATATATGAGAGCATAAGAAAAAACGTTGTCAAAATAAAATAAATTCTATCTATCGACTGCTTTCTGGTGCTGATTTTTTGTGTCAATTTGTATGGAAAATGTGTTTATGCCGCAATTCTGTTTGATCATTTAATATGTATAATATTTTCTATCAATAGTACAAACTTTCGTATGAATGTATGTACATATTTTTATTTTAAATATAAAAATACTAATTATTTCTATATATAAATATATGCTTAGATACATATATATGTATATATAAGTATATATATGCATATATACCTATATACTTATATGCATATACATATATATGTGTATACTTAAAATGTTGAAGATGTATTTCATATGTTTTTTCTATTTCTGCAAAATATTTAGTTTGCAATAATATTAATTGACTTGAAATATGTTGAAAAATAAGTAGTTAGTAGTCAAATTAAAAGTCATGCAGAGACGGGCAATTGACTGCCGTCTATGACATGACTATGTTAAAATAGTGAGTAGGCGACAAGGAAAAAGTCACTTAATCAACTATATGTGGTATATTGTATTAGTGCATGTTTACAGTTATTTCAAAAACCAACCAAACGAAAAATTGTTATTTTCAGTAAATCGAAGAAATTTTCCTAGCTATCCTAAAATAACTTTTACAAAGCTGATATTGTTTTTTATGAAAGTTATCAATTTCTGGAACTGTTTGAGAAATATAAAACATTTTTGATCCATATATATTGACATACATATATTTAATAATATAAAGTGTGAACTTGACAGATTTGACTTCTCCACTAGCAGAACAGTGGAACAAGGTTGGTAAAAAAAGCCAAAATTTAAATTTTTCTTCTCGAATATTTCCTAAACTGTAAGCGGAACTGCATAAATGTAGCAGACCTTTTTTTAGCTCTTGGATAGGGAAATCCACTTGCAAAAATTTTTTTTTATCAGATCAAAAACATCAGCTTGGCATCAGTTTGAATTTTTCATTAACCCGAGGTCACTCACTTTGGGGCTTTGTGACTAATAAGTAGTTTAAAAACGCGACAGTAATATATCGACCGTCAATAGCTACAGTAATCACGGTTTAGCACTTTGGATCACTTCTGCTTTAAAAGTATTTTATTTGTAGCAGAATTCTGCTATTTTGAAACCGATTTTAGCTTTTATTGCATGGAAAGTTACAAGAACACGTAATTTGATGTTTAAGCCACCAAAAACCATGCGATTAGGCGCCTTTAGATTTTTTTGCTGGGCTACGCCAAATACAGAGTTTACGCCAAAGACCGTGTCTCCGCGGATAATCTCCTTTCATTGGAGCACTTGAGCATTTTACATTTGAAACCGAAAAATGTACAACAACAACCCTGCAGAAAATGGAACTGACACAAGACTAGTCACGTGATCGGTCTTTAAGTGATAGTGCGAGTTCTAACACTTCCTATGAAGCGGAGCAGTCACTTTTACATGGGGCTGGCCTAGGATGGGGTTAATTGATACTTTGTATACGCCTTTTGACTTGTCACTGAACTATCCCACAGGAACATATTTGGTGTAGAATAATATAAACTATTTAAAAATGTCATTCCGGCACTTAACTGTAACAATGAAAACTTATAATTTTTGTTTTTATTGTTACAAATTCAATTATAATTTACTTTTGAGCAGATATTTTTTGGCATTCGAACTGTCAACTTCGTGCATGACAGGCTTGCACACTACCCACTCGACCACAGAGGTACCCATATTTCAAAATTATCTAAGTATAGTCACAGGACTTGTTCCAGACTGACTTGGCAGTATCATTGGAGGGAACAATGAATCCAACCACATCGAACCTGATCAGTGTCGTTTACTATAATACTAGACCAGCTCCCAATTAAATTGACAAAGGATCAATACGATACATCACGATGATGGTGAATATGTAACCATTTACAGGATATGTCCTTTTTTCACTATACACAACTCCCTACTTTTGGTAACACTATCATTTTCTCAAGTCATTGTTACTAAATTTTCTGCAGGGTATACATATATAAATGTCATTCCGACATTTATGTACATATGTACGAGTACTCGTAACTGTAACAATGAAAACTTGCACTTTTTTATTATTTTTATTTTTCAGTTAAACATTTTTTTATTAATTTTCAGCTTTTGATTCATAAATATTAATTTTAACCTTTTAATTAAAAAATATCGCATAGCGTATGAGGACATAAAGCATAAAATTAAAATATTTACGTGAAATTAATGCCACTACGAAATAAAAATTATAGAAGACACAGGGCTAGGTGTGAGCTAGAGGTTAGAATTCGCAATTATCTTCCGTCTCATGACATCTCTGTGTGCTTTATGTTCCACATTACCCACTCGACCATACGGGCACTCATATTTCAAAAGTATAAATATGTATGTACAAGTTAAGCTTAGGTTAATATCTAAGTATAGTTACGAGACCTGCTCCAGAGTGACTTGACGTTCCACTTATATCGATTCATTGTCTTTTCTAGCCAAGTCTTTCTTATATATATACTAAACCAAAAAAAAAATTATAAAAAATATTCGTAGTACATAACACATGCCCCAGCGGAGTCTTTCTTATATAGACAAACTAAACAAAAAAAAATATTCGTAATACATATAGTATATAATATTCGTAATAGTGCCCTATTGAAATATGGATGAATTAATGGAAAATAAAAGTAAACGAACAAAAATGTTTTGAGGTATAATTTACCCTATGAAGAGAGATATACTTGTTCCCCTATCAAAAATTCAATCCTGAGTCTAGATTGTAAACTTTTAATATACTTTTGAAACCTATTCGAACACGGATATTCGAATTCGTATTCGATTTGCCGAATATTCAGCCATTTTTAGACATTCGTGTTCGCCAAATTCAGGCGAATACGAATACGAATATTTTTACAAAAAATTAAATAAATAAATCCATAAATTCTAAACGAAATTTAAATAAATTTAAATAAAACGAAATTTAAATACATTTTCATAAAAAATTTTTGTAGAAATTTGTGCTTTGTGTCATTTTAAAATGCTATTTAATAACAGCCATTAAAATTTTGGGTAGTTTTTATTAACTTTAAAGTACGCCAACAGGAGTATGAAGTTGTTTTTCCTAACAATTTTTGCATATTTCATTTTGCAGGCGCAAACATAACCCCAATTTTATGACTATAAATTTCACATATAATATTCGTCTTCCTATTCGTATTCGCGAATATCGTTTCAAATATTCGTATTCGAATATCAAAATTTGACATTCGTTACATCACTACTGTGTATCTTAAGAACATACGAAACTGTATATGTGCATATTACACATCCCGCTTTCTAAAAGATATTTATTTTTAAATCCCAGTTTTTGATGGATCATGTCCCGCTTTCAGCTTCCAATGTAGGAAAATCCAAAGAAAAAAAAACAGATATTTATATTATTTGATAGGTCATGGACTCATTTACAATACTAGAACGAGTTATAACGAAGCATGTTGTGATGTCTGTTAAAGCTTTTTAGCTTTTAAGATGTTCAGTAATTCTCAATTACTTTATGGTAGATTTTATATAATACCAATTTTTTTCAAGAATTTTATTTAATTTTTATTAAACAACATAGTTACCTTAATATATAAACCGCCCAACTCATTATTTTATATATTTTTTTTAAATCGAGATTTTTTTAACACTCCCATTTTCTCAAGTCCTACGACAAGTACGCTTGGTTCAATTGTCACCAAATTTTCTGCAGGGAATATACAAACAAAAAGTAAAAAAAAACTGTTAAAGGATTTTATTTTTTGGACGTATCTAATTAAGCGCGGTTGTCAATTTCCGCCAAAGACAAGTTCTCAATTCCATTCTAAAAAAATTAATGCAAATGATTATTAGGTATTTACTACTTCAAAGCAAAATTCCACAAAAAAAAAAAAGGAACAACAACAAATACATATGTACATGCCAAAGTCTGAAATTGAATTAATAGTGTTTTCACACTGACTTGGTTTTAATAAATGTTGGTTTTAACGTTAAAAATGTTAAAACCTGGTTTTACCATAAAAATTGTTTTTGTTAAATCCAACTTAAAACCACTTCTGAATTGGTTTTATAAAATGAAACCCTGTTTTCGTTGTGGTAAATTCAGTGCTGCCAAGTTAAAATGAGCGGCAGCAGCTGATAATTTTTATGCCACTGAATAACAATAGATGTCGCTGGAAAGATTTTTTTAACTTAAAAATTGATGCAGTAGCAACAATAATCAAAAAATTATGGTAAAAAAGAGTTTTTTGAAAGGAAAACAATGAAAATATTTTCATTGACCTCTGGAAAGTGAAAATGAAAATATTTTCATTGACCTCTGGAAAGTGAAAATAGACGATGTGATTGACATCGATCCGCCGATAAAGAAGTTTTATTTTGTGATTTATTTGTGCATTTTTGATATGAAATAACTTGATTTCAAAGCACTTCTTCATTTTGTATTACTAGTTCCATAATTTTAAAATATATATTTACAAAATATAAAACCATTTCCATTTTAGAGCGCATTGCAAAGTTTCTTAGTTTTTCACAAAAACAAAACAGTTGTTGTACAGTTTGTCAAATAAGTGTTATAAGAACCAGAAAAAATACAACAACAAACACACGCATTTTTGCAGGAGATTTATTTTATTTTAAGCAAAGTTAATAGACAGTCTGTGAGTTAAAACCTGAATTTAACAAACTTGCAGTGTGAATGCAAAATCAGCTGTTTATGGTTTTAACGTTAAAACCAGGTTTTAACTTGCAGTGTGAAAACACTATAAGGGCGACTTTTGGGGATCGAGATTAAGATTAGTTTATTTCTCTAATTAGCTTATCCGAAAATTAACTTAATGTTAATTAATTGAGTTTGATATTTTTGAGTGGTAGTTTAAACTTCTTATTATGTGTAGTATTACTGAGGAAAAAAATAGTGGCAACATTTTCAGTGCAAAAGTCATACATGTTATCAACACTTTTGATTTTTTGTGGGAAGAAGAAGAAACTGACATATTTTATTATTTACAAGTAAAATTTTGCGCGTGTTAAAGGAAATATATAACTAATATAAAATATATATATCAGTCGTAATTTAGCTCTGGGTGGGAGAACACCTTTTCGCGTCGTCGTAGTTATTTTTTAAATGCGGCCAGGCATTTTGTTGTTGTCTTGCTTTCGAGAATTTTGCGGCTGTCGCATTGTTTAATGTTTTTTTCTACGATCAACCGTAATTAATTGCGGTTCTTTTTGGAATTCTTCATTGGCATATGCAATCGATTTGTTTGTTAAGTACATACTCATATGTATAACTGTTCGTGATTTGTGACATTATGATGACCTGTTCGACCGCTTGTATTGTGAATTGTATAACCACACTTTTTTATGGATTGAATTGACGCTTGAGGGATTTTGTTGGAACGTTGATAAATACTGGATATTGACATTTTAAATTTTTGGAATAATTTACTGATGGAGACCAAATTGAGTACTCTGTGAACTTGATAAATAACCTGATTTGTGGAACACATAATACTGATCTGACGATATAATTTTGTTGAAGAACCTGGTGGAGACCAAATATAATACTCGAATGGTGGATAGCGGATGATTTGATTGGGAATTTGTTGTAGAACCTGGTGGAGAACCAAATATAACTCGGATTTTAAGAAGATTTTGACTGGTGGAGACCATTTATACTCTAGGAGTGGACTCTAGGATTCTCTACTTCCTACGTGAAGGCGTGGGTCGAATGAGGCCTTGAGAAAACTTCTATTTGTTGAAGAACCTGGCACTTTGCTCTTGGTAGCTAGCCATAAAATTTTAAACCCCAAAAAAAAAAAAATATATATATATATTTATTTATGTGTTTTTAAATTATTTTATCATATAATTTTTACAAAAAATTATATGTTTCACAAGTGTATGTTGTCAATATTAATATAAGATTAAACCACCACCATTGGCCGCTTAAGCAAGCAAGTAAAATCATGTAATCGACTACCCAAAAATCACAAATGAAGATTAAGGTTAATTTAATCTCTAATCTTGAACTCAAAAAGTCGCCCTAAGAGTTCAACAAACATCTCCAAAGCATTGAAACATAGTTCATCTCCAGACGAAACGTTCATTCCACTGCGCTGATTTACACGGGCATAATTGTGCTGGAATAACATACCAGTTTGTTGGTGAAAGAGGAAAAGAGAGGTGTTTTGTGTTTGGCATAATTGTTCGACCAGCTACAACCCCGCATTAGCAGCACAAAACCAATACACACACAAATTAAAAAAAAACAGCAAATGTTAAATCAAAGACTATAAATATATAAAGATGTTCCACGTAGAACATTAAATGAAAACTAAAATTTTTTGTGTTTATAGATGCTGTGGGGGAAGTAACAAGGGAAAAATAAATTGTTTGTTATTTGAACGAAACCACAAAGAGAGCACAAAATTTTTGAGCATTCACACTTATATAAATATGTATGTAGTAATGTTGTATGGCATACAATGTATGCACACACATAATTGAAGCTTATAGAGAAATTTAGTTGTGTGTGTGTTATATTTCTTGTTTAAAGCGCAGTCAAGTAGGAGCAAAAATATGAAATAACTAAAAGAAGTTTCTTGTTTTGATACATTCATGTGCAAATAAATCATGAAAATCAAATGCGACCGATTGTGTTATTGTAGGGTAAAAATACGTGTTTTATTGTTGTAAAATTAAAAATAAGTTGATTCGCACCGAACTATAATTATTTTATTTAGAAATTTCAATTATATGTATATCAATTATATATTTCAATTACATATTATCTGTTTCTTTATCATAATTTTTAGCGTGAACAAACATTTCTGAAGGATATGACAAAACTTGTGCTGGTTTAATTATATCCACACGACATTTAGCGCAAGTAATTCGTTGAGCTACATATATAACCAACAAAATATCGGCTTGATGTTAACTCTATTGGAACATTATTAGAGTTAAAACAATCTGCATCTTCATTAAAATAATCTTCATTTTCATCGAATATGTTTGTTACATTAACGTCAGGTGTGCGACTACTTTCTGCTGTACTTCGACTTCTTTGAGTATCTTCTAAAATTGTTTGGAACTCAATAGGTAAAAATATCGCATCGTCGTTTGCACAATTTGAAGAGGTACTAAATTGCGTTATTTTAAGAGATAGCAGTTTAGCTACTGCGACATTTAATTCATAGACCGAAGGATTTTTGCAGTGTCCGCCCTTGGGACGTAGGTATATATGAAAAGAAGTTTTCCAATGGATCTTGATTAAAATGGCTCGTTAAAATGCATATCAAATTTGAGTTTTCCGCAAACAATTCACGATAACGATAAAATAGCTCTCGTAGTTTGAATTAGGCCATCAATTGAAAATATTTTATTTCCTGCGTATTCAACCTGTTTCATATAGGTAATTAGCTCTTCGAGTAATTACCAAGTTGTGCTTTTCGGCTTCAGGCCACGCTTCAGGGGCTTTGCATCGTTAAAATACATGCTGTTTAAGCAATCAAAATAGCTATCTAGTTTTTTTATAAAAGAGCACGTTGAAGTGGCTATTGTTGCTATTGTCGTGTAAACTGGCGATTTTCATTTACAGATTGGATTGCAGCAGCAACTGAATTGCTCAAAGTTTGGACAGCTAGGCCAACACGCATCTTCTGAAAATTATTTGGGTTTATGTGCACCGTTGTTAATTTTGTCATTTTGGTTACTTTTCCATACTCCAACTCGAATATTTCTCTAACAACGTCGAATCGCGCTACGCCATGCAGTGTTTTAAAATCGGCTTTCATGAAAGCATTTGTTATGGATTTGAAAATATGGGGTACGTCGTACATCAGGTAAATTTTTGCATTTTTATAAATAAAATAAGGTTTTTCACAAGATCCGCCTAGCATATCATAGCATTTTCTATTATTGGGTCCTTGATCACACCTAAGCCCACGCACATTTAGTCCCATTTCTCTTAAAATGTCAAAGTTTGACTCCACAAGTTTTTTTAGTACATCACCTTTTATTGAACTGGAAGTAACAAAATAGTTTAAAACGAACTTCCAACTTTTTACAACTCCTCTTATCATAAAAACGCAAACTTGGGACCCCATTTGATTCACTCGTTCATATCCTAAATCGACAACTCCATCTATAACATCTGCACATTTATTATAAGTAAATTTTTTTCTTATAGATACTTCATCAAAAATTAAAATGCATTCTTTTTCAAAAGGTTGCATCTTTTTCACAGTTTCTGTGAGCGCATTGTATATGGGCACTTCCAAAAAAAGTCCACCATGACGGACAAATTTAAAGTTCACCAACAGATTTGTTTTCTTGGGGAAAAAGATTTTTTAATCTAGAAGCTTGGAAAATAAGTGTATATCAGTCCAAGTCCTAACAAAAAAGTTTTGTATGAAAATACTTGGCCAATTCGCAGAGTTAAGCAATTTTGTTAGTCAAGTCAAACCCCACTTCTGTTTTTTGTAACGTAACGCCAGGTCATATTTTGCGAATATCTTTAAATCCTTAGGTGTGATTGTTATAATTTTTTCACTGAATATAGACCTATTTAATCACTTCTCAAATGTAAGAAAAATTTTTTTCAAACACAATTTTAAAACTTTTTTTTTCAACCTTTTGTCGTGCAAATGGCATGTAACGCCAGAATGGAATTACCCATATACATGAATTGTTACCTGGCTGCAAATTTTTAATGCTACTCCATCCACTAAAGGATGAAGGACTCTGAAGGTTCAATTTCAATATATTTCTTAAGAACAAGTATGTGGAGGTTGATCTTTAAAATATACTTTGAGAAAAGCTTATCTCATGCTCTTCCCAACGCGCATTTGTCCCTCTATTTATCTTTAGGAGCATTTTGCAAAATGTTTTTCGTTTGGACTTATATTTAAATTAAATAACTAAATTTATATTCGGTGCGAATCCATGTATTTGCAAAAGTACAACAATAAAATACATATTTTTGCCCTATAAATAGACAATCGGTAACATTAAATTTTATGTAGCTTATGTCCATACACTTATGCATATGTGCGAAAACACAAGCTCTTTTTGTTTGTGTAAATTTTTTCTTTGCTTTAAATTAAATACACACATCCATTCATACTTACGCATGCAAAGGCACACACACATGCATGCGTATGCAGATGAATAGCGAAGACTTGAGAATAATAAGTGCTCTGAGAAAATAAATTACTCTCTTTGAAACAAATGGATTTAGTAGTAAATCCACCAGCAAATTAAGCACTGGCAGTACAATGTATGGACGTAGAACATCTTCATATATTTATAGTCTTTGGTTAAATGAATACGAAAAACACTAACACACACAAAGCTGTGTACACGCGTATACATTTTATAGCAGATGAATTAGTCTCGTGTAATTTGGAAAAGAACAACAATTGTGCGGCTTAAAAATTTTTCTCGTGTGAGAAAAATTATTATTATTAAGTTTTTCTTTTAATTTTGTATTTATTAATTTTTTAAATATGGCGTTCGCTCTAATCTTATTTCTTCACAAAAGCTTACAAAATGGTGGTTACTCTAGGTCTTAACTAATTAAGGTTACTTACAAACTACTCTTATGGTTACTTATAATAAAGGTTGCCAGATTTACATTTATATTCATTAATAATATTATCACACCCGTGACATGCTCTTTTTTTTTTTTTTTTTATATTTTTATTTTGTAATTTACCTTGCATTACGCGTTTATTATGTGGACAGACTATCAATTCCATAATCCCTACCAAACCTCATTGGCGGTCTTACGGTACGACCACTTCTTGTGACTATAGGTCCTCTGACATGCCCCTCCTCCGTGTTTGACCCACTGGTTTCAGGTACTAATTCCCTAGGGTCATCATTGATCCTTTCTGAAACGACTGGTTCAAACACGTCACAATTCTCACTTCTTCCCCGAATTTCTTCTCTACTTGCAGTAATTACCTCCCCTGGGGAAGGAGGAAAACCCTGATCTCCTACGTAACTTTCCTCGCATAATAATTCACTAGCATCGAAGTCCTCATTTTCTGTTTTCACTATAAATCGTCGATTTCGTCTGAAATAGTTGTCAAAATTGTCTTTAATAATATATGACCTGTCGTTGTGTGCTGATACAATTTTACCATTATGCCATTCTTTTCCGTTCTTTTTAAATAAAACTGATTCACCCTCACTTAATGCTGTCAAAGGCCTAGCATTTCTGTCGTAATAAAACTTCTGTTTTTCTCTTTTCCTCTCTATCCTGTGTCGAACCTCCTGTTCATTTATGCTGTTTGATTTCAAAAGTGAACCTGATACTGGCAGTTTTGTCTTTAAGAGTCTGCCAAAGAATAGCTCAGATGGAGTGAGACGCATATCTGCCAATGGGGTCGTATTGTATTCCAGCAATCGATACTGAAATTGAGACCCGTCATTTGTTTTCGCACAGCGTTTAAGTATATTCTTTGCTATTGACACACCTTTTTCGGCCAATCCATTACTCTGGGGATATCTTGGGCTGGAAAACCGGAATTGCACATTATACTCCTTAGAAAATTTTGAAAATTCCCTTGATCCAAATGGGCTATTATCACACTTAATTATAGTCGGATATCCTATGTTATCAAATATCCGGCAAATAACACTAATAATATGAGTCGATGTCTTCTTCCGAACGGGTTCTGAAACAATAAAGTTGGAGTAGGCGTCAACAATCACAATATAGTCGCGACCAGCAAACTCAAAAAGATCCATCGCCGCTATGTGAAACGGATAATTTGGAATCTCTTCCTGAAGCAATGGCTCCTTTTGGTTACCCCTACGAAAATTTTCACAGATCCTGCAGGCAGACACCAAATCCCTAATCTGCCTGTTCATGTCGGGCCAATAATAGAGTTTTCTTGCCCGCGCTAGAGTTTTTTCTATGCCCAGATGTGGTGCGTGTAGCCAAATTGCCATTCTGTGCTGCAATCCCGTCGGTATAACCAATCTATGGTTTACGAACAATAATCCATCCTCGACATGTAATTCTGATTTCAACTTATGAAATTTCCGACCCAATTCATCCAGTTGATGGAACCTGGGCCACCCATTTTCCACATATTCACAGATCTGTAAAAACGATCGGTCCCCCCCTAATATCCCACGATAGTACAAGTAATTCTCAGGTGTAATACAAACAGACTTTGTTACTGAGTGAATAACTCCCGATAAACCCTCCAATTCCGAGACATCCGACAGTTGTGCCCTTGACAAGCAATCAGCCACTAACATTTCCTTACCTGGTTTATATATAACCCTCATAAATGGATATTTCAATAGAAACATGAACATACGCTGAAGTCTCATCGTCACATCGTCAATATCACGTTTGACCAACGTCTCTAAGGATTTGTGGTCTGATTCCACAGTAAACTCCCGTCCATATAAATAGAAATGAAATCGCTGACAAGCGAATACAATTGCCAGAAGCTCTTTTTCAATCTGCGCCCACTTCTGTTCGCTCTTACTTAGAGTTCTAGATGCAAATACTACTGGGTGTCCATTCTGAATAATCACGCACCCTAATCCATCCTTGGAAGCATCCGTTTGCACTACTATTGGTGCTTTAGGGTCATAAACAGCCAACACTGGCTCAGAAGTTACTATTCGCAGTAGGTTTTCGAATTCCTTATCATGGTCCTCTGTCCATTCAAATTCTACTTTATTGTTTGTTAGGCCACGCAGTTTTGCTGATTGCTTCGAAAGATTCGGAATAAACCTAGCCAAATATTTAAGAAGGCCTAAGAATCTAAGCACATCTGCTTTATTTCCCGGTTTCTTCATCTTCAGTATTGCATCCCTATATTTCGAGTCTGCCCTAATATTTCCCCCGCCTAAAATATTCCCCATGAATTTCACCTCTCTTTCCCTGTATTGAATCTTTTCCGGGTTAAATTTAATATTATTCTCCCGTGCCCTACTCATCACCATTTCCATTATCTTATCATGTTCTTCCTCACTATCCGCACATATGACGATGTCATCAAAATAAATCAATACCTCCTCGATGTCTCCAAAAATCCTAACCATTTCCTGCTGAAACATTTCCGGTGCACAATTGAGGCCAAATGGCACACGAACAAACCTAAATCTTCCAAAAGGAGTCAGAAATGTCGTTAAATCTGAACTATTCTTATCCAGCTCCATGTGCCAGAACCCACTCTTCAAATCAAGAACAGAAAAAATTTTCTTGTTTACCAACTTTGACGTTAAGTCATCAATCGTTGGAATCAAAAAATATTCCCGTTTAATACAATTATTAAGCGCCTTTGGGTCCAAACAAATCCGTAACTCTCCATTAGGCTTCTCTACTATTTGTAAATTATTCACCCAGTCAGTAGGGTAGTCAACAGGTGCAATTATACCCTCCTGCACCATCTTTTCCAACTCGATCTTCAATTTTTTCAACATTGAGCCTGGTACCCTCTTCCTATAATGGAGGATAGGCTTTGAATCCTCCTTTAACGCAATCGAAAAAGTCTTTGGAAATTTTCCCACACCCCTGAACACATCCTCGTACATGCCCATGAATCTTGCTTTTAACCCCCCGTCTGAGATACTATCCACGTCCGCCCGTTTTACCAGCCCAAACCTTTGACAAGTTTCTAATCCAAGTATAGGTTCACCCTTTCTACCAACAACAACAAATTCCGCTGACCTTATGGTGCCACAGTCAATACCCTCACATTTAAGGACACAAAAACCAAAAGTTTTTATTACATTCTCATTATAATCTACAACTGAAAAATTTATATTTGGGTTGTATACTTCAATTCCCAATTCCTTAACTATGTTATCTGGAATGCAGTTAATGTCTGCTCCAGTATCCAATTTAAAAGTGACAATCCTATTTCCTATCCTATAGCTCTTAGTCCACCGCTTAGTAAACGCTTCATTCGTACTTAGCCTAAGAATACAATTTTTACTTAATCTTCTATTTACATCACTAAAATTGACACAATTATTACCTTTTATATCACCCCAGTTAAGTGCTGCTACTTTCTGCTTCCCTTCATTGGCATTATTTCCGCTTTGCTGATTCTTTGGTCTCCGGCACATTCGTTGGAAATGACCTTTTTTTAAACACGAGCGGCATACAACTTCTTTGGCTTTGCATTCATTCGCATGGCTGGCATTCCATGAGCCTCCACAATTAAAACAAAATCTGTTCATTGCCCCACTGTTTTCACCGGTTTTGATAGCGTTGATCATTGGCTGTTTTGCATCTAATATACTTTTATTTGTGTTAGCAGCCTCATGTGTTTTACATATTTCAATTACACGAGTCAATTGTTCGTCCCGTCCATCTAATAACTTGAGCTGCAATTTCTTATCGTGGACTCCCACAATAATCCGATCACGTAACATTCGGTCTTCATATAATTTGCCGCATTCACATTTATACTCACAGTAACGTAATTGAGTACGCAATTCAGTTTCGAATTCCGTGAATGCTTGTCCCTCTTTTTGCGATATTACATTAAATTTATACGATTCCATTGCCACATTTCGTTGCGGTAAGCAATGTTGATCAAATTTTGTTAGCACTTCGTCGAGGGTGCGTTGACTCACATCCTTACCCACTGTAGTTGTGCCTAGCAATGAACTTTGTGTGCCGTCATTCGGAAATAGCGTATTATATATATTGGCACCTTCAGTTCCAATAAGCCAAATGAAATTTGCTATTTTGGTATCTTCCGACTCCTTCACTTTACGGCTAGCAATCATATAGACAAGAAAGTTTCGTTTCCAGTCCGGCCATTCCTTTGCTAGGTTAGAACAGTCCAACTCACATGGCAAGCGATCATTCGTTGCCATTTTATTTATTTTCCGCAATATACTGCTCTGCTACAATTAAATTATGTTATGATTATCCTGGAACTTGCTTTTACCCCGATGATCACACATACGTTGGATTCTTTCCGATGCAAAAATTTCTTTTTAAAGTTCTGCTTCACACGTTTGACAATATTGTCGACACGATACCACTATGGTCATTTGCTTGTATGTATATGTTTGCACTTACTCTCTAGTACCCCACACCTGACACCATGTAATAATAAAAGTGCTTTTTATTATTATTATTAAGTTTTTCTTTTAATTTTGTATTTATTAATTTTTTAAATATGGCGTTCGCTCTAATCTTATTTCTTCACAAAAGCTTACAAAATGGTGGTTACTCTAGGTCTTAACTAATTAAGGTTACTTACAAACTACTCTTATGGTTACTTATAATAAAGGTTGCCAGATTTACATTTATATTCATTAATAATATTATCACACCCGTGACAAGCTACCTCACTGAAAAAAATTATGAAGTTTAGAGAACATTTTTACTGCATGTTTATATACAATGTACAGGGTGACCGATGACATTTTTCAAAAAGTGGCACCAAAAGGGGATTTATCAAAATAAAGGGGCAAAATTAAAAAAATTAAGAGAAAACTACATTAAACTTTTTATTTTTAATGTATTTTTATATAATTCACTATAAAAAAGGGAGAAAATAAGTGGCAAGGCAGTCAAAAAAGTGGCAAGGCAGTCGAAAAAGGGGCAATTTGCCACTTTAGTCGGTCAAACGGTCACGCTGACAATGTAGCTGAATTAAAGCAATGCTTTCGGCCTTATTGAGTTGAATATCTCTTATTAGTTGTTGATCTTTAACAGTTGAGTTCGGTCGTTAATTCGTAGTTCGATTTTTAGTTAACTATTTAGTGTTGTAAAAATGCAGTAATTTTTAATAAAGGTTGCTTTAAATTAAAGGTGTATAGAAATGTTATCAAAAGTATAAAATATTAAAGTGAATGCATTTGTACCAAAATAGTTATTAACGTGTTAATATTTCAATTGAATTCTACAAAGAATGCGTGCAATGATTGTGCAAAAATTGTGTAAGTATACTAATTTTGTTGTTGCTTATTATTGATGTTGATGAGAGAGTCGTAAACACACGTTGCTGGTATGCATGTGTGTATGGGTGTATGAGATGAACATTTTGTTTGGAAATGTGTACAACAAACAGCATGACAAAAACATTAACACGAAACAAGTGAATGAACCTGCTTAAAAAAAAAAGAATTGTATGATAACCAGTGCTGCCACAACCAAAAAATGTTTACAACCAAAATTCGCTTTAAAAGTTACCAAATGAGAAAAAAGTAACCAATTTTCTATATGTAGTATTTTTATAAAATGCATACACTTTGTGCCGCACTACAACAAGAAATCAAGGTACATGAAGCTGACTTGCAAGCAATAGTTCAATTCTCATTTGTAAGGTATATGCCAGTCAGCAGCTGATTAATTTTTTCTCGTTTATTTTTCCCTTTTATTGTTGAATTTTGATTTTCTTCACATGTTTAGTTTTTGTATTTGACAGCCGAACAGTATTTTTACACAAACAACAACTTACGTGCATATTCTTTATATAAATTTACTTTGTAAAATCTTTTAATTGAATGTTACCGCCATTACAAAAGACATGTCATTTCTGTAGTACAGAGTTGCGATCATTTAGTAAATTTAAAAGCTGTTGACAGTGTTGTAAAAGTATTGTAAACATGTGAGTAGCAATCAACGCGAATTCATAACAGCTGGCTGCACAGCTGTTTTATTTTCAGTTGCCTTGGTAGCAATACTAAAACTTGAAGAACATAAAAGCTTAAAAAGTATAACATAAAAAATATGTACATGTGTATCATTAATTTGGCAAAAAAAAAACCAAAATGAGAAAAATATTCACATCTCCACATTAAAGAAAAAAGTAACCACTTTTGGTTAGAAATAACCAAAAGCGGCAGCCCTGATGATAACACTAGTAGTCTGTTCAAATTGATGAACAATTTTTAACAACATTCATTATTACACACGAACAATTTTACAATATTAACTATGCTACAATTTCTTATGTTGGTAAAGACACACCATGTGTTTGTTGTATATTCCATGCGAAACAAGTGCCGCTCATATTATTTCGCATGACAGCGCTACTTTAGCAACATTTCTTCATGAATCAGTCAATCCCGAAATTTTTTATTAAATACCTGTTCATCTAAATGCGAACGATAGATTCGATTAAAAATTTATATTAGAAACAAAAACAAAAAACTGAAATTTGTTTTTCTTTTCAATATAAATATTCGATTGAATCTATCGTTCGTATTTAGATGAAGTGGTAAGTTTTATTATACCCTTTACCAACAAAAATGGTAAAAGGGTATATATAGGTTTGTCATTCCGTTTGTAATTTCTATAATATCAATAAGCGACCCATATAATATATATATTCTGGATCCTTATGCATAGGGAAGACGAATAAGCGATGTCCGTCTGTCCGTCTGTCCGTCTGTCCGTCTGTCCGTCTGTCTGTACGTGAAATCGGTTTTCCGAAGCTCCCAGAAGAGCTAGAGACTTCGTTCTTGGACTGGTGTGTCAGAAATTTTCCAAATAGATTGGTATTGAAATTCAGCAAAATCGGGCAGACGATTGCAGAGCTGGAAAACTTAAACTTCATTTTGCCATATAAAAGTAACTCCCGAAAACAAATTTTTATTTTTTTTTAATAAATGTACATATTTTACACTTCAGTACGACTAAAATTGGAATTTTAAAATAAAGAAATACAAAAAAATTAAAAAGACGTTTCCAGGGTTGGAAAACTTTAACTTTTTGTGTTATGTAAAATTAACTATGTCTAAAACTATATTAGTATTTTCTCGAGAACCGTAAGAGCTACAGACCTGAAATTTGGACACAGTATGTAGACCTTTGGCCGCTACAACAACAAATACATGATAATTGGAAATTAAAGGGTGTTCCAAAACGAGCAACGAAAAATTTTAAAATCCCATGTAGTATATATACAATTGTATGTTTATACACTTGAAATTTGTAAGGTTAGTGTATTTTTATACAGACTACAAAAATTAACACAAAAAGTTAAAAAATTTAAATTAAAGGGTGTTCCATCAGTTAATGCAATTTTGACTATGTAATTTTGACAATTTGCTGTATCTTGGAAACCGTAAGAAATTGAAATTTTCAAAAACGGTAAAACTGAAAAAATAAAAAATTATAAAATCGCCAAACCGAAAAAAATCGCCAAAAACAAGAAAAAATCGCCAAAACGAAAAAAAGCACCAAATTAAAAAAAAAAATTATAAAACTAAAATAAATCGCAAAAAAACGGAAAAATGCTAAAATGAAAAAAAAATCGCCAAAACGAAAAAAAACAGAAAAAAATCGCCAAAATGAAAAAAAATCGCCAAAATGAAAAAAATCACCAAAACGAAAAAAAATCCTAAAAAACAGAAAAAAATCGTCAAAATGAAAAAAAATCGCCAAAACGAAAAAAACCCTAAAAAAACAGAAAAAAATCGCCAAAATGAAAAAAATCGCCAAAAAAAAAGAAAAAAACCTAAATAACAGAAAAAAAATCGCCAAAACGAAAAAAAGCACCAAATTAAAAAAAAATTTCTAAGACTAAAATAAATCGCAAAAAAATTGAAAAATTGCTAAAATGAAATCAAAAATCGCCAAAATGAAAGAAAATCGCCAAAATGAAAAAAATCGCCAAAATGAAAAAAATCACCAAAACGAAAAAAAAACCTAAAAACAGAAAAAAATCGCCAAAATGATAAAAAAAAATCGCCAAAATGAAAAAAAGCACTAAATTAAAAGAAAATTTCTAAGACTAAAATAAATCGCAAAAAAACCAAAAAATTGCTAAATAAAAAAAAAATCGCCAAAATGAAAAATATCGCTAAAACGAAAAAAAAACATAAAAAACAGAAAAAAATCGCCAACATGAAAAAAAATCGCCAAAAAAATAAAAAAAAACGCCAAAACGAAAAAAAACTAAAAAACAGAAAAAAATCGCCAAAATGAAAAAAAATCGCCAAAATGAAAAAAAAATCGCCAAAATGAAAAAAATCACCAAAACGAAAAAAAACAGAAAAAAAAGAAAAAAATTGCTAAAATGAAAAAAAAATCGCCAAAATGAAAAAAATCACCAAAACGAAAAAAAAAACAAAAAAATCGCCAAAAAAATCGCGAAAAAACCCAAAAAAACAGAAAAAATCGTAAAAATGAGAAAAATCTCCAAAATGAAGAAAAGCCCAACAACAGAAAAAAATCGCCAAAATTAAAAAAACCTCCAAAAACAGACAAAATCGCCAAAACGAGAAAAAAGCGACAAAACTGTAAAAATCGTTTTAACTGAAAAAAACTTCAAAAAAGCAAAAAACCTTCCTTTCGTGCGCGATTCAAAGTCGCACTTAACTGATTTTTTTAATATTAAAGGAATTAAATGAAACTAAGTTTTTGCTTATTTCGTTCTTGCTTTTTTCACTTAACATATTTTATGTATTTTTTAAAGAACTAGATTGGTAACAATAATCAGAATAATCCAAAATTATGACTCCAGGGTTGGAAAACTTACACTTTTTGTTTTTTTTTTCTTTTTCTTTATAAATTGAATATATTTTATGCTTCTGAAAGAAAAGTTTGGTGTATGAAATTTGAAAAATGAAAATTATAGCTCCAAAGATGGAAACTTTAAAAAAATTATAAATTTTTTCACAAAACAAATATGTATGTACGTGTCTGTATACTATATATATGTACGTACGTTGGTAAAGGGTATATAAGATTCGGCACAGCCGAATATAGCACTCTTACTTGTTTTTTGTATAAAATAAAATTCATTATTACTTTCCCCTATGTGAATATATACTACGTTTATACGCAGGGCTCATTTGCAAATAAAACTGTAAATTGTTGCCATATTATTCTCTTTATTGCGACTTACTAATTCAGGAAACTATTCACGATTAACGCACTATTTGCAAATAAAATGCTTAAGGTTGAAACGCTTACAAATGTTTGATAACAAAAACAATAAATGGACAAATATTGCAACAAAAAACATTGATAGAAGCAAATAATAACAATTAAAACAAATAGTTATTTGATATTTTGTGTATTTACACTATTTCTTTTGTCAAGATAAGTAAGCTTTCTATAGAAGTGCTACCAAGTTTGTGTACTTTTGCTATGCCGTATAAACAGTGAGTTAATTTATTTGCAGATAATTTGATTTGCAAATAGTGCGCGTATAAACGTAGTAATAGTAACTGAGTCAACACAATATTAATTTTTATAGCTTTGCTATTTATTTCGCGATACAAGGAGTTAGGATGTGATTTTCGTAACAAACATAATTCACACTATTACAGCTATAAATTTATTTTTGTTTAGATTTATTTGTACTTAAAAGCAGAGTACGAAAATAAACAAAACAAATTGTTTGATTTTATTTCGTTCTCTGAAGTGGGTGAAACAATAACAAAACAAAAACAATGAGAACGATTGCTCAATTTGTTTTTGTTTTTGCACATGAACACAAACCAGAGAGCACAGCCGGCTAAAGGCTCAGTTACCCGACTGTAAAGGCTCAGTTACCCGACTCTAATATGTATAAAGTAACTGCAACAGTAGGAAACAGCTGATCGATATTGTTATGTGAAAAGTAATGAAAATGGTTATGGAGATGTAATGTAACGTAACCTACTTTTCATATAAAAATATCGATCAGTTGTTTCCTACGTTGCAGTTACTTACATACATTAATTTAACGATTAAATTATTGCTATCACAAATTAAGTTGGGCGATTACGCGAATTTCCCGAAAACTTCTTACATTTTGAACCAAAAGGGAAACATTAATACAATAGAATATATTAACATGTTTGAAACACTATTTTTTTAATTTTGAAGATAGGTTTAAAGATTTCGATGATATAAAACTACTTCTAGAGCTTTTTGAAAACCCTATTAATGTAGATATTACTAATTATGAGTTTAAAATACAATTGGAACTCATCATATTACGAAGCGAGTTACAAGTACCAGCGGAATTTGATAAACTATTGTTTTGGAGAACTTTAGATGACTCAGCCTATTCTGAACTAAAAAAAAATTCTTTAAAGCTTCTTTCATTTTTCCCTTCAACATACCTATGCGAAAACATTTTTTCGGACTTAAAATTTATTTGTTCAAGACACCGTAACAAAATGAGATCTCTGCACTTAAAAAATATTTTGCTTTTGCGAAATTGCTGTGAAAGCATAATTGTAGAAAATTGTATTTGATTTTTCGCGGATACAATTACAACTTAATTTGTGATAACAATAAAAAGAGCTTGGTTTTGTAATTGAAAATTATTATTCTAAATTAAATTCATTAAGAGAGTTTGCGATATACAATAAAAATGATAAGTCTAAAATAAACTGATAGTCCTCTAGATAGAGACTCTGATAATCTGAAAAGAGTTCAAGTTATTGTGTAAGGCATTTCGTTTTTAAAAAGCTAACGATTTTTGCTATCGAAATTTGTTCTCGTCGTATTTTATTTGTTATTTGCTCTGTAGTATTCTTTTTTGCGGGGTAATCGCATAAAAATTCTCATGCTTGAACAGTCTGATTTATAACACAATGGAAGGCATTAAAATCAAAATCACGTTTTCTTAACTCCCCGATGAATCTTGTGTGGACCACAACATTGTAGGGTCTACAATGGATAAACGTTTGTCGTAAGTCGAATAAAGACTTACCTGTAACATTTCCATAAAAAGTTTCCAACCAAAATATTGCTTACAAAATTTTAGGCCTTATTTATAAACATTTTTAAAGTTCTATAAAGGCTTAATAAGAATATTATTTAATAAAAATTTGTTTTAAAACCCCTTTATAAAGTCTTAATAATTTTTATAAATAAAACTGTAAGTATTTACTACACGCCCAACGAAAATAAATAACAAAAAATTTCTTATTAAATTTTAATGAGAATCTGTATTATTACTTTTTCGTATCACTGTACTTGAAATTCTATCACCACTACTGCTGCAAAACATTTTTGGACTTCCCTGATTTAATCGAACGCCGCTAGAAAAGAAAATAATGGGAAATAAATGGAAACGTTTTGAAATATTTGCAGAGAATTTGACATCATCATATAATGGGTTGCATTACTGATTCCGCACGTCCCTGATTTTATTAATTCTGACGTGGTGTAGTGTCGACTCCGATTTTGTTCCATTTCCAACTGCTCATTAATACGACAACAAAAATGGCCATTGGGAATTAAACAAAATCGAAGTGGCCAGATTGTAGGCAGCGCTGGTATGCTAGCGTATGTACCGGCTAGGACTCGCCGTCTTGGTTGGAGGTCTTGCCATTCAATCTGGTAAGGACTACTACTTACAACACAAAACAAAATTCATACCAGCTATACAATAAATAAAGGAATTACGAGGCCCGAAGCAAGTCAAAGATATCTCCCTGATCCACGACATACACACGCATTACTCTCCTGGGTGGTGTTGCACCAGGGTACACAACCCTTCCCTTAGAGGTCAGAGGACCTCTCCATGACACTGCATGTACTTCACAATGGCGTTTAGCTTGAAGAAAATAAATAATGATAGAAAACTTCATTAAATTATTGATGTCCTTATAAATGTTTTAAGAACTGAAAAAACTTTGAAAACTAACAAATAAAGCCTTTAGTGTAACAGCTTATATTGGACGGGAAGGATGCATGCAGTTCTAAAAAATTTCTCCTCAAATTGTAATAGACAAAACAATTTCATGAGAAGAGTTCGCAGTGATTAGAAAAGTAAACTGGGACACAGTAGATTTTTCTGTAACAAAAATAAACTGTGGCAAATGTTCTATTACTAAAGTAAGCTGTGACACAGTCAGCTTTTTTATTTTGACGAGAAAGTATAAAATTGCATGTACGAAGCAGTGATGATGTGACACAATTGAAGCACAGCCGCGAATAACGTTGTAAAAGACAATTTTTAAAAAACCAGTTTTTTCACAGATTACCATTAACATAACTCTCTTGCGTTGGTCAAACATCAAACCATCCAAAATTATGCATCTTATCGCCGTCAAAATACAATTACAAATCGGTCAGTCAGTGCAAAACTTTGTAAGTAACTAATAAAATCATGCAAACGAAATAGTCGAAAATAGTTGATAGATGTAGCAGAGATACAAAAATAAAAGCTAATGCTAGTTATCATTATTTTCAATAAGCTAAAAAAAATTTTAACGAAAAAAGCAATCTTGCTTCAAAATACGTTTATTGGCTCTCCTGAAAAATTATTATTTTGTCACTTAAAACGTTATTCGCGGCTAACCTTCAATTGTTTCTTTTATGTGCACTACGAAAATTTTTTGATTTTTAGAAACATATCGTTGAGTTACTTTCACAACATCACAAGTGAATTTTTTTTATTATTAGTTAAAACAAACATAACAATTTATGTATGTAATAAAACTTAAAAAAAAAATCAGCAAATATTTGAGAAAAAGTGCATTATACTTATGCTGTTTATGTATATAAATAAAATTTGTTGTAATTATATAAAAATAAAACCGGCTCTGTAAGGACGTAGAAAGCTATTGTACATCAAAGTGTAAAGTGTTAAGGGAGTTTATTGCCAAAAAAAGAAGCCACAGGAAGCCGCACAAAAAAGAAACGAAATATTGATATATAAATAGAGAATTTTTACATAAAATAAGAGATCTTAAGCTTAATAAATTTAGAGATTATTATAATTTCAAAAAGAGATAAAAAAGTAGAAGAATTATTTTTTTAATTCTTTTAAAAAATTTTAAACAGGCATTTAAAAATCGTCGGAACTGTAAAAATGTTATACTAAGCACTTACAACAAAAATGTGCAAAAATATTTTCCAAACACTCCCAAAATCTTGAGCTACGGGTAAAAAAACCGGTTCTTCTTACCCATAGGCACTTATCAACCTCTAACTAACTTAGACATCAACCGATTTTAAACTTATAAACGGATTTAGTAAAAAGAGACTCAGACCTTTTGAACCATATATAGTTCGTTTTAGTAAATTGCTGATTATGTCTGTATTTTTTTCACCAAATATAATTTTTTAAATTTTTTTCTACACTTTTCTACTTTGGATTCGTGCTCAGGCAGTATTGCTGTACTGGAACCATACCGTTTATGACTTTATTTATAAAACATAATTGATTAAGAGTAATTCGCAGGTTTGCGTTAGAAAATTCCTTAGAAAGTGACTGAGTTATTAAATATTTTATTTGTGTGTGTATTTAAGCTTCCAGGATAATGAAAGTACAACTTAATAGACGTGTATCAACACAAAGTATAAAATTGGTACAGCAGTGGTCGCCAAACTTTTATGCTTGAGAGCCAAATTTTTCACATGCACCACCCTTAATATTCCGCAAAATTCTGAACCAGTAGAGAGCGCTGAAAAAAAATTACACAAACATTTTTGTGTTTGACTTAAGCAAAGGTATTGAATTTTTTAATTGAGTTGAAGGAGTCCTACGGTCTTTTTCAATATCGAATAATATCACATAAAATGCGATCGTAAATTTTTCTCGTCTTCCTCTTTTTCTTTTGTTTTTACACAAAAAAGTAAAAAATTTATTAAAAATATACATTTATAATGAAATATGCAAAAATATGTATTTATTATAAAATATTCAAAAGTATGCACTAACAAATCGAAGCCATTTTGCCGCAAAATTTTTGATTTGTAAAAATAATTTATTTACGTTGGTCGTAGATCAGAAAACATGTATTTACATAAAAATGCTATCCTTAGTAATAAGCAACATATCACAATGCTTCGTAACACTAATGAGTACCCATATTTTCGATAGCATTAACAAAAGCTGCTAGTTGTATGATTTAACAAGATTTTTATAGAAAAATTGAATAAAAATCTTTCTAAAACATGAATTACCGAAGTATATTTTTTTTGACATAAAGTCTTTACTCGTATTTATTTAATTTGAAAACTTGCCTGGTTTTTATGGTTAAGAAATTGTCTATAGGCATTTCATTCCCGCTTTTGGAACTCGTTAGCAGACTTCAACCCAAACAATTTTTGAATTTAGCTAACAAACTTCGTATGTTTATAGTAAGACTCTTAACATTATATTGAGAATCACAATATACAAACATAATAAGTTTGAAAGCCGCAAACAAAAATCTTTACGAAACAGGCATCTTCATTCGATTGTGGTGGAAAATAAAATAGATACACAATCGAATAAAGATGCTTGTTTTGTAAAAATTTCAAGTGTACTTCAAGCTTAAAAAAAGCTTTTAAAATAGAGACGAAAATGTAATCATTTGTTTCCTAATAATTTTCTGCACATCTGTTTTCACTTTTGTTTCCACGATTTTACTCACCTTCTGTTTTTAAAGATTCAGTTTTATATTTACATAAATATTTGTTTTCAATATTTTTCACCAGAATTTAAGTTTTATTAATAGATTAATTATGTATTTGTAAGTTGTTTGTTTCTTATTTCAAAATATTTTCAAACTTGAAAATAACATGAAAAAAGCTTGAATTGAACATTTTTCCAGTTAAATTTCAAGTGCTTGAATTGGAATATTTTGCGTGCTTATTGGGATATTATTGCGCTTTTTACATTAGATGTTCTTCTATCGAAATAGACAAAAAAACTTGATTTAAAAAAATAATGTGTTAGGGCCTTTCTATATTAGGGCAACGTTGTATATCAATATGTATAAACTATCAGTTTATGTGCTGTTGCGATATATATGTATATACATACATTTGTACTTATGCCTAAGATATATAATATTTATTTATAGTGCTGTTTTTATTTAGTTTTTAGTAATCCAGTTTGCATTATAATATAACCAGATAAATCTAAAAAAAATATAATACAAAACACAAAACAATACTCACAAAATAAGGAAACTGAATATAAAAACTACTCTAGGACATCCATGACATTACCTCCAAGGCACAGGAAAATAATAAAACAAGTAAGAGTGCTATATTCGGCTGTGCCGAATCTTATATACCCTTTACCAACGTACGTACATATATATAGTATACAGACACGTACATACATATTTGTTTTGTGAAAAAATTTATCATTTTTTAAAGTTTCTATCTTTGGAGCTATAATTTTCATTTTTCAAATTTCATACACCAGACTTTTCTTTCAGAAGCATAAAATATATTCAATTTATAAAGAAAAAGAAAAAAATTTTTAGACCTATTTAATTTTACATAACACAAAAAGTGTGAGTTTTCCAACCCTGGAGTCATAATTTTGGATTTTTCTGATTATTGATACCAATCTAGTTCTTTAAAAAATACATAAAATATGTTAAGTGAAAAAAGCAAGAACGAAATAAGCAAAAACTTAGTTTCATTTAATTCCTTTAATATTAAAAAAATCAGTTAAGGGCGACTTTGAATCGCGCACGAAAGGAAGGTTTTTTGTTTTTTTGAAGTTTTTTTCAGTTAAAACGATTTTTTCAGTTTTGTCGCTTTTTTCTCGTTTTGGCGATTTTGTCTGTTTTTGGAGGTTTTTTTCATTTTGGCGATTTTTTTCTGTTGTTGGGCTTTTCTTCATTTTGGAGATTTTTTTCATTTTGACGATTTTTTCTGTTTTTTGGGTTTTATTCGCGATTGTTTTGTTTTTTTCGTTTTGGTGATTTTTTTCATTTTGGCGATTTTTTTTCTTTTTTTTATGTTTTTTTCGTCTTGGTGATTTTTTTCATTTTGGCGATTTTTTTTTCATTTTGGCGATTTTTTTTCATATTGGCGATTTTTTTCTGTTTTTTAGTTTTTTTTTCGTTTTGGCGATTTGTTTTCTTTTTTTGGCGATTTTTTCTGTTTTTTAGGTTTTTTTTTTCGTTTTAGCGATATTTTTCATTTTGGCGATGTTTTTTTCATTTTAGCAATTTTTTCGTTTTTTGCGATTTATTTTAGTCTTAGAAATTTTCTTTTAATTTAGTGCTTTTTTTCATTTTGGCGATTTTTTTTCTGTTTTTTTTCGTTTTGGTGATTTTTTTTTTCATTTTGGCGATTTTTTTTATCATTTTGGCGATTTTTTTCTGTTTTTAGGTTTTTTTTTCGTTTTGGTGATTTTTTTCATTTTGGCGATTTTTTTTTTTCATTTTGAGGATTTTCTTTCATTTTGGCGGTTTCTGTTTTCATTTTAGCAATTTTTCCGTTTTTTTGCGATTTATTTTAGTCTTAGAAATTTTTTTTTAATTTGGTGCTTTTTTTCGTTTTGGCGATTTTTTTCTGTTATTTAGGTTTTTTCTTTTTTTTGCGATTTTTTTCATTTTGGCGATTTTTTTTATGTTTTTTAGGGTTTTTTTCGTTTTGGTGATTTTTTCATTTTGGCGATTTTTTTCTGTTTTTTAGGTTTTTTCTTTTTTTGGCGATTTTTTTTTTCATTTTGGCAATTTTTTTCTGTTTTTTAGGTTTTTTTTCGTTTTGGCGATTTTTTTTCATTTTAGCAATTTTTCCGTTTTTTTGCGATTTATTTTAGTCTTAGAAATTTTTTTTTAATTTGGTGCTTTTTTTCGTTTTGGCGATTTTTTTTCTGTTTTTGTTTTTTTTTCATTTTGGCGATTTTTTTCTGTTTTTGGGTTTTTTTCATTTTGGCGATTTTTTTTCATTTTGGCGATTTTTTTCTGTTTTTTAGGGTTTTTTTTCGTTTTGGTGATTTTTTTCATTATGGCGATTTTCATTTTGGCGATTTTCTTTCATTTTGGCGATTTTTGTTTTCATTTTAGCAATTTTTCCGTTATTTTTTGCGATTTATTTTAGTCTTAGAATTATTTTTAATTTGGTGCTTTTTTCGTTTTGGCGATTTTTTCTTGTTTTTGGCGATTTTTTTCGGTTTGGCGATTTTATAATTTTTTATTTTTTCAGTTTTACCGTTTTTGAAAATTTCAAGAGTTTTGCTGTTACGGTTTCCAAGATACAGCAAATTGTCAAAATTACATAGTCAAAATTGCATTAACTGATGGAACACCCTTTAATTTAAATTTTTTTAAATTTTGTAGTCTGTATAAAAATACCCTAACCTTACAAATTTCAAGTGTACAGTTGTATATATACTACATGGGATTTTAAAATTTTTCGTTGCTCGTTTTGGAACACCCTTTAATTTCCAATTATCATGTATTTGTTGTTGTAGCGGCCAAAGGTCTACATACTGTGTCCAAATTTCAGGTCTCTAGCTCTTACGGTTCTCGAGAAAATACTAATATAGCTTTAGACATAGTTAATTTTACATAATACAAAAAGTTAAAGTTTTCCAACCCTGGAAACGTCTTTTTAATTTTTTTGTATTTTTTTTATTTAAAATTCCAATTTTAGTCGTACTGAAGTGTAAAATATGTACATTTATTAAAAAAAATAAAAATTTGTTTTCGGGAGTTACTTTTATATGGCAAAATGAAGTTTAAGTTTTCCAGCTCTGCAATCGTCTGCCCGATTTTGCTGAATTTCAATACCAATCTATTTTGGAAAATTTCTGACACACCAGTCCAAGAACGAAGTCTCTAGCTCTTCTGGGAGCTTCGGAAAACCGATTTCACGTACAGACAGACGGACAGACGGACAGACGGACAGACGGACAGACGGACAGACGGACAGACGGACATCGCTTATTCGTCTTCCCTATGCATAAGGATCCAGAATATATATATTTTATGGATCGCTTATTGATATTATAGAAATTACAAACGGAATGACAAACCTATATATACCCTTTTACCATTTTTGTTGGTAAAGGGTATAAAAACAAAAATATATATTTAAAAGAGCTTTTGCTGGAGACTGAATGAAAAGTTGAATGAATATGTTGCCTGGTTTAGTCTGTGGCCATGTTGTTGTTGTCTGGTTGACAACAATTGTTTTGCGATTTTGCGGTCTTTGGCGAGTTGTTTTGTTGTAATGTTTTTTTTTTCTCTTCATCATTATCTTCATTAGCAAAATTATAATTATTACAGTCTACTAGTGTCATTCCCAGTATTTTCAAAATATATGTGTGTACATATACATATCGTCACCTTAAATCCTAAAGGCCGTAAGTACACTTTTTACTTTTTTTTACAGGAGAAGCAAAAAACCTTATAAATTTAAGATTATTTATAGTTAATTTAATTATTATTTTTCGAACTGTATTTGTTTCTATATTCTTATGAATTGAACAGGCTAATGTTCGTAACGCTTTTTAAGCCAAATTATATGTGATAATTATTAATGAACAAATAACATCAAAGTTAGTTGTAAATATTCCGACAACAACACATAGTTGAACGGAACAGCCAGCCGTTTTCGAAGGCCACTAAACCTTCCTCATTAGCCTCCTTCTGTGTTTTGGTCCACTGTGTGTGGTGTCAGTTGATGTAGATTTCTGCCTTATATACGAAACTTTATTGCAAATGGAATATGTGAATTGGTTTGATTCATCGTATTTCAATTTGCTCATGTGTTTTGTAATGAAGGCTCAAAGTTACCATCTCTATATTTACAGCAGTCTTACCATTGTCGTTTGTTCTTTACTAACTATGCACATGTTTGTTAATTTGCTTATTTTTGTTCTAAAAAACGTTTCGAGCATTAGACTGTTAAATTCATAAGAATATAGAAACAAATACAGTTCGAAAAATAATAATTAAATTAACTAAAATTAATAGTCATTGGCTTGTGGCAAAAATTAAATAAAAATATACTTAATAGTAACAAACCAAAAAAGTTTGTCTTAAGTAGAACAGAAATAAGCAAATTAACAAACATGTGCATAGTTAGTAAAGAACAAACGACAATGGCAAGACTGTTGTAAATATAGAGATGGTAACTTTGAGCCTTCATTACTAAACACATGAGCAAATTGAAATGCAATGAATCAAACCAATTCACATATTCCATTTGCAATAAAGTTTCGTATATAAGGCAGACATCTACATCAACTGACACCACACACAGTGGACCAAAACACAGAAGAACGCTGATGGGGAAGGTTTAGTGGCCTTCGAAAACGGCTGGCTGTTCTGTTCAACTATGTGTTGTTGTCAGAATATTTACAACTAACTTTAATGTTATTTGTTCATTAATAATTATCACTTTGGCTTAAAAAGCGTTACGAACATTAGCCTGTTCAATTCTTAAGATTATTTATTTGTTAGGTGCCAAATTAAATAATGAGTAAAATTGGTATTTTTGAAAAAATGTGAGTAAAATTTTAAGGAAAGATATATTTTGGTTAATCATTAATCACATGATAATCAATCAAAAAGTATATTTTGAATTTTTTGATTGTTACAGCCTTTTGGATTTTAGGTGACTACATATATGTACTATATTATTGTTTAGATTGTATAGGTTTCTATGTAGGCCATTTCGAGAATTTTGCCGTTTATGCTTAGATTGTTTAGCAAAAAACGTACGTATGTACATTTCTTGAACAAAATTATGCAAACTCATGAAAACCAATAGAAAGAGAATTTTCCAAGAAGTTAGTCAGCTTCAGTGACTATTATTAGGATAATATAAAATGTTGAAACAATTAATTTAATTGACGTTATATTTCAGTATTGTAAATAAAATAGTTTATTATTAGGTTTGTTCATTTACTAAAAATTGTTACGAATTTGTAACAATTGTTACTGGAAAGTGTTCATTAACTCAAAAAGTTTACAAGGATAGAGCGCCTAAAGAGAGCAAAAATTGAGAGACTAAAAAATTCTTACAAGTTTTTACTAAAAAAATTTATATGTACTTGCAAGAATTATCCAACCACCTGTTGTGTGTTTTGTTGTCAAATTAATTATTTAAAAAAGGACAACTGAAAAATGTGCTTTTCTTTGTTAAAAAACATATATACGTATGTGTGTAAAAAGAAATCATGTTTTCTTAATTTATTGTTTTTCTTTCATTAAGCCACATAAATTAAATTTTAATGTCAAAGAATTTTGTTTGTTTCTCATATATGTACGATCAGAAATGAAATAAAATTAAAATATTAAGAAAATGTGTAAAGTATTTCATGGTAAATGTAAATTTTTAAAAAATCTTTCAATTTAAAACATTATCAAACAAAATACATCAGAAAAAGTACAATTGTATCCAGATTTCCATCCCTAGTTCTGATATGAATAAAATTTTCTTGCAAGTTTTTACAAGTAAAACGTTAATTTACTTTTTCGTATCTGGGAGAGTAATTTTGTAAATTTCTGCTTTACTCTCTCGTTGCTAGTTTCTGCTGGGAAAGTAAATGAACAGACGTATTGTAAATAAAATAGCTTCTTATTGTCTCTATTAGGTCATACATATGTATATACTATCGACGACCAAAATTGTTCACAGAAAAGTTCGACATATGTATACACAGAGAAAAAACTGCCTCATAGAATCAATAAAATTTTCTCTATGACACGTTTTTAGGCTAAGGGGTATCCCAGCAGAAAGAAGCGAAGATTTTTTCATAGAGATTCCTTTTGTTTTTATGTGGTAAATCTTATTAATTTTATCAAGAAGAAAACTACATAGAATCAAGAAGAAATCTTATTATTCACAACTTTTTTACTCAATTTCCGTTATTTTTGGCACCAAAAAATCAATCCTAGAGAAAAACTTCTTGATTCTAATAGGTTTTCTTATAAATTGTAAACTATAGGGATTTCTTATTGATTTTATTAGGTTGCCTTCTTGATTTTTTTAAAAAGGTTCTTTTCTTGATTTTATTAGGTTGCCTTATTGATTTTTTAAAAAGGTTTTCTTCTTGATTTTAGTAGGTTTCTATATGAGTATGTGTAAAGCATCTTATTGATTTTTTTATTAAGGAAATCTTATTGATTTTATGAGGTGTCTTGTTTTTTCATATCTATAAGTAGACATAGAGACAATTTTTTTCATGATCTTTTTAATTTTTGTATAAGAATGTTTGCACAATAATTTCAATGGTTATTCAGGCTGCTTGTTAGCATATTGGCTAGAGTGCTTGTCTATTAGTCAGAAGTTTGCTGGTTCAATACTTGGTGAGTAAGTTACTTAAGAATATAACCTAATGTATATGTATGTATGTATGTATGTATAAATAAATAACATCTACAACGTACTACATACTACATACATATGTATATGGTATAGAATTTAAATGAAAATACATAAGTACAGAGAATAAAGACGCAATTTTTTTTTAATTTTTTTATTGAAAAAATCAATAAGATAACCTCATAAAAACTACAAGATTTCTTATTGATTTTTTCAAAAAGGTTTTCTCTATGAAATTAATAAGATTTCCTTATTGAAAAAAAACCATAGAGATTTCTTATTAATTTTGTTCTATTTTATGAGGTATTTAGTAGGCACTGTTTTCTGTGTGTACCTAATTTACACGGTGCATATTTTCATTAAATTTCATGAAATTTGTTGCACGAAACTTTTTCTATTTGCTAAGTGCAGTGATATAGTGTTATATAAAAATTGAGTTATAATTAATATCTAAATAGATTTTAGCTACTTTTTTGCTCTAATTTGCTTCTCCTGACCTGGTATTGACAAATGAAAAAAAGTTTCATGCAAATAACTTTATTTAAAAATGCATAATGTGAATTAGGTAATAATAATAAGTATTCTTCAGTTAGCTATAGATTAATTATGTATAGATAAAAAAAAATATTAATAAAGATGTGTCACTATCTATACTAACTTAAATGATAAAAACAAAATAATATCCTTTAATGTGAAACACTTTCGTTACCATTGCTTGAAAGGCCAAGTAATATTTGGTATGTCCTCCATGGGATATGATCGACTAAATTTTTATTATTTTACTTTGTTTTTTGTTGCTTATTCATTGTTTTATAATTTGAGGTGTGATGTAAAGGTTACTTGAGATCAAATACTTTTTAATTAAAATTAAAAAAGTTAATTCCTACGGTATGCAACAATGAATTTATAAAAGCATTCTTTAAATAGTTGTGCTGTAATTATCGAAATACTTTCTTAGCAAAAGTTTTATGATTTTTCGCGAGCTATAAATTTCTAACATTAGGTTGTCACATTAGGGTGGTAGAAAATGAGATTTGGGGGGCAAGTACTAGAACGGTACACTTGAGGTCAATGGACCTAAAAGCAAAAATATTGGCCTCCCTGAGACAAAAAAATTCGCTGTATCAAACTTTAAGATCAGACTGTAAATATGGAAGATATAACGAAAAAACTAAAAAGGCGACCCCTTCGTTCGGAAAAAAAAAATAAATTTTTTTCTTGTAATTTCCTTGAAACAATACCTTATATTCGCTGGTGTACGGAGAACTTTTTTTGTGATACGGTCTACTGGACATACTTGTAGCTTTAGTCGTTCCCATGGCATTTTAAGCAATCGGGCCTGTATTACGGCCTTAGATTGAAAGTTTTGAACTGGACAATACCACGTTTCAACAAGACGGTGCCATGAGCTATACAACACGACCAATTTTAGCTTTAACCGCGATGTTAATTGGCCATCAAGATACCGCCTGAGATATGGTAAAAAGTGTTCGAAAACTACCTCAAAGGGATCTACTGTTGCAAACAATCTTTTACTTAACTTAACTTTTAAACCAGAAACATGGATAACCCTGTATGTATATACATTCAGATATTAAAAATATATGGACAGCTAGCTCGGCATGTAGAAATTATATCTAAGCATTTGTTTTGAGGTTTTCCTTTTTTTTAAATATACGCGAGGGGTTAAGGTCAGCTAAATCAATAATAGACTTTTATGTAAACCAACTAATTGTAGATCCGTCATAAAAGCATTAATTTGTTGTAAACAATTTTGCTGGGCTTCCCTAACTATTTCTATTTATTGCTGTCTTACTCTTTTCATTCAATCTTCTGCATATTTTTTTAAACAACATTCTTTGTTATTTCTAAGCAAATAAGCGCAAATTAAAATATACAATTTCTGTCTGACTGCAATTATTTTCTGCTCTTATTCTTTTTTCTTTTCCGCACTTAATTGTCAATGTGTATAGTTTTATAACACCCATTAAAGGGTTAAAGTTCAGAATATTTTTTCTTGTTACTTTTTCTTAGAAAAAGACACTCTTTTTGTTGGATGAGTTTGTGAAAACTTTTAAAATGAAATTAATTTCTTTTCTTACTTAATTAGTTGTTGAATATTAAATAAAGTTTTTCTTTTTCATTTTATTAAATAAATGAAATGATTGATGTTTTTTAAACTTTTTGTGGGTGTTTAAATTCTTTTTTTTTTTTTTTCGAGTAATTTAAGTTTAAAATTAAATACACACGCTGCTATGACATAAATTAGATTACTTAGCATAACATTAACGGCCTGGCCCACGATGTCACGAGAAATCGTTCGATCGACAACTTGTATTGCAAACAACAACAAATTTTCTAAAGCTATTGTTGTTTGCAATACAAGTTGTCGATCGAACGATGTCTAGTGACATCGTGGGCCAGGCCGTAAGTTTCATGCAAACTTGTGTAGAGGTCAAATTGTTTTGATTAAATTCGCTTGTAAAATTTATGAATAAATATTTTTTTAGATTTAATATATGACGCTATTTTCAATTGATAATTAGATGAAAAATATTTAAATCTCCTAGTATGTGTATTTCTCAGTTTTGTTTTTTATTTAAAACTATATTTAATGATCACCTGAATCATGTTGCGATAAAATTGAATTCATAATGTTACTTATTTAGTGCATATGTAAAAAAATAATTGATGACTTCGAGTTTATATCTTACCCTAGGAAGCCAACAAATTATAAATACAATACACAAACATTCTCCCGATGCTGTGCCAATACAAACAATAACGTATGTTAAATAATTAATAAAATAAATTGACTACAAAAAATTCAATTCATGTTCAATTTGAAATAACATTGATTCAACAAGGTTCTTCGTGTTATTTCAATATAAAATTCACGTTGTTTCAACTTGACATGACTTTAATTCAACATGATTCTTTATTTTGATTTAACACTACTGTAAAGTTAAATCAACATGAAATTATCAACAATAGCTTAACATAAAACAAATATGAGCAAAATCATTGTTGAAACATTTTAAGTTAACCTTGTTTTTGTAGGTTTTAATATGAAATTTTTCTGTGTACAATAAATTACCTTTTTATTTATATTAAAGAGAGAGCTTAAGCTCAAAACAAGAGGAGAGCAAAGGTTCGGCTTCGGTTCTGACGAGTTTAGAGTTTAGAACTTTTGGCCGAATCCCGGCATTGACCTAAACACACGACTTCTATAGAGCGGTATCTATAATAGGTTTTAAATACCCTGCAGGAAATTGAACTGACACAAGACTAGCCACGTGACCGATCCCCAAGTGATAGGGACCAGTTCGAGTTCTAACACTTCCTATGAAGTGGACCAGTCACTTTTCCATGGGGATGGCCTAGGATGGGGTTAATTGATACTTTGTATGAACATTGTGACTCATCACTGAACTATCTTATGGGGACCTATTCCGTGTAGAATATAAATTATATATAAATGTCATTCCGACATTTATGTAACTGTAAATACGCAATCTTAAACTTTTTTTATTATTTTTATTTTTCAGTGAAAAAAAATTTTATATTCAAACTATCAACCTACGGCATGGCAGGCTTGCACACTACCTACCCGATCATAGGGGCATCCGATCATACGTACCAGTTAAGCTTAGGTTAATATCTAAGCATAGTTGCGAGACTTTTTCCAGAGTGGCTTGGCAGTCTATTTATATTGATTCATTGTTTAACCTTCACAATGAACAGATGTCCCAGCGAAGTCTTTCTTATATACATATGTATATACTCAACCAAAAAAAAAAAAATATTCGTAATACATAATTCATGTCCCAGCGGAGTGTTTCTTATATAGACATACTCAACCAAAAAAAAAATATTCGTAGTACATATAATATATAATATTCGTAATAGTATCCTATTGAACTATGGATGAAGTTATGGAAGTGAACGAACAAAAGTGTGTTCAGGTAACATTTACCCTATGAAGAGAGATAGAGCGAGAGAGAGAGATAGAGAGAGAGAGTTGTTCCTCAACATTCACAAGTGAAAAAATACCTTAGTAAACACCTTCATCGACGGCTTACAATTCAAGTTTGTGCTTGTATAGACTTACATATAACTCTTGACACAAACTTTGAGCTTAAACAGAGCTGTATTAGTGTCCTAACAGAGCTCTGTTAAGATATAATTCATTTCGAAAAGACTTTTGCAATAAATGAGGCAACCGAGACGGAAAAAATAATGCAAATTTATTGACAAGGTGCTCCTCCTCCTCTTTTATTATTGCCCATGAACCTATTTCTCAATTTGAACTAGATATTCGACCCTGTTCTGTAAACCGATCGATTTGAAACCGCACGATTTTAGAAAACTAACTCCGACAATAGAAATATTTTATTAGATTTTTATACCCTTTACCAACAAAAATGGTAAAAGGGTATATATAGGTTTGTCATTCCGTTTGTAATTTCTATAATATCAATAAGCGACTCATAAAATATATATATTCTGGATCCTTATGCATAGGGAAGACGAATAAGCGATGTCCGTCTGTCCGTCTGTCCGTCTGTCCGTCTGTCCGTCTGTCTGTACGTGAAATCGGTTTTCCGAAGCTCCCAGAAGAGCTAGAAACTTCGTTCTTGGACTGGTGTGTCAGAAATTTTCCAAAATATATTGGTATTGAAATTCAGCAAAATCGACCAGACGATTGCAGAGCTGGAAAACGTAAACTTCATTTTGCCATATAAAAGTAACTACCGAAAACAAATTTTTATTTTTTTTTTAATAAATAAACTTATTTTACACTTCAGTACGACTAACATTAAAATTTTAAATTAAAAAAACTTAAAAAAATTAAAAAGACGTTTCCAGGGTTGGAAAACTTGAACTTTCTGTGTTATGTAAAATTAACTATGTCTATAACTATGTCTATAACTCGAGAACCGTAAGAGCTACAGATCTGAAATTTGGACATAGTATGTAGACCTTTGGTCGCTACAACAACAAATACATGAGAGTTGGAAATTAAAGGGTGTTCCAAAACGAGCAACGAAAAATGTTAAAATCCCATGTAATATACATACAATTGTATGTATGTGTATATACACTTGAAATTTGCAAGGCTAGTGTATTTTTATACAGACTACAAAAATTAACACTAAAATTTCAAAAATTTAAATTAAAGGGTGTTCCATCAGGTAATGCAATTTTGACTATGGAATTTTGACAACTTGATGTATTTTGTAAACCGTAAGAGCAAAACTCTTGAAATTTTCAAAAACGGTAAAACTAAGAAATCAAAAAATTATAAAATCGCCAAACCGAAAAAAATCGCCAAAAACAAAAAAAAAACACTAAAATTAAAAAAAGCACCAAATTACAAAAAAAATGTCTAAGACTAAAATAAATCGCGAATAACCGGAAAAATTTCTTAAATGAAAAAAAAATCGCCAAAATGAAAAAAAAAATCACCAAAATGAAAAAAAAATCGCCAAAATGAAAAAAAATCGCCAAAATGAAAAAAAAATCGCCAAAAAGAAAAAAGGCCCGAAAAACCGAAAAAAAATCACCAAAATGAAAAAAACGCCAAAATAATAAAAAATCGCCAAAATAAAAAAAAACCCCAAAATAGGAAAAAATCGCAAAAATTAAAAAAAATCGCCAAAATGAAAAAATCTCCAAAATGAAAATCAACACCCAAAAACATAAAAAAATTGTCAAAATGAAAAAAAATCGCCGAAATGAAAAAAAAAATCGCCAAAACGAAAAAAACCCCGGAAAACAGAAAAAAAATCGCCAAAATTAAAAAAAATCGCCAAAATGAAAAAAACCCTCAAAATAGGAAAAAAAGCCAAAATGGAAAAAGAATCGCCAAAATGAAAAAAATCTTCAGAATGAATGAAAAAAAAACAGAAAAAATCGCCAAAATGAGAAAAAGCGACAAAACTGAAAAAATCGTTTAAACTGAAAAAAACTTCAAAAAAGCAAAAAAGCCTTTAATGTGGCTTTTTTGCTTTTGCTTAGAACCGAATGTACAGAACTCTTCGTGCGCGAGTCAAAGTCGCACTTTACTGAATTTTTTTATATTAAAGGAATTAAATGAAACTAAGTTTTTTTCTTATTATACCCTTTACCAAAAAAATGGTAAAAGGGTATATATAGCTTTGTCATCCCGTTTGTAATTTCTATAATATCGATGTTGACAAGAGTGAATGTAAAATATATCTTAACCACAGAGTGTAGAGTAAAATATTCAACTATTGCTAATATCGAAAATAAAATAATTGAATCAAATTCTTTAATCGAAAAATACTGAAAGGTCACTTACTATTAATTGCTTTAGAGAAAAAAAATTATTAGAAAACAAATATGTATGTATGTATCTATACTATATATATAATGTACGTACGTTGGTAAAGGGTATATAAGATTCGGCACAGCCGAATATAGCACTCTTACTTGTTTTAAATTTTTTTTATTATATAGATTCCCAAATATCATAATGGAAAGAAAATTATTTTGTGTATGAATTTAAACACGTCTGCAGGACCATTACTAATTTTTTGAAAACGAGAAATTTACTCGGATTCGGTTTACAGAACAGGGCCGATTTCCAAGTTTTTAACTTGGCATTTTCTGAGTCAATGTTGGCGGAGAATATTGGTCACTGATTCATGTCCAAGTGGTCCTCTAAAAACGTTTCTTGAAGTTCGAGTTTTCAGGAGTTCTTCAAAAAACTTTAAATTTGCCCTACCTACATGAATTAACATTTCCTCATGTTAGAAACGGTGAAAACTGTGTATCTTAAGTACATACCGCTTTTTCATATTTATTTTTAAATCCCGTTTTTTGAGGATATATTCTTCAAAATTCCGCTTTTTGCCACATCTGGCCACGTTAGCTATGGGGCACTGCTTCAGCTTCCAATGTAGAGAAAATCCAACAAAAAAATATATATTTATACTATTTGATAGGTCCTGGATTCAGCCACATCAAACATGTTCAGTGACGTTTACTACAATTCCCAATTCAAGAAAAAGGTGAATATGTAACCATTTACACGATATGTCTTCTGTTCACCATACACTACTCCCTACTTTTGTTAACACTCCCATTTTCTCAAGTCATAGGATGAGTACGCTTGGTTCAATTGTCACCGAATTTTCTGCAGGGTACTTAACACTGTACGCAGAGGTCTAAATATATTTTAATATAAAACTTTGATCGACTAGGACTGTTTTAATTCTTTTTATTGTATAGGGTGATTTTTTAAGAGCTTTCGGATTTCATTTAAAAAAATCATAAGATTTAGAGAAATGTATGAAATATTTATTTGAGTCAATAGAACGATCTATATAATTCAACGTTTAAAGAAGATTTTATATAAATGTTAAATGAAATAAACTGTTTACCGAACTCATCAGTCAATTGGGCCATTGTTTCGCGAAATGTGGCACTGTCTTGATGAAACCAGATGTCAGCCAAGTCCAGCTATCTTATTTGAAACAAAATGAAGTGGATTAACAGCGGCCCAATTGCTGCAAACAGCGCCGAATAGATAATTCAAGGTCACTACAATACTGGCGGATGCAGCTGCGTTATTTTCCACTGTCTGCACTCTAGTTTTGCGTGTTGCTGGCTTAATGCTCAATAATGTAATTTTGGTGCGACATTTTGCCCAAACTAACCATAAAATTACAGAAAGAAGTGCATGGATCCACTTTCCAATCATGAATTTTGATAATAAAATTTAATAATCTGCAAGCGTTGTTCATTTGTAAGTCAATTCGTGGTTAAATTATAGACCAAACTGAACATGTTTAACAATAACATGATACACGAAAACAGCTGAGTTGCCAAACACAGTGTTGCCAAAAAGCAAGTTGCTAAAAAATCACCCTTTATACATATATACTCGTACAATAAAACCCATAATTATTGGACAATTGAGTATTTAAGGGGCGGTTTGTCTAAATGCGAACGAACGTTTCTTTATATTAGTATTGGAAACAAAAACAAATTTAAGTTTTTTGTTTTTGTTTTTAATATAAATGTTCGATAGAAACGATCGTTCGCATTTAGACAAACAGGCCCTAAGTGTTTTAAGCGATTTTTACTTGAGTGATTGTTTAACGCATATCAAAATGAATACGAATTAAAAAAAATAATATAAAAATAACAATAAAAATAAATTTTTAATTAATTAAAATATTGATAAGAAAAATATAATCTCAAAAATTCTTCCCCTCGAAAAATTTAGAAATTTAAGTACGAAAGGATATTTTAAATTTTTACATACCTTAACTTAATAGCGCTCCTAATAAATATATACAGACAGACATACATATATTAATGACGCTGGTTTATGTATAGATTTTATTTGATTTATTGTTTTATGAGCCAATCTATTCCAATCATATATGTAGATTGACTCTAAAATTGCCCTTGAACAGTTTCTATTGAAATGCATTTGATTAGTTAAAAATTAAAAACATGTTTACATACATATATGTAAGTATGTATATAGAAAGTATTATATACAGTCGCACATCTCTATAACCGACAAATTTCTACGTTATAGAAAAAAAATCGTTATAGAAAAGCTGTCATCTTTAAATATGTTCATTGCATTCCATATAAACATTAGCGGCCTTATGTATAATCAAAAACTGGCATGAAGTTAGCATAAGCGGCAAAATTTAACATGATCTTGGGTGCAATGCACCCCCGGAATGGCCTTTTTACGCTTATGGACAGGAACATTTTGAGGAACTTTTAGTTTGGATTTAGGACTGGACTTTCGAGAACACACGCGCGTACAGTTTTATACCAACTACATTTTCTAGAGGATTGAATAGGCGATGCCGAACAATAGCGTTCAGCTTAGATTTTGCTAAAGCTTTGGATTCAGTTTGGCATGAAAGGATTATATATAAAATGATTAATCTTGTACTTGGTTCGGGTATTTGTCGAATGGTGAACAGCTTTCTAAGGGATGGATTGTTTTGGGGTTCGTATTGGCGACACTATGTCTCACGAGAGTTCAATCGAGTGTTCCACATTGATCTGTGCTAGGATCTGTGCTGTATAATATTTTTGTGTCAGATATACCTGAACCTTCTGATGATAATCTTCTCTTAATGTATCCCGATGACATTATAATGGCTTAATCGGTTGGTAGAGCAAGGACAGATAACCCCGGACTTAACTCCTATCTAGCAGTACTGACAGATTTCTTTACAAAATGGAGACTCAACCTGAACATGTGTACAAAATATCATGACTGCCACCATGATAAAGCCACTACGCGGACACATTTACAAAAACTGTCGGACGTACTATCGACTTATGGACGACATATTTGAAGGGAAAAAAAGGAATTATTCTTCCTATCAGGGAATTTTGTACCGACAGATCGTTTAACCTGTCATCTCTTACGCTTTTCCACTCTGGTTTGGGATTTCATCAAATCAGATGGAGAGGCTTAGGAAATGAATGAGAATGATTTTTGTATCATAGTATGGCCTAAGACCATACTATGGACCAAAATGGGGAACTTCGTAGATCATCTTACAGATCAATTTATGCGCAGCCTTGTGATAATCCAATAGTTCGTCAATGCTTCTCATTAGCTGCCAAACTGGAGACCGTTCTGTTGAAAAATTACTTCTCTCCCGTAGACCTATTGACCCTTAGAGATAGTGGTCTACTTTTCCAGAGTGTAAATCTTTTATTTTACCTCAGAGGAATCCAAACTGTATATAACACTTCACAGTATTTAAATTGTATATAATTCTTTCTTTTTGTTAAGAACGAATTTGAGTTTATTTCATTGCCTTGTTTTAGTCCCAATCTTTAGTTAGTAGTTACTTTTTAAGTTGTTATCTCGTAAGTTTAATTCTAATTGCCTCCCTTTTTAAGTTTACTCCTTTTTGCGACTTTATCTATCTATAATTTTTTTTAATATGTCGAAATGTTGTATACTAAAACTATACTTATTTCTAGTTATAAAGGAGCAATCCTTTGAATGTGTTAGAACGTAAGGAATTTTTATATATGTATGTTTAAAGCTCAAATTATCTAGTTTATAATGTTCCAGCCAACCTGAGGTTCGAAAATAAACGAATGTTCGCTATAGCCAACAATTCTCGAAACATTCTCGTAAAAAAAAGTTTAGCAATAAGAAACAGTTTGTTTCTCTCAATTTTTTTTATTTTTTTCTATGTACAACAAAAGAGGAATAACGTTTTTTGCTATTTACAAGCAATGAAATCGATTGCTAATGATATTGCTAAAAATTCGCTATTGATTCGAGACCGAAACAAAGAAATCGAAAGATTTGCTGCCACAAACTGAGAGACGAGTGAGCTCTAGCAGCACTTTCTCTTTCCATTTACGATAGTCGTTCTCGAGTGTTTTGTCCGAGAAATGTTTACGCAACGTTCGAATGCGATATTATTTAGGCCGGGCTTACATCGGTTTGCCAAATGCCACACAAGCGTAAAAAAGCGTAACCACTAATTACTAATAAAAAACTGTTTGATTCAGTCACGTATTTATTAAGTTAAATAGTTCCATACATAACTAATAGACAATTTTATAGAATCCAACATGATTGGAAACGGTTATCAATCAATAAATACATCTCTGTATCAAACAGTTTTTCATTAGTAATTAGACAGATGACACACAACAAATGCCAGATGAAAACTCAGCCTTACGAATATTTTGGTTAGCTGGGGTTTTGGAAAAAAAACAAGTAAGAGTGCTATATTCGGCTGTGCCGAATCTTATATACCCTTTACCAACGTATGTACATGTACATATATATAGTATACAGACACATACATACATATTTGTTTTTTGAAAAAATTTATAAATTTTTTCCCTAAAGCAATTAATAGTAAGACACCTTTCAGTATTTTTCGATTAAGGAATTTGATTCAATTATTTTATTTTCGATATTAGCAATAGTTGAATATTTTACTCTACACTCTGTGGTTAAGATATATTTTACATTCACTCTTATTTCAGTTAACATCGACGTCACGTCAATATATAACCAAAAAATTGAGGCTTGTTTACTCGCCCTCGAGATGTTCAAAAATTGTGCTGGTATTTAATAATTCTAAAATATTCTTAGTATTGCACCTCCATACCAAGTAAACTAACTTGTTTTATATTTTCCCGCATTTAATAATCATTGATGTTGCAAAACTGCTTAGTGTCTTGATTTTAAGTTCCCATACATCGTGGTATTATGTAAACGTTTTATTCCTACAGGATTTTTTTGAAATTTGTTCAGCAGAAAGGAAAGGTATTAGGAAAATGAAACTGAACATGTCCTTTAATTTATCTTTAGCGCCAAATTTTATTTTGATCTCTATTTACTAAAAATTAATAGTTATTGTGCTGAGAGCACAATAAGCACAAACATTCGTTTATACTTCAATTATATATCCATAAAAATTAAACATGTATAAAAAATCTTGAGTAATGATTTTCCTAAAACATGAAATATGTTTAAATGGAAAAAAATATTTTTGGTTATTTTTTTACCGAAACTTTTTTCAATCTCCAACCCTGGAACCATATTTCTGAGTTTCTTAGTACTAATTTATTTCTTTATAAAATATAGAATATATTTAATTACCAAAGAAATAATTAGTTTTATATACCAGAAAAAGTTTAAGTTTTCCAGCTCTGGAGCCATGTCTCTTATTTTTCTAATTTCTATGCCAAACTATTTCATTCTAAGTCATAAAGTATATAAAACTTGTAAACAAAAAGAAAAAACTAACTTGACCTAGTTACTTTTGTAAAAAAAGCAATAAATTTAGCAACCCTGGAATAAACCTTTTAGATTTTTCTGATTCAAAAAATTAATAAAGTGTGTTAAGTGAACAAAGAAATAAAAATAATTAGTTTTATACTTTTGAGATTTTCATTTTTCAAATTTTATACGCCAAACTTTTCTTTCAGAAGCATAAAATATATTCGATTTATAAAGGAAAAGAAAAAAATTTTTAGAACTATTTAATTTTACATAACACAAAAAGTGTAAGTTTTCCAACCCTGGAGTCATAATTTAGGATTTTTCTGATTATTGATACCAATCAAGTTCTTTAAAAAATACATAAAATATGTTAAGTGGACAAGGCAAAAACGAAATATGAAAAAACTTAGTTTCATTTAATTTCTTTAATATTAAAAAATTCAGTAAAGTGCGACTTTGACTCGTGCACGAAGTGTTCCGTACATTCGGTTTTGAGCATTTTTTAATGTGGCTTATTTGCTTTTTCGAAGTTTTTTTCAGTTAAACGATTCATTTAGTTTTGTCGCTTGTTTCTCGATGTGGCGATTTTTTTCTGTTTTTTTAATTTTGGTGATTTTTTTTCTGTTTTTGAAGGTTTTTTTTCATTTTGGCGATTTTTTTCCTGTTTTTGGGGCTTTTTTTCATTTTGGAGATTTATATCATTTTGGCGATTTTTTTTTTTCATTTTGGCTTAGGGTTTTTTTTGTTTTGGCGATTTTTTTATTTTGGCAATTTTGTCATTTCATTTTGGCGACTTTTTTCTGTTTTTGGGATTTTTTTTTACATATTGGAGATTTTTTTAATTTTGGCAATTTTTTTCATTTTGGCGATTTTTTCCTGTTTTTGGGTTTTTTTATTTAAACGATTTTTTTTTAATTTTGGCGATTTTTTTAATTTTGGCGATTTTTTCGTTTTGGAGATTTTTTTTGTTGTTGGGGTTTTTTCATTTTGGCGCTTTTTTTCATTTTGGCGATTTTTTGTTAATGCTTTTTTTCATTTTGGTGATTTTTCTATTTTAGCAATTTTTTCCTTTTTTTGGGGTTTTTTTCATTTTGGTTGTTTTTTCTCTGTTTTTGAAGTTGTTTTCGTTTTGGCGATTTTTTTTAATTTAGGCAATTTTTTTTCATTTTGGCGATTTTTTTCTGTTTTTTTTTCGTTTTAACGATTTTTTTCATTTTGGCGTTATTTTTTAATTTTGGCGATTTTTTCATTTTGGCCATTTTTTTTAATTTTAGCAGTTTTTCCGGTTTTTCGCGATTTATTTTAGTCTTAGAAATTTTTTTTAATTGGTGCTTTTTTTCGTTTTGGCGATTTTTTTGTTTTTGGCGATTTTTTTCTGTTTTGGGGTTTTTTTTCATTTTGGCGATTTTTTGTCTGTTTTTTTTGGGTTTTTTTTTTCGTTTTGGCGATTTTATTCATTTTGGCGATTTTGTTTCATTTTGGCGATTTTTTTTCATTTTTAGCAATTTTTCGGGTTTTTCGCGATTTATTTTAGTCTTAGACATTTTTTTAATTTGGTGCTTTTTTCATTTTGGCGATTTTTTTTTGTTTTTGGCGATTTTCTTCGGTTTGGCGATTTTTATAATTTTTTGATTTTTTAGTTTTACCGTTTTTGAAAATTTCAAGAGTTTAGCTATTACGGTTTCCAAGATACAGCAAGTTGTCAAAATTGCTTAGTCAAAATTGCACTAACTGATGGAACACCCTTTAATTAAAATTTTTTGAAATTTTAGTGTTAATTTTTGTAGTCTGTATACAAATACACTAACCTTACAAATTTCTAGTGTATATATGTACATACAATTGTATGTATATTACATGAGATTTTAACATTTTGCGTTGCTCGTTTTAGAACACCCTTTAATTTCCAATTCTCATGTATTTTTTGTTGTAGCGGCCAAAGGTCTACACACTGTGCCCAAATTTCAGGTCTCTAGCTCTTACGGTTCTCGAGAAAATACTTTGCATAGTTTTAGACATAGTTAATTTTACATAACACAAAAAGTTAAAGTTTTCCAACCCTGGAAACGTCTTTTTAATTTTTTTATATTTTTTAATTTAAAATGCCAATTTTAGTCGTACTGAAGTTAAAATAAGTTTATTTATTAAAAAAAAATAAAAATTTGTTTTCGGTAGTTACTTTTATATGGCAAAATAAAGTTTACGTTTTCCAGCTCTGCAATCGTCTGCTCGATTTTGCTGAATTTCAATACCAATCTAAGTTGGACCATTTCTGACACACCAGTCCAAGAACGAAGTCTCTAGCTCCGATTTCACGTACACCAGACGGACGGACGGACGGACAGACGAACATCGCTTAATCGTCTTCCCTATTCATAAGGACCCAGAATATATATACATTTTATGGGTCGCATATGAATATTATGGAAATTACACACGGAATGACAAACCTATTACCCTTTTCCATTTTTGGTAAAGGGTATAAAAAACAAATAAATCATGTATTCGAGACACACAAACTTAGCGTATCTATGTATGTATGTATTTTACAGTTCGTTATTGGCAGATTATTTAGCACAAGAAGAGTACGTTGCGTTTCAACAAAAGGTTATTTACAGAGAAAAATACGCTATAGAGCAGGGGTGCCCAAAATTTCCTTATGAGAGAGTAAACACCAATACATTTACAGAAAAACTAATTTTTATATAATATTTCTTGTTGTAAAAACTAATATATACAAAGAAAAAAGAAAAAAAATTTGTTGCTTTGTACTCGCGTGTATACCAAGGATGGCAAAGTTGGTACACTTGTTTGTACCTTATATAGATTATATGTCAATTTTCACTTTTGAAAAATGAAACTCATATTCTTCTCACTTGAAAGCAGTCTTCTGACATCAAAACACATCGAGAATATAAAAATATGTAAACTTGTGCATTTCCAAATAATTTTTCTTCTAAATTTGGATGCTAGAGCACATGTTATTAATTTGTACATTTTAAATTTAAATTTAAACAGGTGTAACTATATGCTTTAACATCCCAAATTTTAAAATTTATAACCCTAGACACAAACCGTCTTGTTCAGCAGAGCTCTGTTAACAAAAAAACAGACCTCTGTTAAATAATAATAATTAGTTTTTTCCCACAAAATGGACTTCATACCCAATTTTTTAAGCAAAAATGAACCAGAAAATTTAAACCGAAATCCGTCTCTATGCCTTCTTTATATCTACATAACATTTAATATATCCAACAACACGAAAAATCCATATCTTGACCCACAGTCATAAAATGTTTTTTAGTAATTTTTTTTTCAAAAACGGTAGGAGATGGGAAAAAAAGAATATTGGAGGAGACTCCTAAACGCCTCTATATCAATGTCCAATAGTCGAAAGTCATAAGCGTTCTAATTTCTACAAAAACAGACTGTTATGACTTTCGATTATTTTAATGATTATTTTAATGAAAAAGAATGAAAATATGTAATTTGAAGTAAAAAAATTTTTTTGTACAATTGAATTAAAAAAAGTACAATTTTTTAAAGTTGTTGGTACAATTTTAAAATTCTCAATGCCGTCCCTGGTGTATACAGTGAAGAATGCAAAAATAAAAACTGATAAGACAAAGTTGTTTGTGGATTTCATATTGGTAGTGCTGAGTGCTGCATGTGTGTATGTACACATATGGTCAAAATAATAAGTACACGACGATGTTTTACTCTTTAATACAAATAATGAAAAAAAAATTTAATTTTAGCAACAGAAAAAATTTTAAATTTCTTTTTTGTAACCCAAATCAAATGTAACACATCAGTATTTATAAGCTAAAAGCATAAATTGACATATTTACGGTATGAAAGAAAATATATGGGAAAAAATGAGTGGTCAAAATAATAAGTACATTCTGAAAATAATTAAATAATAGGTTTAAATTCAGAGTTACATTGCTATATTGTGGATATTTGCTTAATATCCAGTATATACTCCCTTATTTTGAAAAAATTTTTCTATTCGTCTTGGCAAAATGTCAAAAAATTTTGGGCAGGGGTATAATAGGATTTCATACCAAGTGATTTGAACAAAACTCCAAAGATTTTCTTTATTTTGAAAAGTATGCTTTGAAACCCTTTGCTTTAGCTGTCCCCGAAGGTTTTCAATAGGGTTTATGTTCGGGGATTGAATTTGCAAGTCCAGCAGGTTAACACAATTGGCTTGAAACCAATCCTTCACATAGCGTGATGTGTGCCTCCGGTCATTATCCTGCTGTAGGATCCATCGAAGCGGTATATTTTCTTCAGCATATGGCCAAGCTACCCGAGCGAATAGCCAGAAAGGTTCCATTACTTCGGAAAAAAAATTTTAAAGCGTGGCTGATCTTCGCAAAAACACATTTGAGTTGGTCGCAACCACTACTTATAAACAAATGGCATAATATTATTTTTAGTGGCGAAACCAAAATAAATATGTTTGGAAATTACAACTGCCGAAATGTGCGTGGCCCTGCAGATAAATAATTTCATAAACGGTCCACAAAAAATACCATCAAGAACGGCGGAGGTAACATCATGGCATGGGGCTGCTTTTCGTGGCATGGCGTTGACCCAATTTTTCGTATTACCGATACTATGACACGATTTGAGTACAAAAACATATTGCAAAACATAATTCTGCCATGTGTATTTGAAGATAACAATTTGAGGAAAACCTTCACAAAATACAGTGTTCTCAAAAATAATTCATTATCGAGAAAAATTCGTTTAGTGTAGTTCGTTATAGGGAAGTTCGACTGTAAACCTCTGCTTATCTCTTAGTTTACAATCGGTCCGTATAAAGGAGGTGAAAATTTATATTTATTTTTACGTGAATTATCGAGAATGGGTGTCATTTCTTATACTCTTGTTTAAATATTATTTTTAAAATGCCTTGGCATTGCATGTCAAACGTTTTACAACATAATCGAACTATAAATAGTTCAGGTACTTTTGTAATTTTTCAAATACAGCAATAAATACAAACACACAGAAACAAACAAATAAAAAATAAGGAAATAGCTATAGGCCAAAACAATCCCACTTATTGTTATTGATGTAACTTAATATAATTAAAGACAAAAAAAAAAATGCAATATTTAACAGCACGTATAAACGTGAACAAGCGCAATAATTTCTTTGTTCAAATACTTAAATAAAATGTGTACGAGTAATGAATGCATACAAGGAGAAATTAAATCGAAAACTGTAATAGCGATATTGAACAAATAGGTGTCAATTGTCAAATAAACTTTTGAATAATGAATATATAACCAAATAAACTAGATGGCAAAAGCCCATGAATGTGAGTTAAATTGAAATGTTTTATTTAAATTTCAAATATATAGACACTAGCAAACGGCCATAGCATAAGTTTTGGGGCTTAGGACATCATAAAAGTGAATAAAACAGTCAAAAGGCTACCAAAAGTGCTGTAATATTGTATGGATTCACTTCTATTTAAGTTGTTTGCAAATAATATGTGTGCTTAGTAACTTATATGAATACACTATGAGTGGAATATGTGGGAGTTGTGTGTTGTGTTATCCTTTTGCAAAAGTAATTTTATTTCATTTGGGGTTCTTTTATTTGAATATATTTTCTTAAAATTTCAGTTGACTAATTTGGTGCCAGTAAACAAATCAGCGACATAATAGAAACACTATTATGTCGCTGATTTAGAAACTAATAATTCGTGATAAGTCTCTTAATACTATGGAATCTTTTTGACCGACTTTAAAATAATATAAGAAAACTGAAACTAAATAAAACATTTTTATATGTATTATTAAAAAAAATTAATTATGCAACTTCTAATTTTTCAATATCAAATAGAGATTTGTTATATGTAAAATGTTTACTTATCTCCTTAAATAATCTTTGCATAAAATCTGCAGCAAGAAGGGGACTATTTCTTAAGTTAGTCGACACAGAATGGTTTTGCTCCACCGATCATTCTTAACAAAAATCAGTTAGGTATGGAATATATATATTTTGAATACCCTACCCTCTTTCTGAATCTAAAACGCGTTTCACGAATATGCATTGTTTTTAGTTTTAATAAGTATTGTTTTGCTGCACACGCCACTATTTGGCGATTGCGTCAAATGGTTCATACAAAAACGTACGAAGTAGAGTTAACTCTTGTGTTGCTTCATTTCTATAAGAATTAATAATAAATGAATTCAGTAGAGTGCGACTTTGACTCGCGCACGAAGGGTACCGTACGTGGGGCTTTGAGCATTTTTTTATTATGGCGTTTTTTTGCGTTTTTTACGATTTTTCAGCTAAAATGATTTATTTTTTTCGCATTTTTCTCGTTTTTTTCAGTTTTTGGCGTTTTTTTCCATTTTGGCGATTTTTTTTCATTTAAGCGATTTTTTTCATTTTGGCGATTTTTTAAATTTTGGCGATTTTCCGGTTTTTTGTGATTTATTTTTGTTTTAGAAATTTTTTTTTTTTGGCGATATTTTTAAACTGATGGAACACCCTTTAATTTAAATTTGTTTAAATTTTAGAGTTAATTGTTGCAGTCTGTATAAAAGTACACTAACCTTACAAATTTCAAGTCTATATAAAGGGTGTTTTTTTATTGAGGTATAGAACTTTAAGTTGGCATCACTTTTTTAACTGGCGGCCATTTTGTCAGCTGTCAAGTGATTAATATTTACTTTGGTTTGCCATTTCATCATGAACAGGTTGACAAAAGAACAACGCTTGCAAATCGTGCAAATTTATTTCGAAAATAATGGTTCTGTTCGCGAAGTTTACCGCAAGCTCCGTCCATTTTATGGTCGACATAATCGTCCATCAGAGCAATTAATTCGGTTAACCATGGATCGTTTTCACACTACGTTTACTCTATGTGATAATACGCATCCGCAGAGACGTCGAATAGTGCGCACCGAAGAAACAATTGCCGCTGTAGAGCAAAGTGTTGAAGAGGACCCGAATGAATCGATTCGCCACCGTGCACAGCAATTGGAGCTTTGTCCATCAACTTTATGGAAGATTTTGAAGATTTTGAATGTGGATGAGTTGTGGTTCCAACAAGACGGCGCTACATGCCACACAGCGCACGTCACAATCGATTTATTGAAGGAAACATTCGATGAGCGCATAATTTCGCGGAATGGACCTGTCAATTGGCCACCAAGATCGTGTGATTTGACACCATTGGATTATTTTCTTTGGGGATATGTGAAGTCGCTCGTCTACGCCAACAAACCAGAAACGTTAGGGGACTTGGAAGCCAACATTCGTGGCGTTATTGCCAACATACGGCCCCATATGCTCGAAAAAGTGGTTGAAAATTGGACCTGTAGAATTGGCTTTATTCGAGCCAGCCGCGGCGGCCACATGCCTGAAATCATATTTAAACATTAATGGCATAAAATTATCCTTCCAATAAAGCCAAATTGGTGGACATTAAAACGATTTTCTTGTGTTTTATTTCAATTCGAAGTTCTATACCTCTAAAAAAACACCCTTTACATACAATTGTATGCATATTACATGGGATTTTAAAATTTTTCGTTGCTCGTTTTGGAACACCCTTTCATTTTTATCTCTTATGTATTTGTTGGCCAAAGGTCTACACACTCTGTCCAAATTTCAGGTCCGCAGCTCTTACGGTTGTCGAGAAAATAGTCTGTGACGGACATATGGACAGCGTAGCGAAAACAATAGGGTTCCTTTTCACCTTTGGTGTACGGAACCCTAAAAAAGAAGTTGCCGTAAGAAAAATTTAACGGCGACTTTTAAGCAAAAACATCATCACACAGATGCAGCCGCCGATTACATGGTTTAATAAAGATTTATTAAACTCTAAAATAAATTAAAGGAAACCTTAATTATGCATGTTGGAGTATAACAGAAATCATTTAATTTTATTCTTTATATTAAATACAATTGAATTACTTGTTTTTTTTTGTGCATCTGTGTAAGCGGATCGATGGTTAAAAGATTGCGGCGTCGGCTTCTTGGTCGGCTTTAAACGATCGACTTATTTCTCTGGGCAGCACGAAAAATAAACAAAATGATCAATTCAGTGCAGTAAAGTATAGGTATGGCGCACAAAAAGCTACTTTTTGAAAATAAATTGCGTATGCGGCACAAAATGTGTTTTTACTTTGACAATAAAGTACTATTAACTTCTAACTTTATTCGTGAAAGTTCACAAAAATTTAAATTTTTCTTTAAAACATGTGTCGAAAGCAGTGGTGCAAATACAAAAGAAATCCAACGGGTAAATTTTGAGAAAACTTCATGTAAACCTTCTTTGTCGTTTTTCTCCACTCCAATTTTGTGTCGTATAGGCTAAACCTATTCTGAGGAGACGAAATTAATAAAAAAAGTTCTTATAAGGAAATAAAAAAATTTATTGAGAAAAGTCGAAGCGTTTGCTTCTTTGTTTAAGTTGCAAATATTTTTATTATTGAAAAATTACTAAAAAGCATTGCGAGAAATTGTAGGAAGCACTATAAATACCAGTTCTACTGAAACGGGTATTTAATAAAGGTTCGAGTAATTAGAAAGGAAAACAGCACCAAAAAATACCCGAAGAGCACGAAAATGGCAAAGCTGAAAACATCTGAGTGAATAGGTATTAATATATATATATAGTCTATATTTGATAATATAGACTGGGATGATTTTTTACTCCCCTCTACGAAAAATGATTGGGAAAAATTCGTTTCGTTTTAAACGGAAGTGAACGATATAAAGATACCCAGGTGGGTACATTATAGCCCTGATACGTCAGCTGAACTTCATGTTTTTTCTGATGCGTCAGAAAAACATACGCATTGAGTCACTAGGGACAATATATACTCACTTGCTTTCATGTAAGACTAGAGTAGCTCCAATTAAATCGATCTCCCTGCCTCGATTGGAACTTTGTGGTGCAGTATTGGCCTCAGAACTATTGAAGACATTAAAAAATGAATTAGATATTACGCTCAGTCGAATATATTGCTGGACAGATTCCACAATTGTTCTTTGTTGGTTAAGAAAAACTCCTAGTAGTTGGACGACCTTTGTGGCCAATCGAGTGTGTAGGATTCAGGAAAATGTAGGGAGTCATAACTGGTACCATGTTAGGTCTGAAGAAAATCCTGCAGATTTAGGCAGCAGGGGACTCACCCCTTCGGTATTAGCGGAGAGTGATATTTGGTGGAATGGACCTGCGTGGCTTAGAAGATGCAAGAGTGAATGGAAAATCAACAATCTACACTCGCTAGAAACGGATGTTGAGGCAAAACCTGTCAAGACACATGCGACGTTTTTTTCTGATTATGAAGATATTCTTGAAAGATTTTCAAAGCTTGATCGTGCTCTTAGGGTGATAGCGTATATTTTTCGATTTTATCATAGAATACATGCTTCACATAAAGGAAAACATGAATATTCATCTAATGCAATATCGAGCAGTGAGATAATACAAGTGAAAATACGTTTGGCAATATTGGCTCAAAAAGTTCATTTCACAGATGAATATCAAGCTTTATTATCAAAGAAACCGATTTCATCAAAGAGTTCGTTACTTCCACTCAATCCCTTTTTGGACAACAATGGTGTAATGAGATTAAATGGTCGTTTAGAAAAAGCTCCTTCTTTATCGTATACTGAAAAACACCCGATTATCTTACCATATTCTTGTCGTTTTACAATTTTGTTGATTGACTTTATTCACTTGGTTTCAATTCATGGTGGAAATCAATTGATGCTGAGAATTATTCGAATTGAGTATTGGGTTTCTCGTCTAAAAAACTTGGTGCGTGCTACAATTAATCGTTGCAAGCGTTGTATTTTAGATAGAAAACGTTCTTGTAACCAAATCATGGCAGCATTACCTACGGAAAGGACTACATTGGAACGACCATTTACCACTACAGGTGTTGATTTTGCAGGACCGTTTGATATGCGAAATTTTACTGGTAGAGGTTGCAAAATTACGAAAGCATATGTGTGTATCTTCGTCTGTTTTGCAACTAAAGCAGTTCATTTAGAGGCGACTTCAGATTTGACCACAGACGCCTTTTTGGCAGCTTTTCATCGGTTTATCGCTAGACGAGGTTGTCCATTGACTGAAATGAAATCTACACAAAATTCTAAGAATATTACCCTAAGAAACTAGGGGTCTAAAATCAAAACCTAGCTCCCGCCGAGAGGCATCAAAATTCAAGCTAATTGTTGGGTAAAAACAATTCTAGCCAGTTAACTTGTTAACTGTTGTTTACAGGACAGTCAGATTTTTGAACTACCTAAATAGAGACTAGCAGAGAAAAGTAAGTTTTCGTTGTTTTTTTAAGGTAGGATCGCACTGGTTTTGAATGAAAACATTTCGTGACTTCTAGATGTGTACGTAGAGAGCCCCCCCAAAAAAAATTCAAAAAAGATCATTTACTGACGTCATGTCTAGTTTTGTACGCCAGCTCCTCAATTGTAACCAGCAATGATGCAGAAACCGATGTGGTTATTGATTTGAAAATAAATTTCCGAAATTTTACACCATCTTACTCGTACTGCTATTAAATTTCGTTGAGTTTTATATTGTTCTAAACACAATAAATAAATGAATTGGTATCGACAAAGGTTCTTTTTCAGCGGTATAAAAGCAGAGTTGTATTGTTTCAAAAGCAAAAGCTTCAGCTGGATTCAACAAAATGTTTGTTCGGAAAACTTTTTTATATGTAGTTTGACATTGCTCTTCTAGAGAGAGAGAGAGAAAAGAGGATAACTAATTTTTTTCGAACATATTCAGTTTGAATCAGTGATGGGAAATGTGGCACAATTGTGCCATTTTTCGCACTATTTAATGTTAGCTGGCATTGTGGCACTCTGGCTCGTTTTCTGGCACTTTTTGTCCATTCGAGCCATAACCGCCAAAAAAGTTTAAGCGACATATTTTTTCATTTCGTTTTTTGACGAAAATCGATTATCTGCGATCGTAACTAATCAATTTTCCTCAAAAACTTAAGCTGAAAAACAATGTTGCTTAAGCTTTTTTGGCGGTTATGGCTGGCATTAAGGTGAAATCTTTCTTATTCCAATAATAAGTATTCTTGTACTATATTAAGTTGGGGCTGACAACTGTTCGCTTATTATAGGAAAAAGTAACGATGTCCAATGAATGATTGTGACAATTTATTAAAAGAAATACATAATTTTCTTTGTAACAGCTGATGTAAATATTTTATAGATTTCCCCAAAACGTTGGTTGTCTTATAATATTTTTTCACATTATCAAATGTTTAGTCAAAGTGCAATGATAAAACTTATGTTCTTAAAATAATTAATGATATTAATGTCGAAATGCAATCTGAAGATGTAAGAGTATATTTAACCGAAATTTCCTAGCAGAATTCACAAATAAAATAGTATTTTTTTTAATTCTTTTTTGTCATATTGGAAAACTATATATAAATTTAAGGGCTATTATTTGACTTGGTTTCCAAAGTTTGTGCATCAGAACAAAAAAATATCGATATTTTGGAAATATAGAAAACGTAGTTCCTGATTAGTTACTTCCAATTTTTTTTCACTGGTAATATGAGGATTCATTCTGCATAATTTACTCAACAATCCCATTTTTTCAGTCATGACGTTGTTTTAGTAAATGAGCGATGTATTCTTTAGAAAAGGCTAGCTAAGTCCGCTAAACGTTGCATTGCCCTCAATTATTGTATATTCGTCATATGTTTGTTTTATACATACATAAAAACCTATATTTCCATTTTCATAAAAATCAGCAGTCACTTCCACATTCGGTCAGGTGAGGGGCTAGCGGACAGATAGACTGGAAGCGGAATGTGTGGTGAACAGCGTGTTCACGTTAAAATAGCTTTATTTTTACTTTTGACTAAACTATTGCTTTAATAGATCTTTTCTAAAATGATAATTAATACTTTCTGAGTATAGGAGGTTTAGCAGCCGTGGACCCTATCTTATTTCAAAAAAGTGTTTAAAATCAGACCTAAATACTAAACGAACATCAAGTGCCAGCATATAAATTATATTAAAAGTGGTTTGGCACTATTCAAATGGTTTTGGCACTATATATTTAGAAACAGATTCGGCACGAAATCAAGATTTCCAATTCCCATCACTGCACAGTGGGCGAAAAGGCTCATCTAGCGGCGTTTAATTAATAGCGCTTAGGGAAATTTTTTTTGTTTGTGGAATATTTTTTTTAGTTGAAAATAGATTAAGCTACAATATTAAATAAAAAAAATTTTTTTTTAAATATATATATATATATATATATTGTTGTTGTGAAAGTTGCAATTTTTTTTCATAAATTAGACATTGCTTATTTCATTCAGGAAAACATGATAAAGCTAATTTATTTAATTAATTAATTAATATATTTAATGTTTCACATTCTTTTGGACTAAAAATATATTCAACTTTTAATATGAACAACTTTTTTTTAAACATTTATTTATTTATTTTTTTGTTTAAAATTTTGAAATAACTATTTTTGGCCTTATTCAGTCTTCATATATTTCAGTTATTTTCATAACAAAAATGAAATTATAATGCACAAAAAAATAACAATACTAATTGCAATAGTAATAACAGATTTTTATTCCCATTTGGAACTACGAGATGAATCACAAGTGCAAGGTACACAATGTTCTTTGTATAAACTGCTGGTTGTAGCTAGTACGAGCTCACTGTGAGGTATTTCCTTAACAATTTGGGAAACTTTACTTAATTTCGTTTTGTTGGAACATTCGTCGAACATCTAATCGGGTCTACCACTATTAGTCAGTGGATCAACTAATAAAAGTTGTCCGTCTAACCACTCCGTGTTGTTTTCTTCAAATTTGTGGCTGATTCTATGGTTGAATTTCCATTCCTGAACCAATTGTGCTACAAAATTTCAATTTTTTTTTGCTTATTACAAGGATTTCATTAGCATTATACATGTTGATATTAATTTTATTACGAAATATATGACTCTCAACGGCAGAAAATTTTTTAGTAGACACAGGCTCGTTGCGCCATAGTAAATAAACTTCTCGTCTGAGCACCGACATTGCTCCTAAAAAATGCAATATCATGTAAAGTAGCATAAAGTAGCAGATGACTTGGATATTTTACAATCACAAGACAACATAGTAATTAAAAAAAATATTCTAGCCCCAATACCCACTAATATCAGAAGTTCTGGTCCACGGAAGTCTTATTTTGGCTTTTTTCAAGCAGTTAGTGGTATAGTCAACTTCAACTCTATTTTTTTCTACAACAGTTAGGCACAGGTCACAAACAAAAATTTTTTTAGTTAATTTAATTATTATTTTTCGAACTGTATTTGTTTCTACATTCTTATGAATTGAATAGGCTACATTACATGTGATAATTATTAATGAACAAATAACATCAAAGTTAGTTGTAAATATTCTGACAACAACACATAGTTGAACGGAACAGCCAGCCGTAGAAGATGGTAATATATATAGAAGATGGTATATATATATAGATGGTAACTTGCGTATACATTACGAAACACATTAGCAAATTGAAATGCAATGAATCAAACCAATTCACATATTCCATTTGCAATAAAGTTACGTATATAAGGCAGATCAGATCTACATCAACTGACACCACACACAGTGGATCAAAACGCAGAAGAACGCTGATGAGGAAGGTTTAGTGGCCTTCGAAAACGGCTGGCTGTTCCGTTCAACTATGTGTTGTTGTCAGAATATTTACAACTAACTTTGATGTTATTTGTTCATTAATAATTATCACATGTAATTTGGCTTAAAAAGCGTTACGAACTGTAGCCTATTCAATTCATAAGAATGTAGAAAAAATTTTTTAGTTAATACATACCTCTAACTAAAAATAAAACCATTTTTCTTCCACTTAATTGAGACAAATGTAAATTTAGAGAACATTTGGCAATGCAAAGAAAACACGTGTTAAAGCTTATTGATGCACCGCCTGAAACATATTTTGTGTTTGACAGCTCACAGCTATGCAACTAGATCATGGCAATCAAAAAAGAATCGATATATAAGTTCAGTGGTATATTAGTAATCGATTGAGACACAATTTTGGCGCAATTAAACACTTTGAAAATTGAATTAAACGACGCTAGATCGACCATTTCGCCCACAGTGCACTGGTTTGAATTGGTTTAATATTATGCTGGGTACACAGTTTGCGGTATGCATTCATTGTTGGTCGCATAACGTGTAGTCTTGTTTATGATTTCATTTCGTGTTGCATTCGAGGTTTCAAAAATATCAAAATATTTTCATATTTTCAGATTGCATTCATGGTTTAATTGCGTATTGTGTCAAAATATGTAACGTGAAATATAAACCTGTTGTGTTAACACATTTCAAAGTCTGTACCTGCCATTAATTTTTGTTCGGACAAAATTTAAGTTGAACTGAGCTGCCACATCATATTATCTATATCGAGCGTTATTTTTGATTTAATCGTAAGTGACAAAAAATAATTTTTTCGGGAAGTTTTTTTAAAATATTCAAATATATTTTTGTACGTAAACTGCAGCTTACTATACAATTTTACAGCCCGTATCTTAAAAGTTATCAACAATTTTGGCATTTTGATAATTCTAAACTATGCGTAGGCCTATAAAATTTTAATTTCAATAAAAAAGTATATTTTCGATTCGATTACATGTCGCCTGCGATAAAATCGAAAAAAAGGCTCGATATGTATAATGAAGGCACAGAGCATACTTATAGTAACAATTCTACACCTCTTGTGTTACGGAATTTGCATTAGTAATTTTTTTTTAATTTATAATTTGTTTGTTAAACAATTAAAAATATGTCTGTGAAACTAAGAAAAGCACAAAATCTAATAATCGTCTGCAGTGTTGCCACCTTTGAAAATCAAAACGCTTTATTTGTACACGTTTTGCATATGGTAGCTTTGTTATTCAGTGCAACTTATCCGAAATGGGTAAATCATGTAAAAACAATGGGTGAATTCAGCTTCATGCTTCAAAAATGCTGATCAATTGTATGACACGAATGACTTGATCGAGTTGCATATTTACAATAATCTACGCTGCCCAATTAATATTATTGGCAAAAACTGCCAATATCAACTCATCCTTATTGAAAACTCATTAGATGCCAAGTACTTGAGTTCTTGTATATGTGTATAACATATACACCCTGCAGGAAATGCGAATAGTGAAATAGTAGTGATTTACTAGTGACATTGTCAGTAGTACTACTGACCAGGTGTACCCCAGCCAATGTAATCATCTATTGACATTTAACATTAGCTTATCATTGAAAATCCACCACTAGACTGTAGCAATACTGACTAAGTAGTTCTTTTAGGACCACATGGAGACATTGGCACCAACTAATCACTAGTAAGCGATATTTCCTCGCTTGATGTCAATAGTAAAATTGTAGTGATTTACTAGTAAGATTGTCAATAGGTGTACCGCAGCCAATGTAATCGCCTATTGACATATAACATAGGGTTGTCATTGAAAATCTTCCAGTAGACTTTAGCACTATTCTTTTACGACCATATGGAGACGTTTGAACTAAAAATTCACTAGTACATTTTAGTGACCCTCATCTACAATTTTATAAGGTTTGGGACAACAAACTTAAATACATACATATGTACGTCAATTTTTTACATTATTGCATAGCATAATAAAAAAGAATAACAAACTATTGACGCGTTCATTGACAATGTCACCAGAAATACACTAGAACTGTTGTCTCTAACGTATCTCTACTCGCGCATAAAATGAAAGTTGTCGACATTTCAACTAGTGCAATTGTCGCTAGAAAAAAGAGTGTTGACATAGAGACATATGGTTCTAAGCTGACTAGAGGGCAAGTACTCAGCTCCATACAGACGTACATACATATACATACATGTGTACATATGTACATATTTATTTATTTATGGCTTGAGACTTAAAATAATCATAAATTAATTTAAATACAAACATAAATACAATTTTTTTCTCATCACCGAACATATTTAAAATTGACCATGTCAATTTGTTGTAAAAAAAAATATTTATAATTTATGGCACCAAAATCCAGCATATAAATTTTCCACTCAATTATAATGAAATAATTTATTGAAATAATTCTCTGTAACTGTCAGACATTTATCATTAAACTGTCATAAATATTTATGCATTAATGACATGCCAATATTTTGTATCAAACAATTTTTCCTTTTGATTTCATCTGTTTGTGTACAAATTTATCTTCGCCTTTACAGTTGGAATATTTTATGTGGGAGAATGTATATTTTTTTAAAGTTGGAACTGATTGAATTAAAAAGAAAATAGTACATTTATCTTTACAGTGTTACAGTGTTTAATAATTTAATAAACTCGCAAAAATACTTACATACATAAAGGGTGTTTTTTATAGAGTGATACAAGTTTAAATCATAATAAAGCATAGTAATATATTTTTGATATCAATGAAACGGTCTTTATTGGATAGAAAATTTTATAACATTAATGTTTAAATATGATTTCGGCTGTCGCGTACAAGGCGCAATCTGGAACACAAATTTTCACAAAGTTTTCGCAGCATTTGCGGCCGTATCTCGCCGATAATTCTTGGAATTTTGATTTTCAGGTGTTCAATTGTTTGTGGTTTATCGACGTACACAAGTGACTTTACATAACCCCAAAGAAAATAATGCATTAAACACATTCAACACAGCAGGCTACTCGAACACACGACTTCAAATGCCGCCAGCAGCATTTGTCGCCTCTTAGCCAGCTACTTAATTCTTTTGGAGACGACAGCAGCACCATCTGCACCTGATATTCAAGTACAAATACATAGTTCAGTATAGCCACTTTCATATATTTTGCATTTATAAAAATTAATTTTTCTTTTAAAATGTACTTATTTCACGTAAAAGTACAAAAATTAATCAATTTATTCTTGACATCATTTTTTGGATATTCTTTCTGGTAAATAATATGAAATAATTGTACGATATCATTCATTCAACATTTTGTATTACACTGGTAACACTGCATTTGCTCATTGTAGCCAAAGAAATAGAAATTAGTTTAATTGGAGTACAACGACAAAATCAGCATAGACAACAACCTGTCGCCGTGTTGCCTTGCTGTCTTCAAAATAATCATTCTCATATAAACATGTGTATTCTATCCTTGCCATCTGGTAGTCGGTAGCTTGCTGTGGTGAATGTGTTTAATGCATAACATTCTGACCATCATCGTTTTTGAAGACATATGGGCCAATGACTCCGCCAGCCCATACAGCGCACCAAACAGTAATTTTCTGTGGATGTAATGGTGTTTCGACAAAAGCTGGTGGATTCTCCTCACTCCAAATGCGGCAATTCTGTTTATGTACGTAACCATTCAACGAAAAATGGGCTTCATCGGAAAATGGAAGAAGTGCACGATGAGTTTGACGAATAGAACAATTAATTTTATTAAAAATTTCGAAAAGTTGCACGCGTTGCTCTGGTGTAAGTCGATCCATAATGAAATGTCAAGCTTGCGACAGTGGGTTTGCAAAATGTGTATTATCATCTCCACCCATAATAATTGGCATGAGATGGAGATTGTTACCCAATTGTTGTGTACCAGCTTCAGTGTAAGGCAACAAACAGTACGTAATGAAGATATGTTATAATATAATATTATAAATTCTTTATAAAGACTGCTATATATCTTCCAAACAACTATTTGACATTTAAAACGCTCTTTTATTTAAAAGTTTATATTTATTTTATTTATTTTTCAACTTTTTAACAAAATTATCCCCACTGGCAACACTATTACACTTCACAAGCAATTTCTATTAAAATTAACATTGCTCCTGAAGGTATGCCTTAAAATTCGGTTGAGCCAAGCTTTGTTAAAATCTGTTCACAATAGCACCAAACGGAAGAAAACAAAATTTTAAAATCGGTCTAAAAGTTACGAAGTTATGAAGTGACAAATATAAAAAAGGTTAGCTGTTGTGGTTATGCACATCTAGATACATTTCGTTGCTGCTCAAGCAACTCACCAGTAGATTTCAGCAATTGTTCAAAAAAGCTTAGGGACTCCCAATGTTTATAGAAAAACTCTCAATAAATTATTGAGAATTACAAAACTAAAATTGCACTATGCTAAGAAACTCTTAAAAAAAATAAATGTACATATATGACGCTTATTTACTCAAACAACATCATAACTCCAAAAAATTTATTTTTGAGTTAATGATGCAGAATTAATATTGTCAAAAAATTTCATGCAAATATCTTGTTTACTCAACTGTTGAAAGCAAAATAAAATTTTCTTTTTCTATTAAGTTGTGTGTAAACTGAAAACTTTAAACTCGTTTTCTGGCTAGTTATTTTTTTGGAGTTATGACGTTGTTTGAGTAAATGAAAGATATATATTATTCAGCATGTGTTGTCTATTTTGATTTTCCAAGACAACACATGCGTTTGATTTATTATTTTCTTTTGGAATATCACAAGTAAATATGTGTGTACATAAGTAGCTTTTCAAAATCGTATATATAAATTTTATATTTCGTGCGTATGAGCTTATGTTCCTGCAGGAAAGCTCTGTAAGCTCAGTGGAGAAAAGATGTAACCCACATTGGTTTTTTGGTTGATGTTCTTTTAATAAATAAATTTTTATAGCTATGCTATTTATGTCATGACACAGGAGCTAGGACGTGATTTTCGTAATAAAAATAATCGACATTATTACAGTTATAAATTTCTTTTATTTTTGATTTCTTTATACTTAAAACCTGAGTACGAAAATAAACGAAACAAATTGTTTGATTTTGTTTTGTTTCGTTCTTTGAACTGAGTGGAATAAACAAACAAAACAAAAACAATGAAAAGGATTGCTTAATTTGTTTTTCTATTGTTTTTACACAAACAGGCACCACAGGCGATCGGCTTTAAGCCAGCTAACAGCCGGCGGCGCGCTGGCCACAAACAATACATTAATTTGATCGTACGGCGCTAGAAAAGAAAATAATGCGAAATAAATGGAAACGTTTTACAATATATGACATAATTTTATTACATTGTTATATAACACCTTAATTTTGTTTTACGAGTATATAGCCAAGCAGCATAGCTATAACTGGGTGTCCTAAGACAACTCTCTTCTTTTTTACATTACCAACTATGAAAAAAAAGTAGAGTAAGCAACCTTTTGGTATTCTAAAGAAGATGGAGCTGAAAATCGTTTTTGCACAGATTACAAAATAGCAAAGTAATAAAGCAATTAAATAATTAAATAGAGCAATTGTTTAATTAAGTCGTTGTGGGTTGCACCACTTCTACGCTGATAGCCACAATTCTGTATAAACTATGCCGTCAGAATTTATGGTAAAACATTTTCTATAATTTCTGCTTTTGAATGTTCATAAATAAATTGCTTGGCATTATTACTAATGCATCAGTAATTTATTTAATCAAATAACTTTTGATTACCGATAAATGTAATAAATAAATTAATTTGAATAAAAAAAGTGCAAAAAAAAAAAATTAAATGCATTTATGTACATATTTGCAAAAAGTTTTTTTTATTTATTTATCTTTATTATTAATAAATTGTTGATTTAAATTGTAAAATAGTTTGGCAGAATACTAAAAGTGCAAGAATTATTATTATGTATTATGTATTTATTTAAAATTTGATATATAAAATTAAATATTGTTTAGCTTAGATAATTATTCATCAATCGTTATTGCAGTGAAATGATTTAATGAACATTTTTCTCTTTAAAATGCTTTTCGGTGATGAAATTTTAGCTTTTGTTGCTTTACGTTAAAACCTAAATTATAACGGCTGTATGTAAAAAAATATGTAACTTTAGCTTTAAAGTTAATAGTAGTTGCCAAGCACTTTAAGGCTAACATTACTTTGTTAAAATATTATAGGCAAAAGGCAACTTTAATGCTCTAAATACATAGACCACAGCAGGCTACAGGGCTACAAGTGACGCTGGCAATAAATGTTGCCTATATACCATAAATATATATTTCAGTGGTGCCGCTTTCAAATATTTCACATTCATAAAAATAAAAACAAATTACTTTATTTCTTTATTTTTCTTTTTATTTGAGAATTTTACTACGATACAATTCAGCAATTTTTCCATATTTTTTATATTTTTAATTGCGGAAAAAAATATTGATATAATGTTAGTATCTGAGACTCATTTGACTTCGAGAAGTCTTTTTAAAATTTATGGCTACAGTATATATGATACAAAGGACCCTAGAGGAAGGGCTTGCGGTGGATCAGCAATTCTAATAAAGTCAAGACTCAAGCACTATGTTCTTGATAACATTTGTGAAGAATACCTACAAGCAACAAATATTGGCATTGAAAGTTTTTGTTCAAATTTCGTTATATCATCAATTTACTCCCCTCCCAGATTTTCAATCACTGAGAATCAATATGAGGATTTCTACAAATCTCTTGGACCTTGTTTTGTAGCAGCTGGAGACTACAATGCGAAACATACGTTCTGGGGTTCGCGCCTTGTTACACCCAGAGGTCGAGCATTGTTCAACACTATTTCAAAAATGGGCTTGGATGTCATTTCGAGTGGGGAGCCCACTTATTGGCCTACTGACATACAAAAAATTCCGGATGTTATAGATTTTGGCGTCATAAAAAATATCTCTAGGGATTTAATTCAAGTTCAAGCTTCTCTTGATCTCTCGTGCGATCACTCCCCGACGATCATCACAATTTGTAGCCCATTAAGAAGTAACTTACCTGACCCATATGTGAAGATGATCAATCGTGTAAATTGGCTGGGGTTCAAAAAATATCTCAGCAGTCATTGCACGGAAAACATTACGCTTAGAACTCCCGATGATATTGAATCGAACATTGCCAATCTCAGCGAGAATATTAAACAGGCTGCTGAACATGCCACTATCTCCCATCCGCAGATTGGGTTTAATAAAATTTATTCTACAGACATTGAACGTCTCGTACGTGAAAAAAGAAGGGCTAGAAGGGAATGGCAACAGCACAGATCACCACAAAATAAAATCAGATTTAAAGAGTGCACTAAACGACTCCAAGAGTTGCTTGCATCTGAAAAAATTGCATCTCTTAAAAATTATCTGGAGGGTATTGATGTTACACCGGCGTCTAATTACTCCTTGTGGCGCGCTGCCAGGAAGCTTAAAACACCCGTTGAGTATAAGCCACCTCTACGCACATCTACCGGAGGTTGGGCAAGAAGCGATACTGAAAAAGGTAAAATATTTGCTGAGCACTTAAAATCCGTTTTTACGCCAAATATATGTACTGGTGTTGCTGATTTGCCGAATATAGTCGCTCTACCCCCTCAACACATAAAGTTTAAGATGCGTGATTTACAAAAATTAATTGCCGAACTCAACCCGAAGAAAGCTCCGGGTATTGATGGAATTAGTAATCAGATGCTGATGAACTTGCCTCGTATTGCAATGAGAATCCTATTATTCATATTTAATGCTATTTTACGACTGGAGTATTATCCACACAACTGGAAACTTGCCAAGGTTAAAATGATTCCAAAGCCGGGCAAAGATATAACAAAGGCTAAGTCATATAGGCCAATAAGTCTACTATCTACAATGTCAAAGCTTTTCGAAAAACTGCTCAAAACAAAATTGTCCCCAATTCTAATTAGTAGTGGGTGCATACCAGACCATCAATTTGGTTTTAGAAGTCAGCATAGCACCATTGAACAAACTCACAGATTAGTTCAATTTATAAGAAGAACTTTTGAGGGAAAAAAGTATTGTTCTGCGCTGTTTATTGACGTTTCCCAGCCATTTGATAAAGTGTGGCATGAAGGCCTTATTTTAAAATTGAAGACTTACTTACCAATAAACATTTTAAATCTTTTGGAAAGTTACATTATTTCCCGTAAGTTCACTGTTGCGGAAGGAGACTTTACAAGTAGGCCTGAAACAATTTCATCTGGTGTGCCACAGGGGAGTATACTGGGACCAGTTTTATATTTAATTTACACTTGTGATATGCCTGTGAGCAGTAGTATCCATACTTCCACATTTGCCGACGATACAGCCTGCCTTAGTATGCATGAAAACCCTGATGAGGCATCCCGCAAACTCCAGGAACAAATTAGCCAGATGGAGCTTTGGTTAAACTTATGGAGAATCAAGGTAAATGAACAAAAGTGTGTTCAAGTAACATTTACTTTACGAAGAGATACTTGTTCCCCCATTCGGATTAACAATCAAGTTGTTTCTCAACATTCACATGTGAAATATCTTGGTATACATCTTGATCGACGACTTACATGGAAACACCACATTGATTCTAAGTTAACTCAAATGAAACTTAAACTAACTCAGGTACATTGGCTGATTGGTCGAAATTCAACACTTAGCCTAGACTGTAAACTTTTAATATACAAGTCGCTTTTAAAGCCAATATGGTGCTACGGAATTCAACTATGGGGCACTGCTTCAGCTTCAAATGTAGAGAAAATTCAACGCAGGCAAAATAAAATTTTACGTATGATAACATCGGCTCCATAGTACATCAAAAATTCAAATATACATCGTGATTTGAATATGCCACTAGTGACTGAAGAAATTGCAAAATACGCTGGCAAATATTTAACAAAACTCGAGTCACATCCTAATCCGCTTGCCCGTAATATTTTGAACTTTACTGGACACATCCGCCTAAAAAAGAGGGATACAAGGGCTCTTATTCACAGCACTCCAGATGGGACTTCTTGAAAATACTTTTATTTTTTTCCTTTTGATTATCACTACTTACATATGTATTATATATAACTACTACTAAGCTTATGTCCGACATTGGTCGGGCCTAATTATATTTTTTAGATTTAAGGAGTTCTCGTTGTACCTTCATAGTGAACAGACGTAATAGCGGAATTTTTTCTTACATACAAACTAAACAAAAAAAAATACAAAAAATATTCGTAGTACATATTGACTTTAATAAATAAGCTTTATTTGCTTTGCAAATATTTTTTACATATAGAAACAACAAAAACAAAAAAAAAACCGTAAACAAAAAAACATACAAAGTACCCTTGAGGAATACTCTTTATGAGTACCCCAAAGGAAAAAAATAGTGAAGTGAGTTCTAACGGCAGAAATGCCTATTTTACTGTGAGTTTTGATACTCATAATGATAACAATAAAAATAAAAAATCTGATAATAGACTTGCTGTGAGTTCTGAAGCTCTTAATAAGTATCAAAAATCTGATAATAGACTTTTTCTAACGGCAAAACCACAGTTTCGTCAGCGATCAACTTCGCTTTGTCCAATGCCAACTAGTGAATCGTTGACATTATTGCCTAGTACATCTGCATTTAACTCAGCGATATCACCCGCTTCGGGCTCGGGGTCATCACTTAACCAAGTTGTCACTGAAGATAAGAGTAGCACAAAACCCAAGGTCCAAGTCGGAATGGACAGATATATCACAATTTTAAAGCGCGGGCGAAGCCCAAATTCATCAAAAATTTCATCGGTTCCCAAGATATCCAGGGATAACGATGTCGCAGCAGTTAACCGTCAAAATCGTTTTTCAATATTGCAAGCAAATAACGACCAACCCGCTGTTTCATCCAAAAAAACTTCCAAGCCACCACCAATATACCTGAGAGAAAAAAATTCGAACGCCCTTATTAAAAAATTAGTCTCGGCAGTTGGTGAGAACGCATTTCACGTTATTCCAATAAAACGTGGTAAAATTGATGAAACAAAAATTCAAATATACGAAGAAAAAGATTTCCGCAAAATTATTACTGATTTCGAAAAAAATAAAACTAATTTTTATACTTATCAGCTTAAAAGTGCTAAAGGTATGCAGGTCGTATTGAAGGGCATTGATGCTTATGTTAATCCCGACGAAATAAAAGATGCACTCATCATACAAGGATTTAAAGTAAAAAGTGTTACTAATATAATCAATAGAGAGAAGATCCCCCAGCCTCTATTTCGTGTTGAACTGGAGCCAAATGATATACAATTGAAAAAAAACGAGACACATCCAATTTATAGCCTAAAATACCTTTTATACCGAAAAATTACAGTTGAAGAGCCACATAAGCGTTCAGGTCCCGTACAGTGCCACAATTGCCAAGAATATGGTCACACAAAGGCTTACTGCAATTTACCTACAGTTTGTGTTATCTGCGGTGAATTGCACGGTACTGCTAGCTGCACGAAGCCAAAAGATCAAGCAGAAAAAAAATGCAGTAATTGTGGAGGTAACCACACCGCTAACTACAGAGGATGCCCTGTATATTCTTTTGTTAAACAGGCTATGGGTCAAAAACCTAAACTAGTTCCAGCTCAATCAGCAAACGCTTACTCCGCTACTCTTCCCCAAACTAGCCAACTAGTTACTTCACGTGTATCGTATGCCGATGCTGCTAAGACTAGTTCTATTCCCACACAAAATGTTCCACCGCCAAGTAATTCAACGAATGCAAACTCTAGCCTTAACTTTAGTCGTCTTGAAGCTACTATTGAGAATCTGGTGCTAACTATAAACAACTTTACAACAAATATGACTAGCATGATGCAAGAAATGCTAAGAATGCAGAATACTCTGCTTCAAGCATTAGTCAACAAACCATGAACACGTTAAAACTATGTTTCTGGAACGCAAACGGCATTCGCCAACATAAAAATGAACTTGAGCACTTCCTCACGGAAAAAAATATCGATATAATGTTGGTCTCAGAGACTCATTTGACTTCGAGAAGCCTTTTTAAAATTTCTGGCTACACCTTATATGATTCAAAGGACCCGAGAGGAAGAGCATGCGGTGGATCAGCAATTCTAATAAAGTCAAGACTCAAACATTATATTATTGACAACATTTGTGAGGAACATCTACAAGCAACGAATATTTGTGTTGAAAATTTTTGCACAAATTTTGTGATATCAGAAATTCAACACTCAGTCTAGACTGCAAACTTTTGATATACAAGTCGCTTTTAAAGCCAATATGGTGCTACGGAATTCAGCTATGGGGCACTGCTTCAGCTTCAAATGTGGATAGAATCCAACGACAGCAAAATAAAATTTTACGGTTAATAACATCGGCTCCATGGTACATCAAAAATTCAAATATACATCGTGATTTAAATATGCCACTAGTGACTGAAGAAATCGCAAAATACGCAGGTAAATATTTAACAAAACTCGAGTCACATCCTAATCCGCTTGCTCGTAATATCTTGAACTTTACTGGACACATCCGCCTAAAAAAGAGGGACACAAGGGCCCTAATAGTCAGCACTCCAAATGGTACTTCTTGAAAATAATTATCTATTGTGCTTAATACGAAATTTATGTATTATTAATTACTATCACTAAGTTTATGTCCGATACTGGTCGGGCCTAATAATTATATATAGATTTAAGATTTGAATACTTATTGTTAGTTCATATTTTGAAGATACAATAAATAAATATATGTGTGTAAAAAAAAAAAAAAAAAAAAAAAAAAAAAGATTTAAGATTTGAATACTTATTGTTAGTTCATATATGAAGATACAATAAATAAAAATCATGCATATAAAAAAAAAAAATTTTAATTGCTTTCGGGATTTCTAATAAATTTTAGGGCTTGATTCCGATTTTGCAACTTCTCGCGAATTTTTGCAAACATTGCGATAAAAGCGTTTTTTGCATGTTTTCGCCTTCCTGACTGTTTTGCTGTTTTTTTTTAAATACGAGTATTAGAATTTTTTATCACGTCGCTGTTATTAAGTTTACGCGAATTTCCACCGTTTTCGCATTCATTACAGTTTTGGCAATTTTTGATGAATAGTATGGCTTGTTTAAAATTTTGCAACTTCTCGCAATTTTGTGCAAAGTTCGCGATAAATGCGACATTTTGCAAGCTTTTAGCCTATTTTTAAACAGTATTAGACTTTCTTATCATCCCGCTGTTAATAAGTTTTTGCAAACTTACGTAACTTGCGTGTTTTCAGCTTCCTAACGGGTTCGAATATTTTTAAACATTATTAGACTTTGCTATCATCTCGTTGTTAGTAACTTTTTCGTTATTTTAGCGATTTTTTTGCATTCCTTACAGTTTTAGCGATTTTTAATCAATATTATGGCTTTTTTAAAATTGTGCAACATTTCGCGAATTTTAATTGTTTTCGCTTTGCAAAAATATATAACTTTTGTAATTAGCATTAAAATTTTATAATTTTCTTTTTTATTTTACAATTAAAAATATTTCTTGCCCCAAATTTGATTTACATATTTTGCTATATTGTCAACACTGTTTTTGGTTTGTAGCCATAAAAAATTTAAATTAGTTTAATGCATTAAACACATTCAGCACAGCAGGCTACACGAACACACGACTTCAAAAGCCGCTAGCAGCTTTTGTCGCCTCGTAGCCAGCTACTTAATTATTTTGGAGACGGCAGCAGCACCATCTGCAACTGATATTCAAGTACAAATACATAGTTCAGTATTGCCACTTTCATATATTGTGCATTTATAAGAATTAATTACTCTTTTAAAATGTACTTATTTCACGTAAAAGTACAAAAATTAATCAATTTATTCTTTACATAAATTTTTGGATATTGTTTCTGGTAAATAATATGAAATAATGGTACGATATCATTCATTCAACATTTTGTATTATACTGGCAACACTGCATTTGCTCATTGTAGCCAAAGAAATATAAATTAGTTTAATCTGTATACAATGACAAAATCAGCATAGACAACAACCTGTCACCCTGTCGCTTTGTCGCTTTGTCGCTTTGTCGCCCTGTTGCTTTGCTGTCTTCAAAAGCATTATTCTGATATAAACATGTGTATTCTATCCTTGACATTTGGTAGTCGGTAGCTTGCTATGGTGCATGTGTTTAATGCACACTTTGACTACAACGACAAATTTAGCACGGACAACAACCTGTAGCCTTTTGCCTTATTGCCATCAATATAATCAATCTCACATTAACATGTGTATTCTATCCTTGACATTTTGTAGTCGGTAGCTTGTTGTGGTGAATGTGTTTAATGCTTAAAGGGAAAGAAAACTATGACACAGGACGATTGGTTTCGTCTAATACCCAGGCTTGTTGTATGCACTGGCTGAAATTTAGCCTGATGTATTACCGCTATTTAAGACAACAAAATGGCGCATAAAACGATTTATAATTCAACAGAATATTTTCCTGAAAGCACTTGCATTATGATATCCTAAGCCATTATTTTTCTCTCAATGTATCCCAGTAAAAAAATTGGAAGTCATTCTAAAGGAAGTACATTTTCATTGCTTCCAAAAAATCGATATTTTTAATTTGCCGATAGTTAGCAGAAAATCAAGTATAAGTTTATTTTATTCATACAAAACCTTGTAATTCCTCTATAGTTTTAGAAATTACTAACCAGAATTTTAAAAAAATCTACTTTTTTGAAGAAACTTATGAACTAATTTTGGTCTAAAATTTTAAAGTTATTTGCTTAAATTTACAATAAATTACTGTTTCGCGTTTAAATTCCTACAAAAAGAAACTAATTGTTAAAATATGTAACTATTAGCAATTTTTTCTAGATGAAAATATTATCATAGAACATAAAAAGGACATTTTCCTTAATATCGCTTCCAATTCGGTGACTAGGCATCGAAAAAGAGAACTTCTTGCAATGACAACCCTATGTAAAAATCATTAGATCGGATCGAAATTTGCACTACTTCCAGATCGCAAACTCTAAATTTTCATGACTTTTTTGGAGTGTCTTTTTTTACTGGGATTTTAAGTGCGCTTTACAAAGTCTTACGCATATTAATTATGAAATCAAATGGACTCATTAAAGCGCATTATTTACACAAAATAAACCCTTCCCAGGAAATTGTGAAACTGTTATTTTACATGCATTTGTTAATAACATTTTTACTTCCTTTTTTTTTTTTTGATATGTCATTTATTGTTTAATTTTCATTGTTTGCTTTTGAACTTTTTTATCTCAGTTGTTGGGTTTAAAAACTACATAAACTTTATATTTGTTTGAGATAACTAGCGAAATCATAATTAAGTGTTTATTTTCTTTTGCATAAAAACAACAGCAGAAACTGCAGATGACATTACTAATAAACATCGTTAACCTTTTCAACGTTTTAACAGCGATTTTTAAATAACAACAATAAACGAAAAATAACAGAAAGAAGCGGGCAAAAATTTAATATGTACACTTTAATCTATTTGTGTAAAATTTTTTCTGTTTATTTGAGAGTACCCTACACACATGACGTTGCATAAGGACTCAAGTTTTAACTGAAAAAATTCAAAGTTCTATATAAAATATTTTTGAAGCTTAAAACTATAAAAGAAAGAATGACTGACAAAAATATCTATATATATGTATATATACATAAATTTTAGACTAACACACGATAAATTCGCGAGTGCTTTGTGTAAAGGTGCAAGTACATATCACGAGTCGAGTCACGTCGAGTGTCGTGCGTTTGAAAACTTTAGCGCAGCTCCTTTTTATTCGTTTACTTTTTTTGTACATTCAAAAATTGATTTTTAAACTCTTCAAGAAGTTTCTCCTCCATGTTTAGTTTTTTTTTCAATTTTTTCTTTTTTATTGTCAGCTGATTAGATGTCAAAACAATACAACGTGTTAAAAATTTGAAGGTTAGGTTAGTTTAGCAGGCTGCTGGTAAGAAAGGGCGAAATTTAGAGTCTAGCTCGCTTGGGTCCAATACAATGATCCCTTTGTGCTAACTATGAGTTGAAGAGATGATACGAGTAGTGAGAGAGGGTGATGGGGAATAGATAGTGATAGAGAAGGCAGGTGGTGAAGAAAGATATAAAGAAAACTGTTAACTCTTTTACAACTCTGCTGCAAGCTTTTTTTTAATAACGCAGTGTTTGTTGCAGCGCCTCTGGTGTGAAGTGATGCTAGAAGCTAGAAACACAATTAGGATGAACGACGAATTTGTCGATAACAATTCGCTGCGTAAATTTGTCGCATGAAGCACAACAACGGCGAATTTACTCAGTGAATTCAGCTCTTATAATTGATCAAGTTGGTAATTGTGTATGCAAAAAGAGAGAAAGTTTTTTTTTGTCGTTCGTCGGCGTACAAAATAGAAATACATCTATCGGAGAGTGCGTCACGCCCGACGAATTTCGTTCGACGGCGCTGTTGTATTAATTTTCATATGCACCAAGAAACACAATTAGGATGAACGACGAATTTGTCGATAATAATTCGCTGCGTAAATTTGTCGCATGAAGCACAACAACGGCGAATTTACTCAGTGAATTCAGCTCTTATAATTGATAAAGTTGGTAATTGTGTTGTGTTGGTATTTGTGTATGCAAAAAGAGAGAGAAAATTGTTTTTTTTTTGTCGTTCGTCAGAAATACATCTATCGGAGAATGCGTCACGCCCGACGAATTTCGTTCGACGGCGCTGTTGTATTAATTTTCATATGCACCAATGTGTTTTATTTCTGATGACGAAAGATCACAATGAAAACTTCGCCGTTCGTCCCGGTTGTATTCCTAGCATTAAGGCGTGTTAAATAGTGCAGTTATGTTTAGTAGCCATTTTATTGGTTATTTCACTTCGCCGATGATTCTGCTACACAATACCGTCGAAGGAGGCTTTCTGATATTACACTAGGATTAGTATCCGCTGAAGCCGATGTAGTGCCTTATGCCTGCATTAGTAGAACCTTTCCCACAACAACTGATACAAAGCACACTAATGCACATCAGTAGTGCGATTCACAATTTTTTTTAACGACAATCACATCGTTAAAATAGTTATAACGAAATTTTTTCAAATTTTTTTTTTTTTTAAAGAAAAGTAACACTCAGGCAATTAAGGCCAACTACTATTACTAGGTGTTACCTTCTGTAGGAAAGGGATAGTAATAGCGAAGACAGCTGGTGAGATAGAGGAAAGCTTCATTCTTTTTACAACTTTTTGCACGTTTTTAGTAATGCAGTGTTGCAGCACCTCTGATGTTAAATGAGGCGTATTAATCTTTTGAAGCTGTTTTAGTAGCCATTTTATTGGTTATTTTACTTCGCCGATGATTCTGCTACACAACGAAGGAGGGCGCTCTGATGATATGTTAGGATTAGTATCTGCTGAAGTCGGTATAGTTCAGTGACCAGTGGCTATGCCTTCATCACTTCAACTTTCCTACAACAACTGATACAAAGGGACACTAATGCACATCATTAGTGGTGTTGTTATTTAATGACTGTTGGATACATTGATTGAACCCAGGACCTGCGGTTTTGTAGTTAACGTGCTAACTACTTCAGCAAATGCCACCCTCAATTTGCTATTCAGTTAAATTTTTAACGATATTCGCTGTAGGTTAATGCCAGCTGTGTTGTTATTTAAGCGACAATAATTTATGTGCTGTTAATCGATAAAAGTCAACATAAAATATCAGCTGCGTACTATCGTTAAAAGGAAGCTGCAGAATCACACAATCGTTATTGCAAGCGACAAAATGTATAGACAAAAATTACCATTGTCGGATCGTTAAAAGTTACTGAATCGCACTACAGAAAATTGCACGATATTGTTATTTAATGACTGTCGGCTGTGTTCTCTTGTTTTGTGCTCATGTGCAAAAACAATAGAAAAACAAATTGAGCAATCGCTCTCATTGTTTTTGTTTTGTTTTTGTTTCACTCACTTCAAAGAACGAAGCAAAACAAAATCAAACAATTTGTTTCGTTTATTTTCGTACTCTGCTTTTAAGTGCAAAAAAATCAAAACCAAAATGAATTTATTGCTGTAATAGTGTCGATTGTTTTCGTTACGAAAATCACGTCCTGTATCGCGTCATAAATAGCATAGCTATAAAAGTGTGGTAAAAATATTAAATAATAGAATTTGTTGCTATTGCTGGTATTTTAACTTCTAGTACACCTTTCTGGACGGTAATAAGGACGAACTTATTCAAAACTGGATCTAGATCTAGAAATCGTGGAAAATGCTTTTTTGAAATTAGGACTAATAGCAATTTTCTAGATCTGCTACACATGATAAAAATGCGGATTGTTTTAATTTTATAACTTTTACGGAACACTGTGCTCGAGTCTAGAATCTTCGGTTTAGTTTTATTTATCTGCTAACATTTTTACCTTAAGGAAGTTATAACAATGAGTACTTAGTCTGTTTTATATGCTTTAGTATCAAGGATATTGGATGACAGTCTAAAGCTTAAAGAAAACCATTTCACTTTAACTAAAACATTCCAATACCAATACTTCAATAAAATTTCAAAAGCTAAACAAACAAACTGCTAAAATCATAAATTATCCTTAATGGAAAAATGTATTTTCTAAGCGTAAATTGGAGTAAATTATTCGCCATTTAGCAAAAAGTATGCATGTATGTATGTATGTAGAGGCCACTGACAATATCCCCTCTACACTTTGAATCTCAGGTACCAAAAGTTCGTTTCTGATCTACTTTTTATATTATTTTTTCGTTCACTGTGTGCTTAAACTTTTTTTGTGGGAGATGTTTTGCTGCATGTCCTTGGAGGCGAGTGTTAAGCCCAACATTCATAACAGCATATTTTCCAATTTATTTTGGTTGCTATTGTTGAGCTGTTCAGCAAGTTTTTACATATGGCCTGCATGTTTGTATGCGTGTTCATGTTATTGTATGTGTTATACATGAAAAAACACTATGAGTATAAACATACATGTACGAAAGAATTCACGGGGGTCTGATAAATCTTTGCAATTTATTTGAACACAAATTCGTAAATAATTCCATCTTGTTTTTTCCCCAATATTTGAATGGATTGTATGTATGTATGCGTGGTACCATTTTTTTTCACAGAATTGTATTGTGTCTCTGTGTGTGTGAGCACTTTTTAGGGTTCCGTACACCAAAGGTGAAAATGGAACCCTATTGTTTTCGCTACGCTGTCCGTCTGTCCGTCTGGCCGTCTGTCCGTCACAGGGTATTTTCTCGAGAACCGTAAGAGCTACGGACCTGAAATTTGGACAGAGTGTGTAGACCCTTGGCCGCTACAACAACAAATACATGAGAGTTGGAAATTAAAGGGTGTGCCAAAACGAGCAACGAAAAATGTTAAAATCCCATGTAATATACATACAATTGTATGTATGTATATGCACTTGAAATTTGTAAAGTTAGTGTATTTTTATACAGACTACAACAATTAACACTAAAATTTAAAAAATTTTAATTAAAGGGTGTACCATCAGTTAATGTAATTTCGACTATGTAATTTTGATAACTTGCTGTATCTTGGAAACCGTAAGAGCAAACTTCTTGAAATTTTCAAAAACGGTAAAACAAAAAAAACTCAAAATTATAAAATCGGCAAACCCAAAAAAATCGCCAAAATCAAAAAAAAATCGCCAAAACGAAAAAAAGCACCAAATTAAAAAAAATTTCTAAATCGAAAATAAATCGCGGAAAACCGGAAAAAATCGTCAAAATAAAAAAATCGCCAAAATGAAAAAAAATCGCCAAAATGGAAAAATCGCCAAAAATGAAGAAAAATCGCCAAAATGAAAAAAATTGCCAAAATGAAAAAAAATCGCCAAATTGAAAAAAATCGCCAAAATGAAAAAAACCGCCAAAATGAAAAAAATCGCCAAAATTTAAAAAATCGCCAAAACGAGAAAAAAGCGAAAAATAATCAAAAAAACGTAAAAAACACTGTATAAAAAATGCTCAAAGCCCAACGTACGGAACCCTTCGTGCGCGAGTCAAAGTCGCACTTTACTGAATTTATTTATAATTTTCAGTGCATAACTTTCGTTTTTTTAACAATAGTGGAACAAGTTTTTTTTGTTGTTCTTGTTATACATTTTGTGTGCTTACCTGTTTGCCGTGATTGTGTGAATGAGTAATTTATTTTTTAACAATTTTTTATTTTGTATATGAATGTGTGCGCTTTTTTGTGCGTGTGGTGTGCATGCATTATATATTTCCCAGAGACTTTATTATAATAGTTAAATGAAAATTTACGTATTTGTGTTGAAATATAAATATATTCATGGATCTGTGATAAGGTATTACTTTTGGTGAAATTTTAATTTTTAATCGGCTGGTGCAGATTTTTTTTGATTAAATACAAGCGATAACGTGTATAACTACACAAGTTCAGTGCTCAAGTCTGGCACTGCGTAAACTAAGCTTGTCACACACACTATACAAGTAAACTGTGCAGTTTTGATTTTAATGCACCAGCATTATGGTGATTCTTTGTATAATTCTCGGAACTCTGTCCAGAATATTTTTTCAGCGCTCATTTCTTGTTTTGAACTCTTAAAAAATCACGACACAACTGAGCGTTTGCAACATACACTACACAAGTTCACTGTATAGTTTTCAAACTTGTGCAAATATCAAAATCGTTTTGATATTTACTCAGTTCACTGCGTAAATAGCACAACCACCCCCATACACTACACAAACGCACTGTACAGTGCCAGACTTGTGCAGTGAACTAGTGTAGTGTATGGCTGGCATTGGCAAACTTTGTTTCATTTGTTGAGGTCATGTACCAGCTAGTCTAAGAACATATCTTGGCACACGGTATTGCGTATGGGACGCGGCAACGCTAATAAATCTCCGAATTACAAATTAAATATCAAGCGCTTAACTCAAGCGATTTAATTGAAATTTTGCACACATGTTGCAATAATGCTGGGCAATATCGTTTCGTTTCAAAAGGTGGGCGTAGACACCCAAAAAATTCCAGCCTAAGTTCCATGTACCTCTGCTAGCACACAAGTTCATATCCAAAATTTCGGCCATCAAAAGTAGTGAAACAAAAATTTTGACCAAGTACGAGGGCGCATCAATAAGTCCATGACTTTTTAAATGAAATAGTTTTTTTGCAAAACAAAAATTTTATTTTCTAACATAATCTCCTTTCAACTCAATACACTTAGTCCAACATTTCTCCAGTTTTTGTATGCCTTGCAACAAATTTTTCGAGGTACTTAAAATAGGAATTTTTTTGGTCAATAATTTCATCGTTGGAGCTAAATCTCTTTCCAGCGACCCACTTCTTTAGGTTTGGAAATAGTATGGGGCTAATCCGGTGAATGTGGCGGAGGGGGTACCAATTCGTAGCCCAATTCATAGAGTTTTGCCATTGATGAAAAAGAACTTTTTTCTTAGCAATATGGGTTCGTTTTCTTTTTAAATCCTCATTAAATCGGTGTACTAAGTTGAAATGCGTATGGCATCAACAATCTCACGAACTTTTACTCTTCGATCGGCCAACACCATATCGTGGATTTTGTTCGACATTTTCGGTTGTAGTGACCTCGATTGGCCGTCCAGAACGTACAGTGTCATTTGTACTTGTGCGACCACAACGAAAGGCAGTAAACCGCTTTTTTACCATTGAAATCGATGGTGCAGACTCCCCATATTATTTATTGACCATTTTCTTGGTTTGATTGACGATTGAGGCAGCCTTATGTATGTTGAACACTGAGAGAAAATCCTTCGTAAATGCAATGATTTTTTACATTATATTTATGATTCTGTCATTATTTTTCAACCAATGCAACGCTTCATTCGCATTACGAAAATTTTTTCATTAGCTGAAAAAATGTCATACATGCTTTTACTAAGCAACGTACATTTTCATATTTCAAATAAAAAAATTTAATTAATGCAATGAAAGTTTTTAGTTTATACAATGAAGTAATTTAAGTTTAAAATTTTTTAAATTAACTTTTTCATTGAATTTACGAAATTTTTCATGTTTATAATAACAGCATTTTAGTACTGAGACGCAACATAATTTTTTGATGATATCGTATCATTGTGTTAACAACATAATTCATTGTTGTAATGACTCTGACTCATTAATTTAATGTAGTCATTGCATTTTATTAATTATACAACTTACGTGTGTATATTGGCACTGGTATCAGTTAAATGTTTATATGTATATAATTGACCTCCCGGCCAAGATTTGAACTTGATAGTCAAAGCGCTTACTGCTGCAGCCACAACAACGTTAAATATTCCAAAGATACACACTAAATATATTAATATAATCGGGTATAAATTTTTATTCAACATTATTTAATTGATCATTTAACATAAAATTTATTTGAAACGTTATATTAAAAAAAATTACTTTGATTTGTCTCCAGGATTCAAACCTGCGATTACAAGGGTACCACACTGCCTACTAGCCAGAAGCAGGAAGTTTACTTCATTGTAGTTACGAAAATATTTAATTAAAGTTGCAAGGAAACTATAATTTCCACAACTATATTAATTACAATTGTGGTTTGATACTTTGATCGTCTTTTATGTCTTTTAATCAATTTCAAATATATTTTTTTATGAATTCTTCATAAAAACATATATTTAAGTTTTCCATTACCCAAATGAAAATTATTTCGTACCATGATACTACGAAATGTAAAATGTTAAAACAATAGAAAATTTCAGTTAATTTTAATTATTATTGTTCGAACTTCATTTGTTTCTATATTTATGATTTGATCAGTCTAAAGTTCGTATCGCTTTGTAATTCAAAATTAAATGTGATAATTATTAATGAACAAATAACACCAAAGTTAGTTTATAAACAACAAACACTTCGTAACGGCACTGAAACCATTAATACAATGACAATTTTCATTAATAAAATGAAACATTATTTTATATTGATGTAAATTTCATTAATGAAATGAAATCTTCTATTTTTAACCCCCGACCAAAAAAAGGGGTGTTATAAGTTTGTAGTGTGTGTCTGTGTATCTGTGTATGTGTGCGTCTGTCCGTGTCCATGTACAGACCAAACGCCTGGACTGATTTTGATTTATTTTTTTCTGTTTGAAAGGTGAAGGAGAAAATCGGTCCTGCCGTTTAAAAGATATCACATCTTTTCTAGATATATCGGGGGTTTTTAAAATTTTTAATTTTTGTTATTATGATTTGATCAGGCTAAAGTTCGTATCACTTTGTAAGCCAAAATTACATGTGATAATTGTTAATGAACAAATAACACCAAAGTTAGTTTATAAACAACAAACACTTCGTAACGGCAGTGAAACCATTAATACAACGACAAATTTCATTAATAAAATGAAACATTATTTTATATTGATGTAAATTTCATTAATGAAATGAAATCTTCTATTTTTATGATTTGATCAGGCTAAAGTTCGTATCACTTTGTAAGCCAAAATTACATGTGATAATTGTTAATGAACAAATAACACCAAAGTTAGTTGTAAATCTTCTGACAAACACATAGTTGAACGGAACAACTCGAGATTAAGACAAATCGACTGACGTAAGAATCATCAAAATCGTTCCACGCTTTCGGTTTATATAGTACCGCAGAGGAACATACATATGTACATACATACATTCATAGACTGGTAAACACAATATCCTTCTTTGCGTTGCGCAGTCGGGTAAAAAGAACCTATACTTTGTTCACCTAACATTAAATAATTGATTAGTTTAAATTAGATTGGACTTCAAGAAAGTATAAGTATGTATAAGTATATACAAGAAAGAATATATATATATATATATATATATATATATATATATATATATATATATATATATATATATATATATATATATATATATATAAGTATATTACTATTACTATTATAGCTGTGCTATTTATATCACGACATAGGAGCGAGGACGTGATTTTTGTAACAAAAGTAATCGACACTATTACAGTTATAAATTAATTTTTGTTTTGATTTCTTTGTACTTAAGACCAGAGTACGAAAATAAACGAAACAAATTGTTTGATTTTGTTTGGTTTTGTTCTTTGAAGTGAGTCAAACAAAAATAAAACAAAAACGATGAGAAGGGTTGCTCAATTTGTTTTTGTATTGTTTATGCGCATGAGCACAAACCACAGAACACATGGCTTACCACTGTAAGCCGGCTAACAGCCGCCGCCGCCGCTGCCCACAAACAATACATTAATTTAATTACCAAAATAATGGGAAATACACTTATTTTGTACATCATTTCCTCGAAATAATAATTATAGTAAACGGATTTTAAGGACACAATTTATTAGGGATTTGCACTAAATATTGCTTCTTAGCGGGATAAAACTGTTTGTTTGCCCTTTTTCCCCGATGGGGACGACAATACAAATATTTTGTTTACACTTTTTCGAAAAGTCTATATAATATATTTCTATATATGCTTTTGCTTCTTCTCATAGGATAATTTTCTTCATGCTATGGTAAAAAGATATTAAATAAAAAAACCAATTTAAACTCTGGCTGAATTTGTATTAATCATTTTGATCATGTACAGTATTTTATAATTCGTTAAAAACTTTTTATGTTGAACGCATAAAATTTTTTTCTTAATACAGTGGAATCTCTATTGAGCGGACACTGAAGGGACCATTGAAATGTGTCCGTACAAGGGAACTGTCCGGTCAAGAGAAAACTAAACATTTAAATGGAGCGCTGCTGGGACCTGTCAAAAGTGTCCGTCTACAGGGGGTGTCCGCCTATAGGAAGTGTCCGTTAAGGGAGATTCCACTGTAATTGTTTATTTTGTGTGTTATTTAAAAAAAAGGAAAAAAAAGATAAATTTAAAATATACGAGTATAAAACTATTATAAATTTTTTTAAATAATATAAACAAATGAAGTTTTTGCTTTTTTATTCAAAGTGTTAAAATATTTAAATAAACTTCAAAAAAAAAATAGCAGCTGTGTGTGAACAAATACATAATTTATGTCTATAAAAGAATGGAGAAAAACTTTAAGAATATGCACAGATTTTTTGTATGTGTAAACAAATGTATGACAGATTAAAATAATATAAAATGTAATAATTACATAGCGTCGGCTTAAATGCAAAAGGTCGTAAGTGTACTTTGTACTCGTTTAAAACTTTTCGCAGTATACTTTTCTATCTCCTATTAATAAAATCGTTTTTGTTTTTGGTATACATATATAATAGGAAGCAAATTTTTTCCTTATGATTTTAATTAAAAACTTCTTGTTAGTTATTGTTGTTACAGTTTTAGGTGACGATAAAAATACAATAAATAAAAATTAACATACCGATATACATATGTATATGTATATAATATACAGGGTGTTTTTTTAGAGGTATAGAACTTCGAATTGAAATAAAACACAAGAAAATCGTTTTAATGTCCATCAATTTGGCTTTATTGGAAGGATAATTTTATGCCATTAATGTTTAAATATGATTTCGGGCATGTGGCCGCCGCGGTTGGCTCGAATAAAGCCAATTCTACAGGTCCAATTTTCAACCACTTTTTCGAGCATATGGGGCCGTATGTTGGCAATAACGCCACGAATGTTGGCTTCCAAATCCCCTAACGTTTCTGGTTTGTTGGCGTAGACGAGCGACTTCACATATCCCCAAAGAAAATAATCCAATGGTGTCAAATCACACGATCTTGGTGGCCAATTGACAGGTCCATTCCGTGAAATTATGCGCTCATCGAATGTTTCCTTCAATAAATCGATTGTGACGTGCGCTGTGTGGCATGTAGCGCCGTCTTGTTGGAACCACAACTCTCCACATTCATGCCATCCAATTCGGGAACAAAATAGTCGGTTATCATGGCTCTATACCGGTCTCCATTAACGGTAACTGACTCTCCAGCATTATTTCGGAAGAAGTATGGCCCAATGACTCCACCAGCCCATAGAGCACACCAAACAGTCAGTTTTTGTGGATGTAATGGCGTCTCAAGGGTCTCACGTAGATTCTCTTCACTCCAAATGGGGCAATTTTGCTTGTTGACGTAGCCATTCAACCAAAAATGAGCCTCATCACTGAACAAAATTTTGCGATGAAAATCAGCATCGAGATCAATCTCATTTTCGGCCCATACACCAAAATCACGACGCATTGCATGGTCTCGCGGCTTTAATTCTTGCACAAGCTGGATCTTGTAAGGTCGCAAGCCAAGATCTTTGCGCAAAATCTTCCATAAAGTTGATGGACAAAGCTCCAATTGCTGTGCACGGTGGCGAATCGATTCATTCGGGTCCTCTTCAACACTTTGCTCTACAGCGGCAAGTGTTTCTTCGGTGCGCACTGTTCGACGTCTCTGCGGATGCGTATTATCACATAGAGTAAACGTAGTGCGAAAACGATCCATGGTTAACCGAATTAATTGCTCTGATGGACGATTATGTCGACCATAAAATGGACGGAGCTTGCGGTAAACTTCGCGAACTGAACCATTATTTTCGAAATAAATTTGCACGATTTGCAAGCGTTGTTCTTTTGTCAACCTGTTCGTGATGAAATGGCAAACCAAACTAAATATTAATCACTTGACAGCTGACAAAATGGCCGCCAGTTAAAAAAGTGATGCCAACTTAAAGTTCTATACCTCAATAAAAAACACCCATTATATATATATATATTAGGGCGTGTCGATTCAAAAATCGCACAAATTACAAGAAAAATCGTATTCTAGGGATCAAAATAAGAAACTTTGCCGAAGGAACCATGCCTCTAAAATGTTTTTGATGTCCCGACTTTTGATCCGAAGGGTCAAATTTTGAAAAATCTCACTTTGACCCATTTAGAGTTCCTCAATTGAGTCAAAATGTATGACCGACTCCCACTAATTATGGAGGGCCGACCCACACCCCTTGAACCACCCCTGGGGGGTTCACCATACAAATATTTCAAAAAATCACAAATATATATATCTTTCTAACTTAGCCCATCAGCCCATATTGCTTGAATATTATTTGACTCTAAATCATTTAAATCTTTTCAAAACATTTGCTTTAATTTTAAAATTTCTTCTTTGTCTCTAAATTCACATTATATTCATTTAAGTTTCCAAGACATTTCATTCTACAGTTAAAATAAACAACCGAATTACAGACTCCTTGTTGGTGTTTTAGCAACTTTTAATTTTACTAAATTAAAAATGTAAAAATTGTCCACGGGTACATTATAATTACTGTTGTAGTACTCGTATCTCTAAAATGCATCATTAATTGTTTGCAGTAAAAAGGTCAACGTCTTAATATACTCGTACCAAAGTCGGTTGGGGGTTAAATAATGATTGGAATGACAAGGAAATGAATGAATGGAATGAGGAATAAGAGACAGTAAAAAAGAGAAAATTAAAAAAAGTTCATAGTAAAAATAATATAAACATTTTATAAAATGATAATGTTCACAGTTCAGTTACAGACAGACGGGTGTATGAACGTATACTATTTGCTTATAAGTTTTGAATATATTGTTTTTGATGAAATTTAAAAGAATGCATTGCTATTTTAGCTTCCAGTTTCTTTTTTTTTTAATTATATTTTTCTTCTTCTTCTATTGATAACTTCAATTTAAGGCAAAAGTGATTGATTCAATGGTGAATGAAGCAGGATTTCACGAAATTAACAAGTAACTAAATATCGAAGTTAATTGAAATCAATTTTTAATTAAATCATTCAAGTGGCAAGAAGACAACAAAGACATTGATAATATGTATAATTTTGCCAATATTTTGTATGAAAAAGTAGTTAAAATAAATCACCTGTCCTCAGCTGAAATCTAAAAAGCCGTGACTGACAAAAAAAAATAAAAATAATTTTTGATTGAAAATGATACTCCTATTAATAAAAAAAAATTATTGCTCATTTAAATTTTACACGGATGCGTTAAAAATTAATGATTTTAACAGAATCCGAAGGGCCGTAACTACTTTGCCAAAAACTGCTTAAGTACACTTTAATAAATAGTATAAATTAGAACCAAGGTAGCCAGGCCCCTGTTACTTTCAAATACATATTAGGGTCATTCAAAGCTACACACAGAAAAATTTCAACTTAAAATCTAAACAAGGTTAATTTCATATTTTTCGGCAATAATTTTACTTCATATGTGTCTAATGTTAATCTAACATTATTTAAATTAAGTTTCAAAGAAAGTTTTTCCTCTTAAAATAACTTTATTTCACGTTGATCTAACATTTACGTACTGTTAAAGTCAAAATGAAGAATCATGTTGAATTAAAGTTATTTCACGTTTTGGAATAACGTAGAACCGATATTAAAATAATTCGAAGAGCCATGTTGACTCAAAGATATTTTAAGTTGAAACATGAATTTAATTTAATGTGTCATTGTATCAGAGAAATCTTTGTATGTAACATAATTGGCTTCTCATGCCAATATTTGAACTCGGAACTCATCACGTGATGTCGGCTATTTACGAACATTAAAATAAACAACTACAGTACAAAAACAAGACACACACCTAAGCACAACAGTGCATTGCAGCCACCCTGCAAATAATATTGGACTACGTGGTCCAATCTAGATGAAACAGACTAGTTACATTATGTTCCCATGTAATGCAGCCATGGATGATGTCGTTTTCACACAAGCATTCACTGCTGTAGGATATGTGTTCGTGTTTAAACAATTATGCTCGTTCTTCTTAGGCACTTACAAATTCTATGCGAGTTGTCTATAACTATTCCATATGGGATAGTTTTGGGAGTGGTCCGTTATAATGCAAAGTTAGACCATGTGGTCCATCCCTAGGACATCGCAATGTTAAATCGACCATGTTTTGTCCATACATTTGGACTAGTTTTGTAATAGTCCTGGTCTTTGATGGAGTAGTTCTTGCATGCATGTATGAACTAGTCGCGTTATTTGCAGGGTATGAACAAAGCAAATAAACACCAACACACTCAAACAACATATTATTTCTTGTAAATTTATTATAATTTGAATAAATTTGAATCAATTTGTGTGTAATACTATCTCAGTTTTTGTGTTATCTTACCGGAGGGAAAAAACTGAATAAAACCCTATAGAAATTTGGAAAAAAAAATTCGTCGATTGATAATTTAATGATCGTATGTGGATTTTGATAGTTTCGAGTAAATTGAATTTTAAGTTTGAAAATTGTATCAGCAACTGCCACATATGATAAACTCAACACTCCATATCTCCAAAACCGTATGAGGCATCGAAAAACTGATTGCGCCAAATGAAAGATCAGGTCGGAAACCCTAAGAAAACGATCTTAACTCAAAACCGCAAAAAATCCACATACGACATTTAAATTATCAACCAATGAACTGTCTAAAGCTTTTTCTCTATATCAGCGGATATACATATGCGTTGATATCAACTTGAGAATCTTATTTTTTTTTTGTAAATATGAAGTGCTCTTCAACTCTGGATACACAAACAATTTCGTTTTATTGCATCGTTTTAAATGTCTGCTATTAAATTAGTGAATAAATGATTGAAATGATTGGGGTGAAGATGATGTTGATGACAATGACTGTGATAGTAATTGTTCATTAAAAAGACAATAAAAAAGTTCCTGAGTACACATACTGAGTTCTGATGCGGGTGCTAACATTATCTGCATGACAGTCTGTCCGTATGTCCGAGTATGCACTTAAAATACCCTACGGCATTACTATGAAGACATGGAAGATGATGGAATATACTCTAAATAAAATTACTAAACCAAAAATAAATCTTTCTAATATAAATTGAACTTTTTATAATTATGAAGAATTTTTAATTGCCGTTGGTTGAGCATAACGTGACCACATGGTTTTTGTAAAAAGCGGGATATGATCGATAAAAAAGCGGCATTTAAAATATATAAACATATAATACTTAGGAAACACAGTTTTTTATTCAAAATAAACGAAAATGTATATCTATATATCGAGCCTTATTTTCGATTTTATCGTAAGCAACATGTTACCTTTTTATTGAAATGAAAATTATATGGGCCTACCCATAGTTTAGAATTATTAAAATGACAATCGTAAACGTTAATTTACGTTTAAATATTTAGAAAAAAAACCTTCTCCTGAAAAATTTAATTTTTGACGCTTACGATTAAATCGAAAATAAGGCTCGATTTGTTAATAAAAATTAGATTTCGTTCGTTGGTAATCGCATCAGTTAAGTTACTCTACTGATCTTATACATTGTTAAAAAAAGAAAAATTCGGAAGAAAATAAGTGGGCGTGGCAGCTTCCATATATTTTTTTTATAATGTTCGTTCTCTTCCAAAAAAAAAATTTCGAATTGGCCATGTGGGTGTGGCATCTCCAATAAAGACAAAATATTTACTTTGAGATATATGGAAAACTAATAAAGAGAGAACAATGAAATCTTATACGGATAACTCTGTTGATAATGTGCATTGTCACTGGGAACAATTTCAGAATAAATAAATTAGGCGCGGTGCCTCTCATAAAGTGGACATTTTCGTTTATCTTAGCTGGGGGAATTTTGGGTTTCAGACAACGATATGTTTTAGTACTCATACCCGTTTGAGTATCGATAAGTAATGATATGCTTTAGTACTTATATTCGTTTGAGCATCGATAACTTATGAGAATTAGCAATCTAACTTTTTGCCTTTGGTACCAGAGGAACTATTTTGGTTTCTTTATACGAGTATACTCGTATATAATTCTACTGTACGTGTGTATGTCACTGAACTCCTCCTAAACGGCTGAACCGATTTGAATGAATTTTTTTTCATGCGTTTGGGTGGAGCCCTGGATGATTTAGATTCACGAAACTAGGACCAGAAGGGCGATATGGGGTAATGTCTGCCCTTCCGAAACCGATTTTAATGAAATTTAGAACACAGATAAATCTGCATCTAAAAGTCACAAAGGCTGCGTAAATTTTTAAAACTAGAACTAGGCCGACAATAGGTAGAAATTTCTGCCCCTGCCAAAAGTTTGAGTAGAATTTAATGAAATTTAGAACATATATATATATCTGCGTCTAAAAATTCACATGGGCTATGTACATTTTTAAACGTAGGACCAGGAGGGCGATATTGGGAAATTTCTGGCCCTCCCCCCCAAAAATTTTAAACCGATTTTAATCAAATTTACAACATAGATAGATCTGCATCTAAAAAGTTACATAGGGCTATTTTCATTTTTAAAACCAGGACAAAGAGGGCGATATAGGGACATTTCTGCCCATCCGAAACGTTAGAACAGATGTTAATGAAATTTAGAACATAAATCAGATCAGCGTCTTAAAATTTATAAAGGCCATGCTTACTTTCACGGGTATGACCAGGAGGGCGAAAGGGGAAATTTATGCCTCTCCAAAACACTTAAACCGATTTTAATCAAATTTACAACATAGATAGATCTGCGTCTAAAAAGTTACATAGGCTATTTTCATTTTTAAAACTAGGACAAAGAGGGCGATAAGCGGAAATTTCTGCGTACGATTAAATTAATGTATTGTTTGTGGCCGGTGGCGGCTGTTAGCCGGCTTGCAACTTATCGGCTGTGTTCTCTGGTTTGTGCTCATGTGCAAAAACAAAACAAAGCCAAATTAAGCAATCGTTCTCATTGTTTTTGTTTTGTTTTTGTTACACTCATTTCAAAGAACAAAACAAAACAAAATCAAGCAATTAGTTTCATTTATTTTCGTACTCTGCTTTTAAGTACAAAGGAATGAAAACAAATATAAATTTATAACTGCAATAGTGTTGATTATTTTTGTTACGAAAGTCACGTCCTAATTGCTGTATCGTGCAATAAATAGCATAGCTATAAAAAATTCTACGTAAAGTTCTTAGCTCTCTGGCAAAGTTTGCTGTAAAGAGAGAAACAAACCAGAATTAAAAAAGTCCCATAAAATTTATGGCCTGTTTCACAATAACGAAACGAAACTTTCGACTTTAAATTTATATTGAAAACAAAAGCAACTTTTTATATTTTATTGTTGTTTTCGATATAAATTTTTAGTCGAAAGTTTCATTTCGTTATTGTGAAACAGGCCATTATAATATGCGCCAAACTATACTAAAAACTATACTTTTATAAAATCTGGGATGTATGTATTCGTTAATAAAGTAAGTAATCTTAAAGCAAAATGATTTTAATTTGCAGTTCGTACTTTTAAGGTGGATTTTCTCGAAACTATATTTTTCGACTTACGCTGTTACAGCTTGTGACCATATATTTGCCAGAACTAGATGCGATATGTTGTAGCTTATAAATAATTCTGCATGTTTTAGTACAATCATTATTTACTTTTTTTTGCTATTGTTCACGTTAGATTGTGGTTAAATTGTTGCACTTGTTTATGTGTTTATTTTTGCTCTGTTAATTAGATTAGAGAAGTGTGGAAATGTGATAATTTATTTAAGTAATAAATGACATTCATCACACTTTCGAATTAGTAACAAGTCCTAAGAGATGGATATTAAGCTATTCAAATGGTGTTTAGTTTAAACATGTTAAATTTAGTGTAAATAAAGAGTTTGTGCAATGGATTATGTTAAGGAAAAAAGTTCTTGAATCTAAAACAAATGTCGATTAAAGTTATTTGTTTTATAAGCCCAGCTATCAGGAAGGAGTTTAATATATAATATCGGGGTTTTTATTATGTTCAATTTACTTTAAAAGGCAAATAAGAAAATTGCAATTTGTACACATAGAAAACAGTGCCTACTAAATACCTCATAAAATAGAACAAAATTAATAAGAAATCTCTATGTTTTTTTTTTTTCAATAAAAATCTTATTGATTTCATAGAAAAAATCAAAAAGAAATCTTGTAGTTTTTATGAGGTTATCTTATTGATTTCTTTATTAAAAAAATTGCGTCTTTACTCTCTGTACTTATGTATTTTCATTTAAATTCTATATCATATACATATGTATGTATGTATGTATGTTGTAGATGTTATTTATTTATACAAATATACTAGAGTTCGACCGATTAATCGGCTTCGGTTTCGGCATTCGGCCAAAAATTGGTAATCGGCCAACATTCGGCCTATGGCAAAAATCGGCAGATTAGCCGAAGCCGAATATTTTTCATTCCAAACTTGAAAAATAACATTATTTTTGGTCGTTGCTCGCCGACAGTTTCTATTGTGTTTAACGTTTTGAAAGGGTTGCTTTGAAATACAACCCTGTTGCTTTCTATATTCTTTTACTTGGACGTTCTTGTGAGTGATCATATGAAAAAGCAATCTAGAAATTGCAAAATAGTTTTATTTTTCTTGTTATGTATCCAATAGATATTACAGCTATTTCAGTGATCTCAAAAAAGCAAACTTTTTTCTTAATTCATATAAAACAAGTATCATTTTTAAAATTTAAAACATTCGGCTTCGGCTTCGGTTTTGGCCGAAGTTTAAGATTTTAGCCGAAGTTCGGCTTCGGCCAAAAAAAACGCCTTCGGTCGATCTCTAATACATACATACATACATATACATTATGTTATATTCTTAACTAACTTACTCACCAAGTATTGAACCAGCAAACTTCTGACTAATAGACAAGCTCTCTAATCAATATGCTAACAAGCAGCATGAATAACCATTGAAATTATTGTGCAAACATTCTTATGCAAAAATGAAAAAGATCATGAAAAAATTGTCTGTATGTCTATTTATAGAAACGAAATAACAAGACACCTCATAAAATCAAGAAGATTTTCTTATTAAAAAAATCAATAAGATGCCTTACACATAATCATATAGGAACCTACTAAAATCAAGAAGAAAATCTTATTGAAAAAATCAATAAGATAGCCTAATAAAATCAAGAAGAAAACCTTTTTAAAAAAATTAATAAAGCAACCTAATAAAATCAATAAGAGATCCCTATAGTTTACAATTTATAAGAAACCCTAATATAATCAAGAAGTTTTTCTCTATGATTTGTTTTTTTGGTGCCAAAAATAACGGAAACTGAGTAAAAAAAAGTTGTGAATAATAACATTTCTTCTTGATTTTATGTGGTTTTATTCTTGATAAAATTAATAAGATTTACCACATAAAAACAATAAGGAATCTCTATGAAAAAATCTTCGCTTCTTTCTGCTGGGATACCCCTCAGCCTAAAAACGTTTCATAGAGAAAATCTTCTTGATTCTATAAGGCAGTTTTTTCTCCGTGTATAATACACACATACTTTCATAAAACGATAATCGATCGGATCCAGCTCTTGAGTGCCTTGATCAGGAACGAAACACTATAGAGTCTAGGAATGAATGAAAATAACAAGCAAACAATATGTGTGGTAGCAATACGTTTAAAAAAAGCTTGGTGAGCACTTTGTATCTAATTTTTTGAGTTTCTTAGGAGTTCGAAAGTTTATAGTTTTCGTCGGAGAAAACGGACAGCTGTTCTTTTTTTATCTTCAATGAGTGCAATTTTTTTTAATCATATATTTTTACTCTTATTAGTTTTTATTAATAATTTTTTTGCTTTAAACTGAAAGAATAACAAACATTTTATATCATCGTCAATCAAACATTTCAAGATTGAAAGGCGAATGTTTCCGAAAAAGCTTAAAGAAAAATAAAAATTATGAGTATTGTTGTTTTTTTACTTTTCAAATAATCATTCCTAGACTAAAAGACGAGCGTATTAGAAAATGTGTAAATAATTAATAATTATGACTAAAAATAGATGCAGAAGATTCTGTTGGAAGGTTTGTAAGGTTTGTATTAACACAATTTTCCTTTTTATAGAAAAGTTCATTAAATGAATCCTCCAATCACCCATGATTCTGAATATATCTTTTGCTTTCTTAGTCTACTTCTTCAACTAATTGTTAACTTCATTTAACATTTCTTAATGCAGTTGAAGTGTCAAAAAAGAGATTTAAATTCCAATTAAACTTGTTATTGCTGCTAGTAAAATTTTGCAACTAACGTACGGTAGTGCCAGAGAAGTTACTTTTAAACTTCCAAATACAGACTTAAAATGTGAATGTGCTCATTTAGCCTTGCGTTATTGTCACAAGGCAATGCTTAAATCAAAGTTGTACATGTTTTCACATTAATTAGAAAAACGAAACTATTTTTCAAAAATACCAGTTTCAAAATCAAACTGAGACTCAAAGCAATCTGTAATATTTGGAACATGAGCAAAATCATGAAAAATGTTGCTAAATGAAACATTAAAAAGGTACATTTTTAGAAACCTCCTTTATGATGTTTGCATTCATTAGTTGGAAAATTCTTGAACGCTATAAGAGATACATATGCATATGCATAAGTGATTATGTGGGGATACACTGAGCGAAATACATTAGTTAAGCCTTAAAATATTTTTTTCTTTTTTTTTCTTTTTTAATAATACTAAATTTTATTAAATACCGGAAGTTATGAGATAAGTAAGCTTATTTGGTGCAACCCAGTAAAAGAGCTTCCAAGGAAGTCAATAAGATCCTGAACTTGTAATCTCGAAGTAGTGCAAATTCAGATAATTTCTAATGATTTGGGTTGTCATTGCAAGAAGTTCTTTTTTTTGATCCATATTCAGTGAATCCGAAGTCATGTTCATGATGTTGAGTAAATCTGATTTTTGATATATTATTTTTCTTTTCTTTTCCTAAATAACTTTTGAATCAATATATTTTTTACAAATGAAAATCTTATATTTCATGACGTATCGTTAATACTTGCGAGAAGTACAAAGGAATTCTAATTTTGCATAAGAGAAATAGCTTTTTAATTAACTATATTGATGTTGTTAATAATCGTTTCCTGAAAAGTTACATATTGATATTTTGGAAGTAGAGAAAAAGTAGTTCCTGAATAATTAATTACTTTTAATTAGTGTTTATTTTTCACTGCAAATAATTAGATTATTTTAGGGATTCAGATAGTTTGTCAGTTTTTCTTGCTTTAATTTAAATTTTATATTGAGAAAGAAAGAGATAAATATTACTTTCCCTCTCTCATACGCAAAATAAAATATTTAGCATCAAAAATATATGCAGGTAAAACGGCGTACTATGAGCCGTTTTCGTACATTATATTGGCAAAATATAATGTGAATTTTTTCAATACTTGACACGTGACATACATACTCGTGTGTGTGTGTTCTTTGGGTTGAATAGTTTTCAAAGAGAAATTTGTCTTAATTTAATTAATTTTATTAATATGGCAAGCCTGGCAAAATTTAACTTGTATACATGCACATTCAATTTGCTTTAGATGTGCATAAATAAGTTGGCATTAGAAAGTGCTGATATCGGTTAAAGTTATCCTTATAATTAAAAAACGAAAAAAAAAAGAAAAGAAGTGTCTTAGGACACCCGGTTATATCTATGCTGCTTAAATATAGAAATCGAATTTCATGTCTGAGATAATAATGCAATAAAATTGTATTATATGATAATGAGAAATTCTCCGCAAATATTTCAAAACGTTTCAATTTATTTCCGATTATTTTCTTTTCTAGCGGCGTACGATTAAATTAATGTATTGTTTGTGGCCGGCGGCGGCTGTTAGCCGTCTTGCAGCTTATCGGCTGTGTTCTCTGATTTGTGCTCATGTGCAAAAATAATTCAAAAATAAATTGAGCAAATTTTCTCATTGTTTTTGTTTTGTTTTTGTTTCACTCACTTCAAGGAACGAAACAAAACAAAATCAAACAATTTGTTTCGTTTATTTTTATACTCTGCTTTTAAGTGCAAAGAAATCAAAATAAAAATAAACTTATAACTGCAATAGTGGCGATTATTTTTGTTACGAAAATCGCGTCCTAACTCCTGTATCGCGCAATAGCATAGCTATAAAAATATCGAGGTTTATATAGTCATAAATAATAAAATATTCTTGAAATTTTTTTAAAGAAATATTTCTATTAAAATTAAAAAAAAAAAAACACATTTCAAACTCATTTTCAATTTAATGAATATGGGAGTAGTAATATAAAAATAATAAAAAATAAAAATTATTAAAATATAAAAATATTAAAATAGGATTTGTGTATGTATGTATGTAACGTATGGACTCCAAAGCTGCTGGGCCGATTTTGATGAAATTTTCAGGGAATCTTCAGAATATTCAGGTGGGTGATACTGTGAAGTCTGATTTTTGATTTTCGATCTGCGGGCGGAGGGGCGTGGCAAAATCCAATTTTCATATTGCACCACCAATGCCATATATATATATATATATATATTTTTTTTTTTGCTTTTTGAGGGGTGGGGAGGGGTAGTGAAGCTAGTAAAAAATAAAGGTGAAAGGTATAAAGGCTCGGTACAGGAGAATGTAGCACTCTTATTTGCTTGAGTAAAGAAGTAATTCGTTTAATATTGAAATGTCAGATGAAATCATTTTAATATACATATTTTTATTTAGACAAACCTAGAAACTTAAGTAGGACCACTTTAAATTTGAAAAAAAAATAAATTGCTTAGATATGCTCTTCTCAATTCGCTTTAAAAAAATTAATATATAGGTTGTCCAAAAAAGTACGGAAAAATCGAGTTCATATCTGGGAAAAATCCAAATTACAAGCGGAGAAAACAATCACCTGTTGAAAACACCTGATTACCAACTGTAATTGAATTCGCCTGATTACTTCCTTATTTGTTTTTTCTTAATACCATTATTTTTTTTTTTTTTGAGTGTACACATCTCTTTTGTTGAACCACATCATTTCGGTGTATGCAATATCGTTGATTATTGTTAACACCAGGCGCTCACTTTTGCTGGTTGTTTTATGAAATTCCTGGTTAATCGCGCATCAGCAGTGGTTGTATTGTATGCATAGATAATGAATCAACCAAACCAAGTGTGCATTTTGCCTGCTGTGAGTTTTTTTTAATTTCATTCAATGCGTTATTAGACTAAGACAGTGGTAAAATACTAATTAAATTTTGCATTGTTTAAGAGGACTTATTTAATATGTATCTCCTATTAGATTGCACTACTTAAATCTATAATACTAAGAATTCTGTTTAATGAAATATGTATATTGCAGCAACAGAAACTTTTGCTTGGAAAAATAAAATAAAATCAGCCTATTCCTGCAAATTTTAATACATTTTCCGAGTGAAACAAAATTTACATTAAAAACTTTTTCATGAAATAACTTACAGTTTTCACATGCAAGTACAAGTGCAAGTAACTCCATATATTGAATTTTTTTATTAATGCAATCATACTGCTACAACCCAGCGGGAACAAGAAGGAGTTAGGATACTTTCTAGAAGGCCTCTATACTACTTCTTTTGGATGTACAAGGACGACTGCCCGCTCCATTCCATATTCATATCTCTTTTAAACGCGTTGTCATTGCGGGTTAGGTCTTCTATTCTTGTTTCTTTCGCCAGAGATTCTGGAAGGCCTTTAAATTAATGGATTTTGCTTTTGCTTTGGTAAAAAAACAAAACAAAACATGTTACTCCTTCTCTTCTCCCTCGTCATAAAAGGGAGTGTGGAATGTGTGAATCAAAAAAGCAGGCCTTTAATAAGGCCTTTAAGAAGACCTTCTAAGTTTTACCGCTGGGAAGTTGAGGGCTCACTGGCAAGAGATTTTAATTACAAGTGATTTTTTACTTCCATGTTGGTAAATTTACAAAAGTAAGAACAGTATTGCCCTTAAAGGATTTCATTTTAAATTTAATGGATAGCTTATATGGAATCATTTTTAAAATATTATTATTTCAATTTATATACAGAAAAAATAATATAAAAAGTAAAATTATGTAATCAATAAATGATTTATTATTGATTTGCAGTATACATTCATAATTAATTTCATTAAAAAGTTCTTCACTTAATTTGCTCCCCTGCTTTTTATATGATAATGATCTGGCAACACAACCATTGTTAACAGCACATGGAACAATTTTCTTTATAACCTTTGCTTTCGAAAAATAAACTTGCACTTGCATGTATAAACAATGAAGCAAGTTGTAAGTGTTTTTGTTATTTCCTTCGATGTATTGGTTGTTAATACGTACACACAACTTGTAACAAGTTACCTGCATGTGTAAACGCAGCATATTTATCAAGAAGAAAACCACATAAAATCAAGAAGAAATCTTATTATTCACAACTTTCTTTACTCAATTTCCGTTATTTTTGGCACAAAAAATGAACAATCCATAGAAAAAAATTTCTTGATTCTATTAGGTTTTCTTATAAATTGTAAACTATAGGGATTTCTTATTGATTTTATTAGGTTACCTTATTGATTTTTTTAAAAAGGTTTTCTTGTACTTTTTATTAGGTTACCTTATTGATGTTTTCAATAAGGTTTTCTTGTTGATTTTATTAGGTTCCTATATGATTATGTGTAAAGCATCTTATTGGTTATTTTAACAAGGAAATTTTCTTGCTTTTATGAGGTGTCTTGTTATTTCATATCTATAAATAGACATACAGACAATTTTTTTCATGATATTTTTTCGTTTTTGTATAAGCATGTTTGCTCAATTATTTCAATGGTTATTCAGACTTGTTAGCATATTGGTTAGAGTGCTTGTCTATTAGTCAGAAGTTTGCTGGTTCAATACTTTTCTCCTCTCAAGTAATAATATGTATGTATGGTGAGTTATGCCGAGTTTCCATCTGGCATTTCATGTGTTGTCATTTTGTGGTGTCATTTTCACATGTTAGCAGTGCCGTTCCCATCAAATTTTTCGATAATACACAATTTTGTTGTGTCATTGTGACACCAAAGAGTCCCATCCCTAAATAATGGCAATACGGTATCATTGTCTACATCAGGAACTAATTTTGACATAATGACATTTAGTGTCGTTTGCTTTGTCATTGTGAGACTTTGTTTTTAATTAATATTCATACAAATGGATAATCGCAAAGTTATTCATATGACTAGTGCCACTGTGTGTTTATCAATAATAAGAAAAAAATTTAGAAAATCTAAAAAACGACAAAGAAAGTGGTGGAAAAGACCAGGGCTTAATAGGCGTGCCACCAAAGGATTCTATTGTACTCTGCATTCCAGTTTACGGAAGATGTATTCAACTTGACTTACAAATTTCGTGCACATGAAGAGCTAATTGAAACGAAATGTATGCCATGCAGTTTTCCTTGCATTTGTATCCCTATAAATGCTACATAGATATATAAATTCATACCGTCTCACGAACCTCCAAAACTGAATTTTTCTCACACTATTCTATGCTTTTCCACTTTCCTTTTAGTTTTCCATACTTTTTAACTTTTATACACACACACACATTTAAAATTCTTTCGGTATTTTTGTCAAAATGACAACACGCTGACATTTTCTTTTTCTGTTTGCATTGCAGCCAACTTATTCTCACAGCTGTTTACATCAGATGCGCAAACAGTTTGTGTGGTAATGCCACACAACGAAAATGATCGGAAATGACAAACTTTGCCACTAGTTCCCACTGTTATTTTTGTCATATTTGTCACAAAATGCCACAGTGTGTACTCGGCCGTAGTTAGTTAAGAATACAATATAATATGTATGTATAAATAAATACCATCTACATATACTACATACATACATAAGTATATGGTATAGAATTTAAATGAAAATACATGTAAGCAAAGCACAAAGAATAAAGACATAAATTTTTTTTATGAGGTCACCTCATAAAAATAAGAAGAAAACCTTATTGAAAAAATCAATAAGGTAACCTCATAAAAACTACATGATTTCTTCTTAATATTTTCAAAAAGTTTTTCTTTATGAAATTAATAAGATTTCCTTATTGAAAAAAAACCATAGAGATTTCTTATTAATTTTGTTGTATTTTATGAGGTATTTAGTAGGCACTGTTTTCTCTGTGCACTCATCAATTATGAAGCCAGAGAATTGAAATTATTCAAAATAATGCCGCCATCTATATGTCAAGTCGTATAGTTTTACTTTGTTTTTGTCGTAATTATAGCCAGCCTTTAAGATTGTTTCTTTTAAAATTATTTCTCTAAAGACTATAAAGTAAGTTGTGTGAAAATACAGAATCAAAAACATTATTATTAGGAAAAGAGTACAAAATCTTTTTTGTAAATATTTTTTACTATAAAAAGTATTTCTCTCAAGACTTTTTTACGCCTTTTAGCAAAATCTGTTTTTATTTCGGAAATTATAAGAGACTATAAACTTTATATTATAAAGTCAGTCGTATGCAAATACAGAATCAAGAACATTATTATCAAGAAAAGTAGTTTTGTGCTCTTTTTTGTAAAGTATAAAATATTTAGCTTATGCTCATGCAATAAATGTTTATGAAAATTTTTTTAAGTGAAAATTTAAACATTTACGCGCCATAAAAATAAATGCATGAGTAAGCACTTGAGCAAAAAATAAAATAACCTCTAGTTTTAATACAAACAGGAAGATATAAACTTGTAAATTATGATGCACGCATTTACAGTGTGCAGAAAAGTGAACAATGTTTACAAAATAATTAAAGTTGCTTTGATTTTTAAAAATAAAGGAATGTTTAATTGTTGCGCACAGTTTTAGTACGGATCATTATTACTTTAAGTCAGTGATCGGCAAAATATAATATGTTTATATTGGTGAGAAAAATGAGAGTAAAATAAATTTACACTTGAAAAAAAGTTTTGTAATTTAAAATACATGCTGTGGTTATTCATTGTTTGAATATTTTTTTTGTAAATAAGCAATTTAATAAAAGATTAAGTAAATAGTAAAAACATGTAATAATCCATTAGAAAATGTAGTGCATAAATTCCAAATTAAATTTATTCGCAGCGCTTTGAAAACTATTAAAATGCGTTTTTGAACTATCTTCCCTATTATTTTTAAATGTTTCATAACATAAAATACATGGTGCATACAGCCAAAGCAAATATTAATTAGCTTCCCTAATAATTTTTTGCTGTAGAAATGTATTAAATTTGAACTTTAATTTAGTTCGGTGTGCTCAAATAAACCAAAAAAAAAAAACCAAAAAAAAAAAAAGAAGGGAAGTGTCTTAGGATACCCGGTTATAGCTATGCTGCTTAGTTATATAAAACAAAATTCATGTGTGAAATAAAAATGCAATATAATTATATTATATGATTATGTCAAATTCTCTGCAAATATTTGAAAACGTTTCCATTTATTTCCCATTATTTTCTTTTTTTAGCGGCGTACGATTAAATTAATGTATTGTTTGTGGTCGGTGGCGGCTGCAAGCCGGCTTACAGTTGATCGGCTGTATTCTCTGGTTTGTGCTCATGTCCAAAAACAAATTGACCAATCGTTCTCATTGTTTTTGTTTCACTCACTTCAAAAAAAACTAAACAAAACAAAATCAAACAATTTGTTTCGTCTATTTTCATACTCTGGTCCTAAGTGCAAAGAAATCAAAACAAAAATAAATTTATATCTGTAATAGTGTCGATTATTTGTGTTACAAAAATCATATCCTAACTCCTGTATCTCGCAATAAATAGCATAGCTATAAAAATTTTTACATGCGTGCGCAACTTCATTCATCGCTTTCTCAGTGACGGCGAAATGAAAGAGCATAATCATGTGTGTAACTTACTCGTCCACAATTATGGAAAAGCGTGCGGTTCACTGCTTTAAATATGCTTTATTTTCAGCAATTTAACCCTACGTATACACCTGATATAGTTTTATCATAACAAAAGTCTAACATTATGTTGAAAAATAATTTTTTTTATGTTAGCTCTTTTTTCTATATGAAATTTTACATTTGTCATGATTAAAATGTATCAGGTGTAGCCATAGGGTAAGGTTTTAGTTTCCTAAAGTCCCTAAAGTGCAGGATAGCCTACATAAAAAATTTAAAGTCTCTAGCCCTACTCGTCTAGGCTGGACGATGATGAGTTAGTCAGTCACATGAATTGTTTATATCTACATACATACATACATATCGCAGTTGTTTTTCTAAAGGGGTTCAGCTCAAAATGTACATATTTTCAGTAGAGACAAAAGGATGTTTTATTAATATAGTCTTATATCAGAAACAGGTATAAGATGTATACACAGGAGTGTTTTTTTTTTGGAGAGAACTGTACATCAATTTTTGTTTGCATAAAGTGGAAACTGCAAAATTTTGAGTTGCATGATCGTAGAGAGAAACAAGTTGGATATTTCAGTTAATATTTATTAAGGCCGTAATGCAAATGAAATGCTACAAACTTGAAATATATGTTTCGCAAACTTAAATTTTATTTATTTACTTAAAGTTAATTTTTTTTTTGGCTCACTGTGAACGCAGTCGTAAACGTAATAGAAATTTTTTATATTTGTATCCATGTAGATGGATTTAAATCTAAAATTTTAAGCTTCTCTTAACACATTTTCATATTTAAGGTTCAACGCACGCACACAAATGCAAACTAGAACACACATATGCAAGTAACGTCAAATAAACGTGGCCATAATTTGGAATGAGCAAGCGAAAAAAAAACAAACACCATATAAAAGTTGATGCCACATATGACGCCATTTTGTCGCGTGACATCTTAATGTCATCTACATGCACGGATGGTATTAAACATGTTAAAGTAAAAATTTTATAGCGAAATAATGTCTATAAAGGGTATTCGTTTATAAAAGCAAGTTTTTCAGAGGTATAAAATAGGATGTTTTAAGTAAATCTATTAATTAAGCGATACATTGCATGGTAAAAAATATTCTATGTATATAAAATTCTCGTGTCACGGTGTTTGTAATTGAACTCCTGCGAAATGACTTGACCGGTAGGACTTACAATAAGTCGAAATCTTTTTTTAATACCCCTAAGTTGGCTGTGCCACGTTAATATCAATGAAATATTTTATATCCTGAGCCAAAGTCCTCAAATTTGCCATGGACTATTTTGAGGGCGAGGTGCGAAGTAATTGAAGAGGGAATAGGAGAATAGGACTTGGGTAGGGGCATCATCACACAAAGTAATTAATATTAATCTTTAACCTTAAGAGCTATAATGGCAAGAGTCTTAACATTTGGTATGTATGCTTTTGAGAGCGAGGTGCAAAGTAGTTCAAAATATTGCCATAGAAGGACTGGGAGAAGGGACACCCCCATACGAAGTAATAAATCTTATATCTTAAAAGCTATAATAGCAACAATCTTTAAATTTAGTATGGACTCTTTTGAGAGCGAGGTGCGAAGTAGAGGTACATATAATTTTTTGCTTACCTTTCATTGGCATGGCCTCAACCACTTTTTTTAATGCAGGATTGAATATATTTCAGATCTCAGGATACGTGCCAAGTTTCATAAAAGTCGGTTAAGTAGAAGTATGTAAAATATAATATTAAAATTTAATGGGTGAGGCTGCGCTCATTGTTTTAACTATGCGATTGTGTCCAAGGTCCTCGCCGAATTTCGGAGTAACCGGATTAGTAAACGATCATCGAAAATTGGAAAAAAAAATAATATTTTGTGGCCTTGTTCCCGCTTTTGAACACAGGACCAAATGGAAGCTATACCCCTTCACAAATTATTGGTTCTTCCAGCAGGGACTCCTAGAATTTGACAGTTGAAAACGGCTATATTAATGAAGCTACGTCTGTCGACTTGGCAGTCATTTGTTTAGTCTTTTTCTTTCTTGATAAATCATCATGCAAATGGTAAAATTATCTTATTGTGAGCTAAATGGGTTCAGTGTAGCGCTGTGCTGATGAACGCTATATGAATATAACTACCAAGTTTTTTTTTTTTTTTGGATATAATTAAATGATATGGACGTCAAAGACATGAGGTTTCAACAGTAAGATATAACATGAAAAATTAGACATCCTGTACCAGCGATTTAAGCATCTGGTATTCTCACCTGGATGTGATCTAAACTTGAGATTACGGACTTGCCATCACAACCATCACAAAACAATAAATGTGAAAAAAGATCAAATTTCTATCAAAGTTGGCTGGTACAATACCTCTTACTACAATCTGATATGGATTTGATTTTGCCATCGTGTGTTATCTGACTTCTAGAATATTGTTTTCCATTATCAATGGGATACCCTACTATTTACAATGGAAGTAAACATGCTGTGATTTCGCTTAAAAGTATTTTAGCGGATAAATGTGTGTTATATCAGTTAAAGCTAACTTCAGGTTTGCATAATTTGTTTTTACTGTAAATAGAATACGTGAATTGTTCATTGCTCTTTAGCCTCTGGTGACTTGTTATGGATTGCTGTTTGGTCCAAAGTTACAAAACGGCAACAAAAAGCATTAGAATCGCTCCCGAATATTGCCAAACATTAATTTTAAGTGACCACTTCGGTTGCTCTTATTGTCCATTGCGTGGAAAGCCTTTTCATATTCAAGTGAAAAGGCAAAAATGTGATGTACTTATTCGATTGTGATACCTTCAGCCTAAACCATTTCAAGCAATTTCAATCTGCGATCGTCCAATAGCATTCAATGGATTTTATGGTCTATATCTGGCGTAACGACCTCTTTTGGTCATTTAAGGTGCAACGGCCACAACGAAGCTCAGGAAACCACTTTTTACTATTGAAATTGATGTTACACAGTAGAGTGGTTTGAAAAAAAATAGTTAAAACAATTCCAAAAATATTTTATTTTATATTTTGCCACGCCTACAAGTACCGCCCTTTTAGTATTTTGTTCACTGTGTCGCCATTTTTAGTCCGATCATAAAATTTTTTATACCGGTGTTCATGGCTCTGTAAGGGCTACTTTTCTGCCTTTAATAGTTTTCTACTACCACGTCATATACTAGTCTTGACTTTTAAAACTTGGTTCGTACTCACCCTAAGTCTAACCGCCTGTGCCACGATGTCACCAGAATTCGTTCGATCGATTACTTATATTGAAAACAACAACAAATTTTCTAATGTTATTGTTGTTTGCAATACAAGTTGTCAATCGAACGATTTCTTGTGACATCGTGGGACAGGCCGTAAATATTTTTGAACAAAAGTCTGGACAAGAATATGACGTGGTAGTAAAAAACTATTAAAGATAGAAAAGTAGCCCTTACAGAGCCATGAACACTGGTATACAAAATGCTATGATCCGACTAAAAATGGCGACACAGTGAACAAAATACTAAAAGGGCGGTATTTGCAGGCGTGGCAAAAAAAATAGTTTTGAAATTGTTTTAACATTACCTCTAATCAGAAAAGTATTCCTTGTAGAGACATGAACACCGGTATACAAAATGTTATGATCGGACTAAAAATGGCGACTTAGTGAACAAACTACTAAAATGGCGGTATTTGGAGGCGTGACAAAAAAATAAAAAGAATATTTTTGGACTGGCTCAACGTTTCTGTTTGTATGGAAGGCGAACCACTCTATTGGTCCTCATAATGTTTAACAATCCTTTCTTTAGGTTCGGTAATGTTTTTTTTTTTCGTAAATAATAATATTTAATCAGTACACGAAATTCACTTTTTTGAAGTTTTTTTTTTAAATAAACAAGGTTTTCCATTTGCAATTGCTGCCTAAAGCAAATTAATTAACTCAGCTTCTTCAAAACAGAACAGTAGTCTTGTAATAGATAATTATTAAGGGACACAATAGCAGATTTAAAGTTATTGATCTGGATATACAAAAAGGCAAGGCATTATTACTTTGTTCTCTAACAAATATTAGCCCCATTCACAATTTTGTGCAAATAGTCTTGCATCGTAGCATGTGCAAAATGGTCGTAGTATAGTCATACTCACCACTTAACAATTCTTATAGTATCAATATACTATATCATTTTGCCCATGCCACTATGCAAGGCCATTTGCACTAGACTGTAAATTAGGCTATTGTATTTTTTAGCCACATTCATTATACTTACAATCCTCATATGTAATGGATACGCTGGTAGGCAGGGTAAAATTTTTTATTTTAAAAAACTTTACAAACTTTTGCTTAGTCGTAGTTTACACTAAGCAAGTGTTATTGCTAAGCTAATTAGTTTGAAAGAGAAAGAGACGAGGGGAACAGAGACGTTTCTTTTCCCTCTCTCTCTTTCTCTCCTAAAAAACTAATCATCTTAGCAATAAGACTTGCTTAGTGTAAATTAGGACTTACGGATTAGAAAAATTAAAACAATTGTAGACATATTTTCTTCCACTGAAAAGTATTTATTAAATGAAACTTATGTTACAGGTAAATTGTTGGTTGCTAGGATCATTTTAATGAGATGAGACAAAAAGTTTATGTTGATATGAAAGTCTACATCATAGCTCAATAATTATCTTGTATTCTGCAGTTATTTTTTGTCGTATTTTATTTGTTTAAATAATCTTCCCATTACAGCAGGGAAAGTTACTGCTTGTCACTCAATCTTGCGTAGCGGAAGTTGGTTTTGTGTGTTTGTGTGTGTATTTTATGACCTTGCAGGATGTTTTGATTACTTAAATGCGCAGGAAAAGAATAACAATTTTTTTTATAATCTCATAAAAAAAAGATTAAAGTATGAGTTGCATAAAAAATTAGTTTGTGACTTAGGAGAAGCCGAACTCATTAACTTTTAGTTAACACAGAGAAAACAGTGCCTAATAAATACCTCATAAAATAGAACAAAATTAATAAGATATCTCTATGGTTTTTTTTTCAATAAGGAAATCTTATTAATTTAATAAGGAAAACCTTTTTGAAAAAATCAAGAAGTAATCTTCTAGTTTTTATTAATAAGGGTTTATTCTTGTTTTTATTAGGCGACCTAATAAAAAAAAAATTGTGTCTTTCTGTACTTATGTATGTTCATTTAAATTCTATACCGTATACATATGTATGTCTGTATGTAGTATATTGTAGATGTTATTTATTTATACATACATACATACATACACATTATGTTATATTCTTAACTAACTTACTCACCAAATATTGAACCAGCAAACTTCTACCTGATAGACAAGCACTCTAAACAATATGCTAACAAGCAGCCTGAATAACCATTGAAATTATTGTGCAAACATTCATATACAAAAATGAAAAAGATCATGAAAAAAATTGTCTCTATGTCTATTTATAGAAACGAAATAACAAGACACTTCATAAAATCAAGAAGATTTCCTTATTAAAAAAATCAATAAGATGCTTTACACATAATCATATCAATCAGGAACCCAATCAAATCAAGAAGAAAACCTAATTGAAAACATCAATAGGTAACCTAATAAAAACCAGAAGAAAACCTTTTTAAAAAAATCAATAAGGTAACCTAATAAAATCCATAAGAAATCCCTATAGTTTACAATTTATAAGAAAACCTAATGGAATCAAGAAGTTTTTCTGTATGGATTGTTTTTTTGGTGCCAAAAATAACGGAAATTGAGTAAAAAAAGTTGTGAATAATAAGATTTCTTCTTGATTTTATGTGGTTTTTTTTCTTGATAAAATTAATAAGGTTTAACCACATAAAACAATAAGGAATCTCTATGAAAAAATGTTCGCTTCTTCCTGCTGGGATACCCCTTAGCCCAAAAACGTTTCATAGAGAAAATCTTCTTGATTCTATGAGGCAGTTTTTTCTCTGTGAATGCATAAAAATTTGATCTTAAATCTCTTTTTTTATGTTTTGCATGCTGAACATAATTTTCAGATTTATTGGTTAAAAATTTAAGGTTTTTCTTTTTTGGGCTTATACTCGTAGAACGCGATTGTTGCTTCAAATATATATACTGTGCGACACACCCATTTATTAACAAAATATGAGGTTGTTGTACTTTTGCAAAAAAAGGAAACACCAAAAACATAAAAAATAACAAACTGTATTTACCTCCAACCATAAATAAAACACATAAAACTATTTGATAGTTTTCCTAAAAACTACAACTAAAGGCATTCATTTTTCATCTCTTTTTCATTTTGTGTTGGAAAATCAAAGCAAATCCGTATTGAATCTAGAGTGCATGTGCGTGCATGTTTGTGCTTGCAAGGTACTTTGTCGTACTGCATGTGTTGGTAGTAAAAAAAATATAGAAGTGAAAATAAAAACCAACGAGAAGAAAAGGCAACGGGAAAAGCTTTAAGCTCAATTAAACATTGAGTGCAATGGCTTGTCTATCTCAGTTTTTAGCTGAAGGATGAATGTATCTTGTACGTTTATGTATGCATGTATTGTAACAAAATAATGGCAGTAGAGAAATACAACAAACTTACTGCAAAATATCACAATAGAATTATACTAAACAAATATAAGTTTTCATGTTCATTTACATGCACATTTTTAACTGTAAGATACTTTGGGACACATCCACGGAATTATGTTTGTATGTAACCTAAATATGTACGAGGGCGGTTCGGAAACTTCTTAGCCAATCAATGAAAGAGAATATTTAGTTTTTCAAAAATATTTTTATTTTTCAATATAATCTCCTGAAACTTCAATATACTTAGTCCAACGCTTTTCTAGCAATTCTATCCCTTGATTAAAATAGTTTTCCTCAAGGTCTTCAAAATAGTGGTTTACAACTGTAATTGCATCTTCATTTGAGGTAAAACACTTGCCAGCAAGGAATTTTTTTAGATTTGGGAACAGGAAAAAGTCACTGCGAGCCAAATCAGGAGAATTAGGTGGGTGGTCAAGCAACTCGTACTTTAATTCGTTGATTTTAGCCATTGTTAAAACACTCTTGTGCGCTGGTGCGTTGTCTTGATGAAAAATTATTTTCACGTTTTTCTCGAATTTGTACATTTAATTGATCCAAAAGGTTGCAATAGTACTCTGAATTTATTGTTTTACCCTTTTGCAGATAGTCAATGAATAAAATACCTTTGAAGTCCCAAAAAACCGTTGCCATAACCTTACCAGCCGATTGAATTGGTTTTGCCTTGTTTGGGGCACTTCCTCCAGCTTCAGTCCATTATTTGGATTGTTCTTTTGTCTCTGGAGTATAGTGGTGGATCCATGTCTCATCAACAGTTATGAAACGGCGCTTAAAATCCATTTTATTTCGCTTAAAACGATCCAAACAAGCTTGAGAAATGTTCATTCTTATGCGTTTTTGGTCGACTGTTAGCAAATGCGGCACCCATCTTGCAGAAAGCTTTTTCATCTGTAGTTCTTCATACAAAATTAAATGGACTCGATCATTTGAGATGCCCATGATATTAGCTATTTCACGCACTTTTATTCGTCGATCATTTAATACCATATCATGCACTTTGGCTACAATTTCTGTTGTTGTTGCTGTTTTTAGACGTCCACTACGTGGTTCATCTTCAATGCTTGTACGATCACGTTTAAATTCAGCAACCCAATTTTTTACTGTTGCATATGAAGGAGCACTTTCACCTAACACATTCACCATATCATTATGAATTTCTTGTCCCGATAAACCTTTTTTATGTAAATATTTAATGACACCACGCATTTCTAATTTTTCCAGTGTTAAAAAATCGCGGATGCGTCTTTTGTGAACACCTGTTTCTATATGAAGGAGTTGCCAGATCGAAACAAAATTTAACATGTGTTCATAGCAGAGATGGAAGTTTCCAAAACACTTAACTTTTTTCTGTTTATACCGCGCTTTTTGTGCTAAGCTAAGAAGTTTCCGAACCGCCCTCGTATGTACAAGTATGTACGTTATGATAAAAGAAAAATCATCTGTCGAATGAATTATATGGAGTACAATATGTGTTTATATGAATTTAAACAATAAATAAATAATATCACAGAGTTATTACGAGTAGTAGTAGAAAAAAAAAAATATTTATACAGGGTGTTTGTTTTAGAGTGTCACAACTTTGAGTTGGTAGCACTGCTTTATTTGAGCACCCATTTAACAGCTGATAGTTGCTGTTTGTTCAGTTTACTTTGAAATTTCATTATGAGTCGACCTGAAACTCTTCTTCCATTTTATGGCGTACATAATCGTCCTTCAGAGCGGCTAATTCGAAGAACAATAGATCGTTTCTGGAACACATTTACTGTTACTGATAATGTGCACTGAAACAGCTGTAGGTAGCTGATGTACAGGAAAGCATGGAATATGATCCTAATCAATTAATACATAGCCGTTCTCACTAACTGGGGTTGATTGGCTTAAAAGCTTTCAAGATTCCACTTGTGGAGCAATTAAAGCCAAATGACCATCGTATGTGCCGTCAATTATGTCAATGGGCTGACGCACAAATTGATATTGATTTTGAATTTCCATGCAAAATTTTCCGATGAAAGCAATTCCTGTAGAACTGTCGCATTTGAAGTGAGGAGAATCCACAAGCTTTTGTCGAAACACCATTACCTCCACAGAAAATTACTGTTTGGTGTGTTTTATAGACTGGCGGAGTCATTGACCCATATGGCTTCAAAAACGATGATGGTCAGAATGTTACTGTCAGTGGTGAACGGTATAGGAACATGATTCGAAACTTTTTCGCACCTCAATTACTTGGCATTAATCTTGCTGGTATGTGGTTTCAACAAAGCGGAGCCACATGCCACACAGCGGGCGCTAAAACTGATGTACTCAAAGAAACTTTTGATGAAAAAATAGTTTCACGTAATGGCCCAATTAATTGGTCACCAAGATCCTGTGATTTAACTTCATTGGATTATTTTCTTTGACGTAATGTTAAGTCACTTGTCTACGTCTATAAACCACAAACAATTGAACACCTGAAAATCAACATTCGAAGAGTTATCGGCGAAATACGTTCGCAAATGCTGCGAAAAGTGGTTGAAAATTTTGTATTCCAGATTGCGCCTTCTACGCGCCAACCGTGGCGGCCGCATGTCGGACATCATATTCAGACATTAATTTCATAAAAGTTTCTTTCCAATTAAGACCGTTTCATTGATATTAACAATATATTTCCTAGCTTTATTATGATTTAAACTTGTGGCACTCTGTAAAAAACACCCTTTAGATAAGATGTTCGGTGCTCTTCGTGCGAATGTGTCGCGAGAGATGTAAGACCTTTCAAATGCTTTCTGCATGTAAGACAATTTCTTTTTCTAGGGATATAGTCAAACGATCTGAGTTTTCTTCTACACGCAAAGAAAAAATATGGTTGAGGTAACCATAATCAAACAGCACCATACTATGATTGAATTATATGGTTGCAGTCAAATCATATTATTGTCAACGGAAAAGCAAAGTTTAAATAATATTATTTTCTGAGTTGTTAATAATATTATCTACAAAAACAATTAATTTAACAATTAATTTGTTATACCTAATCTTATTATTGTAAATAAGACAACACTATTGTTAGATGTGACTAGAATATAATTAATACTTACCATACCATATTCTAATATTATAATAATATTGTTAAATATGACCATAGTATTATTTTATGTAATAATAATATTTTGTTTTTTAATCACATATTTATTGGCAAATCTTTTGTTTAAAACAGCTGTGCGGTAAATCCGAAATAAAAATAAATTAATATTGTTGAAATAAAATGTATGTATGTATGTATAGAAATGTACATATATGTGTATACACGAAATACAGACACATCTGTATAAAGAGATATACATACATACATATGTACATATTATTTTTATTTATCTACCCTTTTGTTTATACTTTTTTTATTTATTTAACACCACGCGTGCACTACCGATAATACGAAATACTGAACTGACAGAAGATGTTTCTGAAAAAGATTTTTTTAAATACTTAACATAGTATGGTTTTGGATAACATTATATTGTTGTTTACATCATATTATTTTTACACAATAATACAAATTATATTGTAGTCATAAATTTTTAACAAAACTATTTTGTTAAACTCTAACCATATCGCACTTTCTATGAATATAATAATGTAATTATTAAATTCAAACATTACACTGTTTATCGTAACGAAATTAATGTTTAAAATAACAATAACTAGTTTTCAACGACCACACATTTGGTTCAGAGAACATAATATTGTTTTCTCAACCATTTTACAACCATATCTTTTCTTTGCGTGTAATTTAAATACCTAAAATTGAACTAGCATCATTAATAGACCATATTGTTAAACAAGTTATTTTTGTAGGTTGGAAAATGTGCAATGAAATACGAGTAAAGAATCACTAGTATACAATTTTTATCAAATAAGAACCTCTTATTAACTAAACACTAATATTGAGAAATTTTAAAACACTCAATGTTAAAATATTCACTGTTTGAATACCATGATGTTAACTTTGGTGTTCTTCGCACCATGCTTGGCGCTTAGTTGACGAATCGTACTTCTTAGGGGTCTGTACACCAAATGTAAAAAGTAGGAACCCTGTTGTTTTTGCTAAAATGTCCGTCTGTCCATTTGTCAGTCTGTCTGTTACAGGCTGTGTTCTTGAGAACCGTAGGAGCTATAGTTCTGAAATTTTCACAAAATTTTTAACACTTTTGTATATGATAGTTAAAACTCATAGGCGGGTGTTCTAAGGCGAGCAACGAAGAATTTCGAAATTCTAATATAATATACAGACAATTATATATATGTACTTATATATAGACACTTAAAATTTTCAAACTTGGTTGTATTTTTATGCAGACTACAACACTTAACACTGAAATTTGTGTGAGCTGAAATTAAAAAGAGTTTTTCGAATATTTGATTCATATCATTTGGTATATTTTACGATAATTTTAAAGCAGCGAACATGTTGTTCATTAAGAATTGCTTCTATTTTTCTTTGTCGGCTAAATAAAAAATCATTTTTATACTTCAAGTATTTAAGAATAGCTTTAAAGTTTTTTTCATTATTATCCCAATCATAATATGATTGCTTAAACGTTTATGTGAGTTGATTGTTTCTTTGCTTAAAAAAATTACAAGTAAGCTGCATATTTCTTTATTATTATTTTACATCTAAATAACAACTCAAGTGTTTCTACCTTTTTATTATTTCACCTACACAATTGCAAATAAATAAAAAGCTGCATATTTTTTTTATTTCACTAGATTTTACTTTTCATATCGTCTTCTCTGCATAGTCGTCGATTGCACTTTAGCAAAACAATATATCGCGCATTACTTGTCAATCTAGAGCAATGACATATTATTTGTAAAAATACTCATATCTTCCTTTCAATCAAATCCCTTTCACAGGCACTGTTTTATCGGAAATAAAAGTTAAGCAAAAAACCACTATTATTTGTATGCGTATTTATTACTACCTTTCACCTGTCATAATTGCAATCTTGTGAAAGCGTCATGTATTGTGACATTTGAGACAAAAGATGGATACCAGCTAAAGTTTGCATTCAAATTATTGTATTTATAGTTTTTATTTGACTATTAAAAAATAAGACAGGAGGAAATGTTGAGATAAGAGACGTAAATGCATATGTTCATACATATGTTGAATACAACATTGAGAGACAAATCATGTTGTCATTAAGACAGCATGTATTCACGTTTAATCTTAGGTTTAGTTAGGTTAGGTTAGGTAAGGTTAGATTAGGTTAGGTTAGATTAGGTTAGGTTAGGTTAGGTTAGGTTAGGTTAGGTTAGGTTAGGTTAGGTTAGGTTAGGTTAGGTTAGGTTAGGTTAGGTTAGGTTAGGTTAGGTTAGGTTAGGTTAGGTTAGGTTAGGTTAGGTTAGGTTAGGTTAGGTTAGGTTAGGTTAGGTTAGGTTAGGTTAGGTTAGGTTAGGTTAGGTTAGGTTAGGTTAGGTTAGGTTAGGTTAGGTTAGGTTAGGTTAGGTTAGGTTAGGTTAGGTTAGGTTAGGTTAGGTTAGGTTAGGTTAGGTTAGGTTAGGTTAGGTTAGGTTAGGTTAGGTTAGGTTAGGTTAGGTTAGGTTAGGTTAGGTTAGGTTAGGTTAGGTTAGGTTAGGTTAGGTTAGGTTAGGTTAGGTTAGGTTAAGTAAGCAGGCTGCAGGCAAAAGAAGCGGAAAATTAGAGTCCGGCTCACTTGGGTCTATTACAATGATCCCTTTATGCTGCCTGTAAGTTGAAAGGAAGATAGGGAGAGAGAGAGACAGAGAGATAGAGAGAGAGAGGGAGAGGAAAGATGAAAGAGGGTGAGAGGGGGTATAAGTAGAAAGGATATAATATATATTTTAGAAGAGGTGAGAGTGGGTCAAAAATAATCAACTAGGGGGAGTCAGCAGCTATACCAGCCACTGTTCCTAATATAAAGCCTCAAGTTCTTATCTCAATTTCCGATAGCGCGGATAGGCTGCCGAAGGATATTCTGCCAAGGAGGTGCAGGCGGAGATCCTCCAGGCAAAAACAGAGGAGATGCGAGATACTTTCCGGTCGACTGTAAAATCTCTGTAACATTTACATATAATGACAGGATAAATTTACGGTTTGTTACTGGATTTCTTTCTGGTCACTTTGTACTGAACTATCCTCTATGGAAAAGTAATCAAGTTCGTTCATCCTTGTGTCGTTAACGCTTGGAAGATGACGAGACGACGGCACACATTCTTTGTGAGTGTATCGTATTATGTGATAGTATCAGATGATATTAAGCGGGCTTCTCCAATATCTGTGCTGACTTTCATAAGGATATTCATACATAGATTGATTTAATGTCATTTACAGAACTATGGTACAACAGATTCATCAGGTGTCGCAGTGCCGGTCTTTGGACCAGATCTTCCCTCTATTCTATTCTCTAAGGTCCATTCATTTCTTTTCGTGATGGAAAATATATTCAGTAAAGTCCGACTTTGACTCGCACACCAGGGGTACGGCGCTTGTTTCCTTTTGGCGGTTTATGCTAATTTTTCTCGTTGTTTTAGTATTGGCGTTTTTCGTTTTGGCAAATTAATCCGCTTTTGGCGATTGATTTTTGGTTTTTTTTACATCTTTTTAGTTTTAGGATTTTTTTTTTTAGTTTTGGTGTTTTTTATTTTTTGTGCTTTTTTTTAGTTATGGAAATTTTTCTGTTCGGTTTTTGGCGATTTAGTTAGAGTTTTTTTTGCGTCATTTTAATTTTTGGTAATTTTTTGCACCTTGGCGATTAATTATATATGTGGAGATACCTATTTTTCATTTAAGTTTTCATTTTGTTTGCGGCATTTTTTATAATTAAGATTTTTAGTTTTAGCGTTTTTGAAAAAATCTAGTTGTAAATTACGGCATTCGATACGAATGTCAGAATTACATAGTCCAAATTGCATTAACTGATAGAATGTCCTTTAATTTTGATTTTTTTAAATTTCAGTGTTAATTGTTGTAGTCCGCATGAAAATATAAATATAATTGCCTGTATATTACATTAGATTTCAACATAATTTTGTTCCTCACTTTAGAACAACCTTTAATTTTGAACCAACAAAATTTTTCATATTCTGTGAAAATTTCAGCTCCGTAGCTCTTACGGTTCACGAGAAAACTGCCTGTGACAGACAAACGGACGGAAGGACGAACATCGTGGCGAAAACAATACGATACTTTTCATTTTTGTTGTACGGAACCCTAAAAGCAAACCCAGCAAAAAATTTCAAAAAAAGGTAATCGGGATTGGAATTAAGCATTTTTGGTGGAAGCTGTTCCTTACTGGATTACAAACTTAATGATTTTAACAAGGCGTGAGACTAAAATAATCGATTCTTGAGAAGTACTTACTTTTTTATTTAGCAAAATGTTCACGTAATTTATTAAAACTACACAATCATACTTCTCATCAAGCAAGTTCTACATAATTTTTTTTAAATTTTATGTAATGTGATTTGTAAGCGAGTAATAAAATTTGGCAATCAGAAAAGTAAGTCATTATATGGCAAGTAGTTCTGATGGTAAGGAGTAATTTTTTGCTGGGAAGCTTTACGTACTCTTTGTTGGATTTTTTGAAGGAAGAATTTAATTTTTTTTTCTAAAAGCTTCAGATAACAAAGAAGAAGATCATCAACACTCCCAAAAATAATATAATAAAATTATGAGCTATAACTTATTTAATATTTATTACAAAAGATTTAAGCACATACTACTTCTTGTATATATATTATTGCTGCAGTAAAACTAAACTTTACTCACTATAACATCATTCGTAAAGCAATTACTATACACAACTAAATTCTAAAACTCTTTTATTTATTTTCACATTCGTGCAACTTGCCCTCATGCAAGCGCTCTAAAGCATTTGTTATTATTCAAATCCTCTAACATAAAGTAGGAAAAATGACTTAAACTATCTAATAAATGTTTTAGTTAAACACACTCCTTTATAAAAATAAATAACTATAATAACTTGTATTCTTATTTCCTTCATCTTTTGCCTTTTCTTCTTGTCTTTTTAGGTGCGTACATTGTGTCTGGGCTTACAATCCAATTTTCAGTATCCTTGAAGAAATATTCGTTCTTGTAAAATAAATACGAGTACTACTACCAGCAGTAACATGCTCATATAAATCTTGGAATGCCATAAATTTTATTTCTAACTAGTGTTGCAATTTCAAGAATTTATAAACCGTTTAAAAATTATTTAACACACTTAGCAGGAGTAATTAACAATGAGTAAGTAAAATGATAGTTCAAACAATACGAGGCTTTGGAAAAATGTTTATGGTGCCAAAAGCAAGGAGGCAAACTTAGTGAATTTAAATATACTTAAACAATTAACCTAAAATCCTAATATGCACTTTCAGCTTTAAAATAAGGTACAGTGTAGAGCAAGAATTTGTCGAATTAATAAAACACTAATTTTCAACCTTGTATGTAAATGTTTATTTTATATGAACGTTATTCTAATATTCTCAAATATATCTGGATAAGATATCTAATCGTCCAATTATATATTTGAGCGTCTAGGCTTCTGTTTATCGCAAAAGTAACAAATTTAAACACAAAAATTCGTCTTTTGCAACAGTAAGGCCAGGTTTACATTTATGTGTCATGTGCCAAAAAAGAGCGTAACCACTACTTGCTAATGAAAAATTTTTTAATTCAGACATGTATTTATTTATTTAAATAGTTTACAATCATATTGGATTTTATAAAATTGTCTATTAGTATGTATGAAACTGTTTAACTTAATAAATACGTGGCTGAATAAAACAGTTTTTCATTAGAAATTAGTGGTTACGCTTTTTTGGGCACACGGTACACTTGAATTGCCAGATTTAAACTCAGCCTAAGAATTTATAGTCAATATGTACATTGGGGGTACAACCAAAATAAGGCCCTATCACCAAGCTGTAGCCGATATTGTTCTGAAACCGAAAAATGTTTCTTCAGGCCATTTCGGCACAAAAACGTTCCGCGTCTAAGCCTAAGCCCGTATTCATAAAGAAATAAAATGAATTTGAAATTCGTTTTAGGAAAATTTTGTATGAAAAATTTTAAATAAAATACATTTCAAATTCGTTTCAAATTTTATGAATATGGCGGTTATAATTTATTTATCATTTAATGAATTTCTAAAGAAAATACTTTTATTTTTTAGAACTTACTGATCCCAAACTTAATTACATTTGACGCGGAACCTTTTTTAATTGTTTTGTTTTTTTATGTTGTTTTTTTATGCAGTACATGGTATGGATAGGGCCATTTTGATATTTTCAAAAATTGTAAAAAAGTTGTATCCCTAATGTACATATGTATACAGTAAAATATATATTTAATTTTAGCAAAATATTAAATTTTGACCGAACACACACACATTAAACTAATCTTTAAGCTGACTGGCTTAGCTTTTTTTCGCACCACTGTAAATGTATCCATCTGCGTATACGTAACGGATAATTAACTTCAATTTAATTTTTTATTAAGTATACGCATATCATATAGTATTACATATCGACGGCTCCATTCTAAAACATGCTAAGTCAAAAAAAGCCAGTTTTGATATAAACGCCTTCAAAGTTTATGGATGATATCTCAGGAATCTTATGATACAGAAACTTGAGACTTTTTGTAATCATATAATAATTGCAATAGAATTTTTGTAGTTTACTGGAACTTTATAAATTTGTTGGAGATCATAGTTAAAAAGTGACTTAGAATACTTAAGATTGTGCACAAATGTATAACCTAATCCTCTAAGTGGACTTTGCATCTTTCTGGTGGCCCTTTCTCATCTGCAATTGTCATCTAACTACATATAGCATGTTTTTGTTTGAAGAAAAATGTAAATTAAATACATTACACCGAGGGAAAAAACAGCTTGAAATCTATAAAAACCATATTGAATTAAAAAAAAAATATTAACGAAAGTGTAGTCATTTTTGAAATTTCTTATTTCAACATCGAAAAATATTAATTTACAGTATTAATTTATTAATTTAATTTATTTTTAAGTATCTCACCATACATTTTCTATTATATTGCAAATCATTGAATTAATGTGACACGTTCGTATTTTTAAGTTGCAGCTTTTCCCTGATTGTACATATAAAGTTAGAACAAATAGAATTTGCTTTTAAGTTCCCGACAATTCCCAAAAAAATGTTGCAAAATCCCAAAACTGGGATTTTTTCAGTATTTTTGTTGTATTCTTCTTATTTTTCGCCGTGTGCAGAAAAGATTTTTCGAAATATTTAAAAACATATCTTGTCTTAAGGTGGCATAATAAAATTTTTGGTTAAAAATTTAAGACCGCATTTATGGCAGCAAACCTTTTTTTTTTAGACAGAGCACATATATTAATTAAAGAAAATTATTTTTGCGACTCACCATTTTTTTAGAGCTGGTCCATGTTGGCCTAGCATACTAGAAATCAATTTTTGTATAATTAATTTCTCATTTTACAAATGCGCAATAAAAAAGTTGATGCATATTTTTACGGAGTTACGGAAGTGCGAGATTTATTACATGAGCGATTTTCTGAAAGAAAAGAGTAGAAAATACGTTAGCATTTTACACGAGACTGAAGGATTGGTAGCATTTTTGTATTATTGAAGTTTAATATTAACAAACTGTTTTTTTCAAAATAACTAACGAAACCATGTTTGCGTTCCTGTATCGTTTCATTATCTTCATGTGAGTAACAACAATAGAGCGAGAAAATATAAATGGCCATTTTTACTGTCGAATTAGAATAACTTTCACAAGAACGAATCTCGACTTCCATACAAAGAAGTTTCTGTCAAATACTCGTAATCAACACCAAATTCAGTATAAACAAATAATTTTTGCTTTATTTTTCATAATTTAATTTTCAAACAAATCAGAAATTTTTTTTGCATTGAGTAAAAATAAGTTAAGTTTATAGGAAAAAAACTTATGCCCTAATTCAGTAAGAAGATTTAGGACGTTTTTGTTTGATAATGCTTCTGAGTTCTTGTCTTTGAAGTCTCTAAATTATTTTCTTCAAAAATGGTTGTTGTCTTTGATAATGAAAAGTATAAATATGATTGCCATGTTTTTAAAACATAAAAATTCAATTAAAGTATTATACAATAGTTTGAAAAATATATGAAAAAATATGTGTTGGATATAATGTTTGGAACAAAATCATAAAGCAAATACACGAACCTTCTAGCATAGACAATAAATAATAATCGTTTTAAAGAATCAAAACTGCTTCTTTTTTTCGTTCATAGACAAGACGATACATTCGTCGAACAGAATTAGGGCATTATACGGCCTGGTTCACGATGTCGGCAAAAAATTTTCGTTTGCTTATGCCCTAATTTAGTAATAGTGCACTTACACTGTCTCGAAATCTAGTACTTTCGAAATTTCGAGCTAACTCAAGCTGCTTTTTTCCAGATTTCCCATACAAAACGAAATCTAATTTTTCAGTAGATTTGTAGGAAATCTAATAAAAATCTAATGTTTTTATTTATTCTTTACTACCCTGTACAACAAAAGGTGAGTGAATTAGCTAAGGTCTGCTTAAAAAAGTATGTGAATTGGCTACACTGCAGTTGCTTGGTTTTAGAATTGGAAACAAATCAGTTGATGGATTTTGTTTTGGATAAAAAAAGTCTTGATAAATGTAAAAAAAAGTAACGGAAAATATGATAAATGCCCTATAAGAAGATTTAAGACGTTTTTATTTGAAAATGCTTTGCATTCTTGTCTTTGAATTCTCTAAATTATTTTCTTCAAAAATGGTTGTTGTATTTGATAATGAAAAATATAAATAGTATTGCCATGTTTATAAAACATAAAAATTAAATTCAAATATTATACAATAGTTTGAAAAATATATGAAAAAGTGTGCTTGGAACAAAATCATAAAGCAAATAAACGAACCTTCTAATATAGACAATAAATAATAATTGTTTTAAAGAATCAAAACTTCTTCTTTTTTTCGTCCATAGACAAAGACGATACAATCGTCGAAAAGAATTAGGGCATAAGGCTCCCAAATCATTTTATTAAGAATTTGCCTTGCTTGTTTCTTATTCTTCGTGAAAAATTTCCAGGAGGATTCTTATCGTTAAGTACAAGCAAGCATAGCCTGAGCCACAGTCTGTCTAAATGTCTTTAATTTTTCATATTATTTCTCCCAAAATATTTCTTTCAGGGTTTAAATAATAGCGTGGAATTATAATAAATTTACGTGTTGTAAACTTAGAGCTCTTACAGTTTTTTTCATTTTAAAATTTTCACTACACTTTCAAAAATATTTTCACTAATTTGGCGAAAAGTCACTTCAAGTTTGTGTAACATCGAATTATTTACTTTAGGAAACGACTTGGTTATTGAAATCCGTGATACTTGTACAAAGTATTCCACTTTCTTATATTATAGTGACAGATAAGTCATTAAGGCTGTTTCAGACTATAATACCACTATTAATAGTTTTAACTTAAATGCCTCGCTGATCTAATTTCAGTTTCAAAAATTTAAAAAAACAATAACAACTCATCATGTCAGAGTTTCATTTTCTGTAAAAGTGTTAATACTTGTATTATAGTCACTGTCACTTCTATATTTATGAAATAAAGTGTACTTTAAATTTCGCGTTTTCCCGAGAAAATCTCAAAAATTTCCCGGGATTTCCCGGAATTTCCTGCCCGGTTTGATAAATTTAGGTTTCCAACAACAAGTTGTCTAATAAATTTATCCAAAATAAAAGAAATCTCATGTAGAAATGCGTGTATTTGTTGCCGTATTTTTTTCTATTTTCTATAACACTGACAAACTGTACAACACGGTTGTTTTTGTTTGTATAAAAAAAGTGATGAAGTGCTTGAAAATCATATTATTATATAAAAAAATGCACAAATACATTTTGGTCTAAAGGCCTGTCCCACGGTGTCACCAGCAAGCAAACGTTTGATCGACAACTTGTACTGGCCGTAAATCTTTTTTTTCGCAGATGTATGTCAGGCATGTCGTCTATTATCACTTCCCAGAGGTCAGTGAAAATATTTTCGATGTTTTCCGTCTAAAAGATACTTATTCTCCACAATTCCAATCGGTATGTATTCTTATTCACTGGCATATAAAAAGTATCAGCTACTTCTGGGCGTTTTAACTTGGCAGCACTAGTTTAATCACAGCGAAAACAAGGTTGCATTTCATAAAACCCACTTAAAACCAGTTAAAAAATGGTTTTCGGACGGTTTTAACTAACTAATTTTGAATGGTAAAACCAGGTTTTAACAGTTGATTTGATCGTTAAAACCAACTTTTATTAAAATTATGTTAATTTGAAAACACTACTAGTTCTAATAAATAACTGAAATTAGGAAATACAATAAAAATCTGTATTAATGTCTTAATGCTAAATGAGTCAATTAAAAATAAAATTGCTTACCCAATTTTTTTGCTCATAAAATTTAAAATGAGTTTGAAATAAATTTTATTTCAAACATTTCATAGATATATTTTTTAATATATTTCAAATACATTTTATTCTTTTATTCCGCCACTGTAATAGTTTTATGGCATGCCTACAAAAATAGAATCACTCAATTGACCGGTCATTCAATCATTAGTCATGCAAGATATATTCAGCATTGCGTAGCAAAAAGTTTCTATCACATTATTAAGGGCAAAATGAAAAATGTGATGGAAACTTTTTTCTCCGTGTGATATTGCATATCTCTCCAGCTGATGAATTTCATCGGCATATTTTCGTATTGTTAACTCTAACGCTTTTTACTAATCAATTAAGCATAAATATTAGTCAAGTTTGACTGATCATAATTAACTAATATATCCCCCACAACTGAGTAGTCTTACTTGATTGGTATTCTAATAATAAATATTATTTTTACTATTTTAATTGGTTTTTTACTTTAAAGTCACTTAAAGATATGCAAGTAAATAAAATATTTAAAACGGGAAATGTAAATAAGCAAAAACGCAAAATACCTAAGCTGTATCTAGCCCTCTTCATACCTTTTCATCTCCAACACTCCTTGATTTTAATAAATATCTAAAATTTTGAAAAGACATATATATAGTCGTATAAAATTAAACTCTGTGAATTTCTTTTATTTACTATTTTACTTATCTTCTTTAAAACTTTTATAAACTTTAATTTTTAGAGTAGAGCAGCTATAATTAATAAACAAATCCATCATCACTACCGGTAAAATTACCAGTCAATTAACTGTCACTGTTGACTTCAATATAAAATTATTGCAAATTTATTAGTTTTAATCATTTATTTCTTGTAGGGATGTTATTGTAAAATATACAATTCGTTCGGTCTGTAAATGTACAATTTATAGAAGTGTTAAAAAAGTAAAAGTGAAAACAATAGCGAATAAAAGAAATTTAAAAGTTCAGATATTTTAGATATTTATGTGTGTTGGATATTGGCAAAAGCGTGAAGAGGATAGATGCCACCGACGTTATTTTGTGTTTTTGTTTGTTTTTTATGTTTTTTGTAATAAAAACCAATTAATTGCTATGACAGTTATATACATCAAGTGTGATCAGTAAGACGTGACTACCACATGTATCATCAATGACAAGTAAAAATACAGCAATTATTAGCTGACCTATATTTTTCACAGTAGATATTTTTAATTAGTTACACAAATATGCAAAGTAACACATACACAAAAGTTTACATCACTTTTTCCCCATTGCCCTTAACAAACTAATAGAAACTAAGATAGAGAAATCCATCACCAATGTCGGTCAAATGACTGGTCATTTGACTTTCACTCTTCTTGCAGGGGCTATTATTTATAAACGAAACATAAAGGCTAAAGGGGTTATATTTCCAAAAACTGGCTATAAAACAGAAGGCAGTGTAATAGCCCCACATGTTTTATATGTTACAAAAAAAGGATTAGCTGGATTTATCGAAAAAATACCACGTTTGACAATTTCACTAAACTTAGCGTTTGAGAAAATAGAAGGTCTTTATTTTTATTGGTTTTATCTATTTAATATTAAAAGCATTTCTATGCTTCTCCATCTATGAACTACTAGATATTTTACAATTTTGATGACCTATATATTTTGCACATCAATTTTAAAATAAGTTCTTACTGATACACAAAATCCTTTAAGCAGATTTATATAAAATTGCAAATAAAAGTTAAACTCGAGAGATTTATGTATATGTCTCAAACAAAATGTTTTGAAAAGCAACTAAAATCTGTATTAAGTAAATATTGAATAAAAAGGTTTCGGTATATAAAAATAAATAAATTATTATGTGTAATATAAATAATTCTTGCTTGCATTCAATAAAACTATAAAATGCCTTTTGATGGTATTTATTTATAAGGACACAATGATGTTATTTAATATGGAAGTTTTATGTTCTTAAAATATTTATTCTGTATAACAAATAACATTTATACTTTATGTAATCATATTGACTCGCGCTTAAATAAAAATAAGAAAGTGCAATGTTTTGCAAGAAAGTTTTTGATTTAAAATTATTAGAGACAAAAAGTTAAAAATGACAGCAATTCAAATAACTAAACGTCAAACAAGAATTTGTGAAAAATATAATTTTTTATACCCTTTACCAAAAAACGGTAAAAGGGTATATATAGGTTTGTCAATCCGTTTATAATTTCTTTAATATCAATGAGCGACCCATAAATTATATATATTCTGGATCCTTATGCATAGCGAAGACGAATAAGTGATGTCTGTCTGTCCGTCTGTCTGTACGTGAAATCGGTTTTCCGAAGCTCCCAGAACAGCTAAAAACATCGTTCTTAGACTGGTATGTTAGAAATAGTCTAAAATAGATTGGTATTGAAAAATCAGCAAAATCGAGCAGACGGTTGCAGAGCTGGAAAACTTAAACTTAATTTTGCCATACAAAAGTAACTATCGAAAACTAATTTTTAATTTTTTAAAAATAAATTAACTTATTTTATACTTCATTATGAATTTAAATGGGTTTTCTAATTAAAAAAAAATTAAAAAATTAAAAAGACGTTTCCAGGGTTGGAAGACTTTAACTTTTTTTGCTATATAAAAGTAACTTACTAAAACTAATTTGTACTTTTTTTTCTATAAATTAAACATATATTATATTTTTAAAAGGAAGAGATTGGTGTAAGCAATCTGAATAATAAAAAAAAAATCAGTAAAGTGCGACTTTGACTCGCGCACGAAGGGTTCCGTACGTTGGGATTTGAGCATTTTTTAATACAGTAATTTTTTACGTTTTTTCAGCTCAAATATTTTTTTTATACCCTTTACCAACAAAAATGGTAAAAGGGTATATATAGGTTTGTCATTCCGTTTGTAATATCAATAAGCGACCCATAAAATATATATATTTTGGATCCTTATGCATAGGGAAGACGAATAAGCGATGTCCGTCTGTCCGTCTGTCTGTACGTGAAATCGGCTTTCCGAAGCTCCCAGAAAAGCTAGAGACTTCGTTCTTAAACTGTTGTGTTAGAAATGGTCCAAAATAGATTGGTATTGAAAAATCAGCAAAATCGAGCAGACGGTTGCAGAGCTGGAAAACTTAAACTTAATTTTGCCATACAAAAGTAACTACGGCTAACTAATTTTTAATTTTTTTTTAAATAAATAAACTTATTTTATACTTCATTATGAATTTAAATGGGTTTTCTAATTAAAAAAAATAAAAAAATTAAATAGACGTTTCCAGGGTTGGAAGACCTTAACTTTTTTTGCTATATATAAGTAACTTACTAAAACTAATTTGTACTTTTTTTCTATAAATTAAACATATATTATATTTTTAAAAGAAAGAGATTGGTGTAAGCAATCTGAATAATAAAAAAAATTCAGTAAAGTGCGACTTTGACTCGCGCACGAAGGGTTCCGTACGTTGGGATTTGAGCATTTTTTAATACAGTAATTTTTTACGTTTTTTCAGCTGAAATATTTTTTTTTATACCCTTTACCAACAAAAATGGTAAAAGGGTATATATAGGTTTGTCATTCCGTTTGTAATATCAATAAGCGACCCATAAAATATATATATTCTGGATCCTTATGCATAGGGAAGACGAATAAGCGATGTCCGTCTGTCCGTCTGTCCGTCTGTCCGTCTGTCTGTACGTGAAATCGGCTTTCCGAAGCTCCCAGAAAAGCTAGAGACTTCGTTCTTAAACTGTTGTGTTAGAAATGGTCCAAAATAGATTGGTATTGAAAAATCAGCAAAATCGAGCAGACGGTTGCAGAGCTGGAAAACTTAAACTTAATTTTGCCATACAAAAGTAACTACGGCTAACTAATTTTTATTTTTTTTTTAAATAAATAAACTTATTTTATACTTCATTATGAATTTAAATGGGTTTTCTAATTAAAAAAAATAAAAAAATTAAATAGACGTTTCCAGGGTTGGAAGACTTTAACTTTTTTTGCTATATATAAGTAACTTACTAAAACTAATTTGTCCTTTTTAGAGTTCCGTACACCAAAGGTGAAAATGGAACCCTATTGTTTTCGCTACGCTGTCCGTCTGTCCGTCACAGGGTATTTTCTCGAGAACCGTAAGAGCTACGGACCTGAAATTTGGACAGAGTGTGTAGACCCTTAGCCGCTACAACAACAAATACATGAGAGTTGGAAATTAAAGGGTGTGCCAAAACGAGCAACGAAAAATGTTAAAATCCCATGTAATATACATACAATTGTATGTATATGCACTTGAAATTTGTAAAGTTAGTGTATTTTTATACAGACTACAACAATTAACACTAAAATTTAAAAAATTTTAATTAGAGGGTGTACCATCAGTTAATGTAATCTTAACTATGTAATTTTGATAACTTGCTGTATCTTGGAAACCGTAAGAGCAAATTTCTTGAAATTTTCAAAAACGGTAAAACAAAAAAATCTCAAAATTATACAATCGCCAAACCGAAAAAAAATCGCCAAAATCAAAAAAAAAATCGCCAAAACGAAAAAAAGCACCAAATTAAAAAAAATTCTAAATCGAAAAAAAAATCGCGGAAAACCGGAAAAATCGCCAAAATAAAAAAATCGCCAAAATGAAAAAAAATCGCAAAAAATGAAAAAATCGCCAAAATTAAAAAAATCGCCAAAATGAAAAAAATTGCCAAAATGAAAAAAAAAATCGCCAAAATGAAAAAAATCGCCAAAATTTAAAAAATCGCCAAAACGAGAAAAAAGCGAAAAATAATAAAAAAAAAAAATTATTTCAGCTGAAAAAAACGTAAAAAACACTGTATTAAAAAAATGCTCAAAGCCCAACGTACGGAACCCTTCGTGCGCGAGTCAAAGTCGCACTTTACTGAATTTATTTTTTCTATAAATGAAACATATTTTATATTCTTAAAAGAAATAGATTGGTGTAAGAAATCAGAATAATAAAAAAGGATGTGTCCAGGGTTGGGAAACTTACACTTTTTGTGACATATAAAAGTAACTAGACATAATTAAATTTTTTCTTTTTCTTTATAAATTATATATGTTTTACTATATGGAAAGAAAAACTTGGTGCAGAAAATTATAAAAATAAAAAACACAGCTTCAGAGTTGGAAACTTTGAACTTTTTTCTGGATATTAAAGTAACTAAATAAAACAATTTTTGTTAATTTTCTTTGTTCACTTAACATACTTTTTATATTTTTTAAGAACTACGAGATTGGTATAAGAAATTAGAAAAAATCTAAAAAGATGATTCCAGGGTTGGAAAATGTAATATTTTTTTTATAAAAGTAACTGGGTCATATTATTTTTTTCTTTTTGCTCATAGAAATGGTCGGCGAAATCGAGCCGAAGGTTTCAGAGCTGGAAAACTTAAACTTGATTTTGCCATATAAAAGTAACTGGATAACACACATTTTTTGATTTTTTGTTAAATAAACTTATTTCATATTTCAGTACGAATAAAATTTATATTGAAAATATAGCAAAAAATAAAAAATAAATAAAAAAAACATTTCCAGGGTTGGGAACTTTAACATTTTTGTTACATAAAAATAACCTACTAAAACTAGTTTTCCCTTTTTATCTATAAATTTAAAATATCTTACATTCTTAAAAGAAAAAGATTGGTGTAAGAAATCAGAAAAATTTTAAATAGTGATTCCAGGGTTGGGAAACTTACACTTTTTGTGATATATAAAGTTAACTAAGTATAATTATTTCTTTTTTATGTTTTAATTTATATTTATATTTATATATATGTATTTTATGTTTTGGAAAGAAAAGTCGGTTCTAGAAAATTAGAAATATAAAAACCAGAGCTTCACAGCTGGAAAAATTAAATTTTTTTTGATATTAAAGTAACTAAATAAACCTAGTATTTTCCTTATTTCTTTTTTTCTTTGTTCGCTTAAGATATTTTATATATTTTTTAAAGAACAGGATTGGTATAAGAAACCAAAAAAAAAATCTAAAAGGGTGATTCCAGTGTTGGGAAAAATACACTTTTTTTGATATATAAAACTAATTAAATATATTTTGTAATTTTTTTTTGTAATTTTTTTAGCAAAATATTTCTCTCTAAATATAAAATATGTTTAATTTATAGAGAAAAAGAAAAAAAAATAGTTTTAGTAGTTTGCTGTTATATACAAAAAAAAAAATCAATTATCCAGCCCTGCAATAGTATTAATGATTTATTTTGATTTTTAATACCAATTTTATTCTAACTGAAACATAAAATCGGATTTATAATTTGAACGTGCTAAGCTTCGTATCGCTTTTTAAGCCAAATTATTCGAATAATAATTAAAATTAACTAAAAATAAAATAGGATTATTTAACAAAACAGAAATAAAAATTAGTCTTATCTTATATATGGCAAAAAAGATTTAAACTTTCTAGCTCTGGAAACGCCTTTTTGATTTTGGTAATCTATTTCGGACAATTTCTGACACACCAATTCTCTAGCTGTTCTGGGAGCTTCGGAAAACCGATTTCACGTAAGGACAGACGGACAGACGGATCGACGGACATCGCTTATTCGTCTTCCCTGTTCATAAGGACCCAGAACAGGGATATTAATATCGCATAGTTATATTGTAGAAATTGCACATTGAATGACAAACCTACATATATATACCCTTTATCATTTTTGGTGAAGGGTATAAAAAGAAAAAAACCGCAACAAAATGAAAATTCAATCATATATACGAGTATATCTGTATTTATTGAACTTCCCAGGCAAAATACAATTTCCCAACCTTAAACAGTAAACAGCTTATGAAAATTTCATTCTATTTCTTTTAAGCATGTTGTCAAATTGAAAACTTACTTACACACACACATATACACTCACACACACACACGAACACCAAAAGCACAGCATAGTTTCCAATAATCTGTTGATGATAGTTTAAACTAAATTTATTTATTTTAAGTAAAACTATTGATTCTGTTACTGATGATACTCATTGCAATTGAGTATTGCTTCAGCATACGATTTAGTTCATGAATAAATCATCAACATGGATGGAGCAGAGGGGTTTAAAAGGATTTTCCTGCAATATTGTTACGCAAACGAAAGAAATTGCTTTTTTTAATGGGGAAAAAAATTTAAGTAAATTTTAGATGAGAAGAAAAACTCATTTCAAAAATATAGAAACTTTTGGAAATACGAGTATAAAATGTAATTAGAATAAAAAAGAAAAATTAAATTTAAAATATTGATTTGATTTTATTTAAATAATGTTTTAAAAAATTACAAATATTTTTTAGCATGTTAAATATTTTTAATTTAATACAATTTTATTGGAAAAATTGTGTTTATTTTTAAAGCAATTTAAAACACACTTGTAGTATTAGTTATGTTAGATAGCCTCATTTTTAAGAGTAACAGTGAAAATGAAATATAAACAGAAAAAACTGGATAACTGAAATTACTAAAAAAAATTTTTATCGCAAATGCAAAATTTATCTGATTAAAAAATTGTTGAAGTGATAAAAAAGTTAGTAAAAAATCCGTTTTTGAAAAAACCAACTAACAAATATATTTGATATACTTTTAATGAGTTTCAAGTTAGTTTTGACAACAAAGTTATTGATATAGGGTTATATTTTTGTCACACTAAAAAATTGGGAGCAAAAATTTGTTTACAGCTTTTTTTTTAGCACAAATCAATTATTGAATTGACAAATAATTTTATTAAAAATAATCTCTTGGAGAAAAGCAAAAAAAAATTTAATCAGTTTTTGATTTTGTTTGACTAATAAAATTGTTGAAAAGAATTTGCTTTATGTTAAGGGCTATTTTGGTTTTCGTGTAAATTGAGAGATTTATAAAATAACTCGATTTATACGATTTTTTATGTGTTTTATTGAATATTTTTGAATATTTTATGAATTACATTAACTTTGTCTTTGTTTTTATGAATATGTGTTTTGAGATAACGCTTCTGATATTTTAAAAACTAAGTTGAAATACATACATAGTTTTTTAATAAAATCAATTTTAAACGCGATTCTGCCTTTATTTTCGATTTACACGATTTTTCATATAAAAATTTAAAATTTCGATTTACACGACTTTCTCAGGAACGTTTCTATCGTGTAAATCGATGGATGGATGTATTGTATTTGTCACAGCAAACTGAAGTACACCTATCCCTTGATTTAGTGTATTTATTAAAGCTTGCACTTATTAATAATAATCAACCTTATTCTAATTGTCGACATCGACGTCACTTTAACACAATACCAAAAAATTGGGGCTTGTTTACTCGCTCTCGAGAACAATTTTGTGCTACTGGCAATCTATTTCCTTTCCCTAAGGTCCAGCAAATAGCATAAGCCTGCCAACAGGAATCATTTGTTTTCGCCAACGGATACACAAGCCTTAATTTTTTGGTGTTGTGTTAAAGTGACGTCGATGCCGACAATTAGAATAAGGGTGAATGTGTTTTTAATAATACACAATTTTTAGACTTGCCAGACATTAATTTTTATATGTGACCCGGTCTATGAAAAGGTGGCTTATGACTCAAAAAAAATATTTTTCACTTTTTTTTGTTGGTTCGGATAGTTTTTGAGACGCTCTTTAATATGGTGAAAAACAGAAAGTCTTAACTTGCTTAGAAGTGTACTAAAAATGTAGAGAAAGAAGAGCACAAATGAAAAGGAAAAGGAGAAATTGGAAATAAATGACATTTTAACGACAACAACCGTACACAGTTTTTTTCCTCAAAACTTGACTAGTTTATAACGGAAAAGACCAACAGAAACAGAACGAAGGAGAACAACAATTGCCAAGAAACTGACGAAGTGCATTGTTTATCTTTAACAGCTGATTTCTCGAAATTTTGTTTTTGAGTCATAAGCCACCTTTTCATAGACCGGGTCACATATACTGAGATTTTTTCCTTGTTACCACCACCAATAGAAAAAAGTTATATTACATGAATTTGAAACAAAATTGCAAAAAAGCAAAATAACAAAATTTTTAATTACACATTTTGCCCCAAAAATCACCAGCGAAAAAAGTGCATTTTTCCCAAGAAATCACTTGGGGATTTCAAAAAAATGTTAATCCCGAATCACAAAAAAATCCTCTATAAATCTCCAAAAACTGAGAGCTCCTGTGCTCAATTGTTAAACTTTTTTGTTATGCAAAAATACATTTCTACAATTCGCCAGCATAAAAAAACTTAATTATTTACCCTAGTGGAGCTGCTGTAATTTATAAATTTAAAAATAAATATAGTTATTTACTTATTTTGCTCGAGAAGCTGGTAAAAATATCCCACAAATTGCTGTGCTTTGGTTTCTTAGTCATTGCTTGATATTCAATATATTTGCAAGCTCAATTATATAAGCATTTTGGCCAAAGCTTAAAGTTTCCTGTATTTACTTTTGCCAAAAGGAGGAAGCAAATAAAAAACTTTACTAAATTTAAATTAATGACTTCCCTAAAAGTTCTTTTGTTACAACATCACTGATACTCAGAAATTGCCTTAAAGCCATTAAACAAACTTTATTTTAAGCAAAGCGACAATATTAAACAACAAGTACAGACAGACACACATACTACTCAAACACACACACACACACACACACACACACATACACGCAAAATAAAAACAACAAGAGTCACGGCAACTTAAGTATTTTGTTGTCACATACTTGTCACAAAGTCGAAAGGATCATTTACAGTCACCATTGAAAATTGCAGCTTAAGTAGCGCACGAAGATTTAGCAAAACCTGCAGCCATAGCAGAGCAGCGTTTCAAATTGCAGTATCGTTCAGTGGCAATACTTTGGAAATAGTCGAAGCAACACAAAACACATACTTATGCATACAGATATGCTTGCAATATACTCGTATGTGGGTTTAAATTGGCCCGGAACACTAAACACCAACAGCAACAACAGCATCATTATCAGCAACTCCATAATCTTCTTATGCACGTTTTGTGCGAAAAAAAAATATTCAAAAGGCCACAAAGATTGTGATGGGAATCCTTCCATTTCTATGGCAACAGAGTTTTTTTTTTATCTTAGAAAGACTGCAAATGTGGGAATATGGGTGTGTGTTGGCTCATGTTTTTGTGCATGTTTATCCTTTTTGTTTTTGTTTTAGCATTGGCTTTGATGTGATTGCAGTTGTTGTTGATTTTGTGCTTTTTTTTTTTTTGCTTTTCTGTAATAAATATTTCGTATTTAGCCAAAGTGTGCTCGTATAAAAATATGCATCACTCAAAGTTTTTGGTTAAAGGAAACCTAAACGTTTAAAATCTGTTGATACGAGTATGTATGTATGTATGTATGTGTGCATATTATTATGCATGTGTGAATACATAAATATGTCAGACTTAATATTTAGGTTGCTTAGTTTTCTCTTTGATGTACACTTAAGCCTTGCATCATTAGTTACGTCTTATGCATCCTTTAGTGTAAGTAAGCAAAAGGCACGAAAAATAGCAACAAATTGTTGCAGAAAAAAATATGAACACTTTGCATCGTCTGAAACGCGTTTGGCATGGAAGACAGCGTAATTTAAGTTATTGAGTAACTTAAGGGATTTCTATGAAATCAAATGAGTTGTTCTAATTTATTTTGTAGCTTATTTGGGTTAAATTGTACCCGAAGTAACATTTGGGTATTTTAGGGGAAATTTAAATAGTAAAAATTTTTTATATAAGGTCCTGCAATTTTCAGTTATTAACAATATTATGCAATGCACACAATCACATTAAATTACTATTATACAAGGCGACATTGATGCCAAAATTGGCTTAAATACATTAAAAAAAGACATGTACTATCATTTAGAAAAAAATGTTTCCTAAATTCAAGTAATAACAATTTCTAAGTTTAAGTAATTTTTTGTAAGTTTAAGTAAATTTTTACAAAAATCTAGTAAAAATTACTTAATATGAGTAAAAAATAAAAAGTTCATATTCTCAAAAATAGTTCATAAAATACACAAAAAATTTCTTACATTTAAGAAAATGTTTACTGATTTAAAGGAAATATTTACCAAGAGTACACTGAGAGAAAAACACTTCGTAGCGGGAATGAAACCGTTACGGTGAACCTCATTCATTAACACAACAACAACTTTCATTAATAAAATGAAACATTACATTATATTGATGCAAATTTCAGTAATGTAATGAATGAAACCTTTCTAATGATTAATATTTTACATTTCCTAGTATCATTAATGTTACGAAATAATTTTCATTCGGCTAATGAAAAACTTAAATACATGTTTTTATGAAGAAATTCACACAAAAAAAATTTTAAATTGATTAAGTGACATAAATAAGATCAAAGTATCAAAAATACAATTGTAATTAATCTATAGTTAGGGAAGTTATAGCTTTGTTGAAACTTTAATGAAATATTTTCGTAACTGCAATGAAGAAAAGTTCCTGATACTGGCTAGTATGCAGTGTGCTACTCTCTTGTAGTAACAGGTTCGAGGCCCATAAACACACGTAAGTGTAAAATACAATGATTACATTAAATTAATGAATCAGAGTCATTACAACAATGACTTATGTTGTTAACGATATCATCAAAAAATTATATGTTACGTTTTATTAATGAAATACTGTCTTGATATAAATGAAAAATGTTATTAATTCAATGAAATCGTTCGTTAAAGAAATATGTAAGACTAACATCACTTCATTGCATAAACTAAAAAGTTTCATTGCAATGATTACATTTTTCATTTAAAATATGTAAATGTACGTTGCTTAGTAAAAAACATGTCGTTACATAAATGAAAATATTTCGTTGTATATATGACATTTTTTCAGCTAATGAAACAACTTTCGTAATGCAAATGAAGCATTGCATTGGTTGAAAAATAATGACAAAATCATAAATATTACGTACAAGTTTTTCTCTCAGCGTAGGAAAATGGTTATAAACTGAAGGAAATTTTATACTAAGGACGAGTCAGTTTCGTCTTAAATTAAAAAATAAATTTTAGGAAATGAATTACTCCTGATTAGTTCATGAAATTAGACTTACTTAAAAGATGTAAAATGTTATTCTAAATTTTGGGAACATATTTACCAGTTTTAAGTATTTTTTCTTTGAATTATAGAATTTATTATTAATTTGCATTGTAACGTCGTTTTCTGCCGGATATACTCAGCCTGAAAATGCCAATGGTCGTTACAAGAAATAACACGTTTTTTTTCCTTAATTTATTACTATTCTTTATTTAAAATTAATAAATTTAGTGTTTTCTGAAATATAATTCACTTGACTTCAATTCCGTAGTATTATATCATTTGTTTTGTTTATAGCCTCTCAGCTCCCCGGATTTGTTATGGCTTTTCTTCCTGCGAGTTGTCTTCTATGCTTCCGTAGTCAACCTTTGTATTACTCCTGTGGTCCTATGTAGTCCCTTATTAGGAAAATTGGGGCCTTATGGATATTTTACTTATGTTTCCGCACAGTTGAACATATCGGCTACTGGCCTACTAGCCCCGTTTAGTGGTGGCGTTGTATTGTTTTCGTGGTGAGAACAATTGTTGCAATACTACCGAGATTACCCTATATTGTCGCGCGATAATATTGGTAAATATCTGCTTAACGATGCACTACTGTATTGCTTCGTGACTAGGTAATCGCTGACAGTGTTTATAATATCTAGTTCTCGGTGTCTTACTGTATTGTTTAGCGACTAGGCAATCGCTAACAATGTTTATTAATATTTATTTATCCAGGTTCTACTATATCGTTTCGCGACTAGGAAATCGCTAACAATGTTTATTAATATCTACTTATCTAGGTGCTACTGTATTGTTTCGCGACTAGGAAATCGCTAACAATGTTTATTAATATTTATTTATCCAGGTTCTACTGTATTGTTTCGCGACTAGGAAATCGCTAGCAATGTTTATTAATATCTAGGTGCTACTGTATTGATTCGCGACTAGGCAATCGCTAACAATGTTTATTAATATTTATTTATCCAGGTTCTACTGTATCGTTTCGCGACTAGGCAATCGCTAACAATGCTTATTAATATTTATTTATCCAGATTCTACTGTATTGTTTCGCGACTAGGGAATCGCTAGCAATGTTTATTAATATCTAATTATCTAGGTGCTACTGTATTGTTTCGCGACTAGGCAATCGCTAACAATGTTTATTAATATCTACTTATCCGTGTTCTACTGTATTGTTTCGCGACTAGGAAATCGCTAACAATGTTTATTAATATCTACTTATCCGTGTTCTACTGTATTGTTTCGCGACTAGGAAATCGCTAACAATGTTTGTCCATGTCTACTTATCCGTGTTCTACTGTATTGTTTCGCGACTAGGCAATCGCTAACAATGTTTATTAAATATCTACTTATCCGTGTTCTACTGTATTGTTTCGCGACTAGGCAATCGCTAACAATGTTTATTAATATCTACTTTTCCGTGTTCTACTGTATTGTTTCGCGACTAGGAAATCGCTAACAATGTTTGTCCATGTCTACTTATCCGTGTTCTACTGTATTGTTTCGCGACTAGGCAATCGCTAACAATGTTTATTAAATATCTACTTATCCGTGTTCTACTGTATTGTTTCGCGACTAGGCAATCGCTAACAATGTTTATTAAATACCTACTTATCCGTGTTCTACTGTATTGTTTCGCGACTAGGCAATCGCTAACAATGTTTATTAATATCTACTTATCCGTGTTCTACTGTATTGTTTCGCGACTAGGCAATCGCTAACAATGTTTGTCCATGTCTACTTATCCGGGTTCTATTGTATTGTTTCGCGACTAGGCAATCGCTAACAATGTTTATTATATATCTACTTATCCAGGTTCTACTGTATTGTTTCGCGACTAGGTAATCGCTAACAATGTTTGCTAGTTGAATACTAACTTACCCGGATTCATCCTGATCAACTGATGTCTACGCAACGACTGATCCCTTGTTTGCAAATTCTTCGGCCTTTTATACTATTTGCCCTTTACATTATTGTTGTAATATTTACAGAGATTTCTGCATGCTTATGTTTGGTTGTTATTGTCCCTAACTTATTTTAATGTACATGTTTGTATGTATGTTTTGTTAGTGACCGTTAATCCCTTTGCTTGTAAATTATTTTGTTGGATGTGTTTGTTGTTGTATGTTTTGTTCTTTAGTTTGTTTCATTTAATATATTTTGTTAGTGTCTTTTGTTTTATAAATTAGTTCGTCGATCATATTTGTTATTTTATGTTTTACTACTTTACAGGGTGTGACAACAGTTTGTGTGCAAACTGTTCGTTACAGCATTTAGCAAGAAATCTAAGTAAATTTTTCATATTTTCGAGGAATATTTGAACTTGGAATATATATTTTTTTAAATAAAATAAAATTTTAATACTCAATAATTTCAATGCTTATTCAGGCTGCCTTGTTAAGCAATTGGTTAGAGTGCTTGCCTATCAGTCAGAAGGTTGCTGGTTCAATACTTGTCTCCTCTTAAGGAATTAATATGTATGTATGGTGAATTAATTAAGAATATAATATGAAGATTATAATAAATAACATATCATTTGGTATAGAATATAATTAAAAATAAAGATTAGTACCAGAACTAGAGGTAAAAAAATATTGGAAAATTTACTGAATTTAAGACCAAAGACGAAAAAATTGTTTTGCAAAGCTCCGAATTTTATAGGAAAATTTTACTTAATTTTAGGAAAATTTTACTTAAATGTGAAAATATAATTATTATAAACTAGTTTATTAATGAACTAGAAATTTAGTAAATATTTTACTGGATTCAAGTAAAAAACAGCTTTGGCGCCATACGACAACTTTTTTTTATTCAAATTTAGAAAAATTCATGTAACAAAAGCTCATATTCACCATCTCTAACTTACAACAGCCTTGCCGTTCCGTTGGTTGCTCTTTATAACTCATACACATTATTAATTAATTCTTTACTATTAACAGAAAATATTTTTTTTTTAGAAAATTTCAAACTTCAAGAAACCATACATTGTTTTTTTGCAGTAACTTTGCCAAACTTTTGGGGGACTTTGTTTTAAGACTTCATAATGTGTTCAAATGATTTTTGGCTTGTTGTACTATGTTATAAGAACTGAAAAATATTGAACTTGAGCCAGATTAAAAAATTATTCCTTAAATAATTATACATTGCATTGTGAGAAGTTTCCCTTTTTAGTAAAATCCCTAGCAAGTTCTTTAAATATTTTTCATTGAAATCTTCTTTAATAACAACTTTAACTTTACCAATTCCCATTGAATTGAATTGAATTTTTTTTACCAATTTCCATTGAATTGAATAAAATACTTTTTTTTAGTATTAATGAAAAAATATTAAGGCATCAAAGAAAGTGTAGAAAATTAAATAGTTCCACTCCGCAGCTGTTGAAAACGTCTTGAAAGCATACTTTTTATAGCTTTGCTATTTATTACGCGATACAGGAGTTAGGACGTGATTTTCGTAACAAAAATAATAGACACTATTACAGTTATAAATTTATTTTTGTTTTAATTTCTTTGTACAGGGTGGACCAAGAGATGCCATGGGGCTTAAAAGTTTAATAACTTGTTCGTTTATTAATTTTTTTATAGTTTTTATTTCTTAGATTATATAATATATAAAATGGAATTTTTTTTACACTAAGTGTGAAGAATAATGTCTCTTAAATGACCGCCGTTTTCAGATTCGCACTGATATGCTCATTTTAGAGCATTTTCCATAACTTATTTCAAAATTTGTGGCTATAGTGTTCGAATTTCTGCAACAATGTTTGCCTTGAGTTCAAGGATTGCATCTGGCTTGTTGACATACATTCGGTCCTTCAAATTACCCCAAAGAAAATATTCGGGTGCTGTCAAATCTGGCGATCGCACTGGAGAAATAATTCCCGAATTTCTGGAAATTATTCGCTCTCCAAAAATTTGACTTAAAAGTGCAATTGTGTCTCGGGCAGTGTGAGCAGTGGCTCCGTTCTGCTGAAACTACATACCAGGTCTGTTTTCAAGAGCAGGACGTAAAAAATTTTCTATCATAAACCGATACCGCTCTCCATTTACAGTTACAGCATTTCCATCTTCATTCTCGAAGAAGTAAGGCCCAATGATATTTTCAGATGTGATCCCACACCATATTGTACACCTGATGGGGTGCAATTTGCGTTGATGAATGGCTCCTGGATTTTCAGAACCCCAGAACCTACAGTTCTACTTATTAACAAAGCAAATGAGTGATGCATAATCAAATTTTCAATAAAGTTGATTCTGTTGATTCCATTGATCTGGTTATTTGTTCAGTTGTGAAATTCTCCATTATTTATTCTCCAAGTGTTATTTATAGAATCTGAAAAGATAAAAAACATATATATGTATATAAACGAAAAAGTTATTGAACTTTTAAACCCCTTGGTAATTTTTGGACCCTGTACTTAAAAGCAGAGTACGAAAATAAACGAAACAAATTGTTTGATTTTGTTTTGTTTTGTTCTTTGAAGTGAGTGAAACAAAAACAAAACAAAAACAGTGAAACACATGATCACAGGCCAGAGATCGGAGACGGTTGTAAGCCGTCTAACAGCCGTCACCGGCCACAAAATAAAATAAGGGGAAATAAATGGGAACGTTTTAAAATATTTGCAGAGAATTTGACATCATAATACAATATAATTTTATTGCATTGTTATTTAACTTAAGTTTGTTTTATATAGTTAAGTAGCATAGCTATAATCGGGTGACACTTCTCTTCTTTTTTTTGAAAATATGTTTGTCCAAAAGGTCCACAAATTTTTTAAATGGTCTAAATGATAAACCGGAGTTGGTCTACAATACACGATGTCGGTGAAAAGAACTCTTCACTGTCGCACAGTGTTATTTTTGTTTAACCAGAATATTTTTCGATTGTGAAACACATTAAATTTATTGACTATAGTATAGTCACTAGACAATCGAGTTGATTTTCTCAGGCCTTAATATGTTTATACATATGTATGAATGTATGTATGTATATTAGTAATTTATGTATGATAATATTTCACAATTTTTGATGTGTATGTGTTGAAAGGGATTTGTCTGTTCCTTCCGTTCCATATGACTAACTTGTGTAATTTGTATGCAGATGAGCTAAAAGTTTTTGGTGAAGCATGTCCAACGCTACAGTTGCATTTATTCAACAGTGCGTTTAACTTTAAGTCATTTTTCTTTCTAACCGCCAACATTTGCCAATTTTCCACACTCTCTCTCTCACATCGTTCATATGCCACATACATATTATAATATATTTTCTTTTCTTTTTTTTTAATCCTGCTTCGAAATAGTTTATGTACAATTTCTCTTCCTGCTTCCACTAGCAATTTAAAAACACATCGTCAATTTGTTACAATTTGTGTTAATGTGGCATTTGTCTCAGACTCAGCCATCGTCGTCACCATCATCATCAGCAGCATCTTTAGCATACCAACATGATTTTTTGCATGCACTTGAAGGCGCTGAGTAGCTTTCTTTGACTTGTGTTGTATGGCTAGAAGAAAAAGCCATTGTTCCATAAAAATTATTCGAACTACTTTTCAATGCAGACGACAAAGTTATGGGAGGAGTGAGTTTCTTTTCACATTTTTGTTGCTTTGCAAATTAGAGCATTTAACACCAAAAGAAACTACAAGAGGAAAATATATGGAGAAATCATGCTAAAGTGATGCACAGAAAGAGAAGGTGTTAACTGTGATGCTAATAATGGTCATCAACGTCAAAATGCTTATTTTTTTCTTTTTGGTCTTTCATAGCTGCCTCTTTGTGTATTTAAGTAGGCAACTATTGCGTCAACTGCTAGTGTTGCAAACTACTAAATGCATCATTAAATTGTAGTTTACATTTGACAAATTTACATACTTAATTTTTGTCAAACAAAAATGTAGTGAAATATTTATTTTTCGTAGCAAAAGAGAAAAGAGTAAAAAGAAAATACTGAAATGAATGAAGTTTTGTCAACAAAATAGTCTAATTGATACAGTGCCACTCATTTTAATTAACAAAAAAATAAAAAAAAAACAGCTTTTAATAAAGTTTGGCAAAGATTGTATGTAGCTACGAGTAATCAATGTCAAATTAGGAAAAATTTGATTGGAATAATTAAAAAAAAATAACTTTGATTGCAGTTTCAAATAAAAATTTAATTTGAAAGAAAAAGCAAAATTTCGAGAATTTTCAAGTTTCCCTCGTACTTAATTAAAAACTAAAGTCAATATTGTTACTTTCCAACTATCACCTGTTAATTGGCTTTAGCAAATTTCATCGTTTAGTTTATTGTCAAACATTGTCAAAATAAAGTCTAGCGCACACAGAAAAAAATACCAATGTAAAATCAACATGCAAAAAGTTTGATTCAACTTCATTCAAATCACATTAAATTTACAAGAAATAATATGTTGTTTGGGTGTGTTGGTGTTTATTTGCTTTGCTGCAATACACTTTTGTGCTTAGTTGTGTAGGTTGTTTTTGTATTGTTGTTGTTTTTTTTTTGAAGTTTGTAAACAGCAGACAAACTGCTGCTGGCTGGTAGGCAGTGTACTAGTCTTGCAGTCGGAGGATCGCAGGTTCGAGTCCTGGAGTCAAGTCAAAGTATTTCGTATTTTTTTTTTAACTAAAACTTTTCAAGTGAAAGCATTTGGTTTTTTAACTAAAACTAAAACTTTTCAAATAAATTGTATGTTAAATTATCAATGAAATAATGTTAAATTAAAATGCAATTGAAGATGGTACATATTTGGTGTGTATCTTAAGAATATTTAAAGTTATTGTGGCTGCAGGGGTAAGCATTGTTGACTACCATGCGATGAGTTCCAAGTTCAAATCTTGTTCGGGGAAGCTTATTTATATACAAACATTTTTCTGATGTCTATGTCTACCACACGTAAGTTAAATAAGTAATAAAATACAATTACTATATTAAATTAAATTCATGTTTTTCCAATTTGAAACAACTTTGATTCAACATGATTTTTCATTTTAATTTTAACATAACGTAAATGTTAAATCAACGTGAAATGAAATTATTTCAAAAGGAACAATTTTCTTTGACAATTACTATAAATCATGTTAGATTAACGTGAAACACATATGAAGCAAAATCATTGCCGAAAAAGATTAGATTTAAATAGTAGAAAAATGTTTAATGCAAATTAAATTTAATAGAGAAATATCAACAGCAGTCATGGCTTCTATAAACTGGCAGTTAATTAAAAATTTAATTGAAATATTCTTAAAGTCTCAATTAAAAAACTATAAAAAAAGAACTCACGGTGTCATTGTACACCGGGTAGGAACGTAGTTCCTTACGTTTTACTTAGCTTAGAAACTGCCCGTTACCCTTTTTTTTTTTGATAAAATATATAGCGTTTGTGACTCTCCATATGTTCGTGCTTTGAATTTAATCAAAAATAGGTTAGGTAGTTTCAAAGAGGCAACAATTGTCCCCTTTCCCTCCTCATGCTCCTATTTTTGAAAAAGTGTATAGCCATGAGCTTTTCTAGACTCAGATCTATCTACGTTTTAAATTTCATGAAAATCGCATAGATAGTTTCAAAGACGAAGACATTTCCCCTTAAATACCCTCGTCGTCCTATTTTTGAACAAATCTAATGCCTTTGTCTTCTTTTAGAATTCTTTTAGATCTATCTATGTTTTGAATTTCATCAAAATCTGCTATATAGTTTCAATGAATCAGAGGAAAAAATTTCCCCTACCTCCCCTCGTGGGTATATTTTTGAAAAATTTCTTCTTTTGGACTCAGATATACATATCGTTGGTCACAAGTAGAAAGGTCCTAACTCAAATAACTGTAACTTTACAGGAGAAGGCAAAAACATAATAATAAACAGTGCAAGTGCTGGTACAACTGTTTCTGTTCTGTTTTTTTCTACACTATAACAATGAATTTTTGTGACGAGGTGTATTTGTGTGAAATGTATTGGAATCACTGAAAAACTCAATTTCGTGAAAATACGAGTTAGGGCCTTTCTACTTGTGACCATCGATATATGTATATGTTTTGAATTCCATCAAAATCGGTTTCTGAGTGGATAAAAATTTCCTTCCACCTTCGCTCGTGCTCCTAGTTTTTAAAACACATATAACCTATGCGTCCATCTAGACTTAGATCTATCTCTATTCTTGACTACATCAAAATTGGTTGCGTGGTTTACCCGTTAAAGCGCAACAAATAAGCAATAAATTTACTTTCGCATTTATGATATTAGTTAGCAGAGACACATTCAGCTATCACTGCCACGAACCAGTTATCCAAGTCACGAATCATTTAGCAAAGACATACACCATAGCGGCGGTGCCCAAAACCTAGGCTAAAGATCCCCAAAAAACCTAGGAGTTCCAAGATCCCAGGCACTTCCCCAGTATTCGCCAGTATTTTTTCATTTTCCAAAAAAAATGTGGTTTTACAAAATTAAATTAAACAAGTAAGAGTGCTATATTCGGCTGTGCCGAATATTATATACCCTTTACCAACGTACGTACATATACATATGTATATAGTATACAGAAACATACATACATTTTTGTTTTGTGAAAAAATTTATCATTATCTTCTCTAAAGCAATTAATAGTAAGTGACCTTTCAGTAGTTTTCGATTAAAGAATTTGATTCAATTACTTTATTTTCGATATTAGTTGAATATTTTACTCTACACTCTGTGGTTAGGGTATAGTTTACTATTATTTCAGGCAACATCGACGTCACGTCAATACATTACCAAAAAATTGGGGATTGTTTACTCGCTCCCGAGATGTTCAAAAACCGTGCTGATATTTAATAACTCTATAATAGTCTCCCCCATACCAAGTAAACTAACTTGTTTTATATTTTCCCGTATTTAATAATCATTGATGTTGCAAAACTGCTTAGTGTCTTAATCTAAAATTCCCATTTCAAATGGTATACATCGTGGTATTATTTAAACGTTTTATTCCTACAGGATTTTTTTGAAATTTGTTCAGCAGAAGGGAAAGGTATCAGGAAAATGAAACGGAACATGTCCTTTAATTTATCTTTAGCGATAAATTTGAGTTTTATCTGCATTTACTAAAAATTAATAGTTATTATGCTGAGAGCACAATAAGCACAAACCTTCGTTTATACTTCAATTAGATATCCATAAAAATTAAACATGTATAAAAAATCTTGAGTAATGATTTTCCTAAAACATGAAATATGTTTAAATGGAAAAAAATATTTTTGGTTTCCTTTTACCGAAACTTTTTTCAATCTCCAACCCTGCAATCATATTTCTGAGTTTCTTAATACTAATCTATTTCTTTATAAAATATAGAATATATTTAATTAACAAAGAAATAATTAGTTTTGTATACCAGAAAAAATTCAACTTTTCCAGCTCTGGAGCTATGTCTTTTATTTTGCTAATTTCTATGCCAAACTATTTCATTCTAAGTCACATACAAAACTTGTAAACAAAAAAAAAAAAAAAACGACCTAATTACTTTTGTAAAAAAAAAACAATAAATTTTCCAACGCTGGAATCTACCTTTTAGATTTTTCTGATTTAAAAAATTAATAAAGTGTAAAGTGTAAGTAATAAAAAAAATTAATTTTATTCAGCCACTTTAATATAAAAAAAAATTCAAAGTTTCCATCTCTGGAGCTATAACTTTTTTTTTTTATTTTTTACGCCAAACTTTTCTTTCAGAAGCACAAAATATATTCAATTTATAAAGAAAAAGAAAAAACTTTTTAGACCTATTTAATTTTACATAACACAAAAAGTGTAAGTTCTCCAACCCTGGAATCATAATTTAGGATTTTTCTAATTCTAATCTAGTTCTTTACAAAATACATAAAATATGTTAAAAGAACAAAGCAAAACGGATAGAAGAAAAAACATAGTTTTATTTAGTTACTCTATTATCAAAAAAAGTTCAAAGTTTCCGTCTCTGGAGCCCTGGTTTTAATTTCTGTAATTTTATACGCCAATTTTTTCTTTTAGAAGCATAAAATATATTCAATTTATAAAGGAAAAGGGAATTATTTAGACCTATTTAATTTTACATAACACAAAAAGTGTAAGTTTTCCAACCCTGGAATCATAATTTTCGATTTTTCTGATTATTGATACCAATCTAGTGCTTTAAAAAATACATAAAATATGTTAAGTGAACAAAGCAAAAACGAAATAAGAAAAAACTTAGTTTCATTTAATTCCTTTAATATTAAAAACGGTTTAAAATTTCCATCTCTGGATCTGTGGTTTTCAAATTTTAATTTTATAGGCCTAACTTTTCTTTCAGAACCATAAAATATATCAAATTTATAAAGAAAAAATTATTTAGACATAGTTAATTTTAAATAACACCAAAAGTGTAAGTTTCCCAACCCTGGAATCGTCCTTTTTTATTTTCCTGATCTCTTACACTAATTTCTTTCTTTTAAGAATATAAGATATGTTTAATTTATAGAAAAAAAGGAAAAATTAGTTTTAGTAAGTTACTTTTATATAACAAAAAAAGTTCAACCAACCCTGAAAACGTCTTTTTAGTTTTTTTTTTTAATTTTTTAATTTAAAATATCAATTTAAGTCGTACTGAAGTGTAAACTAAGTTTATTTATAAAAAATATAAAAATTGGTTTTATATGGCAAAATAAAGTTTAAGCTTTCCAGTTCTGCAATCGTCTGCTCGATTTTGCTGAATTTCAATACCAAACTATTTTGGAAAATTTCTGACACACTAGTCCAAGAACGAAGTCTAGCTTTTCTGGGAGCTTCGGAAAACCGATTTCACGTACAGACAGACGGACTGACGGACATTGCTTGTTCGTCTTCCCTATGCATAAGGATCCAGAATATATATATATATATATATATATATATATATATATATATATATATATTTATGGGTCGGTTATTGATAGTATAGAAATTACAAACGGAATGACAAACCTATACATACCCTTTTACCATTTTTTTGGTAAAGGGTATATCAGGAAGTTGTTGAAAAAACGTTAGCATTCACATCCACATATACAATATCACTGAAAATAAAATTTCTCTCAACAACATTTTGATTTGATTCGTTAAATTTCTTTATTGACTAAAAAAATATACGAAGGTGTGGCAGCCTTCGAAAACAGCTGATTGTTCCGTTCTGCTAGTGTTTGTCAGAATACTTGAAATTAACTTTGGTGTTATTTGTTCCTTAAAAATTATGACATGTTATTTAATTTAATTTAATTATAAATATAGAACAATGGATATTTGTTATTCAATTGTTGTACAATGTTGTTCCGCTGCTGCTACTTGGTTAAGTATGTACATCTTGCATACCTTATGTCGTTATAGAAAGAAAATATATATTTTTCAATAAAGAAAATTTGTTATGTTTTCAAAATATTATCACCATTTGATTTAATCTTTAACTCTATTTTACAAATCAACTGAAAGCATATGTGAATATCTGTGTTGTTTGAGGCTGATCAATGAGACCAAAATCTCATGTTGCTCGCCCAAAGACGGAGATTGAAGGCATACGTTCACATTTTCATATACATATGTGAAAATTAGCATTTTTTGTTCAAATGTGCCTATTTCTACAAAAGCTTCTAAACAAATACTTTCTTTCATATATGACTCCGTCCCCCTGCACATGTCAGTTCATTTCAAACAAATTGTAATTCCACTCAAAAGAATTCGATTTTTCAAACTCAACTGAATTGAAACTTTTTATATTTACAAAAGCAAAAAAAAAACAAAATTACGTTGAAAACTAAACAATTTTATTTTGCAAACAATAAGGCTTGCGTTTTTCCATTTAGCTGAAAAGTTATGCCATAAAACTGTTTGATATGCCCTAAAGCTTAAATTGCTTTAACAACTTTTTCATGTTATAAAATCATAAAAAAAACCAGCGCAGAATCACATGTTTACGACTGAATATGCACTCGCTCATTGTGCTGGCTAAAAATTTTTGATAAATAAATCTGTTCATAAGAAATTTTTTTTTTGTACTTGTATGGTACAACGTTGCCAAAATGGAATATGTGCAATTGTCCATATTCAAAAAAAATTAAATAAATAATAAAAAAATAAAATTAAGAAATGAACAAAGTTTTGAAAAATTTATTTTAACTGCCTTATTCATAAGAGCTTTATGAAACTAATTTTCTATGGAAATTTGTTTAATAAACCATTTAAAAAATCAAAATATTTTTTATAAATTAGGCCCTAGTAGTCTAAATACAATGTTTGCGGCGAGGCGCGATTTGTCGTTGCGGGAAAGAAAAATAAACATAATACAACGGAGAACGGCGACGGCAATACTTGTCATTGTTTGTTAAAATTTTTATTAATTTTTTTGTACATACATTTTATAAAATTTTCTAAAAAATTTACTCTTTGTTTAAAATTTTGTAATGACAGTAACTAAAAACAATAAATGATTAACATTTTATACACTCGCAAATATATTTGATATATTTTTTAAGCTTTTATATTTTATGACAAACATTTTTGAACTTCAAAATCAGCAAGAGAAAGAGTGTCAAAAATTGAGAGAATAAAAAAGTCCGCAGAGAAAATAAAATAGATTTTAATTTTATGCCGTTCCGCACTGCGGTTTTTTACTTCAAAATCGTATGAAAAACCGCACCCGCAACATTGTGTTCAGACTCTTATGTTATTTGTAATAAAATTATATTGCTTTTTTAATATTTATTAATTACTTTAATTCGAACTGTATTGGCTTTTTTTAATCAAGGAATAATTTAGTAATGAGGATCATGTTGATGATTTTATTCAATAAAACTTTTAGAAATTATTTTGTTGTTATTTATTATTTAATTTAATTTTCATAAGCAGTAAAAAAAATTAAAGTAGACTCAGCACTAGACCGTATCAGAAAAAAAGTTCTCCGTACACCAGTGAATATAATATATTCTTCCAAGGACATTTAAAAAATTTTTTTTTTATTTTTTGGCCGAACGTAGGGGTCGCCTTTTTAGTTTTTTCGTTATATCTTCCATATTTACAGTCCGATCTTAAAGTTTGATATTGCGATTTTTTTTGTCTCAGGGAGGCCAATATTTTTGCTCTGAGGTCCATTGACCCCAAGTGTGCCGTTCTAGTACTAACCCCCTTAATCTCATTTTCTACCACACCCTAATGTGACACCCTAGTGTTAGAAATTTATAGCTCGCGAAAAATCATAAAACTTTTGCTAAGAAAGTATTTCGATAATTACAGCACAACTATTTAAAGAATGCTTTTATATATTCATTGTTGCAGACCGTAGGGGTCACCTTTTTAAATTTGTCAAGGCTTCAGTATTTCTCTGAGACAAAAAAATTCGCTTTTTTTTGTTGCCTGTTGGGCGAGACGCTCTACTGAGCATCCCATCTGTCTATCTACTGATACGGAAATTGTTTATGAACATCAGCTACGAGTATTATAGTGTTTTCACACTGACTTGGTTTTAATAAAAGTTGGTTTTAATATCAAAACCAACTGTTAAAACCTGGTTTTACCATACAAATTGTTTTTGTTAAATCCAACTTAAAACTATTTTTGAATTGGTTTTATTTTGGTTTTATGAAATGAAACCCTGTTTTCGCTGTGGTAAATTCAGTGCTGCCAAGTTAAAATGACCGGTAGCAGCTGATAATGTTTATGCCAGTGAATAACAAGAGATGTCGCTTGAAAGATTTTCAACTTAAAAATTGATGCAGCAGCAACAATAAGTAAAAAATTATGGAAAAATAAGAGTTCTTTGGAAGGAAAACAACAACTAAATTTTCATTGACCTCTGGAAAGTGAAAATAAACGATATGACATATCGATCCACCACTAAAAAAGTTGTATTTTGCGATTTATTTGTGCATTTTTTATATACAATAACTTTATTTCCAAGCACTTCTTCACTTTGTATTACTAGTTCCATAATTTTAAAATATTAATTTACAAAATATAAAATAATTTCCATTTTAGAGCGCATTGTAAAGTTTCTTAGTTTTCCATACAGACAAAAGCAGTTGTACAGTTTGTCAAACAAGTGTTATAAAAAGCAGAAAAAAATAGAACAACAAACACACGCATTTCTGCAGGAGATTTATTTTATTTTGAGCAAAGTTATTAGACAGTCTGTGAGTTAAAACCTGAAATTAACAAACTGGCAGTGTGAATGCAAAATCAGCTGTTTATGGTTTTAACGTTAAAACCAGGTTTTAACTTGCAGTGTGAAAACACTATTAGATATGAATTTTGAATAAAATGGAATACCATTGAAGCAACCCTAACTTGACTTTATTGTCTTCTTATGAAAATCTTTTTCAAAAACTTTAAAAACCTACAGCAGTCCCGGCTTAAGTAAGCGTGTTAAATCTGATATTTGTTACTCATTTAAGCTTGAGAAAACTTTAGATAAATGCACAATTGACGCTACAAATTTTTAAGCTTAATATGCAAGTTATAAACTTAAAAAAATCTCGGATAAAAGCGCAAATTATCTATTTATAAAATTCATAAAACTAATCAAACAACTTTGATACAAAAGCAAAAAGACCTATTTTCCAGTCCTGATTTACAATTTTTTAATTGCCCATTAGGAAAGGTGTGCGATAGAATATTTTCTGTGTGTATTTGCATATGTCCAATTCCCGCCTAAGCAGATGAAGTATGTGGTGGCACAGAAAAGGCAACATTCCCGCAAGCAGCGTAATTTAAATTATCTTGTCTTCTTAACAAATCACAGGAAGTAGTAGCAAAAAAAAATTATTTATGAAAAAATATGTGAAGAAAATACTAAACTTGAGAATTAATGTAATTGTTTGTGTAAATAAAATTCAATTGGAATATGTTTGTAGTTTTCAGACTTTAAGGAATTCGTATATACAATAAATAAATTTCTCATAACTGGTAACACTGTCATGAAACATTTTTCATACTTCTATCCTCATTGTTTCACTAAATGCATCACAATGGACTTGATTTAGCAAAATAAGTCGTATTGCCTGAAGTTATAAAACAAATGAATTCTACGGCGCTCCAAAGGCACATTCAGTAAATTTGTATGCCTTTTAATAAATTTTAATTCTTTCATCTTTTCATTTAGAAATTTTGTACGAGTTATCCGTATTGATTTATTTCAATGCAATGCAAACTACTATTACTTTTTTTTATATGTACTCGTATGTATGGTTATACACAAACCAGGTTTCACAGGATTTTATATTTTTAATGAGAGGGATTTTAACTTTCATATTTGTTCAAAATTAAGATTTTAATTTTAAATTTTATTAAATCAAAAGCAGTAGACTCTACTTACGAAACTTTTAAACAAAAAAATAAATTAATGTGATTAATTATTATGGAACAAACAACACCAAAGTTAATTGTAAATTTTATGACAAACAGTGGCAAAACGGAACAATTAGCTCATCATACAGGGTGGGCCAAAAGTTACCATGGGGCTTAAAAGTTTAATAACTTTTTCGTTTATTAATTTTTTTTATATTTATTTTCTCAGATTATATAATATACAAAATGAAAATTTTTTACACTAAGTATGAAAAATAATGTCTCTTAAATGACGACCGTTTTCAGCTTCGCACTAATGGGCTCCTTTTAGAGCATTTTCCATAACATCTTTCAAAATTCGAATTTCTGCAACAATGTTTGCCTTGAGTTCAAATATTGTCTCTGGCTTGTTCATATACACTCGCTCCTTCAAATAATTCCAAAGGAAATAGTCGGGTGCTGTCAAATCTGGCGATCGCGCTGGCCAAATAATTTTCGAATTTCTGAAAATTATTCCCTCTCCTAAAATTTGACTTAAAAGTGCCATTTCGTTTCGGGCAGTGTGGGCAGTGGCTCCGTCCTGCTGAAACCACATACCAGGTCTGTTTTCAAGAGCAGGACGTAAAAAATTGTCTATCATAAACCGATACCGCTCTCCATTTACGGTTACAGCACTTCCATCTTCATTCTCGAAGAAGTAATGATATTTTCAGATGTGATCCCACACCATATTGTACACCTAATTGGGGGGCGATTGGCATTGATGAAATGGCTCTTGGATTTTCAGAATCCCAGAACCTACAGTTCTGCTTATTAACAAAACTTATTAACAAAGACGATATGCTCTTTGCGTTAAAATAATTGATCTCTGATTTAAATAATAAAATTCTATTATTCTTCTTCTTTGTTCAGTTGTGAATCTCTCCAGTATTTATTCTCCAAGTGTTATTAATATAATCTGAAAAAATAATAAAAAAAAATATAAACAAAAAAGTTATTAAATATTTGAACCCCATGGCATACAACAGGATCTATTAAAATAAATAAGAACAAGAGCACAACAGCACCTTGTATCTACAAAAAGCAAGATAAACATCCCCACCCTTTAATAACAAATTCAATCACCCCATGTGCAGTGATGGATTTACGTATAGGCCCATGAGGCCCGGCCCCAGGTCGGCATGACTTTAGGGGCAGCAACGTTTTCAGAACCCTAAACATTAACCTTTTAAATAATTTGAAATTGATGATTTTTGTGAATTACTTTTATATCAATAAAAAATTTGGAATATAATTCCGACCTTACCCGTAGCAGAGCACTTGAGGTTTAACGACAGTTTGGGTAAGTGTATTTTAAATGTTTATTTACGAAACCAGAGCGCGATTTCAAGTTAGGAGGTATTGAGAAGCAGTATTCAAAAACTTCTGATTTGTGTAATTGTTTTTCTTCTGCTTCTGCAAATGTAAACAGTCGCAGTCAAAGGGAACGCATGAAACGAAAATTTATACTCAACGGAGAATTTCAGCAGTTGACATGTTCAACCAGTTGTCAACAGTCAGTCAAATGACTGCTATTTTAAATAAGTTCGCATGTTAAATTTTCGTTTTTAATAGTCCATACTTTTTTTTTTTGCAAAAAGTGTTACTGAAACTCAACAGAGAAGTGTGCATCAGATATATGATTTTCGCAGAAAAAAATTTTTAGCGTCGAAAAATTGTGAAAACGACAATTTCAGAGTTAAACAGTTATCTGTATGACCTATTAGGGTGCTTAAACACGTTAATATTATATTGCCAAATATTGTTAGCAAAAATTAGGAGTCCCTGTTAGTTATTCTGAAAGAAACTAAAAAAAATTTTAATTTACTTTTGCAAAAAAAAAGTGCATGAAGAAAAAATTTTTTCGGATAAGATTTATTTAGTGGACTCTTAGCTATGTTTATTGTCATATAAAGCGCTATCACTAAGTCTGAATTATTTTCATTTATGTATTTATTGTAACATACTATACAAAGTAAATTTGCATAGTATGGTGTTGCACGAATATGGGCGGAGTAACTAGACCATATGCCCTAGATGTTGTTAACAGTATTTTAAAAAAAAGTTCCGTGATTGACTGTACGACCTGTGCCTTAACATAGGAAGTAGCAACGTGGTTGTTAAAGAAATTCCACAAAAAACCGCAAGATTATACGGTTATCCGTGGCAGATCAGTCAACCAGTGCGAGCGAGACGAAAAACTCTCGAATGCCTAACAACAGACACAAGCCTGGCCGCACTTAAGAAATAATTACGATGACGCGAAATGATGTTCTTTGATCCAGAGCTGCTTAAGGGCCACTCAGACTATTATACTTTGTATTAATACATGTCAAAAATTCAAATAATACGTGCAAGTGCGACATTGTGAATGCAAAATGTCATAACGAATGGTAAATAATACGATAAAAATTTGACATCCCATAATACTTGACCATTTTTTGAAAATTTTCTAAACGATAATACTTTTCATCTGATCAGAGTTGCATTATTACAACATCCAAACTAACAAGCCGTCTGTTTCGACGCCGATGCCGTGCCGTCGTTTATGTTATATGTCTTTGTATTAAAACGGATATAAATATTGAATGTGCTTATCGTATTGAATAATTTTTCGTGTAAGACATGTCTGAAAGTTAACGAAACTATCGTATTTTCTTTTTATTTATCTTATTTAAATCAACTACTTTAACCGCCGTCTATTTTCAGAGGCCGGCACGACCACAGCGTACATGAAACTGCTTTACCGCCGGAAGTCAAAGATTAATGTAGGCATGTTAATCCTCAACAGCTGTTTGCTTTATACTTGTGTTTTTAATGTAATATGAGGTGTGATGGTGTGAACATAAAATGTCAATTTACGTTAGATATTTTGATAGTCGAAACAAATGTGTTTAGATTTCTTTTTCGTAAAGTATGATGAAAGTCTTTATACATGTATAATAGTCTGAGTGGCCCTTTAATGATTCTAAGTCTGAATTAGTTGTTGGCCAAAAAATGATAACACCATTTTTTTAGGGCGCACTGATTTACGAAATTTTTCGAGGTTCATAAAAATTAATTGGTCACCAAATCGCCAAACTGAGTATAGGGGTTTACTTCCGTTTGGTAGTTCTATCGAAGCTATACTGTCAGGACCATGTCAATTTTTTACTGTTGCACAGTGTAATCTAAACATTTATAAATTCCATATTTAGTTTTAAAAAGCAAAAAGGGCTGCATATCAAACATAAATCCGCCACTGTTGATGTGACGTTGATGTTGACAGCTGGAATAAGGATGCATATCACAAGTTTATTTTTTATTTGAAATTATGATAATTATCTCAGCATTTTTTATAAAAAGTTTTACAGCTTTAGAAAAATGCTCTACACGTATAATTAGGCATCCTGATCAAGCATAAATAGGATTCGACATAGCCGAGCATCACTTTTAGTTGCTATGCTTTGTAGCAACTTTACAACAACAACAAAAAAACTGCTCACGGTGGAAAAAACCAAAACATTTATTTCTCTTTGTTAAACTTCATTGAACCTCTCCTTGCTATTCAGAAGTAACTAAAAAGCATTTATGGTCTGACTGGTGTCAAGTGGTTATTTTGTTTCCCACAGACAGCAAATTTTCTTACCACTTTCGTCCCGACAAAAATAATATACAAAATTTTTCTCTAAATCTTTAGAGGACTCTTGCTCAGCTTATACAATGTATTCGTATCATGACATGTTATACGTGAGACAAAAGACACTAAAATACACATTGACAAGGATATAGTGTTGATGAATGTTTACAGGAACAACTTGTGTTGACATGTCTTTTCCAAGTCTATTGTATTCAGTGCTGTACTTCTCGAAATTGTTGATAAAAGTAGGTAAACAATAACAAAAGCAACTACACAAACATAATGTGCAAACAATTGTATTATGAGCTAAAAATATATCCTGAGCACTTGCTGCTGCAGTTGTGTGTGTGTGTGTGTGTGTGTGTGTGTGTTTGTGCTTTTGCTTAAAGCTTACAAAAACATTGTCACATTGATAATATTTTCCAACAGTTGAATTACACTACAACATCTATTCTGGGCAACAGTGCACTAGAAAAATTCTTCGTCCTTCGAATAAAAGGATACATTTGAAGTGCATGCATGCATACGTGACAAGTGCAAGTACAAGTATATCAAGAGTATACTTTAGAAAAATGATAGAGAAAAGGTTAGAGGAGGAGAGTGCAAAATATACAAAACAAATGTTTCTTAAGCGTTAGTTTTTTCTGGAAATAAATTTTGATGGACAGAATATAAAATTTTTAAAGCTCGTTATTAATTTAAAAATAGATATTTTAATAAAAGATGTGCACATGTATATAAACAAATTAAAAGGACCACAAAGGATTTTGCTATTAAATAATATATTAAAATATGTATACATACTTATCCAGTGAATAGAAAGGTTACACAAAATTTTGGAGGTAAATTAAATCAAGAACCTGAATATCTTTCTAATTTAATAGTTCATTGAAAAATGTTTTAACATATTTTTAACTGTGAAAGAAAATTTAGGCAATATTAAATAACAATATTTTCATTATTTGAGGATTCAAAATTGCTGCGAAACGGGTTAAATCCACCAATGTCAATCAGTTTATTATAGTAAAATATTTTTAGTTAAATTTATAAAAAACGCTAACTGTACTAAATTTTATCGTAACCTTACTGTGCTATTTGTAAAATAACTATTTTAATAGTTAAGCAAAATTGGCTTGAAACTGGTTTAGTGAAGCACTTCTAAGTAAGTAATAATTATTTTAGATGATAGGAACTTTAATTCTACGAAAACAAAATTTTATAAGGGTGACTTTTTAGCAACTTTTCTTATGGCTACACTATTTTTGACAACTCAGCTGTTTTCGAGTATCATGTTACGGTTTAAACATGAACAAAGCTGGTATATTATTAAATTTTATTATCAAAATTCATGTTTGGTTAAGAAAGTTAATCGTGCACTTTTTCCATTTTATGGTCAGTTTGGGCGACCTTCTGAGGTCAATGGTCTTCTGGGCTATTCGAAATCTTGTTACTAAATTTGGCATAAAAATTACATAATTGAACATTACACCACAAACACCTATACAGGGCAATCATGAATAAAATTCCGCGTGAAATTTTTTCCGGGGAACAATTCCAACTAATAGCAAGTAATAGGGAAAACAAAAAATTCTAATTGGAAAAGGGAGAAATTTCACGCGGAATTTTATTCATGATTGCCCTGATTGAGTGTGGACAGAGGAAAATATCGCAGCTGTATCCGCGAGTGTTGTTGATGACCGTGAATTATCGATTCGGCGCCATTCGCAGCAATTGAGCCTCTGTTACTTGTTTTTAATCCAAAATGGAAGAGCTAGATTTGTCTCACATGTGGTTTCAGCAAGACGCTGCCACGTGCTACACACTACGGGATATAATGGCCTAATTAAGACACAAGTTTGGTGAACAATTTATTTCACGTTTGGGGCCGGCCAATTGGAAGCCTAGATCGTGCGATTTAACGCCTTCATACTATTTTTTTTGGACTCATCTTCAGGCTCATGTCTGTAGAGACGAGCCCGTAACGATTGACGCTCTAAGAGACAATAGTGAAGAATTTATTGGTAAGATACCAGGCGATATCATGGAGACATTATGCCAAAATTGGATCCAGCATACTCGTATAAACCATTTCAGACATATCCACGGTCAATATTTACATAAAATCATCTTTAAACATTATTAAGATCTCATACATTTCTCCGAGTGTTATCTTGTTTTTTTAAATAAAATCTGAAAACTGTTAAAAAAATTACCCTATACAATAATTTTGAGAAACACATATTTTCCGAGTTATGGACCGTTGAAGTTTTTAACTAAAAGTAGGATTGTATATTGAGTTTTTTAATAAAACAGGTCGATATAGGGCGCATTTAAAAGATTTTGAAGTGTTAAATGTTTAAATTTTTTTAGCCCATTGAGAGCCGGTGATGCATATGGGCATTTTCACAGGAATCTCAACTTTTTGTAGCGTGCGACACCGAGCAAATATGCTTGTTTTTTCAAAGAAAACGAAACTGTTTTTTACTTCTTTATATATTTGTGTAGGCCGTCACTTTGTTCGGAAATACCAGGTTCATTTCTTGCTGTCGCACGTGACAAAAAAGTGGAATTTTTCGGAGAAATGCTTATATGCAGAGAATCTTCGATAATGGGTGGTATTTTTTTTTTGGGAAATACTGTAGATGAGAGGGAAGGGCGCCTACGCAAGAAATCTAATTATGAAAACTTAAATAACAACTAATCAGTGTTATTACCAGACTGATCGATTAAGTTACTGTTCATTGCTACGGTAATATGTTTATAATCTCGTTATTTTGATAAGCTTTCATCTCGAGCACTGACTAACAAAAAGATTAAACAGATAAATTTTTTGACCTCGTTTTTTTACGGAAATCGATTATTTGCGATAACAATAACCGGTTTTAGTTAAAAAATTAAGTTCGAAAATTATGCTGCTTAAGCTTTGTTGGCAGTTATGGCACAATATGATATACATATTTTTATAGTGAACCAAAAACTTACCAAGAAAAAGCAAAAAAAAAAAAATCTACAATGCTTTATGGGTCCACAACTCAGTAAATATTCGTTTCCGATGATTTTTGCCCATAACTGCTTTTTCTTAGAGTTCAGTTTTCTATCACTCATGATATATTTTTTTCTTTTATTTGGAAGTACTTCACACTAGATTTGTGCCCTAAAATTCATAATTTATAATACAGAAAGCTTTTTACGAATTATAAAAGTTTTTGAAATAAAGATTTTCCGATTTAATAGGTTCACATAAAAAAATAAACAATTTATAGAGATTTGAATTTGATGACTTGTGTTTTTCTCTAAAATTTTTACGTCAGATTCTTCACAAAAACCTCTCAAAAGAATAAATTTGCTTACTAGAATGCATATATACTGCCTAACAGTCTTATAATTTGGCTGACTAATTCATTATTTTTGTTTGAGATGTTAAAAATGTAATGTTAAAGGATTACGGTTTGCCTAAAAGTATTCAACACTTAATGAGTTTAATTTTAGCCTACAAATATGCAAAACTTAGTATATATTTTTTTTTCTTCAAGTATTCAAAAGTTAATGGCATATTTTTTTCGAATAAAAATAAATAAAATGTTGTAACAAAATTATAAGACTTGAGCCTTGAAATTGTTGAAAATCATAATTTTATAAAGAAATATGTCAATATAGAGGGTGTTTTTTATAGAGTGTCACAACTTTGAGGTGGCATCACTGCTTTATTTGAGCACCCATTTAACAGCTGATAGTTGCTTTTTGTTTAGTTTGCTTTGAAATTTCATTATGAATCGACTTACACCAGAGCAATGCGTGCAAATTGTTGAAATTTTTAAAATTTTTTAAAGTTTAAAAATTCTATTTCCCGATGAAGGCCATTTCTGGTTGAATGGGTACGTAAATAAGCAGAATTGTAGCATTTGGAGTGAGGAGAATCCACGAGCTTTTGTCGAAACACTATTACATCCACAGAAAATTCAAAATCGATTTACTCAAAATGCATTTTTGGCAAGTAGAGCATTTGAAGCCCCGAACTACGAAATGTCTCCATTGCATCTTCACACTTACGCTTAAGATTATAATATAAACAAATTTCTAACTAAAACTTAATACAAAAATTTTTTTTTATCCTTATATGTTAAATGAAAAATATGTGAAAACAAGTAAGAGTGCTATATTCGTCTGAGTCGAATCTTATATACCCTTTACCAACGTATGTATATGTAGTATACATATACATACATAAGTACATACATACATATTTGTTTTGTGATAAAATTTATAATTTTTGTTTATAGTGCAATTTTTAGTAAGTGACCTCTTGGTTTTTATCGACTAAAGAATTTGTTGCTTGAGTAAAGATCTTCCTAAAATATGAAATATGTTTAACTGAAAAAATAATTATTTTTGGTTATTTTTTACCCAGTTTTTTTTAATTTCCATTTAAATTTTTGTGTTTTTAATACGAGTACTAATTTATTTCTTTCTAAAATATAGGATATACATTAGAGTGGGTCAATTTTTTTCTCGGTCGAGCGGTTGTCAAAATCGTAATCTATATAAAATTCTATGTTTCTTGAAAAAAAAAACAAAACTTCTCGTTAAAAATCAGAAGCTCGATTTTGATTTTAGACCCATGGTTCGTTGGGCAAACCTTCTTAGAATTCATCGTATATTACGATTTTGACAACCGCATCGTGAATTTTTTTTAGTCCACACAAATTGACCCACTCTAATATACATATTTAATTATCAAAGAAATAACTAAACAATTTTTTTTGGTTCCTTTTTTCAATCTTATTCTTTAAAAAATATATAAAATATGTTAAGTGAACAAAGAAAAAACGGATTAAGGAAAATACTAGTTTTATTTAGTTACCTTAATATCAAAATAAATTCAGTAAAGCGCGACTTTGACTAGCGCACGAAGGGTTTCGTACATTCGGTTTTGAGAATTTTTTTAATGTGGCGTTTTTGCTTTTTTGAAGTTTTTTTATTTTTGTCGCTTTTTTCTCGTTTGGGCGATTTTTGTTTTGTTCTTGGGGATTTTTTTTTCATTTTGGCGATTTTTTTTTCATTTTGATGATTTTTTTTCTTTTTTTTTGTTTTTTTTACTTTGGCGATTTTTTTCATTTTGGCCATTTTTTCTGTTTATGTTTTTTTTTAATTTGGCAATTTTTTTTTCATTTTGGCGGTTTTTTCTGTTTTTAGGGTTTTTTCATTTTGGCGAATTTTTTTTCATTTTGGCGATTTTTACGTTTTTTTTTGCGATTTATTTTAGTCTTAGAATTTTTTTTTTAATTTGGTGCTTTTTTTTTGTTTTGGCGATTTTTTTGTTTTTGGCGATTTTTTTCGGTTTGGCGATTATATAATCTTGGGATTTTTTAGTTTTACCGTTTTTGAAAATTTCAAGAGTTTTGCTCCTACGGTTTCCAAGATACAGCAAGTTGTCAAGATTACATAGTCAAAATTGCATAAGCTGATGGAACACCCTTTAATTTAAATTTTCTTAAATTTAAGTGTGAATTATTGAAGTCTGTATAAAAATACACTAACTTTCCGAATTTCAAGTGTATATATGTATGTACATACAATTGTGTGTATATTACATGGGACTTTAACATTTTTCGTTGCTCGTTTTGAAACACCCTTTAATTTTTAACTACAATGTATTTGTTGTTGTAGCGGCCAAAGGTGTACACACTGTGTCCGAGTTTCAGTTCCGTAGCTCTTACGGTTCTAGACGAAATACCCTGTGATAGTCAGACGGACAGACGGACAGTGTAGCGAAAATAATAGAGTTCCTTTTCACCTTTGGTGTGCGGAAAAAGGTTAGATTTTCCAGCTGTGGAGCTGTGGTTTTTATTTTTCAAATTTTCTATACCCATCTTTTCTTTCCAAAACATAAAATATATTTATAAATGAAAATATAAAAAAAATTATTAGACCTAGTTAATTTTATATATAACAAAAAGTGTACGTTTCCCAACCCTGGAATCATAATTTAACATTTTTCTGGTTTCTTAGACCAACCTTTTTCTTTTAAGAATTTAAGATATTTTAAATTTATAGATAAAAAGGAAATATTAGTTTTAGTAGGTAATTTTTATATAACAAAAAAGTTAAAGTTCCCAACCCTGGAAACGTCTTTTTGATTTTTTTTATTTTTTTTCATATTTTAATAAGTTTATTTAACAAAAAAAAAATTAAAAAAATTGTGTTATCTAGTTACTTTTATATAATCAAGTTTTAGTTTTCCAGCTCTGAAATCGTCTGCTCGATTTCGCTGATTTTCAATACCAATCTATTTTGGACCATTTCTGATACACCAGTCTAAGACCGAAGCCTCTAGCTTTTCTGGGAGCTTCGGAAAACCGATTTCACGTACACCAGACGGACGGACATCGCTTATTCGTCTTCCCTATTTATAAGGATGCAGAATATATATATTTTATGGGTCGCGTATGAATATTATGGAAATTTTTGGTAAAGGGTATAAGAACACATTTTGTGCAAATGATTGTTTTTTTTAATAAATTATTATCAAAAACTTGCTATAAAATAAAATTTTCGTAAAGAAAAATAACAAACGATTATAAAAAAGTAATAATAAACTCTTTACTTCATTATTTCTCTGTTGTGACATTTTCTTTTTTTAAATTAAGTCAAAAACATGTTACAAAACTAGAACAAATTGAAAACAGATAAAAAAAATAAGACTAAAACTGTAACGAGAAAAATTGAAACGATAAAATTTTTACTAAAATGACAAGCTCTTGCTTTGCAAATTTGTTTTTCTATGCCAAAAGAAAAAAAGAAAAAAAAAATAGTAAAATGTTTCTTATTTTAGTTAAAATAAATAAATTGAAAGTGGATTTGTTAAGGAAGAAAAATGTTCGATTTGTCAATAAGTTATTTTCATGTTTTGTTACTCAATATAAATGATGCTGTCCCAAATACTGGAATGTAAGTCATGCTATTAATTTTTATGTATTTACGACCCATATCGCTGTAGTAGCGATGTGAATAATTTAAATAAAGGGTTAGCGATTAAATTTTGTTTAAAGATAATATTAACACATTCTTAGAAAATTGTGTATTGAAGCAAAATTTTAAATTCATGCTTAAATTCTCTTTTGGCATGTTTTAATTGACGATTATCTCTCCGGCTTTTTGCACCTTTCTGCCTTTAATATCTCTATGATGTATTTTTCAACTTTTATTACTGTCGCCATTTATGTACTTTTCAGTACTTTTTTCTTGTGTATCCTTTTAATTTTGTTTTGTTATATTTTATTTGTCGCTAATGTTTTTGTATTATATTTACATGTTTTTACGAGTATTTATTTGAAAGGGTGTCCCTAGTTACTACTCTTTTGCCAGCAAATAAACAGTTCTGCGGATGGTATAGCAATCTTAAAGAAACTAACTTGCAACAGTTCTATATCACATCCTGGACATCAGTGTCAATAAAATTGTTATCAAGATAAATACGTTACTAAAGACTCTTCCAAAAGGGTCTTGAAAGACCTTGATTGTTCATAGCGACCATATTTCTAAAGCTATATCTGTCAAATTGGCTGTCACTTATTCATTATACAGTCAAATCCCTATAATTCGTACCCCTATAAATCACAATTCTCGATAATTCGTAATAAACTGTCGGTCCCTTGAAAAAATCTCGTTAATTCGTAAAATTTCCATACATTTTGGTCCCCTCGCTAATTCGTAATTTTTTTTCAAGTAAAATCTTCTTTACCTCTTATAAATCGTAATTGTTTGCTAACTACCACTTATAATTCGTAATAAAAACAACAAAAGCATGGAAAGAATGATAAAATGAATTTGTCAGTTTTATTTTTATTTTATTGTTTTTTGTTTGCTATTAAAATTACACGTATTTTACGCTAAGTAAATAAATTTGCTATTTTACTTTATGTATTTATTTTATTTATTTTGTATTTTATTTTTGACAATTGTTTTTTATGTTCATTTTTTTATAGTTTTAGTAAAACCCCCGTTAATTCGTATTTATTTTATTTTAATCCCGTTAAATCGAAACCCCGCTAAATCGAAAAACCCCATAATTCGTAAGAAATGGCCGGTCCCTTGCGATTACGAATTATAGGGATTTGACTGTATATTAATAATAATATTATATATGTTGCAGGTGCAAATTATACTTTTTTTTTGATTTCCGCAAATTTCTTTGACCTTTTAGTTTTATTAAATAACTATTTTATTAAGCTTGAGGTCTTTTTTATATAAATAAAATTAACAATATTTATTTTTATATATTTATACAATATTTCGACACGCCTTTGTGTGTCTTCTTCAGGTAAAAATATTTTTGATTCAAAAATATTTTTACCTGAAGAAGACACACAAAGGCGTGTCGAAATATTGTATAAATATATAAAAATAAATATTGTTAATTTTATTTATATAAAAAAGACCTCAAGCTTAATAAAATAGTTATTAAATAAATACTTTTTTTTTATTTATTTTTTTTATTATAAAGGTATGCGCTCTGTTCAGGTAACGTACAGTGGGGCGAAATCTTTTGTTTTGCACAATAAAAAGAATTTTCCTATAATTCTGCTACACCCTTTATTTTTATTTCTGTTATGCTTAAAAAGTTAAGAATCCTCGCGCAACAGCAATAAACAACATTTTTATTATTTCTTATAATTTTTTTCTTTAGTTTGCCCCTTTTTTTATTTTTTTTACATCCTTATGACATTAAAAGGACAGGGAAGAAAATAAAACCAAAAGAAAATAAAAAAAAACTGTAGCAAACATGGTTATTATTCTTTTTGGTAATAGAGTCATAAATTTAAGCAAAATAAAGAAGGATAATAAGGCCACATCTTGTAATATTTAAAATAAAAATTTTAATGTTTTTTTCTTGAAAATGTTTCCAAGAAAACAGATTACACCGTAACAGGAAAGAAAAATAATTTAAATTTTGTTTGTTTTTTGGTAACAACAACTTAGATATCCTTTAAATCTATATGTAGATGTATGTAGACATAATCTAATTATTTCTCTAGATTTTATACAGGCAGACACTTAAAGACTTTGCAGTTGTCCCTAAAAGTGCTGCGGAAAATGGTGTAAACTATTAAAATATCTAAACAAATTTCTATTTCTTAAACTTTATTAGCATGAATGAATATTTATATGTATGTATATTATTTTGGGCGGAATGGAGAATAAAGCATCAGTACATTACGATCTAGTTGCTTTGAAAACAAACAGCAATATAAGAAAATAATGTGACTTGCTGCTTATACGCCTGACTAATTTAATGAAAAATGGCACATAATTTAAGTTGTATTATTTTTTAAATAGCAAACAAATTTGTATCTGGTATTTTGTGTTGGCTTTAATGTACGAGTACAGGAATGAGTATGTAGTAATAATAATGTTTATTAAAATTTATAGTTTTGTGGAATTTTTCTAAAATCTTGACATATAAAAATTTACAACCCAAATGGAAAATACTCTTAACGCTAGTTGGAAATAATTATAGGTGCCATTAATGAATAAAGTTTTATAAACAAAAAAGATAATAAACTTTGACTGCACAGGGCAGCATGAATTAAGGTGTTAACCATGGATTCTGGCAAATGAGACAAAAAAGTATCTACGGGTGCCGGCGTTTTAAAAGATCTAATCAGAACTTAATTTTTGGAAGTTAAAGTTTCTATATTTTGCGCAGTAGGTAATTTGATCCGAAGGCCTAGACAAAAACAAGTAAGAATGCTATATTCGGCTGTGCCGAATCTTATACACCCTTTACCGACGTATGTACATATATGTAGTATACAGATACATACATAAGTACTTACATACATATTTGTTTTGTGATAAAATTTATAATTTTTTTTGTTATGGTGCAATTTTTAGTAAGATTTTTTTTCGACTAAAGAATTTGCTTGAGTAAAGATCTTCCTAAAACATAAAATATGTTTAAATGAAAAAAAAATTATTGTTTGTTAATTTTTTACCCTAAAAATTTTTTTTTAACTTCCAACCCTGCAACCATAAGTTAAATTTTCCGGTCTTAATACTAGTTTATTTCTTTCTAAAATATAGAATATATTTAATTACCAAAGAAATAACTAGCTTAAGTTAAGCGCTTTCTATTTATTTTTTGAATTGCACCCTACAATCGGAATAGCTCGGCATCAGTTAAATATATTGGAATAATTTTTTCAGGCGAAGTGAAACGACTCACATGGAGTGAAGAAGTACAAAATGCCAATATAAGAATAGAAAATTATTTTAATATACATATATTTTTTATGGTACAAAGCAATATATTTACCAAATTTTGACTTTTTTTTCAGAAAATCTGCCCGCTTGTCCGCTTTTATGAAAAGGCTTTCTAAAATTTTAATCAAACATGTTGCAAATTATCTATACAATTAAATGTTACAGTTAAAACTTTCAAAATCTACCGTCACAACTTTTTATAAGCGCTTAAACACAAAAAATATTTTTGAAATTTCCGATTTTCGAACACTGCTGAATGTAGGATACATGTCCAAAATACAAAATAATTAACTCTAAGCACATTCTGTGTTAAACAAAGTTTTTCATAAAATTTAAAATAATGAAGATACTTTTTCTTAAAAAAAAACTTGCCTTATTCATGAAAGTTTTAAAATTTTGAATTCTTAGCCTTTTCCCGATTTCACGAACGCAGATATTAATGAGTTATTTTTCTTATTTTTATTTAAAATCTTGTCAAAAATTTGAGTGCTGTCTTTTAATTTAAAATTTAACAATATACTAAAAAGTTATAGGTGAAATACTAAAAAAAGTGCAAAAGAAATTTTTTTTTGTCTAAAGTCATTATGGAAAGTCATCTAAGGACATTATTTCTTAAAAATTTTGAGCTTAGTTTAAAACTCTTTATCACATAAAAATCGGATAATTTTTGTAAAAGTTACAAGACTCAGAAGTTTTTTTGAGTCCCATGTGGTCAACTTAGACCCGCTGTAACTCCTGTGCAGCTTAAGCCAGAAGGCCATCAATACATGTGTTATAAAGCCTAACTCTTCTTCTACGGATATTCAAAGTTTCATATAAATCCAATTAGTAGTTTAGAAGTTTTAGATTTAGTTAGTTTAGATTTATTACCATTTATTTTACAAAAGTCCACACTGTGCAAGGTAAGGAAAATTTCTTTAGATTCGCTACGTCCAAGCACACATCCGCTGGCAATTGCATTTGCGGTAAATAGCTTTGAAAGCTCTTAAATATGTTGCTGTTTCTGTGCAAAATAAGAGCAAGCATTGTTGTCGCCGAGCTCTGATTGGCTGTTATGCTCTCGTCGGTGTGAAATCACGAATAGTCATGTTAATTGTTTTTGATCAAAATCTTCCATTTACTCAAACAACGGCATATTTCAGTAAATTTTAGTCTCACGACTTGTCAAAATCATTAAGTCGGTAATCCAGCAGGGAACAGGTTGCACCATAAATGCTTAATTCCAAACTCGATTACCTTTTTTGAAAATTTTTCTGGGTATTTTTATATTTAAATAATAAGAAAAATTTACCATTTACCATTTTGGATATGAGTACGTAGTCTTCATCTCTATGTCTCCAAGTACTTTTCTCCTTATATCGATAATGTCGCTAAGCCGTACAATTTATACAAAGTTTATTTAAAATGAGCAATAAAATTCTAAAGAGAATAATCCTAAATGTTTTTTTTTTATTAAAGTATGGCTTGTTATGATATTTTTATCATTATGATTCATTGTGAATCATTTTTGAGGCGACAAAAATTGCAATATTACCAGTATTTGTTTGAATAGATTGAAAAAATTTGCATAGAACAGGTCAATGTATTCCATTTTTGATTTTTTTACCCCTGACCTCCAGTCAAATTGTTAAAATGTTAGTTAGGGCGTTTTGCGTTTCAGGCACCGAAATAAAACCACTTTTTCTAGCTCTTCTAAGCAAGTAAGCGACCAGAGGTTCTTTAAATTAAAGGATATAAAATATTTTTTTATTATTATTTAAAACAATTTTTTTTTGAGTCATTTGCAAAGTTTTCATACTCCCATGAGTACTTTCCGAAGGCTTAGAGATTTGATTACTAAACCAAACCCAAGACTTTCTGTGAAATAAGTTTTTGTAGTAATGACCTGCTTCCTGACATAGTTATGTATCTATTTCTTATTTTGTTATTTCTTTTTAATAATTTCTTATGAAGATTTCCTTGACGTTGGCGCCAAAAGAACTTGATTTTTTCCATCTGGCATAAAACCTCGTTACTGTTGTGCGGGTCACTTACTGTAAGCGTGGGCGTTATTCACATGTGTGTGTGTGCATAAGCAAGTGTGTGTATGTGTTTGTGTAAACATATGTATACGCTATAGAACTACAATCCATTTTTTCACAGGACTATAATGTTGTAGATAGATATATGAAAATACATTACATTTCGTTTTTATTCCCTTTTGTGTGTGATGAAGTGTGGGTGGAAATGTCATATCACTTTATTGGTGAGTTATTGTTACGACATTCGTTTACATTTATTTACATAGATTGGGCACAGTGAAAGAATTTTGAAATAAAAGGTCCTTAAGTATAATAATTTGTTTTTTAATCAGAAATAATTTTTAATCAGTCTTAAGTTCAGTAATTTCAATTCTTATTGAATGAAATATTTTTATTAATTAATGTTGAGTTTCTAAGCAAGAGAAGAAAAATTAAACTAAACTTTAGTAGCTGGAGGAAATACCGATACTTTTCTGTGACATTACTGAACTTAAGCCTGATTAAAAATCACTACAATTCAATTAAATCTAAATATATCCCACATAACTTGTTACTGTTTATTAATTTTTAGCTTTATTTGCAATAGTGGAAATCTGTTCGTTGCATATCTGCTGTCTTGAGATACAAGCTATGCTACAAGTACTTAGAAAACTTACTACAACAGTTGAATTTGAAATATAAATGTAAACAAAATAAAATAGTCAAAAGAATCCCAGCGCTAAAAAAAACTTAAAAATAAAACATATTTATTTATGTGAGACATTTTTTAGATTCAATTGAACTGTAGTGAATTTTAAACAGAAATAATTTCTTAATCAGGCTTAAGTTCAGTAATTTAAATTTTTACCGAATGAATTGAAAACTAGATTGCTGTCAAATTCAACTATCAAATTGAACAGCTGGTCTAGGGTGATCGATTCCCGTTTTTCAACCGGTTTTAAAACCCGGTTATTTTTTCCACAATACGGTTGTCGGTTTTTTCAAAAAACTAATTTTTCGAATGTCGAATAGTCCGGTTTTTACAATCTAAAAGCCGGCTGAGTCCAATACTTTTCGATTTGTATATTTTGCAATAAATTTAGTTTTTACACACAGAAAAAAAATACCAATGTAAAATCAACATGCAAAAAGTTTGATTCAAATGGATTCTAATCTCATTAAATTTACAAGAAATAATATGTTGTTTGAGTGTGTTGGTGTTTATTTGCTTTGTTCATCACTTCCCACATTTGGAAGTTTCTGTCATCGTCCATCGTCAAAGGCGTTACGTCTTACTCACTTCCAGACGTTAATTGGAAGATATTTTGAATTTCACAGTAACAAATTAACATTGCAGTTGTCTTTTAATCATCCAGAAGATAGTTTCTTGTTTACAACACCAGCCGAAAATGACATGTGTCGTTATGGATATAATAAACAAAAACAACAATATGCACTTCTGGGAAGGTCGCAGTTACCGCGAAATAAAATTAAAAAATAGTCAATACGAGTGAATTATCTGTAAAGGCAAAAATAAAATCAAAAGCATAAGAGAGGCGAACAAGTGGTAGAGACTTCTTGAAGTAACACAGAAGTGTCTTTTTGAAGTTACTTCCGGGTGTGCAACTTCTCAATATGGAAGATGCTTCTACGATGAGAAAATGGTATCGCAGACGATGAGTTTCAACTTCTTAGCGTCACTTCTGAGTCACTTCCGCGATAGAAAATATTGGCAGGGATAGCTCCAATACACTTTTGTGCTTAGTTGTGTAGGTTGTTCTTGTATTGTTGTTGGTTTTTTTAAGTTTGTAAACAGCCGACAAACTGCTGCTGGCTGGTAGGCAGTGTACCAATCTTGCAGTCGGAGGATCGCAGGTTCGAGTCCTGGAGCCAAGATACTTTATCTTGTATTTTTTTTTAACTAAAACTTTTCAAGTCAAAGCATTTTGTATTTTTTTAAACTAAAACTAAAACTTTTCAAATAAATTGTACGTTAAATGATAAATGAAATAATGTTAAATTACAATTTAATTCAAGATGGTACATATTAGTGTGTATCGTAAGAATATTTACAGTTGAACAGTGCGATGAGTTCAAATCTTGGCCGAGGAAGCCAATTTACTATATATATAAAAATTTTTCTGATGTCTATGTCAACCAAACGTAAGTTAAATAATTGATAAAATACAATTACAACATTAAATTAAATTCATAATGTTTTAACTTGAAACAACTTTGATTCAACGTGATTCTTCATTTTGAATTAAACAGTACGTAAATGTTAAATTAACGTGAAATAAAGTTATTTCAAACTGAAAAATTTTCTTCGACAATTGAAGGTTAGCCGCGAATAACGTTTTAAGTGACAAAATAATAATTTTTCAGGAGAGCCAAAAAAAGTATTTTACAGCAAGATTGGTTTTTTCGTTTAATTTTTTTAGCTTATCGAAAATAAAGATAACTAGTATTCACTTTTCTTTTTGTATCTCTGCTACATTTATCAATTATTTTCGACAATTTCGTTTGCATGATATTATTAGTTACTTACAAACTTTTGCACTGACTGACCGATTTGTAATTGTATTTTGACGGCGATAAGATGCATAATTTTGGATGGTTTGATGTTTGACCAACGCAAGAGAGTTATGTTAATGGTAATCTGTGAAAAAACTGGTTTTTTAAAAACTTTCTTTTACAACGTTATTCGCGGCTGTGCTTCAATTACTATAAATCATGTTAGATTAACATGAAACACATATGAAGGGAAATCATTGCCGAAAAACATTAGATTATATTAACCTTGTTTAAGTAGATTTTAAGTTAAAGTTTTTCTATGTTTATAGACTCATTAGTCCATTAAAATATTGCGCGACTAGCCTGCGGCCCAATCGACATCATTTCTAACGAACTCCAAACGGTTATCTCTATGTGTTTTGTTATCAAGTGGATTTTTCCTGGATTTCACACAAACAATTTTGCATCTAAAAGTTTTTTTAAGGTATTGCCTGCTTTAAAATTCTTCATCTACCGCCTCTGCTTTCTGCTTTCTACTGATACAAAAGAACACTAATGCTTATCAGAAAATTGCGTGGTGTTGTTATTTTTTTAATGCCTATTGGATACCGGTGTCGAACCCAGTACCTGCGGTTTTGTAGTCAACGTGCTAACTACTTCCGCCAACGCTAAAGGTAAAAATCGATTACAAAATTCCATCTCAAAAATAATACCCAACGCGAATTAAGACAAAATAAGTTTTCTATGCTAGAATCTAAATGTACAAAATAATTTCTGAAGTCCTTTAGCCTTTTTTAACCTTTATTTTGGTCAAATGTTTTACTGTATGAATTTTGTTTTTGTTTGGTAAAATGTATTACTGTATGTAATTTGTTTTTCATGCTTGATATATATATATTTTTTTTTAATTTACAAAAGTAACATACAGATAAAAAAAATAGATTTGAAAGAAGGTTAACGAAATGCACGCGCCAACTTTTTACAGTCTAGACGTCGCCATTCAAAATTCAACGCCAATGCAAAGTGCTGAGTTTTTCCTTTGAATCTGTGCCAGTTTTGTATGTGTGTAATAGAGATGAGCTGTACTGTGATTTTTTTTAATAATGTTGCTCCTTGTGAACGTGATTTCTAAATCACTGTTCTTTTAAACTGTGACTGTGATCACAGTTTAGCAGTATTTTGTTTGTAGTAGTTCTGTTATTTTGTAAAAATCTAATAAGAAGAGCAGCAGGTAAAATTAAATAAGTGAGTATTCAAGCTGCGTTGTCGTGCATGAAAAAACGTGACATGCATATACTTAAATTATTTTAAGATAATTTTCTACAAAACCATCCTTTTACTCACCATTACATTGACGTAGCAACAATCAAAGATGCCTTTCTTTGTAAACAAATCTTGAATGTTTCTTCTGACCATAATAAAATCAAGTTTGCCTTTGAAGATTTAAAATTTCAAATTAGGGAAATTAGACAAAATTTCACTGGCAACAGCGGTTTGTGGTGAAAGTATAACTCATACAATAGTAAAATGTTATGGTATAGGTTGCCGACCACTGCAGTAAAACCACCCAGTGACAGAAATATACATTACGTAATCGATGATATCAGTAATACTTAGTAGCAGTCAGTGGTGATTCGTTCGCTTGTTTTGCTATTTAGTTTTAACATAACAGGGTGCCCCTGTGGCTGAGTGGCACCGATGCTAGCCTCTCAGTCCAGAGGTCGTGGGTTCGACTCCCACCATAGAGCTTGGGTGTTTTCCGCAGACAAGCTAATCGCTTTGCAGGTTGTGTTTGTTCTTAAGAATTTATTAAAAAAAAACGTGGCATAGGACGCGTAAGTGGTGCGCTCTTGCTTACAAAGTAAGCTACGATGTCAGTACGTTCCACTAGCATTGCACTTACATCGACAGCAGAGTTGTAAGCGGGCATGATAATAAATTTACCCTAAAAGTAGGCCAGTATTTTAATTTTGTTTTAGAACAAACTATTTGTTTGAAACAATAACTGAATCCCTGCTTACATCGTAATAGAAGTTATTACTAACATATGTTATATCAGATTACACGTAAATTACAATGCAAGTACTTAGATTTCTCGCTGGCGTCAGTGTACACAGAAAAATTTCAACTTAAAATCAACTTAAACAAGGTTAAACTATTCTTTTTCGGCAATGATTTTGCTTTATATGTGTTTCATCTTAATCTAACATGATTTATAGTAATTGTCGAAGAAAATGTTTCCTTTTGAAATAACTTTATTTCACGTTAATTTAACATTTACGTACTGTTTAATTCAAAATGAAGAATCACGTTGAATCAAAGTTGTTTCAAGTTAAAACATTATGAATTTAATTTAATGTTGTAATTGTATTTTATCAATTATTTAACTTACGTGTGGTTGACATAGATATCAGAAAAATGTTTGTATATAAATTAGCTTCCCGAAACAAGATTTGAACTCGGAACTCATCGCATGGTAGTCAACATGCTTACCCCTGCAGCCACAACAACTTTAAATATTCTTAAGATACACACTAATATGTACCATCTTGAATTAAATTGTGATTTAGCATTATTTCATTGATCATTTAACATACAATTTATTTGAAAAGTTTTAGTTTTGGTAAAAAAAAACCAAATGCTTTCACTTGAAAAGTTTTAGTTAAAAAAAATACAAAAGACTTTGAATTGACTCCAGGATTCGAACTTGCGATCCTCCGACTGCAATACTAGCACACTGCCTACCAGCCATCGTTTTTGTCATGTTGATTTTACATTGGTATTTTTTTCTGTGTGTGATTATTATCGAATTACTTCGCTTAATTTCCCGCAGGGCAGGCTGTCCACTGAGAGAACACCGAGAGAAATGTATTCGTGTATGTGTATTCATCTGTATAAGAAGTCAATTGCTGTTCGGCACTCTGGTATCAGTTTGGACAGCCTGGCCTTAAAAGTATTACAGCCGTATTCGTCAAAAAAGTTGATTGAGCTTTAAAATGCATATTAGGTAAAAAACATTTTAATGCTAAGCTATTGGTATTCATAATCAGTATTTTAACTAAAAATCAATTAACTTGATTTTTTACAAATATCGTGGCAACGCTGTATTCTTTATTTGTCACTTGCATCTTAGTTCTGCAAAACAACGATTATTAATTCACAAAGTACTAGTGTCTATATTTGCTTGTTTATCCATTTTCAGAGAAATATTGTTTTTGTAAAATAAAACATGTGTTCAAACTTGTATTTAATAAAAAATAAAAAGAGTTCACAGCGAATCTTTCTTAAAAGTGCTTTTTATATGATTTTTTTTATTGCAGATTAAGAAGCACGAGAATAACGAGTTTTATTTTATACTCGTATGTTTTGAGTGTTTATACATCACTAGTTAATATTCTACTATTATTATTATTTTTGTTAACACATAAAGTGAGAAAACAATGACTGGAATCGGAAAAAGGATCGCTCCTTTTCTTTTAAATATTCTTTTAGAGTACATTTGATATTCCGGCAATAGTTTCTATAATAAATAAATTGTTTTTCTAAACAACACTGACATATACATACATACAGGCAAAGCAAAGGTAAAACAACGTCATCTTAAAATTGGTTTAAACATAGATGTTGTCAATTTTAAAATTTCTGATTTAGACAAGGTTTAAAAAACGTTTTTTAAGTTAAAATTCTATTATGAATACAATTTTAGCGAATATTGCTTAAACAACATTTGAAATACTGTTTAACATTTTTATGAATACGGCTGTTAGTATGTATATTTGTATTTGTATGTAGAAGAGCGACAAGAACAAATGATTAGTAATCAAACCAGCGTTGCCGATGTCTGTGTAATTATCCGAAAATGGGACAAACAATTTTTTCTTGAACTATGTATTTTGGGATTATACATTCTTTTGTGTAATTTTTGTGCAATTTCGCCCCAAAATTATACACAAGTAAATTGTTTAATTAAAGATCTGGTTGTACTTGTCCTGAATAATTTTTTTCCTTTTATTTTCAAACTGTTTATTCAGCAGAATGACTTTTCAGCAAGTTAAAATGAATAAAAACTTACATGAAGAATAAATTGTCATCTGGCCAGGCCAATATTCAGGGGACCTTTTTGTTGCTGTTGTTGTTGTTGAAAATCAAATATTGGAATAAAAAATTGCAATATATGGCATACAGTAATACCTAATTTATATCAACCATTTAAAAAAAAATTAGTTGCATGAAATTTTTTTCATTTGTTAACAGGAAGCCTGAAAAAGCAAATCAGATCGAAAAAATTTGCTGAAAATGCTTCAGAGATTCATGTTACGTAATATTTTATAAATCACTCCTTTTTTTTGGCGCTGGAATTAGCGAATAGAATAAAGTTTCGTGCAACAAATTTCATATCAAAATGCATAATGAAAATTAGTTATAAATATAACAACGCAGCAAAAAATTACACCTTACCATCAGAACTACTTGCTATATAAGGACTTACTTTTCTGATTACCAACTCTCTTTACTCGCTTACAAAACACATTAACTAAAATTAAAAAAAATAATGTACAAGTTAATAAATGAGGAGAATGATTCTTTTAGATTTAATAGATTACGTGAACAAGTTGCCAAATAAAAAATTAAATTTAAAATTTTTAAACGCATTAATAATCCCAAATTATTATTTTACTTATTAAGCAAAATATTTTTTTTATTAAAAATACATTGAAATTGATTATTGAGGGGTTTATTTTAGTCTCACGCCTTGTTATAATCATTAAGTTGATAATCCAGTAGGGAAGAGCTTCCACCAAAAACGCTTAATTCCAAACCCGATTACCTTTTTTAGAATTTTTTTGCTGGGAAGCTGTAAAAGCAAGGTGGCGTCAAATTAGTCATCGTGCCGGAAGATGCTATAATTTTTTTTCAAATAGGATTAAATATCTTTGACATTTATGGCATAAAAAGGTGCAAAGTATCAAATATAAGGCATGATTTTTTATACTTCTCAAGAGAGCGGAATATTTTTTTTAGATTTTTTGCACAACTTTTTATCGCAAATTATCATGAGCGATGAATTGCGATTACTATCATGAATTATCATGAATGCGAAATGACATATCAGTATCTTTATTGACACTGACGTATATAACAGTCAAGAATGATAAAATAAAGATTACGCCTTGCGCATGATTTACCGTTTGATGACGTAGTAGTCCCCTCGCAAAGGTTACCAAGTCTGCATCACATGTGAAATTTAAAATTTCTTGCAAGAAATTCATTTAGTTTGTTGTAGTTGGCAGCTCTGTAAGTTATTTACTCAGAGAAATCTCCAAGAAAAAAATTAAATGTTGTTTAAAAGCTGCACAACTAAAAAAAAATAAAAAACAAAATAAAGTGAAGAGATAAGAAAAAGAGCATACATGAAATGTGCGTGTGTGTATGTGTGTAATAGCTCTACAACTGAATTTTACTAGCCAATGAGAACGCAGGTACAGTGACGTCAGAGTTCCATCAAGCGCAGAAAAGTTTTTTTATTCTTGCGGGATGGCGTAATCTTTATTTTATCATTCTTGATAACAGCAATATCCTCGTCAGTGCGCACTCCTTGCATACGGGTTGGTGGATTAATGGCCAAAAAAGTGAAAGAGTTGAGAAAGAAAGCTTGAAAAGTCTGGCCGATGGGTCAATTATGACGAACATAAATAAAATAGACGTAATTTACGAAACACATTTCTCACACAGCACGAATTTTGATAACAAAATCCAATGATTTGAAAGTGTTGCTCGTTTGTTAGTGTATTCATAGTCAAATGGAATTGACACAAGTTACGAATATTTTTTTTACACTAAAAAATTTCACACTGAAAACAATAGTAAAAAATCGCCGGATATATGTATTCTTAAATAAAAAGCATTACTTAGTCCTAATTTACACTAAGCAAGTCTTATTGCTAAGCTGATTAGTTTGTTGGAGCGAGAGAGACGAGGGGAACATAAAAGTTTATTTTCCCCTCGTCTCTCTTCCCTAAAAAACGAATCAGCTTAGCAATAAGACTTGCTGAGTGTAAATTAGGACTTATTATCAAACACAAACTTTGTTTTGTGTAGTTTATAACATTTTGGATAATTTTGAAGGTTGGTCTGTGTAAAATTGAATTTCGATTCCGCCAATAAAAAAGGAAATACAAAAATGTGAGAGCTGTACATAGCTGCCAGATTTTTTCTCGACAAAAGCTGAATATTTAAAAAAAATTTTAGTTATTATAAACTAAGCATGGAAGAACATTCACAGTTTTGCAAAAACTGTTCCTTGATAAATTGAGTCACAGTTGTGATTAGTGATTTTTCAATCGCTGTGAAAAACTAACAGGTTTCGAAATATGGCTCATCTCTAGTGTATAACATTTTTTTAGGGATGAACCTTTTGTTTATTTGTTTTCTTGTTCGACTACTAAAATTTTTAAGATTCTGTTGTCATTTATTCTGTTGGCATCCACCAAAAATCAATATTGAGCAAAATTAAAACAACTTTAATTGTTGGTGAATTTTAAGGCAACTGAAACTTGAACTTGCTTTAAATTTGTTTTACATGTTTTTTTTTCTTCAAATTTTATCTGTTAACTAGACTAGTCAACTGTAAAACTTTTTAAACTTTTATTGCCAAGAAAATTTTGCTAAGTTTATTCAAGCACACAAATTGATATTTATACAAATGTGTAATTTTTTTAAAGCTAAAATGCTGGAAAACTTAAAATGTTCAAAATTAAAAGAAGGCAGCGGTCATAAAAATTTATAAAATTTAACTTTACAACATATTTTGTGCGAGGTACTTGTGTTCATTTTCCTTTCATGTTTTCATGCTTCTGGCTTTTCTTTTTTTTGTTCAAATTGCGCCTTCCTAGTATGCCTCTGCAGCACTTGTGCACCTGCTGTTCATCGCCTTCATCTGCTGTATCATTACGATGCAGTCCCCCAAGACCATTAGCCAAAGATGGTTGACTGCATAAATCAAACTACAAAATATTTGAATAAATGAATGGAATACCTGAAGTACTTAAATTTATGCTTTTGTTCAATCTGACATAATGTAAAGAAATTCACATACAATTACACATTTCTCGATTTGAACATAAAATGATGCATAAATAGTTTTAATCGTAGCATGCAATCTAAAGTGGTTACATAAGTTGTTGAATTTTTGGGAATGAAAAGTAAACTTAAAATGAATTTAAATTTTATCTATAATAGATCTATACACAATAAATGTTTCCTTTCATACGTAGTTGCAAATATGATTTACATTTGTATGTATACGTTTCTTTGTTTGAGGACGTTACTGACAAGTTCTATAATTAAAAGTTTTGGTTACATACTTTCATTATCCCAAAATGAAATTTTATAATTTTTAATTTAAATAATTGAACATTTCTCAAGATTTTCGTAGCGTTTGGTACGAACTGGCAGGTAAGTATTAGGGATTTAATTAAAGCTTGTGTTTTCTGCATATAAACCAAATTAAACCGTCTTAAGTCAACCGATCACGTTTCTTATATACTGTAAAAAATCATGTTGAAACTAGAAAATGTGGAATATTTGCAATTGCTTAATTTATACTATGTGACAGAAAAATATCCTTCCAACTCTTTTTAACCCCCGACCAAAAAAGGGGCGTTATAAGTTAGTAGTGTGTCTATGTGTATTTGTGTATCTGTGTGTCTGTCCGTGTCCATGTACAGCCCAAACGGCTGGACCGATTTCTATTTATTTTTTTTTCTGTTTGAAAGGTGATTTGATCGAGAAGGTTCCTAACTATGTTTGAAGAAAATCGGTCCAGCCATTTAGAAGATATCACATCTTTTCTAGAAATATCGCGGGTTTTTAAAATTTTTAATTTTTGTTATTAATAACACTATGCATCAGAAGAAGACTTTTGGAAATATACGCGGACTGTATGTTACTCGTATAGGTGATAGCGACGTTTGTATTGTATTGATATGTTAACAAAAGTTGTTCAACTTTAGCGTAGCTTCATTTTTGCCAAATATAGATTAAAAACATTAGGAGTACCTTGAAGTTATTTTGAAAAAAGTGAAACAAAAGTTTTCCTTAATTTTCACAAAAAAAAGTGCACAGGAAAAACTAAATTTAATTTTCAGTAAGCAAATTCATTGAACCATTAAATATTTTCTATGAACGCGGACCTATAAATAAATTTTTAGATTCTGGGGGGCTATTATGTAATTCGATTCGAAACGAAAACTGTTCGAATTCGTATGTTATTAACATTGCAATTCGAACATATTTCCATATTAACCCCCTGATAACAATTTTATAAAAATTTAAATTTAACAGAGTTCGGGCGAAAGAATTTGTAATTTAAATGTATTGGTGTTAATCTTATTTGTCGATAGGAACAACGCACTGTTGTGCTCTTGTTGTTGTTTATTTTTATTGATCGTATTGTTGCCGACAAATAGCCGACAAATGGCAAATCAAATTGGAATAAACCATTTAGTGAATCAGTAAAAAATATATACTAAATTTTATTTCAAACAAACATTTGTTTAAAAATTTTTTGGTCATAATTATTTCTGTGTGCAAGAAGAAATAAATTTTTTTTTGGCATAAGATGCCAACAAGATTTGTTTGATAAACTCTTACCTACATTATTGCTATATATGTTTAAGAGCTATCACCAAGTCCGAATAAGCTGACAACACCATTTTTTTTGAGGTTGAACTTATCTTCGAAATCTTTGGAGGCCCATTAGGTAAAAATGGGCAGCAAAATCGCCAAACTGAGTGTAGAGTTTTATTACGCTTTGATAGTAGAATTGCAGCTATAGCGTCAAGTCCTTGTGATCATAATATTATATAATACAGTGTAATGTCAATTTTGAATGTCTACTAAGATTTTGTATTATTTATTTCTTTGTATTAAAAGGCACTAATTCCCCGAAGGTACACAGAGAAAAAACTGCCTCATAGAATCAAGAAGATTTTCTCTATGAACCGTTTTTAGGCTAAGGGGTAACCCAGCAAAAAGAAGCGAAGATTTTTTCATAGAGATTCCTTATTAATTTTATGTGGTAAATCTTATTAATTTTATCAAGAAGAAAACCACATAAAATCAAGAAGAAATCTTGTTATTCACAACTTTTTTTACTCAATTTCCGTTATTTTTGACAAAAAAAAAATACAATCAATAGATAAAAACTTCTTGATTCTATTAGGATTTCTTATAAATTGTAAACTATAGGGATTTCTTAAGGATTATATTAGGTTGCCTTGCTGATTTTTTTAAAAAGGTTTTCTTCTTAATTTTATTAGGTTGCCTTATTGATTGTTTCAATAAGGTTTTCTTCTTGATTTTAGTAGGTTCCTATATGAGTATGTGTAGAGCATCTTATTGATTTTTTTAATAAGGAAATCCTCTTGATTTTATGAGGTGTCTTGTTATTTCATATCTATAAATAGACATAGAGACAATTTTTTTCATGATCTTTTTCATTTTTGTATAAGAATGTTTGCACAATAATTTCAATGGTTATTTAGGCTGCTTGTTAGCATATTAGTTAGAGTGCTTGTCTATCAGGTAAAAGTTTGCTGGTTCAAAATACTTGGTGAGTAAGTTAGTTAAGAATATAACTCAATGTATATGTATGTATGTATAAATAAATAACATCTACAATATACTACATACATACATACATACATATGTATATGGTATAGAATTTAAATGAAAATACATAAGTACAGAGAATAAAGACGCATTTTTTTTATTTTTTTATTGAAAAAATCAATAAGATAACCCCATAAAAACTACAAGATTTCTTCTTGGTTTTTTCAAAAAGGTTTTCTCTATGAAATTAATAAGATTTCCTTGTTGAAAAAAAAAACCATAGAGATTTCTTATTGATTTTGTTCTATTTTATGAGGTATTTAGTAGGTACTGTTTTCTCTGTGTACTTAAAAATTAATATCTATAACTTCATGTTTTCTTTGTCAGCAAGGACCTTATCGCTTATGCAAACTGTGTTATCCAATTTCCCATAACTGACATTAAATTCTTTAACGTTAATGTTGAATTGTTTACTTTTAGCTTTAATAAAAATTTATTCACAATTGTCACTTATTAAAATTTTAGGTTAACATCATTTAAATTTATTTTTATATCCGCTTAATAAAAAAAATCTTTTCTATATTTCAGGTGAGTTTCTTTTAATAACTCAAGGGCACTTAAGATGCATTGAAATGGAACAAGGGAATAAAAAAAGAAACATACATATAGTAGGTAAGTTTTTCTAATAAAAATACAGTGTTGTATAAGCATTTTCTTCAGTACAAATTTATACAAATACGTGCATATACTTACCATTATAAATACAAATTACAAAGCAATGTACAGTGAGATATTTGAACAATCTCGATGGACAAAATTAATGAAAAAATTAATAACGAACTGGAATATTTTTATACATATAATACAAAACAAAAAGAAGAAATAATACTGTTACAAAAATTAACATAAAAGGAAACAGGAAAAAATGGCTAGGATATGAGCAAATAAAATGCTGCAGACATTTTTTTTAAACAAACATTTTATGGTGAATATTCTTAGCTCAGCTTAATTTGCTGGTTTGTAAGTTTAAATAATTATCCGCACCATTCTTTGAGGTAAATGTGTGTTCATATTATTTTTTTTATGAGCCATACAGTTTTTTTCAAATACATACACAGACAAAACGAATTGTAAATATAATTAATGTTTTTGTTATATTAATTAAATAATAATAAACAATTTTTGTAAATGGGCATTTCCTGAGAAATAGCTGTTTTTTACAACGTAATGCCAGGTCATATTTTATGTATATGTATCCTGAAATCCTTAGGTTTGATTGTTAGCATTTATTTCAGTGAATATAGAGCTTATTAATAACTTCTCATATGTAAAAAAAAATTTTAGGGAAATTTTTTTAGATTTAATTGAACTGTAGTGAATTTTAATCAGAAATAATTTCTTTATCAGGCTTAAGTTCAGTAATTTCAATTCTTACCGAATGAAATATTTTTATTAATTAATGTGAGTATCTAAAGAAGAGAACAAAAATTAAACTAGACTTTATTAGCTGGGGGAAATACCGATATTTTTCTGTGCAGCCACGCACTTCATCAGCACCCATGTCTATCTACTGGGGTAGAGATTATTATTAACATCAGCTATTTAACTTAAATTTTCTATGAAATGGAATATGAGAATTGATTTTGTATTAGATATCGACCGAAGGCGTTTTTTTTGGCCGAAGCCGAACTTCGACTAAAATCCTAAACTTCGGCCAAAACCGAAGCCGAAGCCGAATGTTTTAAATTTTATAAATGATACTTACGTTTTATATGATTTAAGAAAAAATTTTGCTTTTTTGAGATCACTGAAATAGCTGTAATATCTATTGGATACATAACAAGAAAAATAAAACTATTTTGTAATTTCTAGATTGCTTTTTCATATGATCACTTACAAGAACGTCCAAGTAAAAGAAAATAGAAAGCAACAGGGTTGTATTTCAAAGCAACCCTTTCAAAACGTTAAACACAATAGAAACTGTCGGCGAGCAACGACCAAAAATAATGTTATTTTTCAAGCTTGGAATGAAAAATATTCGGCTTCGGCTAATCGGCCGATTTTTTCCATAGGCCGAATGTTGGCCGATTACTAATTTTTGGCCGAAGCCGAAGCCGATTAATCGGACGAACTCTATTGTGTATACAATTATTGATTTACCTTTGGTAAATACATTTGTAAGTATCACTATTCATTTTCAGTTTTTCCATTATCTATTTAGGTTAGCACGAAGTTATATCACTCTACTTAAGTATGTTTAACTATTCTTACTTATCTGTTACGATCATTACATTAATTATTTTTACTTATTCGATGCACCATCGGTACATACATGTAAGTATTATTGTAGTGGCTTTATGTTACTTTGTTTTTGCTTTCCACAATTTACTTCGCTTTCTAGCATTCTGAAGCAGTGATGAAGCAAGTGAACAGTGATCGCCAAGTGAACATATTTTTGTCAGCTAATACAGTCTAGTTTAATTTTTATTCTCTTCTTTAGATACTCACATTAATTAATAAAAATATTTCATTCGGTAAGAATTGAAATTGCAGAGCTTAAGCCTGATTAAGAAATTATTTCTGATTAAAAAAATTTTTTTAGCATGAGTTTCAAACTGTTTTTCCACATTTTGTCGTACAAATGTCCCGTAACGCCAGAAAAGAATGTAACAAATACAATTATGTAACTGTAAGTTAGAAGAAAATCAGAAAAACATTTCCAGTTAAATGTGTCAGCGCTATCAGAACCCCCGACGCAGTTTTTTGCTTATCTGCGAATAACACTAAATGTCTTTGGGCGGAATCTAACCGGCAACCTATGGAATAATGGGCTAATGTACTTATGTATCAATCCTTTAAGAGAAAGTCGTTATTAAATACGCAAATCATGAATATGCACAAAACATGGTTTCTTATGTTTCTTTTACAAGTGCGCGTTCCGCTATGATATAATTTAGCAAATAATATAAAAAGGACGTATCTCAATTTTTTTCGCAGTCGTGTTTTAACGTTTTCTGGGAGGCAACTATACGTTGCATCCTCTGTGAAAATTTTAGTACGTTACAGTTCAAAATCAAAGAGTTATGGCTACTTAAAAAATTATTTCTGCATGTTTATCCTTTAGTTTTTCTTAAGCTTTTTGCTTCTCCTATAAAATATCGAAAATTCGAGTTCCGCCCTTCTTATATTAAGCCATCGATATATGTATATATATGTAGGTTCCCGTCGTTCAGGAGCCTCAATATATAATCCCTGAACATATCCCTATTCTGCGCCAACGCCTTCACTTCTTCCCAACTCTTGCTACTGCGGTTTACTTCGGCCTCAATTTGTCTTCTCCATGTGTGAGCTGGGCGTCGCCTTCTTCTATTACCTTGAGGGTTCCAATCTACGGCAATTCTAGTAATGTCATTCGTGTGCCTTCTAAGGGTGTGGCCAATCCAGTGCCATTTCCGTCTCTTTATCTCAATTGATAGGGATTGTTGGGTTGCTCTTCTCGAAAGCATATGATTTGATATAGTTCTCGGCCAGAATACATGTAGGATCTTACGAAGACCTTCTTGTGGTTGACGCAATACTTTTTAGATTAGATGCCTTGGGATTTAAAGTTGTAGCGTACGCGGACGATGTGGTAATAATGGTCTCAGGAATGTTCACGGACATGATTAGTGATATCATGTCCAACGCTTTGGGCACACACTTAGTAACTGGGCTACAGACTGTGGGCTAGGAGTGAACCCAAACAAAATGGAACTTGGTACTATTTACCACAAAGACCAAGGTAAAGAACTTTGGACTTCCTCAGATGAATAATCATGAATTTAAGCTATCGAACAACGCAAAATATCAAGAAGTTATACTGGCCCATAAACTTTTATGGAAACTGAATATTCAACACAGGGTTACAAAGCAACGGTAGCATCCCTGCAGGAAATGGAACTGACACAAGACTAGCCACGTGACCGGTCCCCAAGTGATAGGGACCAGTCCGAGTTCTAACACTTCCTATGAAGCGGACCAGTCACTTTTACATGGGGATGGCCTAGGATGGGGTTAATTGATACTTTGTATGCACCTTGTGACTTGTCACTGAACTATCCCATAGGGACCTATTCGATGTTAATAATATGAATTATTTATAAATAAAATTTCGACATTTAACTGTAACAATTAACGCTTATATATTTTTTTATTGTTACAAATGCAATGACATTTTTTTTTAATTTTATTTTTAATCTGAAAATTTTTTGAGATTCGAACCGACAACCTCGTGCATGACAGGCTGGCACACTACCCACTCGACCACAGGGCCACTCATATTTCAAAAGTATAAATACCATTTAAGCTTAGGTTAATATCTAAGTATAGTTACGGGACTGATCCCAGAGTCACATTGAAGGGAGCAATTAACATTATATTTACACTATTTGATAGGTCCTGTGTTCGACCACATCGAACATGTTCAGTGCAGATTACTACAATACTAGATTGAGTCCGAATTAAATTGGCTCAAGATCAAGACGATACACCACGAAAATGGTCAATATGCCACCATTTAAACGATATGACTTTTTTCACCATACACTACTACGTACTTTTGATAACACCCACATTATCTCCAGTTATAGGACGAGTACATTTGGATCAATTGTCACCAAATTTTCTGCAGGGATACTACTCCTGTCGAAGGATGTTTGGATCTAAAAACGGCCTAAACCCCAAAATATTTAAATGGATGTATACAGCAATCGTGCGTCCAATACTAACTTACGGCTCTATAGTATGGTTGCCTGCCACAAGTAAGAAATACGTGGTAGATCAACTTTATAGAATACAGAGATCCTCTTGCGGAGGAATAACAGGATGTTTACGTACTAATCCTTCAGAGGCTCCGATCGATCCGATCGGTATCCTCAAGCAGTGCGGCAAGATTAGCGGCATCTGGATAGTGGAGATCAAGGTCCTATGGCCATGCCAGAATCCTGGATCAACTACCCCCTTCGCTGAAGAGATCTACTGATTACATGGTACCTCATATAGACTTTGATAAGGTGTTTAAGGTTTTGATTCCATCCAGATGGGAGTGGAAGGGTGGCAGAATAGTAAGAGAATATGACGTCATAATTTACACTGATGGATCAGGAATGGTATGCGGTGCGCGCACAGGAGTATTTTCTGGCGATCGCGTCGCTTTTATTCCTGAGATTATATATCACTTCGTGTATTCTAGTCGGGCAGTGCAAGAGTTTTTTATCTAGACTGGGTGGTCAGGCTGACCTCACCCTCATCTGGGTTACAGCACATAGCAATTTTTTACCTTGCTAGAGCTGGCTCTGCTATGAATGCCTCCAATGCCGAATCAGTATCCATGCCGTTTGGTGCTATTAGAAGCGGTATATTCAAGCACTATATCTATAAGGCTGAATGTAGGTGGCGCAATATAGCCACGTGCAAGGTTGCTAAGAAAATGTGGCCTTGCTAGGCGCTCAATACAATTAACAAATATAAACCATAGGGATATCTTTTTTTTTTGAACAAATACAACACAACACAACTCGCAAAGCGATAAGCTTGTCTGCGGAAAACATGCAGGGTCTATGGCGGGAATCGAACCCACTGCCTCTGGACAGAGAGGCTATCATCGCTACCACTCAGCCACGGGGTCATCTCGAGGCTTGTTGCAGTCATGACGGGACACTGGACTGTCGGCCGACATGCTAATAGGATTGGCCTGTCCTATAATAAGTTCTGCCGAAGTTGTCGAGAAGAAAGCAAAGAACAGATAATCTGCCACTTTCTTTGCGAGTGTCCAGATTTGCATCTCTCGAGACACAAATTCTTAGGAAGTCATGTACTTGACGATCTTTCTGATTTATCTGAGATTGGGTTTAATGACCTTATCAGATATCTCAACGCGCCAGGTTGGATCTAGTAACGATTACTATTTCAGTATACTTAGATACGGTTCTACATAGGTTGACACTGATGACTGTAGTGCTCTTTTCAAAAAGGAATCATCTAGATTTTACTTGAATGCCTCCGTGTAGTAGACAGCCACATAAAAAAACCAACCAACAATACGTTGAAAGTACGGCGGCACTTAAAAGTTTCCAAATACTATGGAGAGCTTTCCAAACAACAGCTGTTTCACATATTATAAAAGAGTAAGGTTATCAACATGTAGAAAATTAGATTAAAATTACATAAAAACACATTTTATGAAACCCAACGAGCATCAGATGCATTTTTCTAAATTTTTGTTCCGTGATATCAAACTATGTACGGTATATGTTGTATATTTATGAAAATTAAACAATATTTTTTTTTTAATTCGACCACATGATGTTCATGTGTATGTTTTCAATAAGCACACACACGCAGAAAATCAGATGGTATGCTCATAAAACTTAAATAGAATTTATATATAGAAGGTTGGGCATTTAAATATTATTTTATAAAGTAAAATCTAAATTTAACATTTATAAATGCTGTTTCTGTTATCCTATGTATTTCTAACTGTATAAGGGCGTAGAAAAATTAAATAGCTTCATATCGAAGATAAATTATTTGCTGGGTTGTGTTAAAGTTTCTAATCCTACTACGCTTACTTTTCTTTTATGATTTTCAAATATTATTATTTGTGAATTCTCAAATAGTTTTTTAAAGTGTGTGCATAAGATAAGAGGTTTATTTCTGACTGTTCGAAATATGTGGATGAAGTCTGCTGACAGCAACAATGTAATGCATATAGACAATGGTGAACCACTAACAAACAAATTTCAATTAAAATATTTTTTTTTGTTGTTGTGAGAACAAGATTCTGTACCATCTTTCCACGTTATTTTACTTTAAAAGTACATTTTCCTAAACAATTGTGGACATTTTTAATTGAAAAAAAGTGCGCACATTAGCGTTGCTTTTAGTATAAAAGAGATTTGAAAGCTTTAAAGCATGAGTTCAAAAAAATTTTATGCATTATTCACTCATCATTTAGAGAAAACAAGGAAAAAGGACATTACCGCACCAAATTCATCCGCATTAGAGCACTTTAAGTGCAGCAATGTAAATTGGATTAAGAAACACCTTGACTAAAAACTTATGTTTCTTATTAACTACTAATCTATTTAATTACACTATGCAACAACGATAGAAGTACCAAAGGGTGGTAAAACCCTATACCCATTTTGGGGATTTTGGTGACCAATTTTTTTTAAGGGCTTCCAAAGATTTCGAAAATCAGAATAACTTAAAGGGCCTTCTAAATTTTTGCTAACATTATTTAGCAAAGTTGTACCTACGGCAAAGCTGAAAAGCTTTTGTGAACATATCAATATAATTTGAATATTGTCATTTTGTACAATTTTTCAACGCTGAAATTTTGTTGAAAATCATATAATCAAATGCACACTTCTCTGTTAAGTTTCAGTAGCAGTTTGTGTAAAATAAATTAATTTTTTCAAGCAATTTTTTTTTTGGAAAAAATAGAAGAAAGATATATTTTTTTTCACTTTTTTCAGCATAACTTACAAAGACTAAGTAATAAGAATATTTGGTAAAGCAACAACAACAACCTTAAAATAGTAAATACTAAAATTTGCTACACAAGAAATGCAACAATATCCAAGAAAGTGAAAAAGATGCAATGAAAGTATGGTCTAATTAGTAAAGAATTAAAATTTTTAGGCGGAAAAGTGGGCTTAATGAGGTATTTAGGATGCCAAGGCACGTTCAGATTATATTGATATTGGACAGGTTGTCCAGCATCACCATAGCTACAACTTTGCCAAATATTGTTAGCAAAAAACAAGTTAAGTTAAGTTATTATTTAAGTTATTCTGAAAAAAACTGCAAAAATTAGTTCCCTTAATTTTTGCACAAAAAAGTGCACGTAGAAATGGTAGACTCTTAGCTAGATTATTGCTATATATAGCTAAGAGCTATCATTAAGTCTCAATAAGCTGTTGGTTAAAAACTGATGACAACATTTTTTGAGGGTGCACTGATTTTAGAAATCCTGGAGGCACATAAAAAATTGGTCACCAAAATCTCCAAACTGGGTATAGGGTGTTACTACCCTTTAGTAGTACTATTGAACCTATACTGTCAGGACCGTATGTTTTTCCAAAACTCTCAATTTGTTGCATAGTGTTATCAAAACCTTTGGTTTTTTTATCTAGATTGTACAAGGAGGCAGCCAGTTTATAGCACAATTGTGCAGAATTCGCTTCACACATTTCTTTTGTTCTTTAATTTATGCTAGGAACACAATTCGGACCAACACAGAATTTTTCGTTGCAAACTTTCGTCGTCAGAAATAAAACACGTGTATGCACATACAAATTAAATCACCGCCGCCGTCGTGCGTGACAAAGTATCGATAGGTTTATTTCTCTCTCTCTCTTAAAAAATAATTTTCTCTCCTTTTGCACAAAACAGTAACAAACTTTATCAATTATAAGAGCTGCTATTGTTTCGTCGTGGTTGTGCTTCACATGACGAATTTACTCAGCGAATTCCTATCGATGAATTTGTCACCAGGGCGACATGCGCCGTTTATCCCAGTTGTGCTCTAATCATTACTCGTTGGTCAGATGATGATCAATTCACCTCCTAACCTTTCACGCAATAGCACATTGTGCAACATATTAAACAACGTATGATGTATAAATTAAATTCGAAAGAAGAGAATGCAAAATAAAATTGGACACAATAATCGTGTTATTTTGGTTTACAATTTCTATTTTATTTTGGATAATAAAAACAAACACTTGCTATTGACCATAAAAGAAAGCAGCACTTGTAAAATGTTATTGTTTTAACCCAGTTAAGTATCCCAACTAGGAATGCACTTTTGTTATAAAACTGATGTTTAAAAGATTTAATTTTAGGTTTTATGACCGCCTATATAATGCATTATTTTTATGCAGTTTGCTGCAAATATGCACATTGTAAATCTATAAATGTGTGCAAAGCACCCAATAAAGTTTATTACAATTAATATACAAATATACTTAAAAAAATAGGCCAATAAAGGAAGGAAAATAATATGGCATACAAGAACACCGCGAATTGTTGTTCTTGTTGGTATGGCTTAGCAAAAAGAAAATAAATATATACAAACATATACATATATATATGTATTAGGGTGGGTCATTTGGTTTTGCCAACAGGCGTCTAGTAAAACTTAAATCTACACAAAATTATAAGATCATTACCCTGAGAAAGTAGGGGTCTAAAATGTAGCTCCCGCCGAGTGGCATCTAAATTCAAGCTTTTCGTTGGGTAAAACTATTTATAGCCAAATAATAAAGAGTTAAAATAAAAAAAAAATTAAGAACGACGCAATCAGAAAAAAATTCCTTTGTTATTTTTTTTAATTTTATAGCTATGCTACGAGTATTTATGTAACAACACAGGAGGTAGGACGTGATTTTCGTAACAAAAATAATTGATACTGTTCCAGTTATAAATTTAGTTTTGTTTTGAATTCTTTTTATTTAAAGCTAGAGTACGAATAAAAACGAAACAAATTGTTTGCGTTTGTTTTTTAACCGACTTAAAAAAAGAAGGAGGTTAACAATTTGTCTCTATTTTTTTAGGTGTGTATCTTCATAACTCAGTACATTTTGGACCGATTGTAAAATTTTTGTTGTTGTCTGAGAGGTTATAGCTTTCCATTGGTCCCATTGTAAAAAAAGTTTTGTATATATATGTATATAGTGCTGTTTGAAGGTGGTACCAGTAATACTAAAACTAAACACATAGAAACATGCCCGGTAAAAAAATTGCAAGTACCTTTTATGTATGTGCTTAGTTACCAATATTGCTGGTACCAACTTCAAACAGCGCTATAGGTACCTTGCATATATAAAAATGATTTATTTAACTAGATCTATATTATTTTTTAGCTTTTTAGTGCTTATTTTTGAAGTCGGTATAATTTTTTTTTAAAGTTTTATGTTTCGTTCTTTGAAGTGAGTGAAATGGAAACAGATAAGAAAATAATGGAAATAAATGGGAGCATATTCAAATAATTGCGGTGACTTTGACATCATATAATATAACTTTATTGCATTGTTATTTAACACATTAAATTTGCTTTATATAGCTAAGCAGCTTAGCTATAACCGGGTTTCCTAAGAAATCTGTCTTTTTTTATTTATTATAATTCTTTTACATTTTTCTCAATTGTTCATGAAATATTGCGTGTTCAAAATTTAAACTTGGCCACAGTAAATATAAGAAGTTATTTATCAACATTTATTTTTTTAAGAGTTTTAAAATTTAAATTTTTCGAGAAAGTCACCCGGGAACATAAGGTTAGTAAAGTTTGACCTCTGAAGATCGTAAGGTCAACTCATAGCACATACCATTTGAAAGGCTATTTTCTGCTCTTTAACGTGACACCTCAAAGGAACATCTAAGATAAGTAGTTTTAAATATATACATATTTTATAAAGTCAGTTTTTTCCAAAATTTTTATAATTTTGAAGTCGGTATATTTCGCAAAGTACTCGTAGAACGTTTAATTATTCAAGATTTCTCATGATGAATCATACGTACAACATTTCATCAAAATCGGAATCGAAAATTTTCCAAATGTTAATTTTGTTATTTGGCTATAAATATGTTTAGCCAACGTAAACCTTGAGTTTTGATGCCTCTGGCGGGAGCTAGGTTTTCATTTTACAACCCTAGTTTCTTAAGGTAATATTCTTAGAATTTTGTATAGATTTCGTTTTTGCTAGATGCCTTTCTACTTGATACCATCGATATGTATTATACTCAGCGGCAAGCTTTAAAGACTTGTTTGGGAAATTTTAGAATATTTTAAAAAGTCTTGCTCTAACTATTTTAAGACTATTGGACACTCTCACCCAATAAAGATTCCATAACATATTATAAATTTATAGCATTATTGTATTTTACCAACCAAATTCTTTGATTTTTTTTCTTTTAAAGCACTTGTGTCTTTTTTTTCTTAAGCTCCTTGCAGCACTAGAAGTAATAATTATTCCGGCAAAATATAATGTAATAACCAATAGGATTATTTCTTAGAGTTTCTCTACATGACATGTGACGTTTATATTTTAACTTACAGCTCCAATAATCTTTTGTAAGAATAAAATAAAAAGTGCAGTGCCACAATTGTTCATCTATTAAATTACTTTCACAGGTCTTCTACAGACAACAAAGCAAATTTGATTTTCCTTTTTTTTGCCACTCTTAACGTTTATTTACTTATACTTTAAAAAACAATATTTATATCCCTAAAATAACACAATCAGACGTGACAAGCAAACACTTTAAGTTTTAGGATTTTGTATTATTTTTGCTCTGTGGTCCTAGTTGCTTTTCCCCATATTGAGCCACTTAAAAAAATACATGCTCAAAATGAAAATACAACACATTGTCAGCAAACAAATACAAACATATGTTTGAGAGTGAGAGAGACATTAACACGTAGATTTTTAAGTAGGAAGAAAAACAAGTAAACAAGATTGGTCTAGAGACAACAACAAAAACAAGATATATAATAACAAAAAATAATAATTACTGGAACAACAACTACTGTTTATAGTATCCCAGGTAGCATTTTTTATCATAATCCAATCGTTTCCGAATCAGCTTGACGGGAAAAATAACCGTATATGAGCTAATTTTTCGATCATAAATGATACTCCCGTTGTGAGAAAATGGTACCCTACAGATGAATCATACCAAAGAATCAGTTATGATACGATTTGCTGATTATTTTTGAGCAATTTTCATATTAAATCATTTAAATCATCTTTTTGCGGTTTGCATGATGTTCCTCTATTTTCAAGAAATCATTATTTGATCATATAGATGAATCATAAGTGAGTCCTCTTTCAATCGCCCAAGTGATAAATCACTTTTTAATCATCAAAAGCGATCTGTAGAGAATCATATAAGATATTTCTGCCAAAAATGATCACCCAAATGCTAGCTGGGATAAACTTTATACGAGCAGCTTACAAACATACATACATTAAATTTGAGCACGAACATATAACCACATACATACATATTCGTATGTTTGTATATGTATTGCATACATTCACATGTATAATAACAATTGCAATTTACTTGTGCTCTGGTTATGTGCTAAGGCTTTTGGGTAAAACTAAATGCTGTGCAAGAGCCAGTGTTCCCAGTTTAGGGGATTTTTTTTCGTGATTGGGGATGAAAATTTCGTATTGGAGATCTGGGGATTTGTTGGGGATGATAACCAAATTTGAGGGGATTTTTGGGGATGAGAAATCAAAAATTGGGAATAAGCTCTAGAAAAAAACTGGCAGCACTGGCAAGAGCAGAAGATAAAATAGCTGAAGGTCAAATAAGAATGATTTTTTAACTAAGAAATATGCGTCTGCACGCAAAGAAAAGATATGGTTCTAAAATGGTTGAGAAAACAATACTATGTTCTCTGAAACAAATGTGTGGTCGTTGAAAACTAGTTATTGTTATTTTAAACACTAATTTCGTTACGATAAACAGAGTTATGTTTGAATTTAATAATTACATTATTATATTCATAGCAAGTGCGATATGGTTAGAGTGTAACAATATAGTTTTGTTAAAAATGTATGACTACAATATAATTTGTATTATTGTGTAAAAATAATATGATGTAAATAACAATATAATGTTATCCAAAACCATACTATGTTAAGTTTAAAAAAATCTTTTTCAGAAACATTTTCTGTCAGTTCAGTGTTGGCTTTATAACGATGCAACCAAAAATAAAACGATTTATAAGACCTTTGCATATTCTTTTCAAATTGTATAAAGTTTTCATCAATTGGTTTTTTTAAAATTGTCCATGGAAAGAAAAAAAACGTCACGCACGTTTTACAAAATGATGACTTTTCTGTGGATTTCGTGACATACAAACATACATTTTATTTCAACAATATTAATCTATTTTTATTTCGGATTTACCGCACAGCTATTTTAAACAAAAGATTTGCCAGTAAATATATGTTTAAAAAACAAAATATTATTATTACATAAAATAATACTATGGTCGTATTTAACAATATTATCATAATATTAGAACATGGTATGGTAAGTGTCAATTATATTTAAGTCACATCTAACAATAGTGTTGTCTTATTTACGATAATAAGATTGGGTATAACAAAGTTAATTGGTTTTGTAGATAATATTATTATTAACTCAGAAAATAATATTATTTAAACTTTGTTTTTCAATTGACAATAATATGATTTGACTACAACCATATAATTCAATCATAGTATGTTGCTGTGTGATTATGGTTACCTCAACCATATTTTTTTTTTGAGTGTGGCAAGTCTAAAAATGTGTGTTACTATTCATAGTGTATGGTTTCTAATAAGGAAGAAGTATCAAGGCATATACGCAACAAAATGCAACACGACTTGTTGGAAGCATTTTTAGAATAAACACACACTTTAAAAATAGTTTAATTTGTTGTGACAAATTTAATCCTTCTGCTGAAATGCTAAAACTTTTTGATACAAGTACTATGTACAAAAAATTTCTGAGGCTGATGAATCAGAAGATTTCGATTCTGAAGTTTTTGAAATGGTAAACTTTGGTTAAAAATGTTTTTATACTTGTGTATATTAAACCATGTGTAATTTTTTCTTTACAAGTTTTATAGGTACATATTAAATTTATATGAATGTAAAGATACACGTAGCTATCGATATAAATGAGTTTTATTGAATAAGTATGTTATTTTTGTCATTATTTTTCAAATAAAATTAAAAAAATTTTATTTTTTTCACAAAAGAAAAAAAATTGAATAAAAAAATTAAATTTGGGGATTGTTGGGGATGAGAAATCAAAAATTGGGAATAAGCTCTAGAAAAAAACTGGCAACACTGGCAAGAGCAGAAGATAAAATAGCACAAACCTGAAAGCTGTTTGTATTCGAAATGAGCAAAAATAAAATGAACAATTTGAAAAAAGAAACAAAATAGCGGAAGACAACAACTGAAACATAAAGAGAAATGTTTAAATGTTTCCAAGTAAAAACCTGGTAATGACAGGATTTTCTTCACCACAGGCACACACACACACACCCAAAATTAAACTGTATGCAAAATACAGTTTTTGAAAAAAAAACTTGCTACCGCAGCAAAAAAGTGTAGAAAATTAACCTGGCTTACTACGTGTTCTTCTAAAAATTATAAAGAAATTGTATTGAAAACCAGAGGAGATTTACCCATACATATTTGAATTAAAAAAAAAAGTGGTTACTAATGGAACATTAGTTCGCACCCAAGGTGATGGAAATTTTATAGCTTATTTTTTACAAGTTCAACTTTTTCAATTCAAACAAGTACAGGAACCAAGAAAATCGATTTCATAACCACTTCTGGAGTTTTTAAAATTAAAATCTTTTGGGAAATTTTACGTCGATGATATTTCAATTCTTGAGTAGTTTATTTAATTCTCTCCACTAATAAATACATTTTGAACGTATTTTCATCTAATAATTTTTTTAACATCAATATTTTTTCTAATTAATAATAGAGGACTGCACGAGTATTGAAATTAAATACCATGATCATGCCCAAAGTTCATACGTACACCCTCAACTTTAACAAAAAAAAAAAAACTCTTGTATATTAAGTAAATAACTATAATATTTTTATTTTTCTTGTACGAATTTATAAAAAGAGGCTCTTTTTAACAAATCAAATATCAAAATGATATTTCGAACAATAATTTTATAAAAAAAAACAGCGGAATTCACTACATACCTTAAGAAATAAAATTTCCGTTCGTACACTACAATAATCCTAAAATTTTTAAGCTATTGCATAGCTTTGAGGGTGTAGACCGAATCAAGAAATTCCGTAATGCCGGCCATACACTACACAAGTTCAATGCTCAAGTCTGGCACTGCGTAAACTAAGCTTGTGAGACACACTATACAAGTAAACTGTGCATTTTTTATTTTAATTCGCCATAATGCTGGTGATTTTGTGTATAATTCTAGGAACTCTGTCCAGAGTATTTGTTCTGCGCTCATTTTTTGTTGTGAACTCTTAAAAAATCACTACACAATTGAGCGTTTGCAACATACACTACACAAGTTCACTGTACAGTTTTCAAACTTGAGCAAATATCAAAGTCATTTTGATATTTACTCAGTTCACTGCGTGAACAGCACAATTACCCCCATACAGTACACAAACGCACTGTGCAGTGAACTTGTGTAGTGTATGGCCGGCATAACGAAAATAAAAACCTAAGACTATTTTTATTTGAATCGCCTAGTGTATGTTAACCCCTAAAGTATGCTATTGGTTTCATTAACATACAGTATTGGTCCCAGTCCAGACTTGCATTTTTTGTTGCAGCAACTTTTTATTTTTTAGTGCAAAAGAGCGAGAGAGGAATACAAAAAGTATATATTTCTATTTCAACACTCTCACACATATTCAAGAATTGCTGCAACAAAAATTGCAAATCTGGACCGGCACTTGCTAGAACAGATTTTTACATGTAGGAAAACACAATGTGGCGTACTTAAGAGCAATCGTGGTTGACAAAAAATGATAAACACAAACAAACAGACAATTCGAAGGTTTTTTATTTAAAAAAATAAATTTGCATAAGTTGATAAAAAAAGATGCTAAGCAATAGCTTTACAGCGTTAGTCCCCGAGTGTCACACGTATTTTTTTTAAACTAGTTTAAGTATAAAAACTGGCTTAATTTTTCTTTAGTAATTACATCAATTTCTAATCTGATTTTTTTTTTCTAATTTAAGGTGTACAAATATGAATTTTGTTTTTAAAAAATAGTAAGTTCTGCTTTTCTTTAAAATAATGTTTAATAAAATATATTTTCATTTAACAGTTTTATTAAATAGAACCTCTTTAAATAAAATCTTGCACGAAATACATAAGTAATTTAAGTAATTTAGGATATTACAAGGCAGTGAGTTTTTTTGATTGAGGGTGTACGAATACGAACTTTGGATAGTATAGGCAAAATAGAATATTAGTGAAAGTAGATTAGTCATGAACAGGGAAACCACAAATATGCTTTAAAGAAAGTGTCTTATGCGCATTCAATATGCATTAAACACTAAAATATATGCACTAAAAACTCCAAAAATATGCTAATAAAAATAATATATGTATGTAAATCGATTTATTTGGAAATAAGAATGTATTTTTAATTCATTAATTCAATATTATTTGCCTATAAAATAAGGAAAAATTTAAATGGCTTAAAAAAGGAAATAATAAAAATAATAATATTTAGCTTCAACTTAAAAATAGATAACGATACCAAACTTAAAACTTTGGAACTGTTATATATTTATAATTGCTATTGTAATAAACAATAAAATATTTGCTTAGATTTTCGAATCAAAATCGTTGCATGTCACTTCTAAATAAACTTTTATACATTGCAAATGTTCTGCTGCACAAGAAAATATTGTTTGGTCTTGTGTTTCTCGACTAAGAAATCACCTTTTAGATTTTTTCTTGAAAAATCTAGCTTTGTAATGGTAGCAAAATGTGGCTTGTACATACCACTGTTTCTTGAGAACACACGCTATACTATATAGCGTAATAAATAAGCCTAATGTAAACACTAAAAATTACATATATAGAATTGGAAATGGGACTTAGACGTAGAAAAATATAAATGTAAATAAATTTTTTTACCAACATATTGCTAGGAACACAACTGGGACGAACGACGAATTTTTCGGTGCGAACTTTCGTCATAAAAAATAAAACACGTGTGTGCATATGAAAATGAACACAACACCGCCGTACAACGAAATTCGTCATGCGTGACGAATTCTGAGATAGGTTTATTTCTAATTTGTACGCCGACGAACGACGAAAAGACAATTTTCTCTCTCTCACTCTCAGCCTTTGTACACAAAACAACCAACCTTATCAAATATAAGAGAGGAATTCGCTGCGTAAATTCGTCGTTGTTGTGCTTCACACGACGAATTTACGCAGCGAACTCATATCGACGAATTCGTCGACGTGGACGAAATTCGTCGTTCGTCCCAATTGTGAGCATATTAATACAAAAAATTGCATTCAGTATGAAAAAAAGCGTGAAATATGCTCTAAAAATTCAAAGAAATGATAAAAATATGCATGTATTTGCATATTTTTGATTTCCCTGGTCATGAAGATTGCTAGAGTATTCTATTAATAATAAAATTGAAATTTAAAATTTTTTTTTGCAATTTTGGTAATATGTACACTAGACCGCATCAAACTCGAGAGCCGTCAAAAATAAAGCCAACTTGAATCACGTCGAGATATGATCGACTTAAATTTCTATTATTTTACTTTGCTTTTTGTTGCTCATTGCTTGTTGTATAATTTGAGGTATGATGTAAAGGTTACTTGAGGTCAAAGACTTTTTAATTAAAAAAAAAATTGGTCTGCCACAGACAAACTCATCGATATATTATACTTTAATATAAATTTAAAAAGGTGACCCCTACGGTCTGTAACAATGAATTTATAACAGCATTTTTTAAAAAGTTGTGCTGTAATTATCGAAATACTTTCTTAGCAAAAGTTTTATGATTTTTTGCTAGCTACAAAATTTCTAACATTAGGGTGGTAGGAAGTGAGATTTGGGGGGTAAGTACTAGAACGGTACAATTGAGGTCAATGGACCTAAGAGCAAGAATATTGGCCTCGCTGAGACAAAAAACAAATCGCTATATCAAACTTTAAGATCGGACTGTAAATATAGAAGATATAATGAAAAAACTAAAGAGGCGACCCCTACGCTCGGCAAAAAAAAAATTTTTTTTTGAAACGTCCTTGGAGCAATACTTTATATTCGCTGGTGTACGGAGAACTTTTTTTGTTGCTTGTTAGGCGAGACGCTCTAATGTACACTCAACTCAAATAAATTTTGTAAGAAAATACAAAAGATATATGCTTAATTTACTACTACGACCCGTACCTTTGAAAAATCGCTTAAGTGGAAAAAATCCAAATGTTTACAAATTAAAACGTGCAAAAAATATGAGTATCAAAAAATTTTATCTAAAAAAAGACTCTATGGCAAGACTGTTAAAAATTTAGAGGTGGTAAAATTGAGCTTGCATTGCAATAAAAGCTTTCAGCGAATTGAATACGATGAATCAAAACAATTCACATATTACATTTGCCCTGAAAACTGAAGTATACATCAACTGACACCACAAACAGCGGTCCCAAAAACATAAAAAAGATGCAGGGATCTTGTTCCGTTCTACTAGTATTTGACAGATTATATACAATTAACTTTGTTGTTATTTGTTCATTAATAATTATCACATTTGATTTGGCTTACATAGCGATACGAACTTTAGCCCAAAATAAAGGGTGTTTTTTATTGAGGTATAGAACTTTAAGTTGGCATCACTTTTTTAACTAGCGGCCATTTTGTCATCTGTCAAGTGATTAATATTTAGTTTGGTTTGCCATTTCATCATGAACAGGTTGACAAAAGAACAACGCTTGCAAATCGTGCAAATTTATTTCGAAAATAATGGTTCAGTTCGCGAAGTTTACCGCAAGCTCCGTCCATTTTATGGTCGACATAATCGTCCATCAGAGCAATTAATTCGGTTAACCATGGATCGTTTTCGCACTACGTTTACTCTATGTGATAATACGCATCCGCAGAGACGTCGAACAGTGCGCACCGAAGAAACAATTGCCGCTGTAGAGGAGTTGAAGAGGACCCGAATGAATCGATTCGCCACCGTGCACAGCAATTGGAGCTTTGTCCATCAACTTTATGGAAGATTTTGAAGATTTTGAATGTGGATGAGTTGTCGTTCCAACAAGACGGCGCTACATGCCACACAGCGCACGTCACAATCGATTTATTGAAGGAAACATTCGATGAGCGCATAATTTCGCGGAATGGACCTGTCAATTGGCCACCAAGATCGTGTGATTTGACACCATTGGATTATTTTCTTTGGGGATATGTGAAGTCGCTCGTCTACGCCAACAAACCAGAAACGTTAGGGGACTTGGAAGCCAACATTCGTGGCGTTATTGCCAACATACGGCCCCATATGCTCGAAAAAGTGGTTGAAAATTGGACCTGTAGAATTGGCTTTATTCGAGCCAGCCGCGGCGGCCACATGCCCGAAATCATATTTAAACATTAATGGCATAAAATTATCCTTCCAATAAAGCCAAATTGATGGACATTAAAACGATTTTCTTGTGTTTATTTCAATTCGAAGTTCTATACCTCTAAAAAAAACACCCTTTATAATATTTATTTTTATTTTATTGTTGGCAACTAAACTAGTAATAAAACTTAAAAAAAAAATTAAACCGACTTCAAAAATAAGCACTAAAAAGCTACAAATAATATAGATCTAGTTAAATAAAAGATTTTTATATATGTTACCTACAGTGCCGTTTGAAGTTGATGCCAGCAACATTGGTAACTAAGCACATACATATGTACATAAAAATTACTTGGAGTTTTTTTACCGGGCATGTTCCTATGTGCTTAGTACCAGTATTACTGGCACCAACTTCAAACGGCACTGTAGGTAACATATATAAAAATCTTTTATTTAACTAGATCTATATTATTTGTAGCTTTTTAGTGCTTATTTTTGAAGTCGGTTTAATATTTTTTTTAAGTTTTATTTGTAGCTTTTTAGTACTTATTTAGAAATATGGTTCAGTTTCGTAAAGATCGATTAAGTAAAAACACGTGAAATATAGTATTAAATCTTATGGGACGTGGCTACGACTACTTTTTTAAAACAAGATTGTGTATTTTTAAGAGTTCATGGTGTGTGCCAAGTTTAGTACAGATCGATAAAGTAAAAGCACGTGAAATTAAGTATTAAATTTTATGGGGCGTCGATACGCCCCTTTTATTTAAAACAAGATTGCGTATTTTTAAGAGTTCATGGGGAAACAAATATTTTTTTTTATAATTTAACTGTAAAATAAATCATAAACTTTTTTAGCATGTAGTCAGAATATATATAACTTTTTCTGAAAAATTCTAAAGGTAACGAAAAATCATTATTAACCCACTACAGTCCGTTATTAAAATATATTTTTCAGTGTAGTTTAATGTTTGTATTGAATTCCGTAATTGCTTTAAACATTTTTATCACAAATCATAATTTCTTTGCCTTGCTAACATGTGAATAAGACTCGATTTAGATTAAAATTGTACTCTTATTGCTTTGTATTTTAATTAAAATTTTTATATATTATAAAAACTGTTTATAATAGAGACTTAGTAAACTTTTTCACATATCACGATTATGAAAATATCAATTTTTACTAGTGACCGCAAAGTTTTTGAGTTGCTACTAAATTTCGTATATTTTGGTCTAAATAAAAAAAAAATTAAATAATTGCATAATTCATAAAAATAAAACTAAACTTGAAACTTTTCTTTTGTGTTTTAGAGAAACCACTAGGTGTGTGTGTGTGTGTGTTTGAGAAAAAGAAAAGTTGTGCGTTTTTTAGTTTTCTCGAATATATTTTTTTAGTTGTTATCACAACTTTAATATTTCTTAGAACTCTTATCATCCTTTGCACTTGAAAGTTGCTATATACTGGTTATTTTGCATTTGAGAACTTAACTTTTTCATTTCAATGAATACTTATGTATATTCAAATGCTTGTAGTTTCGGTTAGAAGATTTAATGTTTTTCTACTGCTTGCACCCTACATTTTATTTTATTAATATATTTTACATATCGTTATTTTTATTAATACAAAGTGATACATAAAAAAACCTAATGTGAAAGGAAATTCGTTTAAAGTTTTTAATTTACACCCAACTAAAGATATATATAAAAAAATATTTTATCCTAAAGGTGATTTTTTACATAAATTTAAATACAATTTGACGGATGCCTTATTCAAATACAACTAAATATATTACGATGTATGCTAATGTTATAAAACACTTCTAAATTATTCATTCACATTTCAATTTAATACACAATTTGTTTGTTTGTTAGAAAACATTATTGAAACGTTTTAATTTTCCTCCTACAATCCTTGGCTGCTTTATTAAACTATCTCAGCTTCTTGTAATACTTAGTGTAGAGTTAACAATTAGTCGACTGTTGAAGTACAAAATTTCTTCACAAAGTTTCTCTATGATTTTGCTTGCTAAAAGTATAAAAATATTCAAAATATTTTTTGAATCTATTTACAAATGTAAGAACTTGTTTGTGTGCAATAAATGCTTTCTCTCTCTATTTTTTTTATTATTTTTTAAACTTTATAATATTTTTTTTTGCAACATAAAAGTTTTTGTAACGTACAACTGTTATAAAAAAGTTTTTCAGATAAAATATTTTAGTTATGGAAAAATGAACAAAGCTAAATGATTTTCTATTGATAAAGAAAAATTATAAGGAAAATTTTAAGTTTAATTTTTTTTTTGAGCACAAAGTTTAATACAGAGTTTCTTTGCAAGAAAGTTGGATCTGTAAATAAGGCAAGATTATGAACTGAAAGCTTTAATGTTTTATTTAACGAATTTTTTGCAGTAAATTGAATCATGTCTGCATTTGAATGCATTAGTTTTTGCTGTAAATAAAAGAAAATTAAAATTTTCTTTAAATGATGGAATGGAATATGTAATTTAATACTAATATAATATTTAATCTTGAGCATCAAAAACAACTACATGTACTAATATGTACATATATATATATATATATATATGTACATATATATATATATATATATATATATATACATATATATATATATATATATATACATTTATGACTTTCCGTGGTACCTTTCAGGAGCTAAAAGCTGAACATAAAAAGTAGATAGAAAATTTTATCTCCAGATTGCGCAATATCAGGGTCTTTGACAATAATGTTGATCGTGCCATTTTTTGTACAAGTGAAACTTTACAAATACGATATTACTTTCGTAATTGATTTGATACTATTTGATAATTAATTGAATATACTCTGTAATTAGTTACAAAGTGAAATGTATATAACAAATTCTATGTTTGAATCGATTGCAGATGATTGTTGGATTAAACAAATACAGTCGTCAAACACAAGACATCCAAGACCCTGCTGCCAGCGGTTTTGCATCCATGAACCAATACCTGCGCTCCTGTAAGAATACATATCGAGCCTTATTTTCGATTTTATTGCAAGCGACATGTTATTGAAAATATACTTTTTTATTGAAATTAAAATTGTATGGGTCTAACCATAGTTTAGAATTATCAAAATGCCAAAATTGTTCATAACTTTTAAGATACAGGATGGGCAGTTTTATCGTAAGCGATAATTTACGTACAAAAACATATTTGAATATTTAAAAAATAACCTTCTCCTGAAAAATTTAATTTTTGTCGCTTACGATAATATCGAAAATAGGGCTCGATATATTGAGTGTAGTTGCTCATAACCGCTGTGTGTTCTGCATAAGAAAACTTCACCAAGGCACCCTTAGCGCTCTCAAAGTAATTAGGAGGTTGGATCAAAGTCCGCAGCTAGACATCGGTCAAGACTTCTTTGTCGATGACAAGGAAGTCAGATAGAAGCACGGTGTTGCCATACTACTGTTTTCAGCTATTGAACACCCCAAAAGTAGGAATAGCTGTTGGGGCTACCGGTGATGGTATTACTGGTACTAAAATACCGGTTAGGGGGAATACTCTGTAATTTGAAACGAATTTTGTTCTTAATTCGAATTTGTATGTTAATTACACGTAAATTCGAAAGCGTTTTCTTTCGTTTCGAATTACAGAGTAGACCCCCAGACTTCGAAGTTCTACCTAGCAGGGCTAATCTACTATTATCTCTTGAATTCAGGTAGTTAAAGGTAACGTTGAGGCCTTACCAGGTACCTAGCAAAGTTTCTTTCTTTAAAGATAATTATTTGAAAAAAAAAAAATCATTTGTTCTTATATTTGAACCGTGTTATTTCAAAATCGTGTAAAAAAGACTGCATAAAAAAGAGTTGAGTCTACTTTTAACCAAGTTTTTAATCTTAATTGTTTTTTAAACAAAAGCTTACCTAAAAAAAATGATTATCAGCATTGGAGTCAGCGTACTCGAATTAGGTTAACCCACGGGGTCCCCGGGTTTTTCGAATTCGTGCACAGTGTACTTATAAGCTATTAACTACCAAACAATTAGTTAACCCTTTGGGTTACTATATTGAACTATAATCAGCAAAATTGGATTTATAAAATTTCTTAAATTTGTTCATGTAGCTTGTGGAGATGCGGAGATGATGTGTTGTTAAATTTGAGCATTTTAGTCTATTGCATACTTTTGTATAAACAACTAAGTATTTTTTTTTTTAATTTCGAAAACTTCTAAAACATTTTTTGTATGACAGCAATACCTAAATCAAAGTGTTAAGCATATTTTTAGCTGTCAAAAATTGTCATGCTCATACAATTTGTACGAAGGAAATGTAAACAATTTGGCGGCAACGTGTTGCAATTAAAAAATCCGATTTCAACAGCGCGTTAGGTAGGAAAGTTGGCTGCTAAAAAGCTGTTTTTGTTAAAAAAGTCAATCTAACGATTTTATCTCGATATTTGATTTCTATTTTGTTAGTTTTAATAAATAAAATAAGTTAACAGTCATGTTTAGGACACAACGTTTTGACGTCAAATGCGGTAAAACACAAAACTTTCGCTGTCACTTTTGTTTAGGGGCAAATCACTGCATTCGATACGACTCGTAATTTAAAAATATTTCCATTTAAATGCCGTGATTTGCCCCCTGAATAGCTTATAATTATTGTTTAGTTTGATATCAAATTTCAAAGTGTTTTAAGGATTTTATTTTACATTGTGTATTTGGGGTATAATTGCGAAACCATTTTTAAGAGTATAACCATTTAAATATTTTTGTACTAAATTCAAATTAATTATTTTCATAATATTTTTTTAGCTTGATTAATTCGTACTGGTATATTTTAACATTATAAATGATACGTCGCATGCTTATGACTCTAACATTTGATACCAGTGTACGTTATCAGTTATTATTTAATGAAGATTAATTAATTCCGCTCTTGAGAGTTTTTTTTATATATATTTACTAGTGATGGGATAATACTATCGATACTACTATCGGTACTATCGATAGTTTCCAAATATCGAAAACATCGATAGTTTTCCTATCGATGTTTTCGATATCGATAGGAAAAGATATCGACATCGATATTATTATTTAAAAATCGGTTTGGAAATGCGCAAAAGCCATAGTGCCGGAAAAATCCAAAGTGTGGATTTTTTTTCACAAAATATTCTGCAAAATGTAATATTTATAAGAAAGAGACAAGTAATCTTAAGCATCATATGCAAATAGTTCACACTTCAGAATGGGGTATAGGAGCTTTATGTGAGCCCTAAGAAAATCAAAATAACAGGAGAAACTATGAAAATGTAAAAAAAGAAGAGAGGTGTCTTAGGACACCCGGTTATAGCTATGCTGCTTAGCTATATAAAAAAACTTATGACCCTTTCCACAATGTACAATTAAACGCTAACAGGGACTTTCATGGTAAGTTTTGTATAAAGAACTTCACGTTAATGTGTTAAATAACAATAAAATAAAATTATATTATATGATGATGTCAAATTCACCGCAAATATTTCAAAACGTTTCCATATATTTCCCATTATTTTATTTTATTGTGGCCTACGTTTAAATTAATGTATTCTTTGTGGCCGGCGGCGGCTGTTAGCCGGCTTACAGCCAAGCGGCTGTGTTCTCTGGTTTGTTCTCATGTGCAAAAATAATACAAAAACAAATTGAGCAATCGTTTTAATATTTTATGTTTCACTCACTTCAAAGAACGAAACAAAACAGAAACAAACTATTTCTTTTCATACTTTCCTTTTAAGTACAAATAAATCAAAACAAAAATAAATTTTGTAACTGTAATAGCGTCGAATATTTTTGTTACGAAAATCACGTCCTGTATCGCACAATAAATAGCATAGCTATAAAGAAATTGTAATATAAACAAGTTCATACTTATCCACATACTAAATATTGTACATTGTATGTACATATTATCATTATTTTCTGTATCTACTGCAGCCTTATAAAAAGTAAATTAAAGTTTTCTTACTGAAATACAAACATTCAGTCGATAGTAATATCGCTAGTATCGATAATGAAATCTGAACTATCGATAGATATAGATAGTACAAAATATCGATAGTATACCAGCACTATCACTTAAGTCTCTTCTGAATATCTATTATCAAAAGCTCGTTGTGCACAAAATTTATATTTATGTTTTTGTTATCTATGAAGTTAAGTTATTTTTTAAGCAAAATGTATGACTATGTTGGCCACATAGATACTAAGATACACAAGAAACAAATATACAAAGTTTTTATAACAAAACCTCCAGATAAAATATAAATATTTTTACTAATTATAATTAATTATTAAATTTTAACAACTGTTTTTAATCAAACTTTTTGTATAAAGTTGTACCTAAGGAAAACACATGGGAAATCGTTAGCAAGTTTTCATATATACGAGAATTTTTATGACTAGAAATTTTTTTTAAATTAATTTCTTTTCAGTTTTGAAAACTATATTATGGCTATTATTTTTCATCTGTAGAGGTGGAATTAACATATGAAAAAAATTTATAGGTCTATGAATGAATAAAAAAATGTTTAGTTAAAATTATTTATTTACAAATTTATCATAAGTTAAATTATAATGAACTAAAATTCAATTAAGCTCTAGCTCCTTAGGCGATCCACTTTCATTTTATATGTGTACTTAATATGTTGCCTGGTTAGTAATTGTGAGTTATAGACTAAAATTAAATTTTTTTAAATTTTAAATACATAAATTGTGCCCCTAACGAAGCCAGTCCATTTCAACCTTAAATTTTGGCTGAAGAGGAAGTGGCCAAAGTTGCTGATTGGTAGGAAGGTCCAGGGCAATGTCGGAAGTACAAGAATGTGAGCTAGCTAGAGCTGGCTAGATCTGGCTTTGCAATGAACGTCTCCAATGTCGAATCGGTTGTTATGTCGTTTAGTACTATCAGAGACTCTATATTCAAGCATTATATCCATAAGGCTAAATATAGTTAGGGCAATATAGACGCGTCCATGGTTGCCAAGAAAATACGGCCTTGTTATAATGATAATGTCAATATAATTGACAAGAAGAAACCATAGGGACATCTCGATGCTCGTTGCAGTTGTGGAGGGGCACTAGACGGTCATCAGACATGCTAGAACAATATGGGTTTCCTATAATTAGTTCAGCCATAGTGACTTGAAGAAAGCAAAGAAGAGATAGTATTCCAATTTCTTTGCTAGATTCTAGCTTTGCATCCTTATTGAGGCTTAAATATATTGATTTAATTTAATAGCTGCTACACTAAAGGAAAAAAACGTGCTAAAATCAAGATATTACGCTCGAAGTCAAATCATTTCAGTCTTAATAGTCTGTTACATGCGAAAATTCTTGATTCAAGAATAAAAACTTATTTTTTTAAGATCGCATTTAAGATTGTAATCTTGAATAAAATCTCATTTTAAGATCGAATTTAGGATTTTGCTCTTAATAAAAATTTTATTTATACACATTCTTTTTTTTTTTTTGTTTTTTTTTGTTAAAGAGAAGTATTATTCAGGCATGAATGCCTACTACTATTACTAGATCTTACTTTCTTTACGAAAGGGATAGTGATGGAGAAGATAGGTGGTGAATAAGGAGATAGGGGAAGTCTTCATTTCTTTCCAACTCTGCTTTTTGTACGTTTTTAATAAGGCAGTGTTGCAGCGCCTCTGGTGTCAATGAGGCGTATTAAATTTTTGAGGTTGTCCTTAGTAGTAATTTTATTGGTTATTTTACTTGGCCGATGATTCGAGGTACGTTAATTGATGTAGAAATGTTTATTGATGTGACTTTTGTTCTTATTTTATTCTTATTTGCATTGTTTGAGAAACGATATACAGTAATATTAGTATGTGTAACAGAATTTTTTTTCAAAAAACTAATTGTACGGAGACAGCAGCGCATCTGAGTTAAAATTACATTTCCAAAACTTACTCATTGTAAAGAAAACTTCACTATATGGAAGGAAATACACTGAAATTGTAATGAAAAATTTGTGTTCTATAGAAAATCACTATAACAAAATATTTAAATTTTCCAACCCTGGCGTGCATTTTTATATTTATGTTTTTCAATAGCTATCTATTTCTTTCGGATACATAAAATATTTTTAATTTATAAAGAAAAATTAAAATTAATTTTAGTTAGTTATTTTTTATACCAAAAAAAAGTCTAACTGTTCCAGCAATGGGACCGTCTTTTTGTTTTTTTTTTTTGATTTTTAATACTGATATATTTCTTACAAAAATATGAAATATATTTAATATAATATATAATTTAATTATATTATATATTATATTATATTATAAAGAAAATGAAATAGCTGGTTTTATTTAGTTACTTGGGCATACAAAAAAAAATAAATTTTCCAATCCTGGAATCAGCATTTTGAATTTCAATACCAATTTATTTTTTCCTGAAATATAAAATAAGTTTAATCAACAAACAAAAAATAATTAACTTTAGCCAGTTATTTTTATAAACCAAAAAAAGTATAAACTGTTCCAGCCCTGAAACCGTCGAATTGATTTTTATTGATTTTCAATACAAATATATTTAGCACTTTCTGATGCATCAGTCCAAGCCCGAAGGCTGTGGCTCTTTCGCGTGCTTCAAAAAACCCATTTGACATGCAGACAGACGGACATCGCTTCCATCTAATTTCCTTTTTTATGAGTTTGTCGTTTTTTTAGGGAACATTCATTTAGATTCTTAAATCTTGGCCTTCTTGTAGCATTAAATTTCATTTCAGCCAAAATTGTCAAGAGGACTTAAAAAGCATTTATCGAAGAATAAATTGTGATATTTTGAATGCTTAAAAATATTCACTATTGTTGTTAAAAGTTTTGCACACAGTCCTGTCAAAACTTTCCAAGGGATCCTTCTTAACAGTTTGTCAAATTGTATTAGCTTTACTCTGATAAATTGTTTGAGAAAAAAGTACTAGCCAACCATTTTCTCCTATATGCATAAATGCTTAGAATATGTATTCACTTTCAAAAATCTTTTATTTAGTTTGTCCATTAGAGGCTTTTTTTGAAAGTTTTGTGCTATTTATGTTTTCATTACTGTACACTGCAATTTCAAACATATTCGCACGTATGCAAATACTCATACATTCATATCAAATAAATTTATATACAAAATATAAATGATTGTAAATATATATTTAAGAATAACAAAGTTACATATTACACATTAATAACTGACAACTAGAAGGCATTAATAAATCATGCCACACAATATATGTATGAACATGTTAGTAACAAAAAGTTCTTCTTCATTCATGAAAAACAGGATACAAGACACACATACACACACACACACACCCAAAGCCACACGTTTTACATCTGAATGTGTTTATGTATGCATCTCTTTGTTATTGTTTGCACAAAAGAAATAAATTACAATAATAATAACAACAGAGGTCATAAACTTTTACTGTAGTCAAACTATTTGTCATGCCACACAGTAGCGACTAAGGCAAACATATGTATTAATATAACAACATAGATGTAAATATAAGGACAAGGTTCGTTCCAATAACTATCACTAGAACTTCCTAGAAATTTTCTTTTATGACGGTCGGAGTACCAGCGGATTTGTATGCAACCTGCTTACTCCGGAACATTTTCCCTCAGAATTCCTCTCTATATTGAAAGGCTAAATACTCCTATATACTTATCATATATAAGGGGAAAAAATAGTGCCAAGTTAGCAGGATGTTTAAACCTTAGATGACACTCTGAAGGTCACAAAAGAAAATTTAGAAGAAATTATAATGACAGGTATCGTACCAAGCGAGGATTTGGTCGTTATATTACCAGGGTTTTTGGATAAGAACATTGTCCTGATTTTTAGGAATATCTTTTATTGTGCACCTCACAGGCTTTTTTTAATTTTTATCGTAAAATATTGTTATGCAAAAACAGAACAGAGTTAATGTAAATGTTTTTATAAAGAAAGCATTTCGTAAATAAAAAGAACTATCTAGAAGTACTTGGCCAAAAAAGTAAACGTTTAGACGTACACATAAAAGTGCACAACACACATGGGAACAACTCTGTATTATTAAAAACGCACAGTATTACCAACATAAAAGTCGGTACACAGTAACTCTGAAATTAAAAATAACGGCCAATCGAATTATCCACAAACACTTAGAAACAGTAACATGGATTTTCCGGATTGTTTGATCACTTGGCTTGATACAAGACAGTTTGATCACTTGGCTACCAGTAGTAACCGACAATACAGAAGGTAACGTGCGCATAACAGCATACAGAGAAAAAACTGCCTCATAAAATCAAGAAGATTTTCTCTGTGAACCGTTTTTAGGCTAAGGTGTATCCCAGCAGAAAGAAGCGAAGATTTTTTCATAGAGATTCCTTATTGTTTTTATGTGGTAAATCTTATTAATTTTATCAAGAAGTAAACCACATAAAATCAAGAAGAAATCTTATTATTCACAACTTTTTTTACTCAATTTCCGTTTTTTTTTGCACCAAAAAAAAAAAAAAAACAATCCATAGAGAAAAAATTCTTAATTCTAATAGGTTTTCTTATTAATTGTAAACTATAGGGATTTCTTATTCATTTCATTAGGTTACTTTACTGATTTTTTCAATAAGGTTTTCTTCTTGATTCTATTAGGTTCCTATATGATTATGTGTAAAGCAACTTATTGATTTTTTTAATAAGGAAATCTTCTTGATTTTATGCGGTGTCTTGTTATTTCATATCTATAAATAGACATAGAGACAAATTTTTTATGATCTTTTTATGCACTCTAACCAATATGCTTGTTAGCATATTGGTTAGAATGCTTGTCTATCAGTCAGAAGTTTGCTGGTTCAATACTTGGTGAGTAAGTTAGTTAAGAATATAACATAATGTGTATGTATGTATGTATAAATAAATAACATCTACAATATACTAAATACATATATACATATGTATATGGTATAGAATTTAAATGAAAATACATAAGTACAGAGAATAAAGACGCAATTTTTTTTTCTTTTTTTATTGAAAAAATTAATAAGATTACCTCATAAAAACTACAAGATTTCTTCTTGATTTTTTCAAAAAGGGTTTCTCTACGAAATTAATAAGATTTCCTTATTAAAAAAAACCATAGAAATTTCTTATTAATTTTGTTCTATTTTATGAGGTATTTAGTAGGTACTGTTTTCTCTGTGCAACATCTTTATGCAGTAATACAGTTTCTTCCATTTGGCTTTACTAAGTGCACGCATTTCATTACACCGTCTATGAGCACACATCGAACATTCTAAATCCAATCCCTGTAGTATAAAAGGTGGTACCCTGTGTGAGAGACAGTCAGTGTGAATCAAATAATAGTGGACTCAACATCGGTGAAAGTCAAATCAACTTGCGGAAGTAATTAAGTAAAGGCAGTGAGTCTATAGTGTTCTATAAACAGTGAGCATCAGCAGCACAAGTGTTGTGTGTGATAAACAGCCCAGTGTATTTAAGCTCTTGATTAGTATAAACTTATTTAATAATAAATAAAGTGTCATTCTTAACCCTTATTAGTACACTGGGATCTTTTATTCATTTGCAAATCTTTGAGTCCACGGAATAGAGGTTTTAAAGGGTAAAAACGTAACAATATTATTATTACATTGAAATGCACATGGTTACGCCCACTATTGGAGAGCACTTCATGACAAGTATGTGAAATATTTTAGCAAATTTTGTATAAACAATATTGTGTCCTTGTAAGAACCAGAACTTACCCAAGAACCTAGAAATGATGACCCAATGAAGCGTTTATAAATGTTAATGGGAATTACTTAAAGCAAAAAAAAAAACTTTATTTTGTAAAACGCAACGCTCAGCATTGACAACTTTTATAGGGAAAATTTTAAATTACAAAAACAAAACATATTAAATTTTGTCAAGGTTAACGTGTTGAAATTTAACCAGATCAGGATTTGAAAATTATTTTAAGAGTTTTTGACTACAATTAAATCATATTCTATAGTCTTTTGTATTGTTTAAAAATCCATTTACTAATATGTCGCATATTTTCCCTATATTTTTGCATTTGGTACTCACTGTGCGCCACTAAATGTCTGCTGAACGTATTCATATTAATAAATATTCATACTTGTACACTTTTATTTACACAATTTATATTTCATATAAATGTATTTACACACACTTGCATATTTATTTATAGAAACACGTACGTACATTCATATAAAGGGTGGACAAATTTAAGGTTTGGAAGGAAATTTTTCTGTCAAAAATTGAGCTACCACCATTCCTTGACATTTATTTAGTAAAAAGGTGGGAAATTTTAACCAACAAAGAATTTTAATTGTGAAATTTGTGAATTTTAATTTGAAAGATCGGGCTGACGTGGCCAAACAAGAGACATCTGAAGGTCTGAAAGATGACATTCGGTACTACATTGACGAGATAAGTGAAGCTTTCTTGCTAAATGTGGTTCAAAATTTTGTGAAAAGAGCGCAGAGGCTTAGTTTCCATTTAAGCCAATTTACTTCCTAACCTTAAATTTGCCCACCCTTTGTATGTATGTATGTATGTTATATGTATGTATGAATGTGTGTACTCTGAAGAGGGTGTCAAAATATCACTACTCGTTATTTGCTTGCATGTGCAATAATGACTGCAACTGTTAAAGTATTTACTTTTGCATTTGTGTTACACAAATTTCCCGAAACGTTAAATTGAAAGAAAAAAAACAACATGCAACAACAGCAAGGAAACCTGGTTGCATACTTTTTCGAATGCTAACAAGAAGTAAACTGATCATAAAATTTCATTGCAAAGCATTTTATTTTTCTCCTCTGTCTTAATACTTTTACATAATTTGTTTGCAATTTTTTTATTTTTACAATTGTATGCATATAAATATAACTGAAAATATTAAGAAAATTAAATAAATGCATTCACATTACAATTGTTTTTTTTTAAATTAAATATATTATAATAACAGATTTATGTTTTTAGTTGTCAATATCTCTAGTTATAGATCAATTATATTTTTACATATAGTTTGAACTAAAGTGATTAGTTTTCTCAGTAATTTTTGTTCCAATCGATAATATGTAAAAAAATTATCTGCAGTCACGTTATGACTTTTCAGCCCAGTTAAGGCATTTATACTCTGTTTCCACTAGTCATGCAGGCGACTCATCTAGAAAATTTGAATGAAAATCATTAAAAAAATGGATGCCTTTCATATACCTGCCTGTTCTGTAAATCGAGTCGATTTAAAAACACTCGATTTAGAAAAATTAAATCCATTAATATTGAATTTTTTCAGACTTTTTTGTAGTTTTCTATATTTAACAGCTTGAAATATCATATCTGAAATTAATTTACTATGTTTGATTTAAAATACGTCAATGGGGCCAATATTTATTTTTGGAAAACGAAAAATTTAATCGGATTCGGTTTACAAAATATGGTCGATAAATTTTCTACTCAAGTGGCTTTTCGAACTTCCCTCATATGAAATGCAACACTGTTTGCATCAAGTACCACCTGTTAATAGGCTACTGTCAAATTTTCAGCAAGTGTCGTCATTTACTTTGCGTTTAACAGCTGTTCATACAACATACAACCTCGTGTATTTTTTTTAAATTGGAAAAAAGTGAATTTCGAGTGCTCATTAAACATTATTTTTTGCGAAAAAATAAAACCAAAGAAAAGCCCGATAAATACTATAGGGACTCTACACCACCGATTTCAATGGTAAAAAAGTGGCTTACTGACTTTCGTTGTGGTCGCACAAGTACAAATGACGCTGAACGTTCTGGACGACCAATTGAGGTCAGTACACCCGAAAATTTCGAAAAACTCCACGACATGGTGTTGGCGGATCGAAGAGTAAAAGTGTGTGAGATTGTTGATGCCATAGGCGCTTCATATGGCAGTGTAGTTTCTTTTTTAAATGATCAGCTAGGTTTAAGAAAGTTTTCTGCAAAATGGGTGCCGCGTTTGCTCTTAATTGACAATAATGCACGAGTGCACACGTATGCAGTCTCAATGGCAAAACTTTATAAATTGGGCTACGAATTGGTATCCCATCTGCGATATTCTCAGGTTTTAGCCCCCAGTGACCACCTACTATTTCAAAACCTAAAGAAATGGCTCGATTGAAAGAGATTTAGCTCCAAAGATGAAATTATTGACCAAACAAATTCCTATTTTAAGGAACTTGAAAAATCCCATTTTTTGGAAAGGATACGAAAACTGGAGAAACGTTGGACTAAGGCCCAATAATTGACTTCCCAATTATATGTCATTTAGCTGATTGCCACTTAAATTTTAGTGGCACTTAAATGTAGCTTCAGTTTTTCAGTGGTTAATTAAATTTCTTATTAAATAACGTTGAAAGTACGGCACACTTACAAAATTTCCCAGTATTATAAAAGGCTTTTTAAACAACAGCTGTTTATTATAAATAAAAAAATTAGGTTATCAAAATGAATAAAACTAAAATTGCATAAAAACACATTTTATGAAACAAAAGGAGCATCAGAATGCATTTTTCTATTTACATATTTCATGATATGAAAGTATATATTGTATGTATATGTGACAGCGCATAGAGAAAGGGACGTAAGGGTAAAAAAATCAATTTTCACTTTTTTTATGTGGACAACATCTGAGCATCGAATGAGACCTATCCCATGCCCCAAAAGTGTTCCCTCCCAGAGATATGCGCGTTTTATGAAACTAAAGTCGACGATTCTAAGGTTATGTGAAAAAATTTTCGTACTAACAGAGTGATATTCACGATTTAAAAGAATTATAAATGAGTATTTATTATAACTCACAATTAATAATTTCAGAAAATAAACCTGGATTCGAAAAAACGCGAGCAAAATTGATATCAAATTCATGAAAACAGCGCGCTAGGTACAAAACAGTAAAATCTAACTACACAAAACAAGAGGTAGAGACGACCTTCGCGCGTTTTCAAGGTTGACCAACACGTTCCTGACGTCGTGATATATGTCGCTTTCAAATGAGACCAATACCAACACGCTCAGTGATGGTACACCAAAGATACACGCATTTAAATCTTTAAAATGGCTCTCCTGAACAAAACCGGTTTTTACCCTTAGGTCCTTTTCTATTTTGCGCATCACATATGTTATATATTTATGACAATTAAACGAAATTTTTTTTAATACGACCACATGATGTTCATGTACATGTTTTCAATAAATACACACAAGCAAAATAACATATGGTATGCTCGTAAAGCTTAAGTGTGATTTAAGTACACAAGGTTGGGCATTTAAATATCTCTCAACTTTGTACTGAAAAAATTAATTCGGTACTTAAGTGGATTTTAAACATAAATGACATATAATTGAGAGGTCAATTATTGGGCCTAATTGTATTAAGTTAAGGGGAGATTATGTTGAAAAATAAAAAACATTAATTAATATGAAATTCTTTCACCAAAATAGTGTAAAATTAAATTAAGTCTGTCCCATAAGATGAACAGAGACCAAGAAGTTTCATATCCCTCCAAGACGACACCATAAATTTTCCCTTATTTATTATTCAGCGCAGAACTTTTTGTTACAAAAAATAAAAAATTGCATTTCACTTACATTAAAACTCACATTAAAATTATAGAATATGAAAAGGAGTTAAAATATTTTTCTCATATTTTACAACCTGAATTACATCCACTTGGACTACAGCAAGCATAAAACGAGCTCACGAAAACACATATAAATTTTTTGGGTTATCTTTACATGCAATTAATTTAACATTTTCAACGCACTTTAACAGTTTATTCACGATTTATATGCTTTTTGTGAAAACGTAGTAGTAGTCCACCATACAAACATTATCACTTTCAATAATTTACTACTGGCTGTGTTCCACCATGGCACTTCTACCAACGTGCATTACCTGAAGCACCGATATTCAGTGTATTTTAAGTATTAAATGATTTTTCGTTTATTCCATTTTATTTCTTTAGTCATAAATGAACTTAAATTTTGCTCATTTTTTCTTACAGTAGAGCTTAAATGTTTGGCAATGAAAGGGTTATTTTACATTTTTATTTTTTAAAAGAGAAAAAAAAAAAATTAATAGACACTACAAACTAAAAAAAAAGGATATGTTGTAGTGAAATACAACTCTGTGGTGTGTGTTGCTTAGAGTGCTGCCAAAGCTTTTGTATCCAGAATATTCTCGACTCATCGCAGCGAACAATGCGGTAGATAAAATATTCAAATAACGTTTTATTTAAACGGAAACTTTTTTAAGTATCTAGAGCTTATTTTTGATTTTAACTACGTTTACACGCACGACTTAAAAGACAATTTTGCCTCATAAATAGCGAAAAATATTTGCTCATTAACCACACTATTTGAAAATAATATTTTTTCTAATATTTCATTGCGATTTTGCATTAATTGGATTACAAAATAAATGATAATTTTTCGACTTTTTCATCTTTGCAACTATAAGAACCATTCTGTATCATATGTTTTCCATTAACAGTGCTGCCAAATAATTACATTATGACGATTTGAAATTATATAAAATTAAGAATTTTCCGTATCTAAAATTACAAATAAATTATGAGTTAGTTATTTGCAAATAATTTTTATTTGCGCATAGGGTACGTATAAGCGTAGTATTAGTTGACCTGTTGAGTTTCAATTTGACTTTCAATGTCGTTTATAGGTGGTAATGCACCGGAGTCATGTCTGAAAAGATGGTTCACAAAGAAAACAGTGCCTAATAAATACCTCATAAAATATAACAAAATTAATAAGATATCTCTATGGTTTTTTTCAATAAGGAAATCTTATTAATTTAATAAGGAAACCTTTTTGAAAAAACCAAGAAGAAATCTAGTTTTTAATAGGTTATCTTATTGATTGTTTCAATAAGGTTTTCTTCTTGTTTTTATTAGGTGACCTAATAAAAAATAAAAAAAAATTATGTCTTTATTCTCTGTACTTATGTATTTTCATTTAAATTCTATACCATATACATATGTATGTATGTAGTATATTGTAGATGTTATTTATTTATACATAAATACATACACATTATGTTATATTCTTAACTAACTTACTCACCAAGTATTGAACCAGCAAACTTCTGACTGATAGATAAGCACTCTAACCAATATCCCACTAAGCAGCCTGAATAACCATTAAAATTATTGTGCAAGCATTCTTATATAAAAATTAAAAAGATCATGAAAAAATTGTCTCTATGTCTATTTAAAGATATGAAATAACAAGACACCTCATAAAATCAAGCAGATTTCCTTATTAAAAAAATCAATAAGTTGCTTTACACATAATCATATAGTAATCTAATAGAATCAGGAAGAAAACCTTATTGAAAAAATCAATAAAGTAACCTAATGAAATCAATAAAAAAATCCCTATAGTTTACAATTTATAAGAAACCCTAATAGAATCAAGAAGTTTTTCTCTATGGATTGTTGTTTTGGTGCCAAAAATAACGGAAATTGACTAAAAAAAGTTGTGAATAATAAGATTTCTTCCTGATTTTAATTATATTGATCATGTACTAGCCAAAAGGAACTATGATGGCACTTTCATAGTCCTTTTAACATGTTGAAGGCAATGGAAAAAGGTCGAGCCCGTAAATGATTATGACACTAGAGCAACGGTTCTCAAATGGGGGTCCGCGGATCCCTGGGGGTCCGTATGAAAATTCCAAGGGGTCCGCGAAGAGCTAAACAAATATTGTTATGATTCCTCAAAAGTTAATATTAATAAGATTTAGTAATATGGCTTTTGTATAATAAATGTAAAACGTATATTTCGCATTGCGGTAGGCCGTGCTACTATTAAAATTTCTGAAGAGGTCCCCGAAGAAAGAGCTTGTGAGAACCTTTGCACTAGAGTCTAAACCGACTGACCAAGAATGATCTGCGTTATTCGATCTGTATGCTCAGATTGTACGGTTTCATATTGTCTTCTTGATGGTGCAAGTATGTTTCAGGAGAAAATTGGAATTTTTGTCACTTCTTGAATTAACACCACTTAAAACCTCCTCACTTTTAATTAGTGTTTTTATGGGAATTGTTAAAATTTAAGTTTAAAATTCTTAAACGCACTAATAATCCCAAATTATTATTTTACTTATTAAGTAAAATATTTGTTATTAAAAATACATTGAAATTTATTATTGAGGGGTTTAGCTGGATCCTATGTGCATTTCACTGTTGCTAATGCAGATTATCAGGGAACTTTTACCCCAAGGTAAAAAATCGACGTGAAAATTAAAAATTATAAAATTGCCATTATATCTTGGTCACAGTCAGTATTGTGACGAAAATACTATGGAATTTTTTCTTATCGAGCTCGTAGATTTCACACCAAAAATTTTAGAGTTTCAATAATCTTGCAAATTAAGCGGATTTTTTTTTTTGTTGAAAGAATAAGTACCAAAAAATTTACTGCGATCGCACCTATAGGAAACTTTATGTTCGCTAGTAAAAAAAAGCACTGAGAAGATAACACTGTGTTTAGTGGTAGTTTGAATCATGCCAATTAAAGTTAGATACTCTTATCAAAGAAATGTGTCTCTGCCGAAAACAAATACAGGGTGTCTGGTGGCAAATTTATATTTTTAAATATGATTGTTTCAAAAAGCAATAAACGGTGCGGAGGACTGGTGGCGCGGTTTTCGATTGTGCGGATTTGTTAGTCACGATATCGCAGTGGTCGAGTGAGCATCGCACGTTTGAGAATAATGATTCTTACGAAATTTCTCGTCGACAATTTTGTTCAAAGTTCGGTATTCGGCGAATACGCGATGGACCTAGTGCAAATTTTATTCGTTCGTAGGTGCAGAGATTCTGCGCAACTGCTTTGGCTATGGCTCAGTAGATCTTCAAGGACTACTGAAAGCATTGAACTGGTTGAAAGCAAAAAAAAAAAATATCGTGAAAATCCGCGGCTTTCAATACGGAAAAGAGCAGCCGCACTGGGACTTCCAAGAGCAGAAATTTTAAAAAAGTATCTGAAGTTCCATCCTTTTAAAATTCAAATCGTTCAAGGACTGAAAGAAAGTGACCTTGATTTACGCAAATATTTTTGTGAAACGATGTTGGAGCGTTTTCTCACTGTAAATCCCATTTTTTTTAGCTACGAGGCTCATTTTCACTCAAACGGCCACGTCAACAAGCAAAACTGCCGTTACTGGTCTCCAAGAACCCTCAAATTCAAGAACTAGCACAAACCATTGCATTGCCCCAAAGTAAATGTATTGTGTGCCTAATCCACGCATGAGATAATTGGACCATTTTTTTTTTCGAAAATTCTCTAGGCCAGGCGATGAATGCCAACGTTGAAAGTTATCGACAAACGTTTACGGAATTCTTTTTGCCAAACCTGCGAGCTCATCCATCGTAATCTTCACGCACGTGGTTTCAACAAGATGGGGCGACTGCACATACAGCCAGAGCTTCGATGAATTTGTTTCGGGAAAATTTTCCCCAAAAACTGATCAGTCGCCTTGGGGACATCCCATGGCCACAGAAGTCACCGGATCTAACTCCCATGGATTTTTTTATGGGACTACCCCAAAAAAAGATGGTTTATAATGACAATCCCCAATTTCTTGTGGCTTTAAAGGAACATATTCTCTGAGAAATCAGCTCAATTGAACCAAGTTTACTGCAGCGTGTGGCGCAGAAAGCAAGGCTCCGTTTTGAACAATGTGTTCAACTCGACGGAAGACATCTGGATGAGATACTCTTTAAAAAATAAAATCCTCAATTTCGTTCTGTCTTAACAAAACTTTGTGTCATTTATTACGTTTTTTATTTAAGTTTAAAAAATATAAATCTGCTACCAGACACATTTCATTTGTCCTAACAACTTTTGCCCTCCACTTTTACTTGCATGTTCTCTACTTTCGAGTTCGCTTCACTTTGATGTTAAATTTATTATAATTATTTTTTTTTTGCAATTTTCTTCGTTTTCGATATCAGATATCAGGTTATAGTTCTTTATGTATAAGCTTGTGAGTGAGTGTATATGCTCATTTTTATAATTTTTTGGGTGTTGCACGTTCTTCACGTTTTTACTATAACACGCTTGCGATTGCATGAATTCAATTTTCAGTAACCAGGTGCAACCAGCACTTTGTATTTTTATGTATGTGTGTATATGTAAATGTATGTATGAACACTTTGATTTGCAACTTGTTTTAAATGAATTTTTATTACTTTTTTTTTAATAAATTTAAAAATTAAATACGAAATTCAGTGAGCGAAAAGAAAATAAAGATATAAAAAATTTAAAAACTGCGTTTTAAGCCGGTTATAACTTGGGGCAAATGACGGCACACGATATCGAACGAAATTACAAAATATTCTAATAGAGTTAATATAGAAATCCTTTAAAATTTCGATCGGTATTGAATGCCGTAATTTGGATTGTAAAAAATAACACAAAAAAACATAAATTTGTATTCAAATATTTTTTATGAGAAATATCAATACATGGTATTGACACTTGAAAGTGGGAAAAGATTGTTACATCTGTTAAGCTGTAACTCGTCACCTAAAAATACCTATTTTGAATTAAGACATAATTGAGCGTATACCAATTTTCAGATTTGTACCTAGTTCATAGCCACTCAAAATTTCATTTGCAAGCCCATGGGCTTGCGCAGTCGACGTTTTGGTGACACACGTATACTTCGTACAAAGTATGTGTGATGTTGTGTGTTTGGCTCAGTCACGTTTGGTGGGCTCTGACCTAGATTCGGTAACTTTTATTACAATAACACTGTGCAACAAATTCAGGTTACCAAAAGTTAGGTCGATTCTGAGAGTGAGGGGTGAAAATAGAGGCTAAATTAGAAGACCCGTATCGCGGCGTTTGTTTATTTTAGTTCGAATTTTTTTTAATCGACCTTCGAACTTTGCAGTCAAATGCTGATTTTCAGCATATTGTTTATATGGTTTTTTTTTTGGCCATAACTTGTCGTGTAATTGATATTTTTTTAAATCTGTAAATACCAAATTATTGCTAGAGACCTGTGCAACAATTAAAGTTTTTAAAAAAATTGATTTAGAAAATTTTTGTGGTGCTTATGAAGCAAAATGTTGGAAAAATTATTTGTTTTTCATGCTTTTTGAAAATATTTTCCACAAAACTAAGTCTTTTTTGCTTTCTGTTTGATCTATAATATACACACTTCTCAGTTTCTTCAATAAATTTCATTTGAAAAGAAAACAATCATAATACAAAACATGCGTTTTCCAGCTTAATATTAATTTACTTCTCATTTTTTATGTACCAGTTGTGTTCAGTGTTGGTTTTGAAGAAACATTCAAAAAGAAATTATAAAAATATGGAAAAAAAATGTTAGTTAGGAAAAATTTTAAGTAAAAAACTTAAATAAATTAAATTTATGATTTGGCCAGTTGCCGTTTAGCAGGCGGCTATGGATCAACATCACTGCTCTCTCTAATATCTTGGTCATCGTCATCATCATCAGAAAGGTCGATAATTTCGTCCAACAGATATTCTGGAATTTCATCTTTGTCTTCCCCTTCTTTCTCTTTTTCCTCGTCTTCCTCTTCTTCAAAGGTGTTTTTATACCAGCAACAAATTTGAGCGAGTATTGGATGTGGAGATTTGTTTCCTCTGTACCTGAAAAGAAAATAGTTGTCAATCGTTAACATGTTTAAGTTGTTGACTCTGACAAAGATATTAGAGAAAACTAGGAATTTAAAATGTGCACACTCTATGTTACCTTATTTAAAGTGGACGCGCAGTTTGGTGATAACGTTTGCCTTGCTCATCAGATTCAGTTGGCAACTGTTGAGCGAGTTGATCAAGATGCTGATGCAAGGGATGAATTTTGTACGACATATGAACCCCAATTTTATCGAAAGTTGCCAACATGTTTACAACAGATTGCCTGTAGTTGTCTTTGAGTTCTTTACCCAAAAGTCCTTTAATGACTGCTTTCAATGCGAGCCATGCATTTTCGGTCTGTCAGAACTTGGTCAAAATCTTGAGGACCATTAACAACCCTTTACTGAATTTTGGCGTTACTTAGTCTTGGGAAAATGTTTTTAAGCCGTTGAATACTGCTGGTCTTTTTGCGATACATTTCAAAAATTTTTTAGCAATGCCAAGTTTAATGTGGAGCAACGGCAACAAAATTTTCACTTCAGGAACAAGACTTTCGTATAGTCTATTGTCTTTAGGCCATTTCCATCTAATGCGACTATTCCAGTTATGCTGTTTATAGTGGTTTCTTCCTTTAATACCTTCTCCGTATCGTGAATCCCAATCGCACAAAAAACATGGATATTTTGAATGCCCAGATACTGTTAAGCCTGTAATCAATGAAACTAGTTTAAGGTCGCAGCAAATACGCCACTGGTGTTCGTTATATTGGACTACTTCCAGAATGTGTTTCAAATTATCCATATTTTCACTAGTGTCAGTGCAATACGCAATCGGAACAGAAGGCATTCTATTTGTCTTGTGCAAAAGCACAACTTTTATCGATGAATAAACGCCATCATCTTTTTTTATAGGTTTCCATTAATTTTTCAATATCGTTGCAATAACCAAAATTTTTTGCATCATTCACATTGAAGAACTTTTCTAACTCTTTTTGGCGTTTTCGATATGCTGTTATTTTGGTACCTTTCGCCAGCAAATTATTTTCTTTCGAAAATGAAGCCATTAGTTCTGATTTTTTCTGAATCAAACACAAATTTGCAACAATTCCATCCAATTGGTTTTGTGTCACTAGGATTGGGTCCTTCGATGTTTCATAGGATTTACCTTCATCAGGGTCGTATTCTGAGAAGAGATTCATGGATGTAGCAGCGGCGATTGTAGTACTAATATCTGTTTGATAATCAATACTGCGTTTTTCGGTATTTTGGTACTGGAACGAATTCTGAGTGCGGTAATGGTAATTGGCACTGCTACATAAGTTTTATTGTTTGCTTTCCTTCTATTCAAAGTTTTATGGTAGTTGATGTACATCCATAGCAATTTTCTTCTTGATGTGAGCTGTTGTCTAACCATATCATTGGTATTCCAAAAGACATAGCCTTCTTCTTTCCACTTTTCCATTGCAAAAGAGTTGAATAGCAATTAATGCAAACTTTTTTAGGGGCATAGATTACGTCAGTGATAAGCTCTTGCGAGAAATATTGTTTATAGGCTTCCAAAAAAAATCACTCTCATTGCCACATTTTTCATTGCTTGCTATGAAATGTCCACAAACATTACAAAAATGGTCAAATTTAATCGAATTTTATCACGACCGAGCGAAAATTGAAAGACATCAGCTTCGGCTGAGTTCCAAGTCTTAACTGAATCTTTATTTTTGAAATTAGTTCGGTTGAACGAAATAAAAAAAATCGCATCCTGTGGGGTGGTTAAAAACAAAAAAGTTGTTTTTATATTGTTATGAATTGAACGGGCTAAGGTTCGTATTGCTTATGTGTTCTTATGTGTTTTTGGTCCACTGTGTGTGGTGTCAGTTGATGTAGATGTCTGCCTTATATACGAAACTTTATTGCAAATGGAATATGTGAATTGGTTTGATTCTTCGTATTTCAATTTGCTGATGTGTTTTGTAATGAAGGCTCAAAAAAAGTTGTTTTGTTGGTATAAAAACACCTTTGAAGAAAAGGATGGCGAGGAAAAAGAGGAAGAAGGGGAAGACAAAGAAGAAACTGAAAAAATAAAATATAATAATTAATAAAACCATCTATTTAGAACAAAAAGTTTAAGTGAGAATTATTTTTCGACAATGAACTGCCAGGTTTGGTATTAATATAAGTTACAAGCACAGTCTCGATAAGGAGCGGAATTACACTTTTTTTTCGTGAGACCCTATATTATATATTGTGTGTGCAAAATATTCCTTGATAGGGAGATAAAATGCCACCACTTTTATATTTATTATTATATATTTAATTACTTAAGGAACTTCAAAACAAAACTTCCCTTATTTTTTTATTTATAACTATACTCTTGCTTTCGCATGCTCTTTTCGCAGCGAGTCAATTACTTCGAGTTTGCATAAAATTATTATATAAAACAATTGGAATTTATATTGAATGCAGCTTGTGTTTTCTATTTATAATTTCTTTTGGGGGTTACTTGGCATTAAAAAAGCTGACCAAACTTTTTTATTATGCACATCATAATTTCAGCCACCAAGAAATTCTCATTCATTACGACAGTTTTATGAATTCAAAACTGCTCTTTTTCCTTTCTTGCAAACAAATTAAAATAAACATGCAAACTAGAAAAGTAATGTACCCCTGAGGCAGTTCGCTTAAAAAAAAATAAACTAAATATAAATTATTATGTTGGTCACTCTTTGCCATCATTCATCAAAACAGCACAATTTAATTAAACGTACACAGACACAGTAACACTGGTATTTTTACTCGTATTTGCGATATGAATTTTGCAAAATGAAAGAATTTCAAACCTCCACTCTATTCGCTTGCGGTAGTTTGTTAATTATGGCATGAAAAAACAAAAGCAAGAATGTAATTAACGTTTAATAACAACCATAAAACCATATGCAATGGTTTCAAAATGAAGAACAAAAGGCTGTTGAAGGCAAAATTCGCATGCCAGGCATCATAACTAATCCTTCTCAAAATTAATTCAGGAATAAAATTGGCAGGAATAACATTCTAAAACTTTACGAATAATGCCTAATGCTAGGAACACAATTGGGACGAACGACGAATTTCGTCCACGTCGACGAATTCGTCGATAAGAGTTCGCTGCGTAAATTCGTCGTGTGAAGCACAGCAACGACGAATTTACTCAGCGAATTCCTCTCCTATATTTGATAAAGTTGGTTGTTGTGTGTACAAAGACAGAAAGAGAAAGAGAATATTGTTGTTTCGTCCTTCGTCGGCGTACAAATTAAAAATAAATCTATCTCAGAATTCGTCACACACGACGAATTTCGTTGCACGGCGGTGTTGTGTTCATTTTTATATGCACAAATGTGTTTTATTTTCTATGACGAAAGTTCGCACCGAAAAATTCGTCGTTCGTGCCAGTTGTGTTCCTAGCATAAGGCCGAGGTCACGTAATGAGCGGCAAAGCGGTGAGCGGCAAGTGGCTTATTACTGATCGTCATTTCTGAGCGGTTAGTGCTGTTAGTTGTTAAAATGTCATTGTCAAGAGAGCTTTGTTTAATGTTTTTACGCGAAAATCGTATTCATATTTACAAAAATTTAATGCGTTTAAGAAAAAAAAAAGAAGATTTGGTATTCATTCTATAAATCAAGCAAGGCGACATTACGGCGAATTTAACAATTTATGTACAAATCTACGAAAATCTACAGACAGAGGTTTATACTTCGCCGCTCAGAAATCAACTAAAAATTACAACAAGTTCTATTCCTGAGCGGCGCCGCTTAGCCGATCAGAAATGCCGCTCATTGCGTGGCCACTTCAGTAGTATTCCATATGTTTTAATTTTTTGCCGCTCACCGCTTTGCCGCTCATTGCGTGGCCTCGGCCTAAAAGATTTATAGAGAAATGTTATTTTTTAAGTAAACTCTTTGGTATAGTTATTTGTAGGATTTACCTCAAAAGTTTGCCAAGAGCTTCAAAAATGGATGATTCTTAGTCTCCGTTTACACTATGCACTTCTATTAACTTTTTTTTTTCAAAATACATACGCTTTCATATCCTTATTGAAGCATTTAACGATCAACACCTTGAATACAAAGTTAAACTGGAGCACAGTTCCTGCAATTTATTTCCAAGTAAAGTCAATACTTTAAGCCTATGAAAGCAGCAAAGTTTGCTATCACAATCATTGGGGCAAGAACCCATTTCCTTAAAGAGGCCCATACACTGCAACAGCATTCATGCTCAATCAAGAGTTCGTGCGAGGGATTTGGACGTGTATGGCCATTTTGTTTTGTTGTAGCAATGCACAGTGGGGACTTTTGCAAAATAAATGCTAATAAATATGGAACTTCTAAACTACTGATAGGATTTATATTAAACTTCAAACATCTGTAGAGCAGGACCTGGACTTTATAACACATGTCTTGACAGTCTTCTGGCTTAAGATGGACAGGAATTACAGTGGGCCTAAGATGACCACATGGGACTCTGAGGCTTGTAACTTTTATAAAAATTTTCCAAATTTTTATGGCATAAAGCGTTTGAGCTAAGCTGACAATTTTGAAAAATAATGCCTTTAGATGTGTTTTAGAAAAAAAAATTTTGTTGGATTGTAAATATAAGGACAGCATTACATTTTTGACAAAATTTTAAATAAAAAATCGTAAAATCGGGAAAATGCTATTTCAAAATTTTAAAATTTTCCTGAAAAAGGCATATGTGACGCTCAAAATAGAAAGGGACCTAGGGTAAAAACCGGTTTTGTTCAGGAGAGCAATTTTAAAGATTTAAATACGTGTATCTTTGGTGTACCATCACTGAACGTGTTGGTATTGGTCTCATTTGAAAGCGACACATCTCATGACGTCAGCAACGTGTTGGTCAACCTTGAAAACGCGCGTAGGTCGACCCTACCTCTTGTTTTGTGTAGTTGGTTTTCTGTTTTCTATCTAGCGCGCTGTTTCCATGAGTTTGATATCAATTTTGCTCGCGTTTTTTCGAATCCAGGTTTATTTTCTGAAATTATTAATTGTGAATTATAATAAATACTCATTTATAATTCTTTTAAACCGTGAATATCACTCTGCTAGTACGAAAATTTTTTCACATAACTTTAGAATCGTCGACTTCAATTTTATAAAACGCGCATATCTCTGGAAGGGAACACTTTTGGGGCATGGAATCAGTCTCATTCGATGCTCAGATGTTTTCCACATAAAAAAAAAGTGAAAATTGATTTTTTTTTTACCCTTAGGTTCCTTTCTCTATGCGCTGTCACATATTAAAAAAAAATAGTATCTTCATTATTTTTAATTTTGTAAAACAAAATATATTTAACACATGCACTTTTAAACAACATAGTGTTAAAGACAATCTATTCAGAATGTGCTAAGAGCCAATTATTTTGTATTTTGGACATGCACCCTACATTCAGCAGCCTTCGAAAATCGCCAATTTTAAAAATATTTTTTGTGCTTAATTGCTTATAAAAAGTTGTGACGGTAGATTTTAAAAGTTTCAACTATAAACTTTGTTTAATTAAATTTTTAGAGAGCCTTTTCATAAATGCGGACATGCGTCCATATTTTATGAAAAAAGTCAAAATTTGTACCATAAACATACATATCAATAAAAATTACAGCAAAAACTGTGTCACTATTCATAACTACTACCCTTCTTGAATTTTTTTAGTAAGTGAATATTGTACCAGCTTGCTGGTATGATTTGTGGTTCGAGCATGATTGCTTGATAGCTTGATAGCGTGTGCATGCTGTTGTAGCTTTTGGGCCGCTTAAAACCAGTGATGCTAACTTTTTTTGGCTATAAAAGCACATCAAAATTTAAAAAGCAGCACTAGGAAGCGTAATTTTGAAATCTTTTGAAAGCATGTAAAAAGCACTAACGTGAAAAAAAAATAAAGATCAAAACGACTGAAGTTTAACAATGTTTAATAATGTTTAATATTTTCTAAGATATTGTCTTTTTAATGGAATATATCAGACGAAAAAGGTATGATTTACACTGAAAAAATAAATACAGTAAGCTTTCATAAAAGTAGTGCTTTTTCTTCGGTTGGCAGTAACACTCTTTGAGTCTTCAAAGAGCACTAAAAATAGTGTTGAAAGCACCAAGTTGGCATCGCTGCTTAAAACCTTAAGATTGAGTAAGGGAAGCATTTCTTTTTTTTTCCTACTACTTCCAGCCGGTGTAAGAATAAATGCGTCAAATTTAATGCGTTTAAAAATAAATTTACATGCGAAATGTTTTTTTCTCATGCAAACTTTAGCATTCCTTCTAAATTTCAGTTTTTTTTTTTGCAAAGACAGGAACTTCAAATTAAAATATAGGGTACTTTTTTATGGGTAAACCGGGTAAATGATTTCTTTTAGTATTTTTTATGTGTTTCGTAAATTTAGTACAAATGCAGTTTATAGAACAATTTCCGTTTCTGTCTGGATGCGAACCAGTCATTATGAATAAGAAAGTCGAAAATTCGATAAACGTCTATTTAACGGTCTGTACTTAAATGCGATATTTCGAAGATCCCCGTAAATTTGGAGACTTCTGTCTCAGGCTGATGCTTCAGAATGTATTCTAAAAAGTAAAAGGAGTTGTTCCACGGTTGCAAAAATTAAACTTTTTTTTTGTCTATACAACTTATTAACTGAAACAATTTTATTTTCTATATTAATTAAACATGTATTGTATTTTAGAAATATGTATCTTTACCCAAGAGTAATTTTATATTTGTCCAATTTTTATATATTCGGTCTTTTAAAAACTACTGTAGAAAATTTTTTGTGATTTTCAATATCGCACCAAAACCAATTAAATATTCCTGTAACTAATAACTACACAGAGAAAACAGTGCCTAATAAATACCTCATAAAATAGAACAAAATTAATAAGATATCTCTTTGGTTTTTTTTTTCAATGAGCAAATCTTATTAATTTAATAAGGAAAACCTTTTTGAAAAAATCAAAAAGAAATCTTCTAGTTTTTATTAGGTTATGTTGTTGATTTTTTCTTTAAGGTTTTCTTCTTGCTTTTACTAGGCGACCTAATAAAAAATAAAAAAAATGTGTCTTTATTATCTGTTCTTATGTATTTTCATTTGTGTATTTCAGGTACATGTGTGTATATATGTATGTAGTATATTGTAGATGTTATATATTTATACATACATACATACATACATGCACATTATGTTATGTTCTTAACTAACTTAATCACCAAGTATTGAACCAGCAAACTTCTGACTGATAGACAAGCACTCTAACCAATATGCTAACAAGCAGCTTGAATAACCATTGAAATAATTGTACAAACATGCTTATAAAAAAATGAAAAAGATCATGAAAAAAATTTTCTATTTATAGAACCGAAATAACAAGAAACGTAATAAAATCAAGAAGATTTCCTTATTGAAAACATCAATAAGATGATTTACACATAATCATATAGAAACCTACTAAAATCAAGAAGAAAACCTTATCAAAAAAATCAATAAGATAGCCTAATAAAATCAAGAAGAAAACCTTTTTAAAAAAATCAATAAGGCAACCTAATAAAATCAATAAGAAATCCCTTTAGTTTACAATTTATAAAAAACCTAATAGAATCAAGAAGATTGTTTTTCTGGTGCCAAAAATAACGGAAATTGGGTAAAAAAAAGTTGTGAATAATAAGATTTCTTCTTGATTTTATGTGGTTTTTTTCTGGATAAAATTAATAAGATTTACCACATAAAAACAATAAGGAACCTCTATGAAAAAATCTTCGCTTCTTTCTGCTGGGATACCCCTAAGGCTAAAAACGTTTCGTAGAGAAAATCTTCTTGATTCTATTAGGCAGTGTTTTTCTGTGTAGTGAGGGAGTATTTTGCACTTCTGGATTAATCTTGAGTGAACGCAGTACAAGATTATTGAGTTCAAATATTGATAAGTTACTGTTTCTTAACAAAATATTTGTAAATAAAATTAATAACAAAAATTAAAAATTTTTAAAACCTCCCGAATTCATATAGAAAAGATGTGATATCTATAAACGGCTGCTGGACCGATTTTCTTCAAGAATACTCTCGATCAAGTCACCTTTCAAACAGAGAAATTAAATCAAAATCGATGCAGCCGTTTGGTCTGTACATGGAAATGTGGAATAATGGAAAAGTAATCTGCATTATTTAAAATTACTAAAAACAATCAAAAAGAATCAAAAGTAATCAAAAAATAATTCGATTACTTCTAAGGATTACTTTTAATTTTTTTGATTATTTATTACACAGAAAAAAGTATTCACCAATTAATATTTTCAATTAAGAATTTAATTGATTCAATTAAATTTTTAATTGTATTTATTAATTTGAGTGGAAAAACTTAATTAATATTATCAAATTGTTTATAGGTACAAATTTAAATAATTTTTTAATTGATATTACAAATATTTTAATTACTATTACAAAATCATTCATATTACTTTTTTGTGTGTAAGAATCAAAAGTAATCTTTGAAAGTAGTCGGATTGCTTTTTGATTACTTTTGATTCTTTTTGATTATTTTTAGTAAGTTTAATGAATTCAGATTACTTTTCGATTATTAGTAATCGTAATCAATTATTTATCAGCAATTATTTTGCAGGCAGTTATATAATCATTACAGTTCTTTTTAAAATGTAATATAATTGATTATTAATCGTAATCGAAATTTAGCAGCTCTGGTTTAAACCAAAAACCTGAAAACTTTCTTACCCATATTTAAAAGGGTGTTATTAAAGTCTTTCTTTTATAAGCTCTTTCACAGAAAAAGCTTTTACCGATAATCATATTGATTTTTAAGAAATTGTTTTCTGTTAAAATCATTTTAAGGCCAGCAATGTTTGTTGCTGTGATTTATGTGTACGTGTGAGTGAGTGTGTGTGCGTGTGCATGTGCGTGTGTGTGTGTGCATGTGCGTGTGTGTGTGTGTGTTTGTTTCTACTTTCCATCTCGTACAATTTCTGTGTTAAACCCTGTCTGTAGTATTTTGTGATTTCATATAGCTTAAAAGATTTTTGACATTTGAAGAGTTTATGTTTTTTTTTTTTTTTTGGGAAAGCAAAAGAAGTGCCAGAAAGAAGAACCCTCAAAACAGCACTTACGTCTATCATTTAGTATGTATTTCTTAATTCGTGATAAAACATTTTTTGTGTTGCTTTTACGCACTTCTGATGCATTGTATGCTGGTGTCATGAATTTGAACATGTTTTCAATTTCCTTTACGAGTAAAATGTAAAACATTTCAAGCACCATCTAAGAGTTTATGATTGTGAGTGCATTTAATGAAAAGAAGAAATTTGATAAAGAGTTTTTACTACTCATCTTACAAAGGGTCTAAGTTTAAGATTGTATCTACTGAAGTGGCGAGGAAATTGAGCTTTACTTTTAGTTCTCAAAAATGCAAACCTTTAGTATATGGTTAGCTAAGTTTTGTTTAATCAATACCCAATAAATAACTATTAACATGTAATAGTTTTTATTATATGAGGAGCCGCAGAACAAAACGTGCTTTTTTGATATCAAATTTTTGGGAAATCGAGATTTATTTTTTTCTCCCCTTTAAAAAACTGCAAGCACCTAGAATTGCTAACAAGTTTTTTTACTTACCTACAGATGCATCTAACTGTCATAAGTCACCCCATTAAATGTTAAGGATGTTTGATATAATTCCATTATTATTTCGGAAAAAGCACCTTTTGCAAAAAAGAAAGCAAAAAAGCACCTTTTGTTAAGGAAAAAAGTAAGAAAAACCTTAAAAAAAAAAGTAAAAAATCACGTTTTGTTAATAGAAGGAAAAAGTACATTGTGTAATGCGAATACACATATATGACGATAAAATTTTGACTGAATGTGGTTAAACCTGATCTAATATATTAAAAAATGTTAAGTTACGTATATTATTTTTGTGGTTTTATTAAATAAAATTTCAACTTAAACATTTCTTGCTTAGCCTTAAATTAAATACATATGAAATTTGTTAAATAGTTAAACTCTTGTTCCAACATCTTCTTCTAGGCATGAACATCCAACATTTTCGTCTATTGAATCCTCCATTTCTTTATCCTGGTTATACAAAATGTCCTTGTACCAAAATATTGACTGGTTTTTACTCCAGTTTTTTCCAAACTGTTTTATTAAAAGACCTTTTGTTACCAAATAAACAAAAAAGCACCTTTTGTTAAAAAATAAACAAAAAGGCACCATTTGTTGAGCATCAACTTTTTAGAGCCCATTTACTTTGTAAAAAAAACAAAAATAATAATGCTAACTTGATTGTTTCTACAAGTTTTCAACCTAAATATTATAAAAATACCAAAAACCAATTTTTCGAGAAATGCGAAAAAGCACCTTTTGTTCTGCAGCTCCTCATATTTGATATCTTTGAAAATTTTGAACATACATATATGTTTATGTAAGTATGGATATGTAGCAAAGAATATGTCAACAAAGAGTCATTGACTACAGAACACAAAAACGATTCTCTCTTCCCCACCAGGCAAAATAAATCTTTTCCTTCTAAATGTTTCTGTTTCTAAACGCAGGCTTAAGTTCCATACACTACAACAGCACTACAACAGCATGCGTGCGCAATAAAGTGTTTGTGCTGCAGCGGTTTAGTCGTGTATGGGCTGGTACAAAGCAAAACGTAGCGTTGTCAAATAGAGTTTGATATTCTGCTGATAGTACCAGCTTGCTGGTATTGTGTATGGGGAAATTAGCTCAGTTGAGCAAAGTTGTGAAAGTGTAAATATGCATTTAAAAATCATAATTTGTTGAAACATAATTTGTTTCAATGGAAAATATAATACAGACCTGCTGTATATCTGATCTGTATCTGGTTTATATCTGTTTTATATCTGGTTACGATCTGCTTTATATCTGCACTGCATCTGGTTACAATCTGTTTTATATCTGTATAAATTCATCAAAAGCTGCTGGAAAAATGTTCATAAAATATATGAAGCAAGAAACATAATTTAAATACATGACATTGCCACCAGGGCATAATCAGACTTTTGTACTGAAAAAGTGGCCCACTAGCCCCACATAACAACTACTTTTACTACCACGCTCTCCTTGTATTTCTTAGGGCCACACTTTTCTAGTCTCATTACAATTGGGCTCTTTCTGCCATGGCTGATTTGAAATTTGTGGAGTGATGCTGGAATCACAACTGGGACGAACGACAAATTTCGTCCATGTCGGCGAATTCGTCGATAAGAATTCGCTGCGTAAGTTCAGATCTTATAATTGATAAAGTTGAATATTGTGTGTGAAAAGAGAGAGAGAGAACATTTTTTGTTCGTGTGCATCGGCCTACAAAATTGAAATGAACAGCGTTGCCGATTTCTGTGTAATTATCCAAAAGTGGGATAAACTATTTTTTCTTCAACTATTTTGGGACTTTACAATTTTTTGTGTAATTCTGTATAATTTCGCACAGGTAAATCTTTTAATTATAGATCTTCATTTCATTTAAAAAAAATTTATTCCGTAAATTTACTACCGAATATTTTTATATTATTTTAATGTTTATGTTTGGCTGTACGAGTACTTGTCTTGAAAATTTTCTTTTATTCTCGAACTGTTTATTTAGTGGAACGAATTTTCAGCAATTTAAAATTAACGAAAACTTACATGAAGAATAAATTGTCGTCTGTTACCATCGTGTTAATATTTTTTTACATATGAATGTATAGGCCAATATTGAGGGTACCTTTTTGACTCAACAAAAAAAAATGTTGAAAATTAAATATTGTAATTAAAAATTGCATACCGTAATACCTTATTTACATTAAGCATTTTTTTTCATAAAATTAGTTGCATGCAAATTTTTTAATTTATTAGCAGGAGGCCTGAAAAAGCAAATCAGATCGAAATAATTTGCTGAAAATGCTTCAGAAATTCATGTTACGTAATATTTTATAAATCACTCTTTTTTGGCGCTGGAATTAGCGAATAGAATAAAAATTCGTGCAACAAATTTCATGTCAAAATGCATAATGTAAATTAGTTATAAATACACTAAGTTGTATAATTAGGGTGGCCCAAAATAAGTCGAACATATAAGGCATGATTTGCTGTACTCTTCAGGAGCGCGGTATATTTTTTTTCAGATTTTTTGCACAGCTTTTCATCGAAAATTACGAGTATCATGAGCGATGAATTGAGATTGTTATCATGAATTTTCATTATTGCGAATTGGCATGGCATATCGCTATATTTATTGGCACTGTTCTATATAATATGTCTAAAAAAAGTGAAAAAAAGTGAAAGTGGGTCAATCATGACGATTATAAAATGGACGTAATTTACGAAACACATTTCTTAAACAGAACAAAGTTTGATAATAAAATTCAATGATTGGAAAGTGTTTGTTAGCGAATTCGTGCTCAAATGGAATTGCCACAGGTTACGAATTTTTTTTCTCCACTGAAAAAAAATTCACACTGAAAAAAAAAACAAATAGTAAAAATATCACTGGATATATATTCTTAAATAAAAAGCATTACTTATTATCAAACACAAAATTTATTTTGTGTAATTTATATCATTTTGGATAATTTTGAGGGTTTGTTTGTATAAAATTGAATTTCGATTTTGGCAACACTGGCAATAAATCTATCTCAGCTTTCGTCACGTGCTATGAATTTCGCTCTACGGCGGTGTTGTTTACATTTTCACATGTACAAATGTGTTTCATTTTTTATGACGGAAGTGCGCACCGAAAAATTCGTCGTTCGTCCCAGTTGTGTTCCTAGGCATTATATGTGAGTTTATCGTTTTTCCAAATTGTCTCAATTGCTTAGCAAAAGCTTCCGCCCTATTATTGTCAACAATGAGTATAATTGGAACCCACGTATGAAACTTCTTTTTCTTTCATATCTTTTTTTAAACAAACAGAAACTGCAAAAATAAATTGAATCTGGGACCATCCGACTACTAAACTGTGTAGCTATACTGCCTACTGGCCGTAAACGGTCAGTACTTATTTAGAATATTGTATTTACACAAAATAAACCAAATCAAATCAGATCAAATCGTATGCACTGAAAGAATTTTCGGCCTAAATTCTATGAATTTCGACATTAATGTAATGAAACATTCATTAAAATTCAACCAACGTCACGCTTCGTTGGATTAATGAAACCAGTTCCGTCAAAATTATTTTATTGAAAACTTCATCAAATTTATTTAACAGTGTAATTAATGCAGTGCTATAACTTCATAGAAACAATAAAATAATTTCATGAAAAGAATGAAATAACTTAAATATAAATGGGTTTCTTAATAATTAGAAAATATTGTTGTCATAAATCCAACAAAATATTCTTACGAAACCAGAATACCAAGGAAGCAATTCCAATGAAATTCTTTTACAATATTCATGAAATTTTCATTGGATTTGTGAAATTATCATTAGATTTGTGAAAACATGTTAATGAAATTGTTTCGTTGGACTTATGAAGCGAAGTTCTTTCGGTGTGGCAATAATAATTTTGTAGCAAATTTCTGAATATTAATTGAATAAATTAATAATATTAAAAATATAAATATATACATATACGAATGTAATTCACTATAAATATGTATCGTAGAGCGAACCTTAATTTAATTTTAATAACTTTCCCTTATTTAAATGTATGTAATTTAAAATATTTTTCTTGTTCCAGCTGCAGATACAGTTTTAGTTAATATGTATAACCACATAATAATATTTTGCTCAAACGAATTTTGCCCCCTGAAATTCTTGAAAAGTTTACGTTGAGAAAATCGTTTATTTTTCTTTCCTAAATGTTGAGCAGAAAATTTAATAAGTAAGATTTAGTTGGCATTCACATTCATTTCTTTTAGTACTCGTATCATCACTTGAAGTTTTTGTGCATTTTGCTTTTGGTGTGGGTGTGTTTTATATGAAAGTTCTTAAACGTTTAATACTTAAGCCACAAATATGAGCAATATTCATTCAAATTATCACGACTGTTGGCACTAGTTTTATATCCTTCCAAAATGTGCATACATTTAAACTCTCACACAGATTAACACACTTACATGCATACGTCTCCTGCTATCACACACCAATGCTCTCTTTCTCTTTCTCCTGTTCGTTTTGCCATTTGAAATGAAAATAATCCTGGCTTTTAGATAAAATTAAATGAAATTTTCCCAGTGAATGTTTGTGTATGTGTAAGTACTTGCTGTATCTGTATGTATGTATGTACATGTGCACTTTTTTTAATGAATTAAACATTCTTGTGTTTAATTTTGTAAATATTTCCGTATAATTTTTTTTTGCACAAAAGTATTTGCATTTGTAAAAGAAGTAGAAACTTAATGCTGGAGTTATTATTGTGGTTTAAACTCTAAGTAAGCATAAATATTGTTTGTTTGTGCGTGTGTGTGTGTGTGAATAAGTTTTTCTTTGAATGGCAGCTTCCTGCCTGTATATGTTGTGTTCATTCAAATAAGAAATTTCTAAACTTCTAATGTCATAGTTTATTTTATATTTGTTTATATTTTCATACATATGTATATTATTATCGTTTGGCAAATTATATGTTTGACGAAATGTTTGCTACATTTCATATGCATTGTGATAACCATATTTGTTTGCCAATTGTGTTTAATATGAGTTAACTCCTGGAAAAAATAAATAAATAAATTACATAACAATCTGTGTTTAAATTTAAGTTGAAGCAGCAGACAAGTTTAGGGCTTTTATCTGAATTCCAGCTAATAGTAATAAAAAATAAAAGTTCATGATAAAATATTATTTTCATTGGATATAAAATCTCTTGCCAAAGATAAAGGGTGTTTTTTTAGAGTGTCACAACTTTGAGTTGGCATCACTGCTTTATTTGAGCACCCATTTAACAGTTGATAGTTTCTCTTTGTTTGGTTTGCTTTCAAATTTCATTATGAATCGACTTACAGCAGAGCAACGTGTGCAAACAGTTGAAATTTGAAATCAAAATAATTGTTCTATTCCTCAAAGTCATCGTGCACTTCTTTTATTTTCCGATGAAGCCCATTTCGGGTTAAATGGGTATATAAATAAGCAGACCTGTCGCATTTGGAGTGAGAAGAACTCACAAGCTTTTTTGTCGAAACACCATTACATCCACAGAAGATTAATGTTTGGTGCGCTTTATGGGCTGGCGGAGTCATTGGCCCATATGTCTTCAAAAACGATGATGTTCAGAATGTTACTGTCAAAGGTGAACGTAAAAGAACATGATTTGAAATTTTTTCGTACCTCAATTACGTGGCACTAATCTTGCTGATATGTGGTTCCAACAGGACGGAGCCACGTGCCACACCGCGGGCGCTACAATTGATTTACTCAAAGAAACTTTTGATGAAAAAATAATTTGACGTAATGGCCCAATTAATTGGCCACCAAGATCGTGAGATTTAAACCCATTGGATTTTTTTAAAGCTGTGTTGCGTCACCTGTCACAACAAATTGAGCAACATTCGAAGAGTTATCGGCGAAATACGACCGCAAATGCTGCGAAAAGTTGTTGAAAATTGGTATTTCAGATTGCGCCTTCTACACGCCAGTCGTGGCAGCCACATGGCAGAAGTCATAATTAAACATTAATTTCATAAAATTTTCTTTCCAATAAAGTCCGTTTCATTGATATTAAAAATATATTTTCTTAATTTGTTATGATTTAAACATGTTTCACTCTATAAAAAACCTCCTTTACTTCGTTGATGATTATTATATTAAATTTGTAATTTTTTTTTTGTCTAGGAACTCTGAGTTTAAATACATTTTTAGCATAATATCGAGTCTTATTTTCGATTTAGTCGTAAGCGACCAAAATTAGATTTTTCAGGAGAAGGTTTTTCTTAAATATTGTATTATGTTTTTGTATGTAAATTGTCGCTTCCCTGTAGTAAATGAAATAATCAGTTGAGAAAAAACGCTAACTTATAAATTAATTATTTTGCAAGTGACTACAAATTAGTTTAAATATCATGTAGATATCAATCAAACATATTGAATAGAAGTACACGTAAGAAAGAAATAAAAGCAAAATAAGTAAATGAAAAGAAAATAAAAAAATTAAAAGAAGCATGCCATGAAATCAAATGCCAAATGCTTGTGTTGAAAAACAAAACTAAATAATTTTAATAATATTTTCTATGAGCGCTTCGTATGTATGGATATATTTATGTATGTACGAATTTTTTATTTTTAGTGAATATAATAATAATAAATATTTATATAGACATATGTATATGTATTTATGTATATACATATTTACATAGTTATATATGGATATATGTATATAATATAAATATATACATATCTTTTTTTTACTATAATATTAATTAACTACAAATTGGTTGAAAAATAAGTAGTTAGTAGTCAATTTAAAAGCCATGCAGAGATGGCCAATTGACTACCGCCTATGACATGCCTATGTTAAAATAGTGAGTCGGCGACAAGGAGAAAAGAGTCACTTAATCAACCAGTTGTGGTTATTAAAAAAGCAGTTTGAAGCTACTTACAAATGGGTTTGAGTTCCTATAGGGTTACGACAAACTTTTACAGCCCGTACATTAAAACTTATCAAACAGTTTTGGTATTTTCATTATTCTTAACTATGGGTGGGATCCATAAAATTTTAATTTTAATAAAAATGTCCATTTTCGATCACATGTCGCTTATGATAAAATCGAAAAAAGGGGCGATATTTTTATCACACTTTCCCCAGAATAAGTTTTGACGAATGTGCTCGGTAAAAATTTATATGTATATGTATGTGTGTATATGCCACTTTTGTTGGTATAATTTATAGAAAAGGTATTTGTTATAAAAAATTAAATAAAATTGCCTAATTTATAATTTTTGGGAATTGTTACAATTTAAGTTTAACGTTTGTTAACGAACGAAAAATCCCAAATTATTATTTAACTTATTCAGTATATTCTTTTTTATGAAAAATACATTAAAATTGATTAGTGATAGATTAGCTTGAGCCTATGTGCATTTCACTGTTGCCAAACAGTTTCTCTAAAGAAGTAGATAGTTATATTAAGTTAAAGTTCCATTGAAACATATGATAACTTCATCATATATCGAAGCTGAAACAATAACTCAATAATAAAAATGTTTTTTATTTTCATTGCATGCATTGGCTGACTTTTTTCAGCTCGAATTGTAGTTGTAAGAAGTATGTATAGCAAATAAATGTAAAAAACAACAACAAATGATCCAGCTAACCCCTCAATAAACAATTTCAATGTATTTCTAACCCCCGACCAAAAAAAAGGGGTGTTATAAGTTTGTAGTGTGTGTCTGTGTATCTGTGTATCTGTGTGTCTGTCCGTGTCCACGTACAGCCCAAACGGCTAGACCGATTTTGATTTAGTTTTTTCTGTCTGAAAGGTGACTTGATCGAGAAGGTTCTTAACTATGTTTAAAGAAAATCGGTCCAGCCGTTTAGAAGATATCATATATTTTCTAGCAATATCGGGGGTTTTTAAAATTTAAAATTTTTTTATTAATAATAAATTTATAATAATATATAAAATTATTCTCCGAAATATGAAAAAGTAAATGAACGCTTCACTTGTAAAATTTTGCAAGAAAATTTTATTCATATTAGAACCATGGATGGAAATCATGATAAAATTGTACTTTTAATATTTTAAATTACAATTTTTTTGTAGAAATTGGCATTTCATATGAAATTCTTTATACAGTTTCATGTATTATTACTATTTTTATATATTTATCATAATTTTTTAATATCATACATTAACAAATATAAAAATGCCACTTTCCATCTCTGGTCATGCATGAGAAACAAACAAAATTCTTTGACATTAAAATTGAATTTATGTGGTTTAATGAAAAAAAAAACACAATAAATTAGGAAAACATGATTTCTTTTTACATACGTACATATCGTCATCTTAAATGCAAACGGATGTAACTACACTGTTATATTTTTTATAGAAGAAACAAAAAACGTTTCAAAATCAATAATAAAAAAGTGTTCTTGAAAAGTTTCTTCGAGATTTACTTGAAGCGTGGATACTTGTATGTTTTTAACCATTTATTTCCTTTTTATATATATTAAAGCTTTTATATTTGTGTTGTTCTTTACAATAGAAAAAAGATGCATTCGTAATTACGTCAGTTTGCATTTGTTTAATAAAGTCGTCATTTTTGATCGCAGAGGTCTAAATATTTGCGTGAACATGTAGTTTGATAAAGTGAATAATAATCAATCAAAAATTCGATTTCGAATTTTTGTGTAGTTACGTCCGTTTGCATTTAAGGTGGCGATACATATGTTGGCGGTTGGATAGTTCTTCCAAGTAAAAATTTTACTAGTAATAATTTGTAAGAATTTTTTAGTTTTTAATTTTTTTTGACGCTCTCTCTTTGCAAACTTTTTGAGTTAATGAACACTTCCCAGTAACAATTGTTACAAATTCGTAAAAATTTTTTTTGTAAGTGAACAAACCTATTATGCTATTCTAATTCTAACTTTCTCGTCTGTTGAATATAACGTTTCCTAGAATTTCTTTGCTTTTTCTAAACTTAATACATAACCTAAAACAATCTGTGTTACTAAATATTTTGCCCTCTTCTGATTTTAAGATCTATCAGCAGCAGCTTAAAATTTATGTAGTTCGCATTATGGTACAACCATATAACCCAAAAAAGAAAAAATAAGTTAAAACATGCATATATTTACAACAGTCTTATTTTTATCAAAGAACAACCACAAACTATTTCGGTTGCAATCAAGTTTATGGAATTTCAGTCATTTTATGTTCTTCTATAAAAATATTATTTATTAAATTTTATGGTTTTTGTGGTTTTCTTTACGAATGTTTGGATTTGTTGGAATTTCTTTTGCTTGGAAGAAAAAAAATGATTCAATTATTTTGTAATTATATGTTAAAATAATCTTCAAAAAAAAACAAAGAATTAAGTGCTGTGATAAGTCTACTTGAAAGAATATATACATATTAAAATAATATTTAAATTAGAATCATATTAAATTGTTTTCTATTATTTTTTTTTAAGTAAATAATTTATTATTTCAAGAATAAATTTGATGAACTGCAAATGCGAATAAAAAGCGCTGAAGAGTTATTGCAATAACACAAGACTGCGAAATGTTTCTTTAAAAGTGATGACGGTTTATAATCCGTTGCAAGATGACAGGCACTTAATTTTTTAGCTTGAAAAATGGTTATAAGGAAGTTTATAATATTTATAAATCTGATTTTAACCACAAATTATAAAGTTACTGCTGAAATTGTATGTAAAATGCTGTATAACATTTTTTGAAAAATTCTTACTTTATTGAAATCACTTATTTCAATAAAGTAAGAATTTTTCTTTAATATTTTATCGTAAAACTGTTTCTTTTCCAATTTCCTAACTTTAAAAGCAAAATAAGTTTTGTAACAGATATATATATTTTTTTAAATATTACATGTGTACCGAATTTTATATCTAATAAGAGGAAAATATTGAACACAAACCCACTTTAAAATTTATAAGAGACTTTAAAATTAAAAACTTTCTTCAACTTTATTTCTTTAGTTTAAAAAAAAATTATTTATGTACACTTTTTAGCATGTCAAGGGGCCCGTTTCTCAAAACTACAAATTACAGATCTGCAAGTAAAATATACACAAAACAACAACACTTTTACAAATGTTATTGTTGTTTTGTGTGTATTTTACTTGTCGATTTGTAATTTGTAGTTTTGAGAAACGAGCTCAAGGTATAAAACTTTATTTTGTAATGCTAATTTTTTCTAATTAAATAAATCAATATTTAGAGTATAGCTGTTAAGTAATGATTAGCAATCGTAATGATTACTAATTTGATTACTTTTTTTTTAAAGCTGAAGTAATGATTAAATTACGATTATATTCAGTTTCGCACGATTACTAATCGATTACGATTACAAATAATGGAAAAGTAATCTGATTTACTTAAAATTTCTAATAATAATCAAAACGAATCAAAAGTAATCAAAAAATAATCCGATTACTTCTAAGAATTACTTTTGATTTTTTTCGATTATTTATTAAGAATCAAAAGTAATCTTTGAAAGTAGTCGGATTACTTTTTGATTGCTTTGGATTCTTTTTGATTATTGTTAGTAATTTAAAGTAATTCAGATTACTTTTCGATTATAAGTAATCGTAATCAATTACTTATCAGCAATTCTTTTGAAGCCAATTATATAATCATTACAATTCTTTTTAAAATGTAATCTAATTGACTACTAATCGTAATCGAAATTTAACAGCTCTGATTTAGAGACTGTTTCACCAATTTTATTTAAATATTAATTCATATTTAAAATACGTTTTTCATTAAAAAAAAATTATATGAAAAACTAATTTTATATCTGAATTAATATTTAAATAGTATTGGTGTAATGTGTTTTTTTAAACTCAAGAATAAATTAATTTATTTTGAAAAGCTATGGTCCAATATAGTGGGCTTAGCTCAGTTAAATCGGTATTTTGGTTGGTCGGCAACAGAACTACATTCACCATCAATAATCCCATTCAGCTGAATTAATCGCTTTTTTCTCTTTCCACTTAAAACAAACTTGTTACGGTTGGTAATTTAAGCAATGTATTTATTTAATTTTTTGGTTAATCTTATGTTTTTATTCAACAACAATAAATTTCTAATTAAATGTCATGGGATACACTCCCATTCTCTGTTTGATATATATTTGTGGCAAAAAGAAAAAGAGCTCAATTCGACATAAGCTGATTTTGCGTTAATATTACCTTCGTAATCTGCATATTTGAAGGTACTCAATTCTCAATTAATTTGTGCAATTTTCCAGGAAATTATAGCATAATGACTTGCGACATATCTTTCTTAGACTTTTAATCTCATTTGGCATAATAGCTGAATTTAGATTATAAAGGGTGTTTTTTAAGTGTCACAACTTTCAGTTGGCATCACTGTTTTATTTGAGCATCCATTTAACAGCTGATAGTTGTTTTTTATTTAGTTTGCTTTGACATTTCATTGGGAATCAACTTACAACGCGTGCAAATTCTTGAAATTTTTAATCAAAATAATTGTTCTATTTGTCATACTCATTGTGCACTTCTTCCATTTTGCGATGAAGTCCATTTCTGCTTGAATGGGTACGTACATAAGCAGATTTGTCTCATTAGGAGTGAGGATATTTGTGATTTTCAAAAATATTTTTTGTGAAGTCTTAAATCATCTTTTGAAAGTATGTGAATAAGACAAGAAGTTTGTGGCTGTTCAAAATATGTGGTTAAAGTCTACCAACGTTTTGTCAAAGCGACAATGAAATACATATTGACAATGCTTAACTACCAGCAAAAAATTTCACTTTATGTTTTTCCTTATATTTTTTTTCTTAGATTGATATTATTAGTGTTGTTATATACCGAATATGTTAAGAATTTTTGAAACAAAAAACATCTAATTTTATAAATTTCTTTCAAAATGTTTGAAAATAATCAAAAAGAATCAAAAGTAATCTTTGAAAGTAGTCGGATTACTTTTTGATTACTTTTGATTTTTTTTTGATTTTTTTGTAGTAGTTTCAAGTAATTCAGATTACTTTTCGATTCTTAGTAATCGTAATCACTTATTTATCAGCAATTCTTTTGCAGGCAATTATATAATCATTACAATTCTTTTTAAAATGTAATCTAATTGATTACTAATCGTAATCGAAATTTAACAGCTCTGGTTGAGTCACTTGTCTACGTCGATAAACCACAAACAATTGAACACCTGGGAATCAACATTCAAAGAGTTATCGGCGTAATACGGCCACAAATGCTGCGATAAATTGTTGAAAATTGGTGTTCCAGATTGCGCCTTCTACGCGCCAGCCGTTGCGGAAACATGGCAAAAACCATATTTAAACCTTAATTTCATAAAATTTTCATTCCAATAAACCTCGTTTCATTGATATTAAAAATATATTTTCTTGTTTTGTTATGATTTAAACTTGTGTCACTCTATAAAAAACAACCTTTACTTTGGTATATTTCAACTTAAATGTGCTCTTATTACTTAAAGTGTGTAAAACGATGTTTGCTTAGAAAAATAAATGTTAACAGATAATTTCCCAATTTAAATGTAAAAGAATTAAATTTCTGAAAATCGACTTAAACGTTTAAACATGCTCTCCTGCAACAAACAGTCAAATATGACTTTCACTTTTTCCTTATTGCCATATATATATATATATATATATATATATATATATATATATATATGTTCCTTTAACTCCCATTGCAGCATAGGGCACACAGTGTCGTGAGTTCATATAACGAGCGGCCAAAAATAGAAGGAGTTATCGTAAAGAAATGAAATTTTGAACACATGTTTTAATTGATAAAATATAATCACACATAAAATTTGGCCATTTAATTTCCGAGGATTCGTGTCCTTCCCATATATCCTGAAATAAAAAATTACCATAACAGAGAGAAAAATAATTTTAACTTAATGAAATTGTAGTTTTAACATATTTAATGCTTCGTAAAAATTTTGGTCAATTTAGAGAAAGGATACGCATACCTTAAAAATGTAATTTTTAAAAAAAGTAAAAAAGGAGCAAAACAATTTGTCTTCACTTATAGTGAGTTAAATGTTTAACTAGACACAATATATTATATAAATCAGACCTAAAATTTGGCCACTTAAATTTCAAGGACTTGTATGCTTCTCAAATGTCCTGGAACTAAAAATTATAGCTTAAAAAATATTGTTAAATTAAATTATAAAGGGGGGAGGGTTGGGGTACGGTAGACGAAAATACAAAAATTTTAAATCTACTTACTTGTAGAAATATAATGTGAAAGTATGATAATTATATTTCTTTTATATAGACCACTTAACTCGTAACTTTTTTCACTGAGAGGTGTTTTTCTTACATCATATCAGTTACAAAATATACAAAAATATATTGTAGCCATATTATAACAATAATCCTTTATGTTTTATTGGAAGTTATAGTGCAATATCTAAAAAAATTTTTAATTCACCTGTTAAAGTTTGAATGTGTCCATACCATATTTTCAAATACTTGCATACTGGCCTAAAACTAACTGTTTACTTTGAGTCATCAAAACTTTTTAAAAATTAAACCTTTTTTAAAAAATTATTTTTTATTTTACTTAATTAGAATATTGCACATGCAACAAAGTAATTTGTTCGTTTTAATTAAAAACTATTTTTTTAAATTTTTGGACGCCTTCGCGACAGTGTGGGCGCTCTTTAGGTTTATATTTTAGCGATTTGTTAGCAAATTTAAGAATTCGGGAGACGCGCATTCCCAGCCCTCGTCCCCTAGATTGGTGAAAGGGCTGCTATCTTCGCGTCCAATCCCACGATTTAATCGCCTACTTTCCTGCGACATCTGAGATACTCAGGATACATGGTTGTGGCGCCTTCTTACTCTAGCTAGCTTTAAAGCGGTTGCCTTAAAGCTATTGCCTGGAGGATGCTTGGTCAAAGACCGGAAATATTTAGCTGCTTGGACAATTCAACTAAGGAATCGTTCTGGCCACTCCCAAGTGAGTGGTAATCAGTAACTTTCCACCTCTGAGAAGAGTCCCATTCCCCTCTGTTGTTGCATGGTGTAAATGATGTTTCATACAATAAAATCATGCATTTCTTAAACTATTTAAAGCAAGTTACATTTGCAATAAAATTAATAAAGTATTTGGCTTTGTTTTGCAGCTCAATATTATTTTATGAATAATTATTGTTAAGCCTAAATGTAATTTATTGATTTTGATAGTTAAATTTCAAAATAATGTCAAATAAAATCCGAGATAGGCAGCAGCAATTTTATATGATAACCATTATTATGTTCGTAGTATTAAATGTTTTCTGAATGTTGTACAAACTTTAGCCACATAAAAATAATATAAATATGCACAGATAACAGATTTATTTAAATTAATGTTAATTAGAAAATTGTCATTTGGCTTAAATGAGTTTTAACACTTGAAATGTAAATTTTAATTATAGAAAATTTCAATTAATATTAAAAGCTGTATGTGGCCAATATTTGGAAGAGTTGAGTTGAGGTCAATTTACATAAGTAAGTTATACAGACAACAGAGATGGATTTATGAATTAGCAATATACGAGTAAGAAGCAAAATATATTTCATAAGCAAAGGAGGGCATATTGACTGGTACTTTCTATTGTGGGTAAAATGTTTATTAGTTTTTATTTTATAAAAAATAAAATTAAAATAAATAAATTTACTCAAAATAGGGTGTCACAAAAGAAAGTTTATCGTATCTGTTATGAGTTTCACATCCGTGTGAAACTGAATCTTTTGCGTATATTTTGGTGTCCTGGCCTTCATTTCCAAATAAGATTTTCATTATACTTTTAACTGCACCAAGCAGTGTGAAATCAAATAGAACCTCCTTTTTTACACAATAACATTAATTTAATTAAAAATAATCGTTTTTGGAATAAGGTTTGATATCTATATATATATTTGGTTTTAATATGAAGAAAAACAGATGTGAAAATAATTTCCACATTACGTTACGTCTCCACTAGCCATCGAGTTGGACATGACATGAACAGGACGCCTGCAGAGCAACTGTGAAAAAATCATCAACTTCCTTGTTGTGGTGAATACGTGCGATGTACATGTTCAAGCATATTAAAGTATTTTGCCCTAGTGCAATAAAGATGGAATATTTACCAATTTTGTTCAGGCTCTTTGCTTTCTATTTCAAATGGTTGAGGGTTGAGAATCTCATGTCGAACATTGTTGCTCAGACATATGTTCGGGCATCCATGTCAGAGCATGGACGAAAGTTGGACATGAGCGGTCTCCATTAGCCATTTGCGATGTCCGACATGATGCCCATACCAAGTTCATAGCTAGTGGAGACCGATAGTTAGTAAAAAAAATGTTTAAAAATATTCAGAAAAATAGGAACAAAATAACTTTATACATTGAGTTTGACACTTAGATTGTGTACGTATCCACTAGAGCTGAGCACAAACTGTTTGCTTGCGTAACCTTCATGATGTACATTATGGAATTGTTCTCCCTTTTTAGTGCTCTTGATTTTATGAGAACACTAAAACTGGTATTAAATTTTATCAAAAGCATGCTACAGCATTTGTTTATTTTCCAAGCGAGGGCATTAGTTGTTGTAGTGTCGAAGCATATTTCACTAGTGTACACCGAATGACAATTGTAACATGAGAACACAAGTGTAAAAATACGTGTATGTGTAAAAGAAAAAACAAACAAAGTAGAGTAGTTGAGCGTCTTAGTCCGCTTATGATAGTGTTGTAAGTTTTATAATTTATTAATTTAAGACTCTAAAAAATAAAATACCTATAAAAATAATATCTTTCACAGTGGATGTAATTGTAAAAAGTTTCATTATCACTTGATAGTTTATGAAATTTTGAGTTTGTGGAATGAAGTATTATGGTGCACTATGAAGTGTACAATAAAAATATTGCACACTTGACACAACTGTTTATTCAACTGTTGTACAATGATTTTGTGAGGTTTTCATTTCCTTGTTCTCTATTTTTGCTTTACACTCAATTACGATAATCACTACAAACAATATTAACTCTTGAAAAAAATACTATATTGTGCACTTTTTCATGGCTTGCGCTCACTTCTAGTGTCCACTGCATTCTTGCATAACCGTTTCTTAAACATTCGAAACTTATGACAGAGACGTATAAGTGTTATATTATATAAAAACCGGTTATGTTCAGGAGAGCCATTTTAAAGATTTAAATACGTGTATCTTTGGTGTACCACCACTGAGCGTGTTGGTATTGGTCTCATTTGAAAGCGATACATCTCATGACATCAGGAACGTATTGGTCAACCTTGAAAACGCGCGTAGGTCGTCCCTACCTCTTGTTTTGTGTAGTTGGTTTTTACTGTTTTCTACCTAGCGCGCTGTTTCCATGAGTTTGATATCAATTTTGCTCGGGTTTTTCGAATCCAGGCTTATTTTCCGAAATTATTAATTGTCAATTATAATAAATACTCATTTATAGTTCTTTTAAATCGTGAATATCATTCTGTTAGTACGAAAATTTTTTCACATAACCTTAGCAACGTCGACTTTAATTTCATAAAACGCGCATATCTCTGGGAGGGAACACTTTTGGGGCATGGGATCGGTCTCATTCGATGCTCAGATGTTGTCCACATCAAAAAAAAAAAAAAAAAAAGTGAAAATTGATTTTTTTTACCCTTAGGTTCCTTTCTCTATGCGCTGTCACATATGTAAATATGTATATTTATATTTATTTTCTTACTGCATTCTATTTGTAGAGCATCCCAATCGGTATAAAGCGTTTGCCGCAGCCGTACTGCTATTTATTGATGGCTTAATATAAAAAGGGCATATTTAAATTTTTTTGAAATCGCGTTTTTAACGTTCTCTGGGAGCCAACGTATAATTGTAGCCTCCTTGAAGATCTTAGTATGTTACAGTTCAAAATCAATTATTTATGGCCACTTAAAAAATTATTTCTGCATGTAAATGCTTTAGTTTTTCTTCAGTTTTTTGCGTCTCCTATAAAATATCGACAATTCGAGTTCCACCTTTCTTAGATTAAGCCATCGATATATCCTATATCCCTTGAATCATGTGCCAAGCATGTCTCTGAGTAAAAAGGAAAATAATCAAATCCAAAAAAGGGACGGTGAGGGGGTGGCCAGTGCGACCAAGACCATTCAAAACTATAACAAATGATCAGCATTTCGAAACGAAAGAAAGTACTTTCGAATTTGTATTTTAATTACATGCGAACTCGAAAGCATTTTCTTTCTTGTCGAATTACAAAGCAGACTCAATCAATAGAACTTTATCATCTTTTAAGATCCCACACTCCAATTGTATCCAGCAAAACTTTTACTCACCAACATCGTCTTAGATGCTTTTCAGTATCGTTTCTTCATGCCGGTTTTAAATTAAGCACAAAATACATGCAAATAAAAATACTTGGATAAGGGTTTACATCAATGATGCGCACACAATGCCCCCGGGGGCCGAACACTTTTCGCGATTTACACATACACAACAGGAATGTTGACGAAGCGCACTACAAAGAGCACAAAAGTTATAATTTTATTCAGTTGTATGCCAAATTTTAAGCAAGAAGGTTGATGTCGCTTGATTTGTTATGATGCAACAACAAAATACACAGTTGAGATTACAAGTTAGAGAAAAAGAGAAGAACAACTGAGTATTTTTATGATTTTTTTTCCAGCATTTCAATACACTTGGAATAACTTTATGTTTACATATTAACCATTTTTTATTATTTTGAAATGTGGAAGGTATATTATGAGAAAAAATTTTTATTTTCACTTAACATATTTAATGAAGCTGAGTGCCTTGTATGCAATCAAAAATTAAAAAAAATAAGTGCATACAGTTTTAAGCGTGATTATGAAAGTCGCCATTTAGAACTGTGTAGTTTGTCAGGGGAGGACAGAGATAGGCCTATAACAAAATTAAAAAAGATTTTGGAATTGAAAAATAATAAAGCTTTGCGTGATTGTAAAATCAATACAAATACCGCAACATGCAGCCAACTAAAGGCTACATACCTAATTGCTTTAGGTTTAGCAAAAAAGGGGCGGCGTAAAACAATCATTCGTAATTGAACTTATTTTTTATTTCCACTTAATCTTTTTCATGGATATACTATTTAATTTTTTGAATGCTTCATTCATACTTCAGTTCATGTTATTAATTGAACATAAAAAATGTTGTATACAAAAACATTATTAAATACATTTACCAGCAAATTTCTCCCAGTGCACTCACCACTACACACACATTTTTAAGCTGTTTCTCTTTGTGGACAACGCTGGTTTACATTCATTTAAGGAGGTTAAAGTAATTGAAATTGTAACAATACTAAGCTTGGCCCCAAATAACAAATTCCTGCGAACTGATTCCAGATTAATTTCTGCCACAATTAACACAATTCAATTAATTATTTTCATATGAAAATATTCATGCAATAAATTTATTTTCTTGTCGTTTACTCTTTTTTTTTTTGGTGGGGGGGTTGGGGGTTTCTTTTCTTTATTTATTTTATTTGGTTAATTATTCGTTTCAACGACCCCAAGTGCAGTTGTAATTCAGTTAAAAATTTTTTGATTTATTTTATATGATTTTTTATGACATTCGTTGGGGTTTTTGTGAAATATTTTCGTTTTAATCATATTTTATTTTCGCCAAATTTTATTTTATTATGGCTGTTGCATTTCAAAGACTTGTTGGCAACGAAATAAACTAGTTTAACGTTGATGGTTGCAAAAAAAAAAAAAGGAAAAAAAAAGGAAGAGCAAGAGAAAAATGCCATTTGCAATAGTTTTTAATAAAAATGTACGTGTGGCGACTTCTGTTTCATTGTTTGCTGCAGACTTCTTCTAACCGTGCAGCTTCCAAACAACGTTTAGAAAAAATTAAAACGAGAACGTAATTTTTGTACGTTCATATATTTTTAATAAAATTTGTGAAATATAATTTTTTTTATTTCTCTTTGTCTGCATGGTTATGCTTTTTGGTACTCGGGTATTATCTAGTTATGACATACAGGTGCTCTTAGAAATATTTGAAAAACACTTATGTGTGTCTAATACCGCTTGGAAATCAATATATTAAATCTTAAGTATGTGCCACGGAAAGTTAAAAGGGACCTATGCTCAGAAAATAAATTTTGGAGCAAAAGGACTTTGAAGTTAGCAAGTTCAGTTTGATGTGCCTGAACCCCTTTATGGCTTGTTACCCGGTGGCTTTCGGTGTCGCTGTTTACAATTCTGGTATTAGATTTAAAAAATTTAAAATAGCGGCTCTAATATGGCGCCGCCATATTGTAACATTATTGGGTTTGCATCAAACTCGTCACTGATTATCTAAGGTCAGGCTTTCAAAATTCTAAATGTCGGAATTTTTATTAAGAATTGATCGGATTTCCTTAAAGCTAATTATTCTGGTGTTTCTAGGTTACTGATTTCCAGTTTAGTGTTGATAGTCCTATTTATCAGTTCTATTACACTGCACATCAGTGGTTTGGATGTATAAATGAAAATGGCCGATCCTTATGTATTTTTATCTCCTGATTACAATGGCTTCATTAGTTTTTCCCTATCAGCTCTAGTTTTAAAGATATAGTGACATTAAGCATTTGCATAATTTACACCACTTTTTGTATTATTACGTTAATATTACACGAATGGTCTTCCAAACAAAAATTTTTTTTCTTGTAGATAGAGTCACATTGATGAATATATGTATCTTATGCTTGATTTCAACCATACTCTATAGGCTTTATTTAAATTGGAATGGCTTGAGTTGCACATGCGTGAGTGTCGTCCTACAAAATTTGTTTTAAAAAATTTTTTATGTTACCAGTTATATGTAACTTAACCGCATAAATTGTTTTTAAAAATTATTTTAGTTAGTTTAACCAATTCTGTTGGTTGGTGAGATTTAGTTTTCGAAGTTGGCTAGATTTGCCTATAACTATTTAAATATATGCCAGCTTGTAGTTATATATTTTGAGCGTTTTATGCTCAATTTATTATTAAGGATGTGGAAGTAAATTGGTTCACTAAGCTAAGAAAATATGTAAACTACAAAAACAAACAAAAATACATACAAAATATATCAGGTATTAGCGTTGTATTTTACATTTTCAATTGGTCATTGGTTTCTCTATATGCAGCTGTCATTGTCCCAATACTAAGGTTGCTATCGTCGCAACAAATATTTTATAATACCAATTATGTATGGCTGACAGAAACATGGATAAAAGAAAATCTAATAAAATTAATACTTGTATTAAACACGTGCAAGAGTATACAATAAAGGACTGAGAAAGAGTTATAGATATATATTAGTGAAATACTTTTTAAGAATTGTATAAATGAAAGAATAAGTCCTTGCTTATACTAAGCCCCTCGTCTCTCTCTCTCATAAAAAACTAATCAGCTTAGCTCCGTAATTTCTACAAGTATATATATATTGGTGCCTAGATATCTATCGTGTAAGTTGAATTTTATAAGGCAAACTCGTGGGTAAAAACCTTAGGTAAATTACCTGTGTGTAGAAATTACGGGCATTAGCAATAAGACTTTCTTAGTGTAAATTAGGACAAGTGTGAAACTGTTCAATGCTTTTGTTTTATAGAAACACATTTGCTCATTTCAATAACCAGGATGTATCGTTTAAAGTTGTATTTGAAAGACAATTTCAAACAATTTCTCCCAAACATCTCTCAAAATAATTTTATCAATAATATTTTTGAGTTTTTATTACAAATTTTCTTTCATATACAACTTTCATCGATACAACAGGGTTTGTGAGTAGACCACTTATGTTTATAGCAAAAAGTAAATTTATTTCTTTAATTTTATTGAAGCTACAAAACGATAATTTTTTGACTCCTATAGTCAGATTTTGTAAAAAATTTCGTTTCTAAACGTTTAAAATTTTTACGAAAAAAAAAAACGAAAATTCGTTTAAAAAATTATTTTTTCCATACAAATTTCAAAACGAAAAATTCGTTTGAATTTACAAAATCTACATTTTAAGCTGGATTTACCTATTGTTTCCGAATAAAATTTTTGTCCAGACAACATTTCTTTTAGAGTTCGACCGATTAATCGACTTCTGCCTCGGCCTTCGGCCAAAAATTTGTAATCGGCCGACATTCGGCCTGTGGCAAAAATCGGCCGATTAGCCGAAGCCGAATATTTTTCATTCCAAGCTTGAAAAATAAAATTATGTTTGGTCATTGCTCGCCGACAGTTTCTATTGTGTTTAACGTTTTGAAAGGGTTGCTTTGAAATACAACCCTGTTGCTTTCTATTTTCTTTTACTTGGACGTTCTTGTGAGTGTTCATATGAAAAAGCAATCTAGAAATTGCAAAATAGTTTTTATTTTTCTTGTTATGTATCCAATAGATATTACAGCTATTTCAGTGACCTCAAAAAAGCAAACTTTCTTAATTCTTAATTCATATAAAAAGTAAGTATCATTTTTAAAATTTAAAACATTCGGCTTCGGCTTGGGTTTTGGCCGTAGTTTAGGATTTTAGCCGAAGTTTGGCTTCGGCCAAAAGAACGCCTTCTGTCGATCTCTAATTTCTTTATATGTAGTTTGACGTCTCTCTTGAGAGAGAGCAAATATTTTTTACGAATAACTCTTGACAGTCTAAACACAATGTTTGCGCTGCGATGCGATTTCTCGTTGCGGGAGAGAAAAATAAACAGAATACAACGGAAGACGGCGACGGCAATACTTGTTATTGTTTGTTTATTTTTTTTTATTTTTTTTTGTGCATACATTTTTATGAAATTTTCTAAAAAATTTACTCTTTGTTTAATATTTTATAATGACAGTAACTAAAAACAAAACATTATGAACATTTTATACATTCGCAGATACATTTGATATATTTTTTAAACTTTTTTATTTTATGACAAACATTTTTGAATTTCAAAATCATGTTTTTTGTTTACAATAATATTGTGAATGAACATCTCTAGTTATTCAAAAACTATGGCAACATCAGCAAGAGAAAAATTGAGAGAATAAGAAAGTCCGCAGAAAAAATAAAATAGATTTTAATTTTATCCCGTTTTTCTACGTCAAAATCGTATGAAAAACCGCACCGCAATAATGTGATGCTAGGAACGCAACTGTGGCGAACGACGAATTTTTCGGTGCAAACACACAGAATACACAAAAGTGAAGAAAGTGACAGGTAAAAAGAGCTCCAATCAGATTTTTATAAAATTCGTGGAAAAAAGAGAAAGGTATAGTGTATTTGATACTGTAGTGTATTACTAGTTAACACAACTAATAAAAAGCGTTGTAATTTTATTGCACTAGAAAGAATAATCAAAACAAAAACTTTGACAAAATTTGAGGGAAAACAAGACAAACAGAAAAATACCCTTATCTTCCGTCTCGTGAAACTTCTGTATGTTTTGTGGCGAACTTTCGTCACAAAAAAATAAAACACATTTGTGCATATGAAAATGGACACAACACCGCCGTTCAACGAAATTCGTCGTGCGTGACGAATTCTGAGATAGATTTATTTCTAATTTGTACGCCGACGAACGACGAAAAAACAATTTTCTCTCACTCTCTCTCTCTCTCTGTCTTTGTGCACACACAGCAACCAATTTTATCAAATATAAGGAGAAATTCGCTGAGTAAATTCGTCGTTCTTGTGCTTCACACGACGAATTTACGCAGCGAACTCTTATCGACGAATTCGTCGACGTGGACGGAATTCGTCGTTCGTCCCAGTTGTGTTCCTAGCATAACACAGCAAATTGTAATCATTTGCCACTGTGCTGCCACTTGTACAATTAACACGCATCGTTTACACACGTATTTCATATGGTAGCTTTGATTTTCCAGACAAAATATTCGAAATGGATGAATCGTGCTCCAGAATATTCTCAGTAAAAAATCTTTGTCCAACTGGACAAAAATTTTGTTCGAAAACAATGGGTGAATCCAACTTTAAAAATATTTCTTACCAAAAAAATAAAAAAAATATTTATTGTACAGACAGTTGCATGATAAATACTATTCGCATTCATGAATGTCTGAATGTACGAAAATGTGAAACGGAAAATAATGTTAATATATAGACGCTCCGTTGACAATGTCACCAAAGTAGTCGACAAAAGTGGTGACTTGGGTACACTTAACCCTACGTTTCCTTCAGGGTAATTACTGCATACGTTTTTATGTGTGAGTGTCGTATGCTTGTTGCTTAAAAAAGACGTACAAATAAACACGTCAATCACAATTTATTTAAGTTTTATGTAGCATTCAAGAAGTGTTGCAATAGCGGACATTTTTCTCAATTCATAATAAGAATCATAAGAAAACTGATTTTTTTCAATCGTTGCTGGACACGATCAAGTAATCAAACGTAAAATAAAATCGAAAGTTATTGATTTACATCAAGTTTATTTGATCGACTCTTGGTCACTTATAAGATAAAAATTCGGAAACTTGTGCATTAGAGCGTCTCGCCCGACAGGCAAAAAAAAAGTTCTCCGTACACCAGCGAATATAAAGTATTGTTCCAAGCAGATTTCAAAATAATTTTTTTTATTTTTTTTTGCCGAACATAGGGGTCGCCTTTTTAGTTTTTTCGTTATATCTTCCACATTTACAGTCCGATATTAAAGTTTGATATAGTGAATTTTTTGTCTCATGGAGGCCAATATTTTTGCTCTTGGGTCCATTAACCTCAAGTGTACCGTTCTAGTACTTACCCCCCAAATCTTATTTCCTACCACCCTAATGTAACACCTAAATGCTACAAATTTATAGTTCGCAAAAAATCATAAAACTTTTGCTAAGAAAGTATTTCGATCAATACAGCACAACTATTTAAAAAATGCTTTTATAAATTCATTGTTGCAGACCGTAGGGGTCACCTTTTTAAATTTGTCATAGCTTCAATATTTACATATAGATATTAAAGTATAATATATCGATGAGTTTGTCTGTGGCAGACCAATTTTTTGTTAATTCAAAAGTCTTTGACCTCAAAAGCCTTTGACCTAAAGTAACCTTTACATCATACCTCAAATTATATAACAAGGAATAAGCAACAAAAAGCAAAGTAAAATAATAGAAATTTTAGTCAATCATATCTTGACGTGATTCCAGTTGGCTATATTTTTGACGGCTCTAGAGTTTAGAAAAACTGTGGCCCATGCGTTGCTCGTCGGTGGCCGCCATGGCATATTCATGTACTACATGAATAAAACGCTATTGGCCTCCCTGAGACAAAAAATTCGCTATATCAAACTTTAAAATCGGACTGTAAATATGGAAGATATAACGAAAAAACTAAAAAGGCGACCCCTACGTTCGGCAAAAAAATAAATAAAAAATTTTTTTTTTAAATCTCCTTGGAACAATACTTTATATTCGCTGGTGTACGGATAACTTTTTTTTTTGTGATACGGTCTATTGTGCATGAAAAGATTTATTTGCGCATATCTTTATTATGTAGCATATATAAAAAAGCCTTTACTTGTAAACCATCATCGACATAATGTACAACACAATTTTTTTTATCAAATGCTGCTAACGCTGCATAATGCAACTTGAAATTTATATTCTGTATATCTGGTTAAAATTTTATTAATTTTTTATTTAAAACAAAACTTATTTCTTTATACCTAGTGTAGGGTGTAGTGAAATATGACGCCCCAAGCGTTTTGTGTTTGCAGTGTTTTTGACAAATTAAATTTCAGGTTTTGTTTTGTTCAATAAATGTTGGCTAAATTTTAATTTTCTTCTACTATTGCGAATACAGAATATTCGTTTGTAATAAAATATATTTTTCATTGAGCCACAAAGCAATATAAATTTTTTTTTGCAATTTTAAAAGCACAAAAGAGTATTACGGACGAAATTCTAGGTGAATATAATTTACTACCAGCGCTTTCAAATGTTATGGGAATTTGTTAACCACTAAAAATATAATAATAAAACTGGAACATTTCTTCTTAGTGTTAAATAAAAGCAACGATTTGTATTATTAAAATTAAGAACAGCATTACACAGGTATATGTAACTCTAAATTGATTAGTCATATTTAAACATGACTGCAATAGATTCTAATTAATTTTTTCATTTCTATTTGCAGTTGCTTATTATTTTTTAAGACATATCTTTATATATATTTTAGATATGTATATACATATAAATATACATATTAGCTTAAAGTAAGAAATCTGTAATTAAATTTATGTTTGCAGTTGAAAGAGAAAACCTTATAAAATTGTTCAAGTGATTGATTGGTTGACTGTTTAGATTTTTGGTTATTATGACGCTTAAGACTTTCATTCTTCTAAAAGATTTAATAAAGTGTATTTTAAAAATGTTTATAGTTTTCTAAGATAGAATGAAGCACTTTATGGATGTATGTATTTGTTAATTTTTTTAAGATAATTTATATCTGGGTTATGGCTTTAGCTTATGTATCAAATACGTATGTTTTAAGAAAAAACTCAGGCCAATAAAGTCATTGTAAGGCTTGTTTTAGTGGCCAACAATATAATTTCTTTTAATTTGTTATGTTTTACAATTGTGTTTTGTAGTCATTGATTACAATAATTATAATAATTATTGGATAAGTTTTTAAAGAACGCTATTATTTCAGCAGTAGTTAAAACTGTAATCAGGAATAATTTCTTTATGGGGCTACATTAAGTATTATAGTTATAGAATTTAATATTTTTTTAATTAATAAATGTGATGTTCTAAACAATACAAGCAAAATTAAACTACATAGACTTTAGCTAGGGGAAATGCAGATATTTTTATGTGCACGTTATCAGTACCCATGTCTTATTACTTCTTCAGAGATTGGTCGTTAACATCAGGTATATTAAACGAATTTATTTTATTGTATATACAATTATTGATTTACCACCGGTAAATGAACTTTAATGATTCTTGATTATGTTAACCTATACTTGTTTATCTTGCACGATCATCACGGTAATTAAATCTGATTATCCCCCTGAAAAAATTATTTAGATCGGTCCATATTGACAAAAGTTACAAGCTCCGAAAGAATTTCGACACCAGCAGTTTCCCACTTTGAGCCTTTTTGGAGCCACCCTTTCTTAAAACAGGGTGCCTATACATATAATTAATTAATATAATGAAAACTTGAACACTTCTTCTTTCCAAAACGGTTAGTTTCATCGAAATCGGTTTACTAGTTCAAAAGTTGCGGACTTTTTACCACTTTTTATTTATTTCACGCCACTGTGCAACGCGAAAGGTATGAGCAATATTCGGCCTGATTTTATGAAATATAACGTATACGCATGTAATGAAAAAAAAACTGTTGCATACATTTAGGGTTTCAAAGTTGTTTATCATTTCAATGCAGTACGAGTGAGTAATTTACTTACAGCCAACACTCATACGTATCCAAAACCAATATCTCAACAATTTGTATTTTTTATGAAAAGGGTTTACAATATGTGTATGGAACTGTGTATTTTTTCAGATTGTACAATAATATCGCCAATGTGTATGTGATATTCGACGGTGGCATAATTTATTGGCAAAAATTAAAAAAAAATTATATTTTTTTGGTTCAAACCGAACTGTGGCAGAATAATGCCTTCCCATGTGCAGTTGTGTTTTTTAAATATAATATGTTATTGTTTTGCTTTAGGGTTTGGGATTTCCCGGACTTTTGCACTTCCCGGGAAACGGGAATAAAAAAATCGCGTTCCCAGGATTCCCGGGAAAAACTAAATTTCTAAATTAAGTACATTTATTACATGGAATTTGGCGAAATTTTAATTGTTTTAGTAATGTAAGCATTCTTTTTAAATAAAAGTTAACACAAAAACTTTTCTAAGACAAATTTTTAAGTGAATTAAGCAAATAGAATATAATTATTACATATTAAGAAAGATATCATACAAAGACTTATTGACGACTATTACCGCAATTAGTGAATAATTTTATAATAAGGCTCTCAAATCATTTTACTAAGAATTTGCCTTGCCTTGAGAAACTCATTCTTCTTGAAAAATTTCCAGGAGGATTCGTATTGTTAAGTACAAGCAAACATAGCCTGAGCCACAGTCTGTCTAAATGTCTTTAATTTTTCATATTATTTCTCCCAAAATATTTCCTTCAGGGTTTCAATAAAAGCGTCGAATTATATTAAATTTACGTATTGTAATCTCAGATTTTTTACAGTTTCTTTGATCTTAAAATTTTCAATACACTTTCTAACAAATTTTCACTAATTTGACGACAAATCACTTTAAATTTGTTTAACATTGAATTATTCACTTTAGGAAACGATTTGATTATTGCAATCATTGATACTTATACAAAGTATTTTACTTTCTTATATTATAGTGACAGATAAGTCATTAAGGCTGTTTCAGAGTATATAATACAACTATTAATAGTTTTAACTTAAATGCCACGCTGATCTAATTTCAGTTTCAAAAATTTCAAAAAACAATAACAACTCATCATGTTTCATTCTCTGTAAAAATTTTTAATTTTTGTATTATAGTCTGAAACTGCCTTTACAAAATACATCTTGCATGTATTTTTCGAGTAAAGCAATCATTTTTCTAGGAGAAATGGTACGAGTATGACTTCAATTTGAAGGAAATTTTATGAAATTTTTCGTTTAAATTTGAATAGCTTACATCTTTATTTTGTATAAAAAATTTTGCTTGTTTATCAATGTCGAAGGAAATCTTTCTTTCTTACAGTTACATTTGAAACAAAAACAAAATCTTAAAATATTTAGAATGAAAAACTTTCTTCCTTCCCTGTATTAGGGTTCAAACAGGCGATGAAAAACTTGAAGCATTCATCGTGTAAGTGTAGTCGTACAATCACTCAAACGACCTTTTGTAATATATACAAAAAAAAACTGAAAATATTGATATTAATTAATTAATTAAATTTAATATTAATTAAAACAGAATTATAATAAAAAATTTCTTATGTGAATGAAAATGAATTTCACTGTCACTTACGCCATTTTATAAATATATGTATGTGCCACAAAAGTCTATATATTTATGAAATAAAGTATAGTTTTAAGAAAAATTTTTGAGATAAGTTAGTCATTTTCCGGGATTTCCCGCCCGGAAATTCCCATTTCTCAAACCCTATTTTGCTTATATCCTACTATTTACTAAAAAAAAACAACCAACATAATCGTACTATATGCTTAAGAAACTTGCGCTATCCCAACAAAAATTACTCTTCTGAGAAGCGTATATATAAGGGAGACAATGTTGCAGAACCTCTTGCTGTTGCGCATGAATAAGGTATTTTTTGTTCGAGATGAGCCAGCTAGAAGCAATATATTCAGCTTCCGAAAATCCATGAAGTTTTCCTTTATTAAAGTGCTTCACAGAGGTAATACTCAAATGCAAAAGTTACTGGTTTAATTTTCTACTTTGTTAGAGAGTCCGCCTTTCGTTAGTGCTTTTCAGAATGATTTTTCGAAGCTTTTGTTATCAAGTAAGCAATGCATTGCTTCCATCAGTTTTTAGTGCTTCCAAATCAGATTTTTTGTTGTTGGGATATTATATTTAAAAATGTTGTGCTACTTATTACATTATATTTTATTATATTTTGAAATTAAAATAAGACTACTTTTCAAGACTTCAATTTTACTTTGCAAAGCCTTGAGTTTGTAGGAGAGAAGGTATTGTAATATTTGTAGTGCATAAAAGTAATTATTACTTTGTTGAGTAATTATTCTTCCACTTACATATAATTGTCATTTAGATTCTTTCCATCACAATTACTTTTAGATACAGTTATAAATGTACAAAAATTAAATGTATATATGTATATATGTTTCAATTTCATTGGAGATTGAAACAAATGTAATTTTTGAAGTTATTACTTAATTTGCTTATTATTGTATTAAATATATTGCAAATAAATATACAAAAAAAAAAAAAAAAAAAAAAAAAAAAAAAATTACTTTTCAGTGCATTTTTTTAGTCTTATCTACAACAAAATATAATTTTAATTGAAGACTTTTAATTAGAATTATAAACAATATAATCGATGTATAATTAATTAAAAAATGTTATCCTCAGTGCCGAAGGCTGTTATAAATTCAATATATTTTGAGACGTTTTTTTTGTCACTAATTAAGGGTCAACCTTTTTTATATATATTATATATATTAAAGTATGATTCCAAGACTGTTATATCTCTGATCAAAGAAGAGGACACTTGGAGCGCTAAGGAAATGTGGCTGCCGTCTTCTGGTCTAAGGCAGGCCAGAGCATTGATGCAGCATTTACATATAACGGCTCTGTGGAAAAGTAACCAAGTTCGTTCATCCTTGTGTCGCTTATGCTTTGAAGATGACGAGACGACGGCAAACATTCTTTGTGAGTGTATCGTCTTATGTAACAGTAGAGTTTCTGTATTCAGTTGATATTAGGCGGGTTTCCCCAATATACATATGTACTGACTTTCATTGGGAGAGTCATACAGAGATTGATTTATTTTAATTTACAAATCTATGGTACAAAAGATCCATCAGGTATCGCAGTACAGGTTTTTGGACCAGATCTTCTCCCTATTCTCTTCTATTCTATGATTCCAAAACCAATAAAAATTTATGAATATTTTATGATATTTTCATTTAGAAGTTCAGGTAATCGTAATTCGTATTTGGGTATGCATGACTCAGAAAATATAAGAAGCAGGCAGCCATAATATAAACATTTATTAAACAAAGAAAAAAGTTAAATAAAAAAGGGCGAATTATATTGTATTGTAAACGCGTACATCTTTTTTCGTTTAATTAATATTTGAAGTCATTGTTAAAGGGTTAATACTGGTTAGCACAACCATGACTTTTACACATATGCCATAATAATTCGGATATTTGTTGAGTTGCAACTTTAATTTTCAAATAAATATGTTTTGTTTGTATTTCCAATACAAATGCTTATTTAAGCAGAAAATTATATTTTACTATTTTAGTTTTCTTGCAAGTATTTAACAATTTCCACTTAACTAATTACTTACAAAATCTACGAAAGCTTTGTTTCATTAGAAAAGTTCGTATTTGTAGAAAACAAAAGTAAACTTTATACTTGTAATATACAATTTTAAAACAATGTTGATTTTTTTCTCATCTACTGTTTTTGATATTTTGTATTCTAATCACCTTAAGTTAACAAATTTAATACTTCTTTATTTGAATGCATGCAATACAAACACAACGTGCATATCGTTGGTCACAAGTAGAAAGGCCCTAAGTCAAATTTTACAAGGGGAGAGTAAAAACATAATAATAAACAGTACAAATGCTAGTACAACTAGAACTTGAAACAAAACAAAACAAAACACATACAAAGTACCTGGGAGTTATTTTGGATATTAAACTGACGTGGAAACCCAATATAGAGGATAGAGTAAAAAAGGCAACCACTGCTCTATACGCATGTAAAGAGATGCTGGGCAAGACATGGGGACTTTCGCCTAATCTTACATATTGGACCTACACAGCGGTAGCTAGACCAATTCTACTCTATGGAATACTTGTATGGTGGAGGGTGACTGAGACAAAAGCAAACCTAAAAAAGATGTCAGATGTCGTACAAACCATTTGGTCACGGTAAATTGCTGGAAGACATGGAGTGTAGATCGGACTACATCATTCCAGAAATTAACTTTCTTGAAAAACCACAGATCACTATAAGGGAAGAAGGCTATCTCGAGGGTCTTAACTATAGGGGGCATAGTTACAATTTCTTCACTGATGGCTCAAAGATGGATGAAGGGGTAGGAGCTGCGGTTTACTGCCCAGAGCTCAGTATAGAGGAATCTTATAAACTTCCTGATTACTGTAGCGTATTCCAGGCAGAAATCTATGCAGCCACAATGGCTGCAGAATTAGCTTTTACCCCTCAAACCATGAATGCGCGTGTGAATATATATATAGACAGTCAAGCAGCAATTAAGGCTATTTCAGCAGACTGTAACTACTCCTCGGTTGTGCTCATGGGTAGGAATGCCCTAAATAGGTTATGTGCTGACAGACAAGTACATGTTTTTTGGGTACGAGGACACATGGGGATTGAGGGAAACGAAATGGCAGATACACTGGCAAAAAGGGGAATCCAATTACCTGTGGAAGAAATGGTATATGTTCGTAAACCAATTCAGCACGTGAAATGTATCTTAGACTCTAAGATGAAGGAAGAAGCGGAGGAAAGTTGGCGTGCGACGAAAACTTGCAAAACTTCTAAAATCATGTGGAGTTCCTATGATACTAAATCGAATAAATTCCTTTTATCACTAACCAGAAGAAACTGTAGACTTCTAGTGGGGATATTAACTGGACACTGCTGGACGGCTTCATATGCCGTCAAAATAGGACAAATACTTGACGGCACCTGCAGGAAATGTAAGGAACCCGGGGTAATTGAGACAGTAGAACATCTACTGTGCCACTGTCCGGCTCTAAACCGCACTAGGTATGACTGCCTTGGTGATCACACTTTTCGTAGTCTTGATCTTGTATCGGGAGTAGAAATGTGTAGGCTGCTAAGGTTTGCTAGATCTGTGTGGGAGTAATTTGATGCAGGCACCAGGCTGCCATACTTATAGGTTTCTTGTCATCTTCTGGTATCGCTAAGGATCAATTTTGGTCTATGCGAGGTCCTTTGACCACCCAGACTAACCTAACCTAACCTAATATTAATTAAAATATTTGTAATATTAATTAAAAAATTATTTAAATTTGTACCTATAAACAATTTGATAGTATCAATTAAGTTTTTTTCACTCAAATTAATTAATGCAATTAAAAATTTAATTGAATCAGTTAAATTCTTATTTGAAAAAGTTAATTGGTGAATAATTTTTTTGTGCTGAACAACTAAGTTTCGTGAAGATAGGAGTTAGGCCCTTTCCACTTGTGACCATCGATATATAAGTAGTAAGTACATCATTTACAGCAGCAACGATGCCACAACTACAAAGTATAATTTACTAAATACAATGAAGATAAAAAAAATATAAGCATAAGCTTGTGGGTCAGTATTTGTGTGGGTGTGGGTGTGTGTGTGTATGTGTGTGAGTATGCGTATGTGAGTATAAGGAATAGTGGTTACAGTAATGTATGACTTTGGTTAACAAATTACTACACTTATACTCAAACATTTGCTTTGGTTATCTAGTATATACATACATACATACATATAAAATTATTTATGTAATTTTAAGTGCGGGTAGGAAGCAGCAGCAGAGTTATAAAATTAAGGTTCTTATTTGAAATGCAAGTACATGCTCATGTACGTAATACTTTGTGTATTAGTGTGTTTTATGCAAATAAAACTCACATTAAAAGAAAGAATAAACAAAATGTTATCATGTGTAAAAGACAACACAATTTTTGCATGAAACTACAGGACGCTGCACAGTGGCGTGAATTAAAAAAAAAGTGGTAAAAATTCCGCAACTTTTGAACTAGTTAACCGATTTTGATGAAACCAACTGTTTTGGAAAGTAGAAGTGTTGAAATTTTTAGAAAGCATATTTTGAGGCACCCTGTTGTAAGACAGGGTAGCTCCAAACAGCCTCAAAGTGGGAAAGTGCGGGTATCGGAATTCTTTCGGAGCTTGTAACTTTTGTAAATAGGGACCGATTTCAATAATTTTTTCAGCGGAACAATCTACGTTAAGAAATAAAAATAAAACATGCTAAGAGTACCATTTTATCTCTTTAAGTTTCCAAGTTATTTGACTTGAAAAATTTATTTTTTAATTTTTGGCCCTGACTTTTTTTATTCGTTAGTACATAACTTCTTTATTACTTGGCAAAAATCAGTATGTTTTATTGTTTTTGAAAGAAAACTTCATTACAATTCATATAAAAAAAAAATTTTTTTATATCTCAAAAATTGTAGCAAGGAATAATTTTGCAATTTGGATTTTTTAAAAATTATGAAAAAATTTGGTATATTTTGTGAAAAAAGTATTCTTAATTTTTTTGGAATATTTTAAAAAATTATTAAGTATTTGATAAACACTTTGATTGTTTCTGAGAAAGGAGACATTGAGAAAGGCTGTGAAATAAATTTTGGAGATTGTTGTTGGTGCACCCTACATTCAGCATTGGTCGAAAACTAGCAATTTTTTTTCAAAAAAACCGATTTTCGGATGTGGCAAAAAAATTGCACGGTCGTTTTTGTAAATTTTTTGGTTTTTTATTATAAATAAATTTGTTATAAGTAACCTGTAAGAAACTCTTGACATCCTACACATAAATGTAGGCAGGAGAGGAGATTTTCTAAAAATTCTAAAATTTTTCTAACACAATTTTTCCCAATAAGAAAAAAGTATTATAAAATTATAAATTGGGAATCATTTTAATTTTTATCAATAGTATACATTTAGCTTTGCAAACTTAAAAAAAATTATTCTCCTACCTTCAATACTTTTTGAAATATTCGAAATCCAATTTTGATTAAAAATTTTAATTTTCTACATTTTTTATTTTTGTCTAAATTATTGATCTTATTTTCTTTACTGCAAATGTTTCTTAATTTTTTCTATGTTATTACAATAGTAGATACAATTGTCTATTCAACGGTATATAATATGTATTCCTTTGCCATTATATTAGTCTTAAAATGTATACACAAATATAACACCTCAGGTAACAATTTACGTGTTTTATCTGTTACTCAAACAAACCCACATTTTTTATGAACTCTTGAAGTATATTTATATACCTACAAGGACAAATAGATTGAGTTATTTATTTATTTAAAAAAATTAGTAGTTAATTTAACATTAGAACATTAAATTACGAACATTTTTTTATGTAGCTCCTTTTTAAACGCATCTAAATTGCCTAAGTTTTGAATATAATTTGACAGAGAATTCCAGAGACTTTTTGCCATGATATCAGATATTTGTTTGTGTGAATATAAATACTCATGTATCAAGATATATATGTACAATGTACATATCTATGAAAACTTACAACTAAATTTCTCGTTTTGATTCTGATAATTGTATTAAAAATATATTTAATAAGTTCAGTTTCATTTTCTTTATTACTCATATCTAAGTGCATGGATACATACATATGTTGTTTTTAATTTATATTTGGGTTTTACTTCAAGAATTTGCTTTAAAATAATCTGAGACATCATGGCCTAGCAAGCTATTAATTTCCTCTGCTTCGGAATCGTCCTTCTCGATTTCAATACTTATTTTTGGCAACCATTTCATTCTTATGCCTTGTAGGACTGGATCTGAAGACAATAGCAAATGATGCATTAAATCATTATTTTGAGCAACTCTAGAGCATTTACGTGTATTGAAAAGTCGATATTGCTTAACATCTCTATTTCTAGCTTCCTGTGCTTCTTCGGTTAGTTCCCCCAGAGGAAGAATGTTGTTTTCTATTATTTCTTTTGTATGTGCTAGCACTGTATGTACTGTTGGAGTTATTGATTTCCATGGATATAATTCATTTATTAGAATCAGGGTGTCTTTTGCATATTTTTCAAATTTGTCCTTATTAATTAACTTTTTGCTATTTATGACGGCCAGTATTATTTTGAAACGTCTTATGAGATTAAAGCTAATACCAGTTATAGAAGATGTGGTTTCAGGGTCATCAAAAAATCGCCTGGCAGTGTTGCCATTATTGGAGTTTCCATAGCCATATAAAGGTTTGTCAATGATTAAGCCACGTTTCATAAACTCATCTTGAATTCTTTTCTTTTCTTCCAACCGTATCTGTTTTAAAGCAGAATTATTCGCAACTGGAACGTTCTGAAGTTCTGGTACACTGCGATATTTATTGTCGTAAGATAGGTGTAAAATGTACTCCATGAATCGAATCCGAGCATGAAGTGGTGATATTCCAAGCTTAAGGGCATCTTCATTAGTTGGAGTATAATTCTCAATGTCTTTAAAATCGGAATTTTTCTTTCCGCATATATTACAAATCAAATAAGATTTTGTATCGGTTATTGCATTTGCAACTTTTCCATCTATCATTGTTAAATAAGGTCTAAAAGATACTGTTATTACTCGTCCTAATATATGAACGTCAATGGGTTCCATATTAGAAATTTCATGTTTTATACCATCAACCAGATTTTGAGTTGTTTCTTTGTTTTCCTTGATGTATTCAAAACGTATTGGTCGGCATAAAAACTTTGAGCCTGGAGTAGTATTTACCCACACATCTTTAAATGCATTTTTACTTGTTGAAGGCATTTCATTATGTAGTCGAAGCCTTAATGGTACTAACGATGCCATTAAAACTTTGGAAAAGTCATTATCGTATTCACTGGGCTGTCTATATTCTGAAAATCCAGATGATCCATCACATCCCCATTTGTATATTAGTGTTAGTTCAGAATTATTACATGTATCTAAGTCTCTTTCGTCAAAAGTAGCGATGAGTCTTGATGCTGTATTATGAAGAAGGTCTGACAAACTAATGACTGCACTTCGGCTATCCACTGTTATCGGATGTGGCAAAATTTCCGATTTTCTTTTTAACAACAATGTACTTGATGGCAAAGGCCCACTTTTTTCTTTAAGCACCTTCCTTAAGATATCGTATTTATTTCTTGAAAGGCCCAAATTAAGAATGAGTGCTAGTCCATCTTCCACCGTAAAATGTTTACTATATTTTGGCGTTGGAATGCTTTCCACCATCCGTCTTAATCTTTTTGGAGACGCAACTGGTAGCACATCTACGATTTTGCCTGCTTCTTTAAGTTGAGTCTTCGCTAAAATCAATTTGAATGAATCTTTGATTTCATTTTCCGAATACGTATTTATCAAGTCTTCTTGTTTAATCCTTTTGCTCCTGCGTTGAACGTTATCGTAATCTTTATTTGGCCGACCAAACTTCTTTGGGTATATTTCCGTAGATAGTCCCATATCTAACCAATCCTGATTTTTATTCTGAAATTTAGAAATTGATTTATTGCATTCACGTATCTTCTTTTCATATAATTTAAAAAAATTTTCAAGTTTTTTCGATAAATCGGTGTTTACAGATAAACCATATGTAGTAGATATTATGTACATCATTTGGTCTACCTTGTCCAACCGAGTACTACCATCAGTGAGGTTTTCCCACATTAATTTGCAGAGCGATTTATTTTTAATTGTTATTTCCATGATAGCTATAACTGAAATAATGACATTAAATGCATCGCAGCTTAAATAAATAGCTATTTTACAAGCTGCGAATACAAAACCGATACAAATATCAGGTAAAACCATACCCATATTGGAGATGTGCGCGCAGGTACCTTTGCCCTTGTGGGTATATAAATATACTTATATTTATGTATATAAATTCTTATATTTTATTGTATTTAAGTAAAGAAAGTATTTAATAACAGCTTCAAGAGTTCATAAAAAATGTGGGTTTGTTTGAGTAACAGATAAAACACGTAAATTGTTACCTGAGGTGTTATATTTGTGTATACATTTTAAGACTAATATAATGGCAAAGGAATACATATTATATACCGTTGAATAGACAATTGTATCTACTATTGTAATAACATAGAAAAAATTAAGAAACATTTGCAGTAAAGAAAATAAGATCAATAATTTAGACAAAAATAAAAAATGTAGAAAATTAAAATTTTTAATCAAAATTGGATTTCGAATATTTCAAAAAGTATTGAAGGTAGGAGAATAATTTTTTTTAAGTTTGCAAAGCTAAATGTATACTATTGATAAAAATTAAAATGATTCCCAATTTATAATTTTATAATACTTTTTTCTTATTGGGAAAAATTGTGTTAGAAAAATTTTAGAATTTTTAGAAAATCTCCTCTCCTGCCTACATTTATGTGTAGGATGTCAAGAGTTTCTTACAGGTTACTTATAACAAATTTATTTATAATAAAAAACCAAAAAATTTACAAAAACGACCGTGCAATTTTTTTGCCACATCCGAAAATCGGTTTTTTTGAAAAAAAATTGCTAGTTTTCGACCAATGCTGAATGTAGGGTGCACCAACAACAATCTCCAAAATTTATTTCACAGCCTTTCTCAATGTCTCCTTTCTCAGAAACAATCAAAGTGTTTATCAAATACTTAATAATTTTTTAAAATATTCCAAAAAAATTAAGAATACTTTTTTCACAAAATATACCAAATTTTTTCATAATTTTTAAAAATCCAAATTGCAAAATTATTCCTTGCTACAATTTTTGAGATATAAAAAAATTTTTTTTTTTATATGAATTGTAATGAAGTTTTCTTTCAAAAACAATAAAACATACTGATTTTTGCCAAGTAATAAAGAAGTTATGTACTAACGAATAAAAAAAGTCAGGGCCAAAAATTAAAAAATAAATTTTTCAAGTCAAATAACTTGGAAACTTAAAGAGATAAAATGGTACTCTTAGCATGTTTTATTTTTATTTCTTAACGTAGATTGTTCCGCTGAAAAAATTATTGAAATCGGTCCCTATTTACAAAAGTTACAAGCTCCGAAAGAATTCCGATACCCGCACTTTCCCACTTTGAGGCTGTTTGGAGCTACCCTGTCTTACAACAGGGTGCCTCAAAATATGCTTTCTAAAAATTTCAACACTTCTACTTTCCAAAACAGTTGGTTTCATCGAAATCGGTTAACTAGTTCAAAAGTTGCGGACTTTTTACCACATTTTTTTTAATTCACGCCACTGTGCGCTGTTACGAAATTGAAATGCAGACTTTCATTTAGTAAACCAAATGAAAGGTAATACTGCAAACTGTAAGGATGAATCTAAAGCACGGAGTTGCCAGCACAAGACAATTTCTGCGAAATCAAGAAGAACGGAAATATAACATTCCGAAAAAATTCTGAGGTACAGCGCCTTCCGTTGGAAAGACAAACATGTTCATGAATATAATGACCAAAGTGTTCAACTTTAGCAAAACTTTGTGGTAAATAAAAGCCGATAAGCATGAAATGGAGCACTGTCTTACGACTAAACCAAAATACTCTTTTAAGCAGCCTAACAATTCTGGTTGTTCACACCAATCTTTAGAAATCGTACGTGCAGTATACATAAAGCAAGTGATGGTTTCAACTAATAACGCTGTGTGACAAAAAAAAATACCTGAGATATGATACTTCTTTTCTAGTAAAAATGTCGGGTACAATAACGATCTTCTTTTGAAATCTTTCAAACACCTTCTAAGCTTAGTACCCGTATGCTCTTATCAGTGTTGCCAAATTGGCGGTTTTCCCGCTATATATGACTGTAGTTTGTTGTCATTAGCGGCAAGTCTATTAAAAAACCACTTATTCGACGGGTTTTTAGCGTTCTTCTGAATCTAACAAAAAAAGATAAAACTTAATTCAAAAATTAATTAATTTAATCTGTCTTTTAATATTAAAAAAATTAGTAAACAAATCTTTGAACAATTGGAAAACAAACCGAAAACTGGGTGATTGGATCAGTGAGTGTAAGTAAAAGATAATTTCAAACAAAATCTCTCAAAATAATAACTTTTTCTGAATAATTAGTTTTTTATTAGCGACTTTTTGATTTAAATTATCTTTTGAAATATAACTTCAAGCAACTGTGATCTGAGCCATAGAGTTTATTCTATAAACACTATTTTTTAATTTCCGATAGTCAGAAAATCAGGAAATTTTAACAAAAACAGATAGCTTCCTATTTCATGTAAAACGGCAATATATAATTCCATAGGCTTAGAATAATTAGGCTCTATCGCAGAAAATATTGTAAGAATACTGAATCAGCTTCAACGTATCAATATTATAAGATAAAATAGTCCCTTGGATTCTACTGTTTTATGGTTCGAAGTTCGAGTATGGAGACTCTGCAGGAAATAAAAATATTTAATGTGTAGGCTGAGTTTTGCTTACAAATATGGGCGAACTATGAGATTCCGACGTATGAATTGGCATATTTTATAAAATGTATCTCATTGAATTTTTTACCAATAAACCATAAAAAAAACAAAAGTAACGTAAGTTGCTTAAAAAAAATTAGCGTTTACTTTTATTCAAGTAGCGGTTTTAGCGGGTTTTTAGGGGCTATATGGCGGGAAATGCCTACAACATTTTGGCAACACTGGCTCTTATCCACCTATAACTTAGTTAGATATTAACCGATTTAAATTTATAAACAGATTTAGAAAGAAGAGACCTAGACCTTTCGAAATATTTATATTTTATTTTAGTATTTTTTCAGTTTTTTTCTTAATTTGTCTACTTTCCATTCGTTTTTAAACAATATTTTTATACAACAACCATACTATTTATTACTTAGGTTAGGTAAACTGAAAAGAGGAGTCATTACGCTCATCTCCGGGGCATATACATAATCCAGTATATACCTATTGTGCTTTCTCATGTGAATAAAAAATGTACCCCACTTTTATGGAAATAGTATACTATCCTTCAACGTAGTCACGCAAAATTTTGCAGTCAATACTTCTAAGGTGGGTAATGTGCGGTAAGGTATCATTCCTAAAATAACGGGGATCTTCGCTGGGTGAAGGCTGGACAATGTCAACGGCAGTGCTCCATTGTATCGATGTCCTCCATCTATGCCAAGTATTCATTGTCATCCGAGGCTGTGAATTAGAGTGCCTCGTTAAGATACCGGTCAACTTTCCTAGGTCGGGCTTGTTTAGTTTCAACAGCCCCCTTGTTTTGTCTTCATTGGAGTCGGCGGATTGAACCTTGGTTAGATTACCCACATTATCACTATTTCATCGTATCCTGTGAGCCAGCTCAATCTTTGCTGTCTTGAAAGACTTTGCATTAATTAGAGTTACTGTCCGTAACGTTATGGCTTGTATTGCGAGGTAATTTGCACGTTCATTACCGGTTACATCGTAGTGGGCCGGCACCCATACAAGACGAATCTTGCCATGTACTGCGTAACCTTAATAATATTCTTGCAATCTCAAAACTGTCCTAGACTTTACTCTTGTGATTGCCCTAATTGCCGACTTGCTGTCAGTAAATATATTGACAGTTGTGGGCCTAATTTTTACACTGCTCCATTTAAAAACCTCCGTGATCGCACGAACTTCCGCCTGGAAGACTGTATTATGTCCTAGGAGTGTGTTTTTGGTATCAATATCTCTTTTTTAGCTATTCCAAGGTCGGGTCGTATCTGTCCAATGACGTTCATGTGTTCTGACGGTGTAGTATATTGCCTTGCCCAATCCATTCTCCCATCACTTGTAGACCTCTAATACGAATGTCTATCGGTTGGACATACAGAATGGTCTCCAATGTACTGGCGGATGTAGTTCTCATAGTGCCACTTATGTATATCTAGTGAACACATTCTTTGAACCCTTTTTAAAATTTTAGTGTTGCACTTTCTACCCATTGAACTACACCATACCACCGATGCGTTTATGAAAATCGGTCTGATCATAATCCTATAGAGCCAGTGTAGTGCACTGAGTCCTCCACTGGACCATAAGACCCTTCTACAGAGAGACCAGTATGAGTTGACCTTCACAACAGTTTCACTCCTAAAATACTAAATTTATAAAATCTAATTTATTACAGGTAAAATGCGGGCTTGTGTCAAAAAATCCGTTATAAATTTACTGAGTTATTAAATACTTCGTTAGAAGACTTTTTGTTAAAAAAAACGACTTATCTAATATTCTTCGTATTCAATTTATACGCTTTCCATCCATCTACTTAAGCTTCTACACCGAAAGAATTTTGCTTCATAAGTCCAATGAAACAATTTCATTAACATTTTTTTCACAAATCTAATGATAATTCCCCACACATCCAATGAAAATTTCATGAATATAGTGAAAGAATTTCATTAAAATTGCTTCCTTGGTATTCTGGTTTCGTAAGAATATTTTATTGTATTTATGACAACAATATTTTCTAATTATTGAAAAACCCATTTATATTTAAGTTATTTCATTCTTTTCATGAAACTATTTTATTGTTTCGATGAAGTTATAGCACTGCATTAATTACACCGTTAAATAAATTTGATCTAGTTTTCAATAAAATAATTTTAACGAAACTGGTTTCATTAATCCAACGAAGCGTGACGTTGGTTGAATTTTAATGAATGTTTCATCGGATTAATGTCGAAATTCATAGAATTTATGCCGAAAGTTCTTTCAGTGTAGGAAGATAAAAGTACAATTAAAGTAACATGAGTACAACTTTTTCCTTTGAAAGTCACATTTTTCACATACACCATACATAATCTCTAACTGTTTGTAGCAGTTTATCAGGATGAATACTTTTAAGCGTCCGGAATGGAACTACGTAACATCTTGGCTTTAAAATTTTATTTATAGATTTATATAGTGAAAATTCTTTACCTTCGAAATATTGTCACTTTTCCCAAAATTGTAAACGTGAATAACTTTTCTCTAGAAATGTTCTCCCTTTTGTTAATTTTCCTTATCACGAATAATTTATTTTTTACGGAGATTGTTTGAATTTTCCCTCGGTTTTATTCACCTTATTTTTGCAAGCGAACTGAACTCATACTTTGTCTCTTTTTAAAAGAGGCAATGAATGCTTACTATTTTAAATAGGTTTTACTTTCTTCAGGAAATGGACAGGAATAGAGAAGATAGGAAGGTGGTTCAGGAAAAGATAAAGCAAAGTTTCACTCTCTGTAGAAGTATGCCTGCTTTTGCAGATGATTTTTCTTATTATTTTATATTCCCAACTGATTTTGTTTAAAACTACACAGAGCAAAAACAGTGCCTACTAAATACCTCATAAAATAGAACAAAATTAATAAGAAATATTTATGGTTTTTATTTCAATAAGGAAATCTTATTAATTTCATAAAGAAAACCTTTTTGAAAAAATCAAGAAAAAATCGTGTAGTTGTTAGGAGGTTATCTTATAGATTTTTTCAATAAAAAAATTGCGCCTTTATTCTCTGTACTTATGTATTTTCATTTAAATTCTATACCATATATGTACATATGTATGTAGTAGATTGTAGATGTTATTTATTTATACTTACATACACATTATGTTATTTTCTTAACTAACTTACTCACCAAGTATTGAACCAGCAAACTTCTACCTGATAGACAAGGACTCTAACCAATATGCTAACAAGCAGCCTGAATAACCATTGAAATTATTGTGCAAACATTCTTACACAAAAATGAAAAAGATCATGAAAAAAATTGTCTCTATGTCTATTTATAGATATGAAATAACAAGACACCTCATAAAATCAATTTCCTTATTAAAAAAATCAATAAGATACTTTACACATACTCATATAGGAACCTACTAAAATCAAGAAGAAAACCTTTTTGACAAAATAAATAAGGCAACCTAATAAAATCAAGAAGAAAACCTTTTTAAATAAATCAAGAAGGCAACCTAATAAAATCAATAAGAAATCCCTATAGTTTACAATTTATAAGAAAACCTAATAGAATAAAGAAGTTTTTCTCTATGGATTGTTTTTTTGGTGTCAAAAATAACGGAAATTGAGTAAAAAAAGTTGTGAATAATAAGATTTATTCTTGATTGTATGTGGTTTTCTTCTTGATAAAATTAATAAGATTTACCACATATAAACAATAAGAAATCTCTATGAAAAAATCTTCGCTTCTTTCTGCTGGGATACCCCTTAGCCTAAAAACGGTTCATAGAGAAAATCTTCTTGATTCTATGAGACGGTTTTTTCTCTGTGTATTTCCAGTCATAATCGATAAGAAATTGTTTACCAAAGGATTATACTTATAGTCCAGTTTTGTTCCCAATTAGCAAACAGTTTATTTAAAGTAAAAACTAATATGCATTTGGAAGACTACAAATATGGTAATAAACTATTTTATTTACTTTGAATATTCACATCTCTGTATGGGATTATTATATTTGCGCAATTGTGGGTTAAAATCACTTTTGAAAAAAAATCTGTATAACTATTTGCAAGTTCTTAAGAAGTCTTAATCCAAATTATAAAAAGCTAAGGTTTGTTTAAGCAATAAAAGTAAACAACATAAATTAAAAATGTACTAAAGTGTGTGCTTACCTGTTACAATATGTTCACATAAACACACAAACAGATGCATATGTACATATGTACGAGTATGTTCATATGTTTGTATACATTTCATCTCTAAAATTCCCTTGAAACTCTCTAAGCTGATATACATATGAAGAGAAAACAAAAACAAATTTTGGGCATTATATTAAAATTTGCATATTTGACAATGACAGTGGTGAGAAAGTAAGAAATTCACATCAAATCACATAAAACGCTTAAAAAAGCGAAAGTATTATAGAAAACAAAAATAAGATTTGTAAAATTTTTAATACGAGTATCTACTTATGTTTTTCGTACAAAATGTCAAAGATCATAAGAGGAAAAATAAAACTCAAATCAAATTTATAAACAGGTGGCGTTAACAGCTGATCTGCCTGCCTGTATGATACAATGCAAAATTTTATTTCAACTTTTTTTAAATTTAATTTATTTTGTTATGTTTCCAATGAAACTTGCGCGATTAAACAAGTTATCAAAACGTACACAAAGAATTTCAAGAAGAAACAATTCTTAATTTTTATACATAATAGTATGTTTCCACCGGCATGATTTATACAAATCATGATGATTTGTGCAAATTATGTTTATTTATACATGATTTACCATACATTTTTCATGTGGATAAATCACCTCAAAGTGGTTGATTTATTTTAAATAATGTCGAAAATACTATTTTTCGAACTCGATTTATGTATGCAACCCTGCGTTGCTTTCAAAATTACAAACTCCATCGCTGGGTCATCCATCACTAGTGATTGACAATTTCGAAAAAATTACATTAAGGAATATTTAATCAATTTTAAATGTCAACCACAAGTGAATAAAATTCACATTGCAGCTGCTGCGCCCACCGTATAAAGCACGTGCATAAATTGAGTACGAAAATTCGAACAACAAATCACTCACAAAATCGGTGGAAACACTTTGAAGTGATTTACTTAAACCTACTTGATTTATAGTCGCTGGAAACATATTATAACCAAACAAAAAATTAACATACAAATTATTAGTTACAGCATTGATAAACCCATTTCTCCAAGTAGTTCTATGTCTGGTGAAACATCAATCACTTTTAATACATGGTAGACAGAACTGAACCAAATAAGTGAATGGTATCCGCTTAAAAGGCTGTCGAACATAATTTTTTTATATTTAAATTGTCGGCCCATTATTGGTTTAGAGCATATGCCAAAAAGTAGGAATGGAGAAAAACGACAAGGAAGGTTTGCATGAAGTTTTCTCAAAGTGTACCCGTAGATTTTTTTTGTATTTTCACTAGGGTTTGCACTGCGATTGTAATCGTAATCGAAATCGCAATTAATGGCACTAATCGTAATCGTCATGGAAGCCATTAAGCGCTCGATTACGATTAAAACTTTCACCCTGTTTCAAGCAAAGAATTTATGTCAAAACCCTTCGCCAATGAACTTCTTCTTAATCTAAGATTAATTTTCACTACTTAAATTTTTATACAGTACAGGTTTAACTCAACAAAAATTGTAAATTTATAGTTTAAATATAAAATATATAATGTATAGAAGATATTGCAATCAAATTAAACTGTTTGTAGTCTAAGATATATAAAATATGTAATATCTTCTAAGCAGTTGGACCGATTTTATACAAACATTCGATAGTCACTTTTCGAACAGAAAAAAACTAAATTTAAATCGGTCCAAGCTGTCTGGTCTGCACATGGACTGGTACACACACTCAGATACTAGACACACACCACAAACTTATAACACCCCTTTTTTGGACGTGGGTTAAAAAAAAGAATTTAAATATTTTAACAATATTTATAATGCGAGTAGTATATTCTCTTGCTTAATCGCAATTATCGGTTACTGGCGATTAATCGCATTTATTTTAATCGTATAAACGATTATTTGCAAACCCTTATTTTCACCATTACTTCCTACACATGTTTGGAAGAAATGTGTAAATTTTAATGATCTTTCTTGAATAAAGTTAGAAGTTAATATTACTTTATTGAACGAGAAAAATCCTGTTTTATGCCGTATACGTCACTTTTCATAAATTATTTTCAAAGTAGTTGTAGTTTTTGTGCTGCATATGTATACAACTTTACTGCTGTATATTAAAAAACTTGTTGTTGCAATTCTACGTGTATTTCTGTTTTTTTTTGCGAAAGATATCGTATAATTTTTCTAAAGCTTTTGAGTTTCTTTATTTATTCTATCTAGGGACTTAAAATTTAAAAATTTTCGCGAGATTTTTTTTAATCTTCATAATATTTTGCCTTTATGCCGATTTAATGACTCAATTTAAGTTTTGAGCTTGTTTTCAATATTGAGAATTTTTCAAATTTTCGCGATAGGTGTGATTTATTCCAAATTTCTGCCTTTTTAGAGTTTAAGAGACTTTTATTAATTTCAAGACTTGATATCGATTTTTGCATTTATTTTTATTTCAAGTACACACATTGCACATTGTGCAAGCAATTTTTGCCGTAGTTAATAATTGCAAAAATTTGTATTCATAGGCTACAAAAATATCTATAGTAAGGTAAAGATTTGGAGTAGATCCAATTCTTGAAGGCAAGTTCATCGAACTATGCAAAGTTCGTCGGTCGTCCCAATATTGTTTATAACATTATGGAAATAAAGCAAAACAATAGTTAAATTTATTTTATACATTTTTGTGTGAATATTTTGGAGCAAACGCCAAACTAAGGCTTGTACAACAAAACAATACTTATTTAAACCTTAAAATAGTTGCAATGGAGCAAAATAAATGCTCAATATCTTAGAAACCATAATTAATTTCGCGAAACTTGTTTTGGATTCAGAAATTAGATATTCGAAATATATATACGTATCGCATACCTAACTCATTTTCTTTTAAAATGGATGGTAGGTCAAACCAATAATGGGCTGACGAAATTACAGCCTTAAAATATTAAATTATGTACCTGATATTGATTGATATGCAATGAAAATGGTATACCTTTGAAAATAGTTCCGACTTTTTTTTGCTGGATAGATATACATATCGTCAGCTGAAATGCATAACCACGTAACTAAAAATAGTACGGAATAGCATTTTAAACTAATTATTGCATATTACACATGTCCCTACAAAATTTCTAAACTTTATCATAGAATCAGCAATATTAAAAATAAAAAAACTTTACTCCAGTGTCTTGTCTAGTTTTTGCCCTCTCCTATGAAAATTTAAGAACTTTAGTTATCTATATGATTTAGCATTTCAGCTAACAATATATTTCATTATGTTTATATGCAAATTTATATTTTATGATTCATTTCACCTTTTAAATACTAATGTAAACTAATGGGTAACGAATTGTAAAAATGTTTGAAGAAAAAATAATTTTAAAACTTCATTTTGGGATATTGACTTTTCTTTAAAGATTTTTTCAATAATTTTTTGTATGAAGTCTACTAATGAGGCAGATAAAAAACTGCCTCATAGAATCAATCAGATTTTCTCTATGAAACGTTTTTAGGCTAAGGGGTATCCCAGCAGAAAGAAGCGAAGATTTTTTCATAGAGATTCCTAATTGTTTTTATGTGTTAAATCTTATTAATTTTATCAAGAAGAAAACCACATAAAATCAAGAAGAAATCTTATTATTCACAACCTTTTTTACGCAATTTCCGTTAGTTTTGGCACCAAAAAACAATCCATAGAGAAAAACTTCTTGATTCTATTAGGTTTTCTTATAAATTGTGAACTATAGGGATTTCTTATTGATTTTATTAGGTTGCCTTATTAATTTTTTTAAAAAGGTTTTCTTCTTGATTTTATGAGGCTATCTTATTGATTTTTTCAATAAGGTTTTCTTCTTGATTTTATAAGGTCCCTATATGAGTATGTGTAAATCATCTTATTGATTTTTTTAATAGCGAAATCTTCTTGATTTTATGAGGTGTCTTGTTATTTCGTTTCTATAAATAGACATAGAGACAATTATTTTTCATGATTGTTTTCATTTTTGTATAAGAATGTTTGCACAATAATTTCAATGGTTATTCAGGCTGCTTGTTAGCATATTGGTTAGAGTGCTTGCTTATCAGGTAGAAGTTTGCTGGTTCAAAGTACTTGGTGAGTAAGTTAGTTAAGAATATAACATAATGTGTATGTATGTATGTATGTATGTATATATAAATAACATCTACAATATACTATATAGAGACATACATATGTGTACGGTATAGAATTTAAGTGAAAATACATATGTATGTAAGTACAGAGAATAAAGACGCAATTTATTTTTATTTTTTATTGGAAAAAATCAATAAGATAACTTAATAAAAACTACAAAATTTCTTCTTGATTTTTTCAAAAAGGTTTTCTCTACGAAATTAATAAGATTTCCTTATTGAAAAAAAACCATAGAGATTTATTATTAATTTTGTACTATTTTATGAGGTATTTAGTAGGCACTGTTTTCTCTGTGTATGTTGAAATTGATTGTTGAGGGTTTAGCTGGATCCTATGCTCATTTCACACATTCATGTTTTATTCATTGAAAATTAATGATATAATATTTTCAAAACTCTTGGAAAATTTAGTGGACATTCTTAAAATATAAGGTCAATATAAAACCCTTTCCGAAGATCCAGAGACAGTGCTGAATCAACATCTGTGGTGCAATAGATTAATTAAAATAAATAATTCTCATCCCCTAAGTGTTATTTTGTGGCTACACGATTTATAGCTTAAATTTTTCAAAACACCTTGAGCCCAAATTTTTTGTTTTTAAAACTTAAGAAAATCAAAATTCTTCATGCAAAAGTGCATTAGTTCGACTAACGAAATTTCCCTCTTGAGCTTCTTATTAAAATTTCATAACAAATCTTGTTTTTTGCAGCCTTACTGTGCAAATCTCTGAGTACTTTATCTCTGACTCCGTTTCTATCTTTTTGGTATGTAAATAATGCATACGCATAACTTAATTTGTAAGGAATTTAATTTTTTTTCTCTATCCATTTTTCTTCACTGACACACAGATATAAAGTAGTTTAATTTATCTGTAACAAAGTCATCTACATGTGAAAAGCTTTGCAGGAAAAATATTTTCTTTTTCCTAAGTTGTTATTGGCTTTACTTAAAATACGAGTGTGTAGAGAGAAAAAAAGTACACATTAATATGCAAATTTAAACAGGTTATTTGTTTTAAAAAATTTCCAACAACATTTCTACCTTTGAGCCATTAGTTCAACAAGTTATTAGGAAGGTATTATATAATGTTGAAATATTTTGAATTACTTTAGTTTGATATTTTAAGAGAATATAAGAATTTAATTGACAATATGAGCATGTAAATATTAAAAATATATTATGTATGTGCATATGTATATAGAGAAATATTTTCAACTTAAATTTTCGGGCAGGCATTTGTTTGAAATGTATTTTTAAATTTAATAAATAGTTTATCTGATTCCATAAATGTTTCATTTGTAGCACTTCTTGGCACTGAAAACAAAAACATAAACAAGTTTTCTCAGTAAAATACAGACTTGGTTTCACAAAACTCTTCTGGATAATTTTTTTTTTAATTTACAAATTCTGTTATTGATATGTTAAGTTGTGCAATGCTAAGGTGTTTTTTGTCCTGTTAGTTATGTTGTGTTTACCGCAGATGAAACTTTTTGAAAATATTTTTGTACATCTTTCTTGTATTACTATTTACTATCACTAAATTTGTGTTCGGCATTGGTCGAGCCCATTAATTATATATAGAACTAAGATTTGATTACTTATTGTTAGTTCATTTATTTTTGAAGATACAATAAATAAATATTCTGTAGTATAAAAAAAAATAAAAAAAAAATTGTGTTGCGCAATTTTATGTTATGCCATGATATGTTTTGTTAAGTTATATTATGATATCTAAGGCAATAAGGAAAAAGTGCTTAACCCTTATGTGAATGGCAAAAAAAAAAACACCTTCAACAGCATTGCAAGGTAGCCGGGTATCTATAAGGAAACAGTATTGGAAGTAACTCTCTAAATTATTCGCGAAGTGATCATTGGAAGTTTATTTGTAGTAGTGTTCATTTTTGATTTTTTTTATTATGTATGTGCGAGTATATATGAAAAAAATATATTTTTGCTTGTTTTCCTTTCAACAAATAAAAGTTTTAATCTAAAATATTAATAACGACTTCCTTTAATTTTATTTAAGTAACATTTTACTAAAAATATACCTGCAATAATCGTTTTTTCGTGTAATGTACACGATGAATTTTGTTACATTAAGAAACTCAAATAATTTTTTTTTCAGTGTATGGAACTCATTTTTCTTTTATTCATTGTTAAAGCTCATTCAATTTTATTAAATATAGCTTAATTAGTTTTAAAAATAATGGAATTTAAATGCCCCCCCCCTGCTCGTTGATGCATGTGCGACAGGAATAGCCGCAATTGTTTCTCGAATGGATTGCCTTAGTTCATTCAAATTTGTTGGTTTTGCTTTGTAGACTTCCTGTTTGCAATAACCCCACAAGAAAAACTCAGGTGCAGTAAGGTCAGGCGACCTGGGTGGCCAACGGAATGTGGAGTTTCTGGATACCAGCTTATTGGGAAATTTTCGTCGCAATTCTGTCATAACAGGTTGGGCTATGTGAGGAGCTGCACCATCTTGCTGAAACCACACAGAGTTGAAAGAAATTCTCATTCGGCGTAATTCTGGATAGAAAAACTCTCTCAACATGCTCAAGTAACGGTCTCCAGTAACCGTAACGGTGTGAACGTTTTCTTCGAAGAAGTAGGGCCCGACAATGCAGCGTGATGAAACTGCACACCACACTGTGACACGAAGTGGATGCAATTCCGTCTCATGGAGTATCTGTGGGTTGGAAGCACACCATATTCGACAATTTTGTTTGTTTATGTTGCCGTTTAAATCGAAATGGGCCTCGTCAGACATGAAAAGACAGTTCAACATGTTTCCATCCTCTTCCACCATTTGAAGCATCTTCTGGCAAAATTCCAAGCGAATCGGCAAGTCTGCAGCATTAAGTTTGAATTTTATATGGGAATAAGTCCAAATCTTTGTGCATAATTGACTGTAATGACTGTCTGCTTATACCCATTTGAGCAGATAAGCTTCTTGTCGAAACACGTGGATTAATTTGTATGGCAGCAGCTACAGCAGCGATTGTTTCCTCCGTTCGAACTGAAGGGTTTTGATGGTAAGGTCTTCTGTTGACTGTCCCATGCTCGGCAAAATTGCTTACAAGTCTCCTTATGGTCCATCTGCTCGGAGGATTGCCGCCAAACGTGCGCCTATACTATCTTTGAACCGAAACTACGGACTCCAGTGCGTGATAGCGGCGGACAATCCAAATTCTTGTTTCAGTGTCCCAGTTATCCATTTTTGTTAAATGTTAAAGTCGATCTGCAAAATAAAAAAAAAATTAACCAGATTCATTAAATAGAAAAAAAGTTATTAAATTTTTTTTTGGTAGCGGCTTTCATCAGCCACCCTGTATGTAGGTACCCAGGTACCTTGGCCTACCGTTAAGGGTGTAAGATGAAAATAGGACCCCCACGCCTTTTCAAAATAATTTTTTAGCTAATAAATAATGACAATTTAGAATTTATTAATAGTTAGGAGTTCTCAAGAAGTTTAAAATATGTGGACCATTTGTTTCTATAAAAAAAAAATTAAGCTGAAAACGCCAAAAGTACCCGGGTACCTTGCCATTCACATAAGGGTTAAGTTATATTTTCCTGTTTTGCAGGAGAACAGTTTTAAACTTTGAAATCGATTTTCAGAAATTTAATTCTTTTGCAGTTAAATTTTGAAATACAGTATTCACTTGAAATTAAAAAACAAACATCGTTCTACACACTGAAGCTAATAAATTCAATTTGAAATAATATACGTATAAGCTAAATTAAGCTACTATTCCGTATGAGTTTATAAGTCGAAAAAAGATAAGTACCAATTTATTGCACTATAATTTCCTGAAAAATAGTACAAAATTATACAAATTTTTGCCAGAGATACTTTTGAAAATGTAGATTACAGAAGTGCCACTAAATCAAAATGTGCTTATCTCGACTTAAGCAACTTTTTCCTTTTGCCACAAATATATTGTTATTGCTGTGTTATGTTATTGTATATATGTAGTTTATTTTTCGATTTATATATACATATGTATCTGTGAAAAGATTCCTAAGTCCCGATGGCGTTAATAACACCTCTATGATCTTATTTTTCTTCAATTGATGCTTATATTGTTTTGATTAAAATATTCGATATGAAATGATAGCTTAATTTAGCTATATTATAAATCACATGTGTTCTTTCGTTGAAAAATGATTTAGCATTAGGGTGGGTACGAACCGACTTTTTAAAAGTCGTGACTAGAATGTGACGTGGTATTAAAAAACAATTAAAGACAGAAATGTAGCCCTTCCAGAGCCATAAACACCGGTATACAAAATATGATGATCGGACTTAAAATGGCGGCACAGTGAACAAAATACTAAGAGGGCGGCATTTGTAGGCGTGGCAAAAAAAAATTAAAATAATATTTTTGGAATTGTTTTTACATTATCTAGGGGGTGACTGGCACATTTTTTTTTCGAACCACCCTAGTGTACCTGTTTGATATGCCTTGCTGGAAAGTGTTCATTAACTCAAAAAGTTTGCAAGGAGAGAGCGCCAAAGAGAGAAAAAAATTTAGAGACTAAAATATTTTTACAAATTATTACTAGTAAAACTTTTACTAGCGAGAATTATCCAGACAGCTGTTCTGTATTTTATTTTTAAAATAATTATTTAAAAAATATCTGAGAAAGGAAAACTGAAAAATTGAAATTTTTTGTTAAAAAAGCATGTATACGTATGTAGAAAGAAAGCATGTTTTCTTAATTTATTGTTTTTCCCAAATTAGGCCACATAAATTCAATTTTATTTTCAAAAAAAATTTCTTTGTTTCTCATATCTGATCAGAGATGGAAAGTAGCGTTTTTGAATTTGTCAATAGAATAAAATTAAAAAATTATGAAAATGCATTAAAAAAGTGAATAATACATGAAAGTGTGTAAAGTATTTCATATTAAATGTCGATTTTTTTTTTTAATTTGTGATATAAAATATTATAAAAAATGAATATCTAAAATGCATCAGAAAAAGTATAATTGTACCATGATTTCCATCCATGGTTAGGATATGAATAAAATTTTCGTGCAAGATTTTTAAATTTTTTTACATTTACTTTTTCATATCTGATAGAGAAATTTGGTAAATTTCTGCTTTACTCTCTCTTATTGCTAGTTTCTGCTGGGAAAGTAAATGAACAAACCTATTAATATTTACCCTCTTTTTGCATTTTGAAAGTTTTATTAAAAATTATTTAAAAATTGTTTTTATAAAATACAGAATGTAATAAATCAAACAAATTAAAAATTAGAGAAAAACTATACTGACTATAAATATTTTATCGTATTGAAAATTATTGAAATGTATTGTAATCAAATTAAAATGAGTTTATGTAAATAAGTATGTTGTGTTAAAGAAACAGAAAATGGCCTGCATATATCCAATATTTGGATATAGAAAATAATATTGTAAGTAGATGAGTGTTTTTTAAAATCCCTTCACTACCTGGTGTTCGTCAACAGTGCCAATGAGTCCGCAAAATCTGTAAAATAGACTTGCCAAAAGAGCCGATATCAGAAAGATATATTTTTGTCTCAAAACTTAGTAATATGAAAAAAGTTGTCACATATCCATTTTTCAAAGTTCATAGATACATATCGTTACTGTTATCGAGCTTTTTTGTATATTTCGATAGAAGAACATCTAATGTATAGAAAAATGCAAAAATCTCGATTTCATAAATGTTACGAGTTAGGGTCTTTCTATATTAAGGTAGCGATATAAATGTACATATCGATGGTATCAAGTAAAAAGCCCCAATTGAGCTTTTCAGTGATTCTAGTACATTTCACACAAATACACCTCGTCACAAAAATTTATTGCAATAGTGTAAAAATAACGTTTTTACAAGCAGTTGTACAGTTTCTACAGGGTGTTTTTTTTGAGGTATAGAACTTCGAATTGAAATAAAACACAAGAAAATCGTTTTAATGTCCATCAATTTGGCTTTATTGGAAGGATAATTTTATGCCATTAATGTTTAAATATGATTTCGGGCATGTGGCCGCCGCGGCTGGCTCGAATAAAGCCAATTCTACAGGTCCAATTTTCAACCACTTTTTCGAGCATATGGGGCCGTATTTTGGCAATAACGCCACGAATGTTGGCTTCCAAGTCCCCTAACGTTTCTGGTTTGTTGGCGTAGACGAGCGACTTCACATATCCCCAAAGAAAATAATCCAATGGTGTCAAATCACACGATCTTGGTGGCCAATTGACAGGTCCATTCCGCGAAATTATGCGCTCATCGAATGTTTCCTTCAATAAATCGATTGTGACGTGCGCTGTGTGGCATGTAGCGCCGTCTTGTTGGAACCACAACTCATCCACATTCAAAATCTTCAAAATCTTCCATAAAGTTGATGGACAAAGCTCCAATTGCTGTGCACGGTGGCGAATCGATTCATTCGGGTCCTCTTCAACACTTTGCTCTACAGCGGCAATTGTTTCTTCGGTGCGCAGTGTTCGACGTCTCTGCGGATGCGTATTATCACATAGAGTAAACGTAGTGCGAAAACGATCCATGGTTAACCGAATTAATTGCTCTGATGGACGATTATGTCGACCATAAAATGGACGGAGCTTGCGGTAAACTTCGCGAACTGAACCATTATTTTCGAAATAAATTTGCACGATTTGCAAGCGTTGTTCTTTTGTCAACCTGTTCATGATGAAATGGCAAACCAAACTAAATATTAATCACTTGACAGCTGACAAAATGGCCGCCAGTTAAAAAAGTGATGCCAACTTAAAGTTCTATACCTCAATAAAAAACACCCATTATTATGTTTTTACCTTCTCCTTTAAAGTTGCAATTATTTTTTTTTATATAAAGAGAAGTAACACTCAGGCAATTAATGCCTACTACTATTACTAGGTGTTACCTTCTTTAGGAAAGGGATAGTGATAGAGAAGACAGGTGGTGAAGGGAGATATAGAGGAAAGCTTCATTCTTTTACAACTCTGCTTTTTTTTGCACGTTTTTGATAATGCAGTGTTGCTGCGCCATCTGGTGTCAAATGAGGCGTATTAAATTTTTGAAGCTGTGTTTTGTAGCCATTTTATTGATTATTTTACTTCGCCGATGATTCTGCTATACAACGAAGGAGGGCGCTCTGATGTTACATTAGGGCTAATATCTGCTGAAGTCGGTATAGTTCAGTGACCAGTGACTATGCCTTCATCACTTGAACTTTCCTACAATAATTGATACAAAGGGACACTAATGCACATCAGAAAAATGCGTGGTGTTGTTATTCAATGACTGTTGGATACAGGGATTGAACCCTGGACCTTCGATTTTGTAGTCAACGTGCTAACTACTTCAGCCAACGCCACCCTCAAATTGTTTTTCATATAATTACACATTTTTGTTAAAAATTTCTAGCGGAAGATTCAAATTTTTTATTGTCTGTGAATTTTTTTTATTTCTCTCAAAAATAAAGTTCAAAAATCCATATTTTTCAAAACAAATAGAGAATGGAAGTACCATCTTTTTTATACAATGGTTGTATTTCATTTACGGTCAGATATAGTAAGTGGTATAAATACGCCTATTAAAGAGGTCAGATGGAGTGAAGTATCTTTTGCACTAAAGAGCTTCAATTGTGTACAATTTTAAACAGAATCGTTTTTACGAGTACGTATAGAGTCAATTTTTCTCTGTATGTGGGTCTTGCTTGCATTGAAATGTAATCTATTATAAGGACCCTATTCAGAAAATAAAGCAATAACATTGTTGATCGTATTAATCATATTCTACATTTGAGATAGACTGGGCCTATTACAGGATGAAAAAAATGAGAAGTGCTACCGTTATCCTTAAAAAGAATTGAAAGTTTGACACAGAAGGTCATTTAAAAAAATTAGAAAGATGGTGTTAATACATACATAATTACTTTTATTATTATTAGAAGTTGTATGTATTTTTAAAGGAATACCTTCCCTTTTTTTTATTATAAATATGAAATTTTGTTTATGTAGTATTTTAAGTTCATTTAACCAATGGTTTGTTATAAATTAATATTTAATGTTATTTCTGCTTATGTTGTATTCTAAGTTCATTAACCAATTTTTATTTACAAATTAATAAGTTTCATATTGCAATCAGTCATTTACCTTTATACATTTTATACTCATACAATTAATTCAGTCATTTACCTTTAAGAATAGTATTACAATAATTCATAAAATGCAAAGTCAGGCTTTATGACAAGTGCTGAAAATGTACATTGCTATTAATTTTAATATAGACGTATGAAATTAAAATTGTATAAAAGACTGGGAAAAATAAAGAAATTATGGCAAACAAAAATTAACTTTCTTGATTGCTAGACTAGTCTTAGTGTTTCTACTAAGACTTAACTTCAACTAATATTAGCAAATGGTGATTCTACCAAAGGAATCCTTTGGTGCTCAAACTTTTACACAGTTGTAAACGCAACACTTGGTGACCCCGACGGTCCTGTAGCAAGGTACAGGATTCCATCAACAGAAGACATTCTTCAACTCGACGGTCCTGTAGCAAGGTACAGGATTCCATCAACAGAAGACATATTTCATCACGACAGTCCTGTCACAAGGTACAGGATTGCATCATCAGACTACACATTTCAAATCGAAGGTCCTGTAACAAGGTACAGGATTCCATCATCAACTATCGTTCCTTGTACATAAGCAATGTAATCGTTTGAAGACCTGGTAGCAGCCCAACAGAAGACGGCGGAGCAAATAGAGGCAATAATCCGCAATTTCAAAAAAGACTCTTCTACAAGAAAAACTTCAGAGTACTTCTTGGAGCGTCTACAGCGGCTTGACAAGGCATGGCAAGAATTTGAGACCACTGACAACAAAATAAGGTGCCTCTCAAATCTACCACTACAACACAATTATTTTACAGACCAATATTTACGTATTTCGGACGATACACTCAAATACAAAGAACTATTTGAGTCCGAAAGCAAAAAAGCGAAGAAACCAACACCATCGATGAGACAAATAGAAGAAGGTGCAAGCAGCGGTATGCAGGAAAAGGCACTACCTGATGATATCACAAGCAAGAAATGAAGAGTATCTACATATGTTACTAAAAAATGCATCCATGGTTTAAGCGCGCAAGGACTGCCAGTGAACAGTTGGGACGCCATAATTGTTCACATTTTATTGAAAAAACTCGATCAATCAACTCAAACTTTATTTGAGCAATCGCTAGAAAACAACAAAAAGCTCGTAAGTCTAAAAGATCTTCTTAGATTTATAGAGCACCGTTTCCAAGCATTGGAAACACGCGGAAGGTCTCACGAATCTGGTGGGGGGAAGGATAGAGCCAAACTTATAACTGCAGCTACATCAACCCCAAACTGTAAAGTATGTGGAATGCCTGGGCATCCCATATATTACTGTGAAAAGTTCCTAAAAATGTCCCCATCTGGGAGACTACAATGGACACAAAAAAAGAAGCTTTGCGTCAACTGCTTTAAGTCAGATCATGCTGCCAAAGCATGCACGTCACGGTCTTGCTCAAAGTGCACAAAAAGACACAACACATTGTTGCACTTAGAATTAGCAAGAGGAATTTCGGCAGAAGGAACACAAAAACTAGCGTCTGCATCGAATGAAAATAAGCCAATCGTCGCTACAACAAACAAACAGGTCATCGACAACACTTACGTATTACTAGCCACTGCAAGAGTAAAGGCAGTTGGAGCCAATGGTCACACATGCACATTCCGAGCTTTATTAGATTCTGGATCACAAGTCAATTTGGTTACAACCCGCGTAATGAACAAACTGTCCTTGAATTCCTCAAACTCTTCATTGCGCATTGAAGGAATTGGCCGTAAAGTTCAAAACGTATCCCAACGAATCAATATAGAACTACATGCATATTCAGGCAGCTATGCCACCAGAATCGAAGCATTTGTTCTTCCAACCATTGTACCACCTCAGCCTACAAATTCTTTCGACACGTCAGATTGGAATCTTCCTGAAAATATTAAATTAGCTGATCCATGTTTCAATCAAATGGACAAAATTGACATATTGCTCGGAGCAGAATTTTACCATGAATTGATGCGCCCACAACAACTAAAGATCAATCAAAAACTGCCAATTCTCCAAAACACAGCTTTGGGTTGGATAGTCACGGGTAAATTACAAGAAAGAAACGGCAACTTGGTAACTTGTGCAGTGTTTACCCCAGAAGAGCAAACAACAAACCAGCTAATTGAAAAATTCTGGAAGCTTGAAGACACGAATAATACAGAACGAGCACTATCTTTGGCTGAGAAACGATGTGAGGATCATTTTGCACAAAACGTAAAAAGAAACGAGAATGGGAGATTCATTGTGCGCCTACCATTCTCAGAAAATCCATCCGTTCTCGGAGGTTCCAAAACAATGGCATTCAATCGATTTTTAGCATTGGAAAAACGATTGAACCTTAATCCTGATCTTAGAACAGGATACAACAATTTCATGCAGGAGTACGAAGACTTGGGGCACATGGTAGAAATACAAGAAGACGACATTCCTAATTTACATTACGTTATGCCGCACCACTGCGTACTGAAACCTGACAGCTCAACCACAAAACTAAGAGTAGTTTTTGACGCATCAGCTAAAACATCCAGTGGTTCCTCTTTAAATGACATAATACATGCCGGACCAACCGTACAAAGTGAGCTGTTTTCCGTACTGTTGCGATTTAGGATGCACAGAATTGTCTTCACTGCAGACATAGAAAAAATGTACCGGCAAATTTAAATCAATGACACGGACCAGATGTTCCAGCTCATCATATGGAGATACAACAAACGTCAAGACATAAAATATTATCGTCTTAAAACTGTAACATATGGCACGTCCTCTGCACCATACCTAGCAACAAAATGCCTTCAACATTTAGCTATTCAAAACGCTACAAAATATCCACAAGGTGCTGCAATATTACGCGATGATTTTTATGTGGATGATTGCCTCACCGGAGCTGATTCTATTAACACAGCATTAGAGTCACAACGACAACTAAGCTTAATCCTAAGAGAAGCTGGTTTTAAGCTGCGGAAGTGGTGTTCAAATCATCCTCAGTTATTAAATGGAATTGCACCTGAAGACCAGGAAATCAACTTGGACTTAGACGAGAATTCAGATTGTTCAATTAAAACACTCGGATTAATATGGCTCCCAAAGTCTGATCAATTATGTGGACGGTCACAAAAGCCAACGGCCACAAGGGTAACAAAAAGAATAGTCAGTTCAGAACTAGCCAAAATCTTTGATCCTCTAGGGATTTTTGGGCCGGCAGTTGTACGAGCCAAGATATTTTTGCAAGAGCTGTGGCAATTACCGCTTTCATGGGATGACGAGTTACCCATGAATCTTCAGAATGAATGGAATAAATTTCGCACAAATATAGAAACCCTAAACAAAATAAAAATAGAGAGATTCGTATTAAAACACGGAAACCCAGTCTCTACAGAAATTCATACGTTTGTCGATGCATCTGAACGAGCCTATGGAACAGCAATCTACATTCGTTCAACATATAAAGACAAAACTGTTTTAACCAGACTGCTATGTGCTAAGTCCCGAGTAGCACCCATAAAAAGGCAAACGTTGCCTCGCTTGGAATTATGCGCCGCGGTATTAGGTGTTGAACTAACAAGTAGGGTAAAAGAAGATCTTCGTCTGCAAAATATAGCAAACTTTTTTTGGTCGGACTCAAAAATTGTTCTTGCTTGGATAAACTCGTCAGCAGCATCCTTTCACACTTTTGTAGCAAACAGGATAACAAAAATTCAAGGTCTAAGCGATTCACATCAATGGCGACACGTTAGTTCTAAAGAAAATCCAGCCGACGCAATATCTCGAGGAATAGCACCCGAAAACCTATCAGAACATTCAATGTGGTTTTATGGCCCTCTATTTCTTTCGGGACAACGGAGTGAATGGACAACCTCAACTTCACAAGCAATTGAGACACCTTGCGACGAAGAACGTAAGGTGACGAAGCATGTTCTAACAATAACCCCCTTGCAGCAAAATTATGCAGACATTATAAATCAGATAAACCACCGGAACTCATTTAAAACTCTTCAACACACGATTGGTTATGTGTTGAGATTTATTAGAAATTCCAAAACTACAAATGTTTATCGGTCAATAAAAGGGAACTTGCTGCATTCGAATTAGAAGAAGCTCTAAACATTATCATCAAGATCATCCAAGCCGCAGAGTTTGGGGAAGAACTAGAAAGGCTATCACATCAAACACCTGTACATAAATCAAGTCCCTTGGCCTCCTTAAACCCATTCATGGATGAGCATCAGATAATGCGCGTGGGTGGTCGTTTGGAGCAGTCAACATTATCGTTCAAGGCAAAACATCCTGCGATTTTGACTCATAATCACCCTATGACAAAGTTATTGATGCACAAGCTACACGAAGAGAATCGTCATTGTGGTCCACAGTCATTGTTGGCAGCATCCAGGTCACAGTTCTGGATTACAAACGGTAAATCACTGGCACGAAGTACCGTCCACAAATGCATACGATGCACTAAAGCTAGGCCGGTGCTTTTCAAACAATTAATGGGAAACCTTCCGGCAGATAGAGTAACCCCAGCACGTCCTTTCATAACCACAGGAGTGGATTATTTTGGCCCAATATGGATCCATCACAAGATCAGGGGCAAAAGGCCAGATAAGGCCTATATCGCAGTATTTTGTTGCTTCGCGACTAAGGCCATTCACATGGAAGTAGTATCAAATCTGTCTACAGAAGCATTCATAGGCGCACTACGACGTTTCATCAGCAGAAGAGGCCACTGTCAGACTTTGTATTGCGACAATGCTACTAACTTCTTGGGAGCAAACAATAAAATTACTGAATTAAAAGAATCAATATATTCTCAATCAGCGCAAGAGAAGATTACACGAGTATGCAGCAATCAGTCAATAAATTTTAAATTCATTCCACCAAGAGCCCCTCACTTTGGTGGACTTTGGGAAGCGGCTGTCAAATCCGCCAAGCACCTTTTACTGAGAAGTGTGTCAGCTGCATGACTTACATATGAAGAATTGGAAACAATAGTGGTTGAAATAGAAGCAATCTTAAATTCACGGCCACTGATCCCTCTCTCATCAAGCTACGATGATCTTGAAGCTATTACCCCAGGCCACTTTTTAGTAGGGGAACCCTTGACTTCAGCAGTAGATGTAAATGCGCAACCCCCAAGCATATCATTAGATGCAAGATGGAAAATAACTTCAGAAATCAAACATAAATTCTGGAAGGAGTGGACTCAAAACTATTTACATGAGCTACAGCAAAGGGGGAAATGGAAGTCTACTTCACCGAACGTCATTGAAGGCATGCTTGTTATCCTCAAGGAAGATAATACTCCAGTGCTCCAATGGCCACTGGGTAGAATCAACCGCATTTACAAAGGAGATGATGGACTTATCAGGGTATGCGACGTCAAAACAGCAAAGGGAATTTTTAAGAGGCCAATGCACAGACTTGCAGCGTTGTTCAACGACTCCCTCACAGAGCATTCCGGATATGACAACTCAAAGTCACAAAAGAGGCAAGGCTCAGCGGAAGTTAACATCATACAGCCAAAACGAAAGTTAGTGTCATATGCTTCCCTGGGAGTTTTCAATATGCTTTTTGTTTCACTCCTTCTGCTGCCGATAATATTAGCCTCTCCAATCATATGGCCCATGCTCTATTTGGAGTCCTGACTCAGATTATGCAGAGCAAATGGCTCAAACTATAACTAACGTAAAGCAAAATGAAGAGTATCTACATATGTTACTAAAAAATCAAACTTCAGTAATAGATTCTACCATTAACATTCTTAAGCAAAGCGAAAACAATACTAAAGTGCACTTTTCAGAACTTAAGAAAACCATCTATCAAGATCTAAATAAAGTTCAAAATGAGAATTCAAATCTACGACAAGTCCAAAATCTAATGTCTCTGGCAATTCAATTAAATACACTTGCCTCAGATTTACAAAGAATTGAAACAGAGCTGGTCGCTGCCCTCACGCATACGAACCATGGCAATATAAGCCCACTTATCCTTACACCAAAACAGTTAAGATCGGAGATTGCTAAAATTAAAGGACACCTTCCTTTAGGCCGTACATTACCAGTTGAAGACACCGACTTGCTAGAACTATACAAAATTATGAATGTTAAAGGCACAGTAACTAACACAAATGTAATTTTCGTTATTGAGTTACCATTGGTGGACCAAGGAAAATTTTAACTTTACAAGGTCATTGCAATACCCACACAAATAAACAACATGACCATTGTCATAACAACTGACATTAAATATCTTGCTGTTAATAACCACCGCGATGAATACCTGGCACTAAACATACTTCAATTCAATAAATGTACTGTAGTCATAGTCGATATATACATTTGTCCAGCATTGCAAATACAAATGGCCAAAGATTCCGGCAGTTATTCTTGTGAAATTGCTCTCTTCAACAACAAAACATCCCCTGATTGTAATTTTGGCTATATCCAGAACAATATCTCTTTTATTCCATTGCACAACGTAAACCAATGGATGTATGCAACAACAAAACCTATAGAACTAACTGCAGTATGCGGCAATGATATCATACATATACAGGTCAAGACTTCTGGTATAATGACCATGAACTCAGCTTGTATAATAAAAGGAAAATTTCTTACCATTCGTGGACACGAAACTAGTGTCACTACTTTACGCAACTCCTATGCAACATTTGGTAATATCACCTCAATAGGAAAACCCTCTGAAGTTAAGAAAATATTAGAACCAAACCTCGTCTTGGATACCAAATTGGACCAGCTTACCGATATTCAAAAACAACTAAGGCACATTAAGAATTCTTCACTTGAAATATATCAGCCAGCAATTCATCATCCAAACATAGGCTTCGTTGCTCTACTTCTATCGCTACTCATAATCCTAACACTTACTGCCTGGCAATTTCGAATCAAATGCAACAAAACTGCCTCAGTCAACCTAACACCGGCACCTCCAAGGCCAACACCACGTCATCCTATTTCTGAGGTTTAACACTACAGGTTTTCGCTGACTGCTCAACGCGGCGGAGAATGTTAATACATACATAATTACTTTTATTATTATTAGAAGTTGTATGTATTTTTAAAGGAATACCTTCCCTTTTTTTTTATTATAAATATGAAATTTTGTTTATGTAGTATTTTAAGTTCATTTAACCAATGGTTTGTTATAAATTAATATTTAATGTTATTTCTGCTTATGTTGTATTCTAAGTTCATTAACCAATTTTTATTTACAAATTAATAAGTTTCATATTGCAATCAGTCATTTACCTTTATACATTTTATACTCATACAATTAATTCAGTCATTTACCTTTAAGAATAGTATTACAATAATTCATAAAATGCAAAGTCAGGCTTTATGACAAGTGCTGAAAATGTACATTGCTATTAATTTTAATATAGACGTATGAAATTAAAATTGTATAAAAGACTGGGAAAAATAAAGAAATTATGGCAAACAAAAATTAACTTTCTTGATTGCTAGACTAGTCTTAGTGTTTCTACTAAGACTTAACTTCAACTAATATTAGCACATGGTGATTCTACCTGGGCTAAAAACAAAACAAAAAAAAAACACACACTCTGAGCTCCAAAGGAATCCTTTGGTGCTCAAACTTTTACACAGTTGTAAACGCAACAGACGGTAGAGGGAAAAAGGACGAAGCCTTGTAGTATTTGTGCTTGTTTGATGCGATCCCAGAGAAACCATGACCGTATATCCGTTTCTTCGTATGTCCGTATTAACCCTGCAAAAATTTGGTGACAATTGAACCAAGCGTACTCGTCGTAGGACTTGAGAAAATGGGAGTGTTAAAAAAAGTAGGGCGTAGTCTATGCTGAAAAGAAGATATATCGTGTAAGTGGTTACATATTCACCATTTTCGTGATGTATCTAATATATTGAAAAATGCCAAAATCTGGATTTAAAAAAAAATGAGTTAGGCGGTTTTTATATTAAGGTATTGTTTAATATTTTCTGTATGCTGAATTACGTTAATGCTGATGCCAATTTATTAGAAAATGTCCAACCAAATTCTTGAAAAAAAAATTGGAATTATATAAAATCTACCATAAAGTAATTGAGAATTAGCAAACGTCTTAACATCTAAAAAGCTTCAACAGACATCACAGCATTCTCGTTCTAGTTATTGGGACTCGTTCTAGTATTGTAGCTGAGTCCAGGACCTATCAAATAATATAATAATCTTTTATCCGCCAGCATTGACTCCCAAAAAAAGTTTGTATCCTTCAGAAAATGCCAAGTTGAAAATTTGGTAATACGAGTTCAAATTCATGATTTTCAGAAATAGATTCAAATATCAGATTTCAAAAGTACATTGAAAGTTTACAATCTAGACTGAGGATTGAATTTTTACTAGTTAATCAGCCAATGTATCTGAGTTAATTTAAGCTTCATTTGTGTTCGCTAGAATTAATGTGGTGTTTCCACGTAAGCCGGGTAAATGTTACCTGAACACATTTTTTTTCGTTTACTTTTATTCCCCACTAATTCATCCATAGTTCAATAGGGCTTTATTACGAATATTATATATTATATGTACTACGAATATTTCTTTTTTTGCTTAGTATGTCTATATAAGAAAGACTCTTCTAGGGCATGGATTATGTATTACGAATATATTTTATTTTTATTTTTGGTTTAGTATATATATAAGAAAGAGTTCGGTGGGAAAGACAGTGAATCGATATAAATGGACCGTCAAGTCACTCTGGAACAAGTCCCGTAGCAAGACTTAGATATTAACCTAAGTTTAGCAGGTGTTTATACTTTTGAGTGGGTAGTATGCGAGCCTGTCAAGCACGAGGTTGTCAGTTCGAGTCCCAAAAATAAATTATAATTGAATTTGTAACAATAAATACAAAAACTATAAGTTTTCATTGTAAGAGTTGAGTGTCCGGGTGACCGATGATGTTTATCAAAAAGTGGCACCAAAAGGGGATTTATCAAAAAAAAATTTGCAAAATTAAAAAAACGAGAAAACTACATTATTATTTTGTATTAGTATATAAAACACTAAAAAAAGGGAGAAAAAAGTGGCAATTTGCCACTTTAGTCGGTCAAACGGTCACGCTGGTCGGATTGACATTTTAAAATAATTTAAATTATTCTACATCAAATAGGTTACTGTGTGATAGTTCAGTGACAAGTTAAAAGGCGTATACAAAGTATCAATTAACGCCATCTTAGGCCATCTTCATGTTAAAGTGACTGGTCCGCTTCATAGGAAGTGTTAGAACTCGGACTGGTCCTTATCACTTAAAGACTGATCACGTGACTAGTCTTGTGTCAGTTCCATTTCCTGCAGGGAATGAATAACCAAACGTCCGATTGTGATGTCCTTGCGTTTGTATTTGTACATATACATATATGTATATCTGTTTCTCAAACTATCAGTATGTTAAGATATCTGCATCCATACCTGCAAATCTATACATCTGTCTGTCTATATGTATAAGTATAAAATTCGTAATTCTTAATTGATACTGAAAATCCGTGAAATACACATACATATGTATATCTTTTGAACCTTAACATGGAGTTTTTAAATTTAATGAGAAAATTGTACAATGTCAAAATATTAAGAAGGATCGCGAACACACCCATTTAGAGTTCCACTCAAATTGAATTGTATCCAAGCTTGATTTAGTCATTACTTTAGAAGAAACATACTTATGTTTATGAATAGCTTATACTTTTACCGAATGTACATAATAAAAGTTTTCATGAAATTTCCAGAAATTTATCGCCTGATTCTTTTTTATATTTGCTCTTGAGAATAGTGAGCCATGAAAAATATGACGAATCGTTTACTTCTCCATGGGTTTTTTTACACTTATAAAAAAGTGTTATGCATTGAATTTCATGCAAAAATTTTATAATGTGAATTATAAGATCTTTATCTACTGAAATTTTTCTATATCGAATACCGCAATATGACTCAAGTGCTTATCAAAATTATTTTATGTATGTATGTAAAAAAAAAGAAACATAAATAAATTATTTACAAAAAAAAAACCTTTTACTTCCGTTCTAATAAATGTATGGATGAAGTAAATTCTTTAATCCTGTTAATGCATTGACACAGTAAAATTTCCTTTTTGTGACTGCTGCATATTCACATTTATTCCAATTAAGAGCTTTTTTACAGCTGCCTCTATCTTTTACAATTATGTACGTAATGCATTTAAATTAGCCAAACCAGTAAAGCATAACCGACATTTGGTAGAATATTCTTTTTTATACCTTCCGACAGCTGTCATTTCGAAGTAAAGCCAGACTGGCGCAAAAAAAATGTGCCACTACCGATTGCGGAAAAAATAATTGTTGCAAACAAGTAACTGCAGCACAAATAAAAAAAAAAATAACAACAAAATGTTTTTTTTCTTACTTTATAAAATCAACAAAACAACAAGGAAAACTTTGTTTTTAATTAAGATTTGAATACAGTGTGCAGTCAGCAAACTAAATAAAATATGAGTTGCATATTAAATGCAGCAAAAACTTCTGGGAGAAAAAATCATAATAAACGATACAGAAGTGTATGGAAGAATATACTAGTATTTTAAAGACATTGTTGGGTTGTGTACAGGAACTTTAACCTGATATTTATATCAATACAATTGGATACGAAAGTTTCATTACGTCAAGATCACATTTAGGTGACGGGAACTGTAGCCTGATATTTCTATCAATAGTAATGAATACAAAAGGACTATAATGTTAAGGAATATTAATCTTTACAAACTTTATGAGAAATATCATTAAGAGTTTATCAAATTCAAGAGTCTTGAACCAAAACTAATAAACCAATAAAAATCTACAGACATTAATATTAGCAAATTATTAAAGAAATTGTATTGTATAGAAGTAATGGTCGGGCTTAAGTTCAGTATTTTCAATTGAATGCAATATTTTTGAATTAATTTTATAAGGAAGACAAGACAATTTAAACTAGACTTAAGCTGAGGGAAATACTGGAATTTTTCTGTGCCGCCACGCATTTCATCAGCACCCATGTCTACCTACTTAAGTAGACATTGTTGTTAACATCAGCTATTTAATATAAACTTTTAATGAAAAAAGAATATGAGAAATGTGTATACAATTATTGATTAACTATTGGTAAGTACATTTGTATTTATAACTATTCATTTTCAGTTTTTCCTTTTTTTATAATTTTTATAATCGGGTTAACACGGAGTTACCTTAATATAGAAAAGCCCTAAGTCATTATTTTTTCCAAATCGAAATTTTTTCCATGCCTCATTAGATCTATTGAAATATGCATAAGCCTCGATTTGAAAAAATTAATAAGTTTCTATATATTAAGGTAACGAATCTATAAATAACAATTGAAATAATTACTGAAGCGTTAAAGTAAGTTTTATACATATTTTTAGACAAAATAAAGCTTCAGAACTTCCATCTTTGTTAGGTTAGGTTAGCAGGCTGCTGGTAACGAATGGTGAAATTTAGAGTCCAGCTCACTTCGGTCCACTACAATGATCCCTTTGTGCTACCTGTGACTTCAAGAGATGATCATGAGAGGGGGTGTATAGGGAAGGGATAGTGATAGAGAAGATAGGTGGTGAAGGAAGCGAAAGAGGAAATGCCTTTTTAATAATGCACTGATTGTTGCAGCGCCTTTGGTGTCAAATGAGACGTATTAAATTTTGAAGCTGTGCTTAGTAACCATTTTATTGGGTATTTTATTGGACGATGATTCTACTACAGAATACTGACGAAAAAGGGCGCTCTGATGTTACATTAGGATTGGCATCCGCTGAACCCGGTGTAGTTTAGTGACCAGTGCTTTATGCCTGCATCACTGGAACTGTTCCCACAACAACTCATACAAAGAACACTAATGCACATCAGAAAAATGAGTGATATTGCTTTTTAATGATTGTCGGAGACAGGGTTCGAGTCCAGGACCTTCGGATTTGTAGTCAGCGTGCTTACTACATACTTCAGCCAACGCAACCCTGTTCCAGCTTTGTTGCACACAGCTTATTTTTTATTCATTGCCCCTGTACATTGAAAATTTTATATTATTTTGTAATATTTTCTTACAAAAGTAAAACAATTGTACAAAAATATGCAAGACTTGTAAATGATTAAACAGAATAAGTCCGCAACTTCAGGAAAAATCGATGTCAAATTAACAAAGCCCATAATAAAAACTACGGCAGTAACTTCAAATGCTCTATAATTTTTGTTTCATTTTCTTTTGTGCTTATATTTCTTTGTAGTTTTGTTCAGAAAATGTATGAAATTTATTGAAAGTATGGTATTATTGATGAGAGAATATTAATTTATATGTGGGAGTATAAGAAAAAACACTGTCAAAATAAAATAGATTCTATCTCTCGATTGCTTTCTGTATGTACTTTTTTGTGTCAATTTGTATGGAAAATGTGTTTACGCCGCAATTCTGTTTGATCATTAAAGGGTGTTTTTTATAAAACAAGGAAATATATTTTTAGTATCAATGAAACGGTTTTAATTGGAAAGAAAATTTTATGAAATTAATCTTAAATTGGATATCTAGCATGTGGCCGCTAAAACTAGCGCGTTGAAGGCGCAATCTGGAACACCAATTTTTTATAACTCTTCGAATGTTGATTTCCAGATGTTCAATTGTTTGTGGTTTATCGACGTAGACAATTGACTTAACATAGCACCAAAGAAAATAATCCAATGGGGTTAAATCACACGATCTTGATGGCCAATTAATTGGGCCATTACGTGAAATTACCATCAATTAATGTCAAAAATAATTTGAATGTTACTTCGACGAATTTTCCATCACCAAGTGATACTTGCAAGTTTCTTAAATTGTCAATTTCTTTTTGTAGGTCCAAATTTTCCTTTAAAACCACTTCATTCGTTTCTTTTGTGAACTCCAGTTTAATAGGACGACAAAATCTTACAGACTGCGGTGTGCGATTATTCCAGATTGGTTTTCCCGATTGTAGCGCTAGTCTTAAGGGAATAACTGTGGTAGCAAAAAGGGATGCGTCACAGCTACTTGACAAACTTTGTTCACTAAATGCTTGCTTAAACTGGGCTTGACCAGTACTACTTTCAAAGCCGTAACTAAATATTAGTTCTGTGCTTAAAAACTCAGTCTTCTCCTCTTCCATTTCAGCAATAAAAACTTCTTTTTGCATTTGTACAATTTTTTCTGCTGTATGCGATAGAATAGATTGAAGAGGAACATTCACAAGGTTCTCTGCTGCTTTTGTACCCTCAGGACGGCATTTCATTTTCGCGGCAGTTATTTTACTATAATGAGGATATATATCACAATTCCTTAATTTGCTTTCCTGTCGTATTGCATTATACTGCTCTTTAGACAAATTATGTTCAAGGAGGAAGGCTAAAGCCTCATCCGCAGTAAATGGAATTGGCTTCTTAGGATGCTCATCACAAATTTTACGCATTTTTGATGGTCTTGTTGGACTTTGAATACTTTCTTTTAGTATTGCAGCCAATTGTATCAGCTTTCGCATTTGAAAGCTCTGCCGCTTCTTTTCTCTTTCCAAATTCCGATTTTTCGCTGAATGGTACACGAGGACGTCCAACAGCGCCACTTGTTGCCTTTTCTAAAATGCCATCTACCACAATGTTTAATTCAGCATTTAGCCATGCCTGGTTTTGGCTTTTGAATACATTTGTCTTTCTATGACACTTTTTCCACTTTTGTTCTAGTTTTACGCAGAACAAATTAATTTTTTTGGTAATTTGATTCACAATTTCATCAGAAATCGACGAGCTTTCAAGTTTGTCATATACGTGTTTCAAAACGGCATCAACTTTTTGTTTTTTTGTACTTTCCTTTCGCCATACTTCAAAAAGATTAATCTTTTTTATACAGAGGTTAGGTTAATCTTTTTTTTACAGAGGTTTTTTATACAGAGGTTAACAAAAAGAGGCATTACTCGCAAAACGCAAAAAATCGCAATTTTTGATAAATACCAAATAATTCACTATATAATATTCTAATTATTTTGTGCTATTTGAGAGTGGAGAAATGGGGTATATTTTTTTAAAAGCTTTCAGAATATAAAAATTTTATAAAAATTTAACTATTTATAGATGTTTACGCTAATGAGTTATTTATTAAGTATAGCGACATATATATAAAACAGTTAAAATTAAAAATATATCTACTTACTTGGCTCTTTCTTTTCCATTTTACTCTAATAAATTACCACAAACACAGTCCGAGATATACGCACTTAAAGTTGACCACGCACTACTTAACTTAGGAACACAATTATATAAAAAATTTAATCAGTTGACTTCGACACGCTGCTGTATAACGGTTATTTATATTTAATCAAAACCAAAATCACTTTTTTTTATTCTGAAGTCTTTAGAATTAAAAAACAACAACAACAATAGTAAAACTGCAAGTTGATTTTTGGACTTTCGCACAGAAAAATGTGTCGTTTGACCTAAAGTGGGTTGGTAAAGCTGAGTATCTGCTAAAAGTATATGGATTCATGAAGAATATATAATCTTCTGCAAAGCCTTAATTGAACTTTCTAATAGCTGTATCATAACAGTTTCCAAGCGGATCCAACATGAAAATGTTTAGAGAGAAAGGTCTAAGATGCAAACAGATGTCTCACTGTGCTGGTGGACGTGCAAAACTTGTTGGAATTATTACATTTTGTTCTTAAGTTGTGTCTGTAGAGCATAGCAAGAATCATGTTGTAAATTTCTAGCTATTCACACAATTAACCTCTTGAATATTTCTGATCACAAATAAGCAAATATAATATTCAAATATGTTTCCACATTTGCTTACACCGACAAAATTATTGTTGTAGCTACTAGTTAGTTTTCTGTATGAAATGGTATGGCATAGGATACAGCAAGCTTAAAATTTAATTTTCTGCTAATACCAGAAAATGGTTTACGAGTAATGAGTCATACTGGCAAACGTCCACCATTTTATAAAAATTCAACAAAAATATTATAGATCTTTCACTAACTAACTTAAGGGGCCCACACACTACAACAGCATGCATGCGCAATCAAGTGTTTTTGCCAGCGGTTGGGTCGTGTATGGGCATTTTGTGTGATTGTACGTTTTGCTGATAGAGTTTGATATTTTGCTGATGGTACCAGCTTGCTTGTATTGTGTATGGTGAAATTAGCTCAGTTGGGTAAAGTTATCAGAAGTAAATATGCATTTAAAAATCGTAATTTGTTGAAAAAAATTTGTTGCAATAGAAAATGGAATTTGATCACTTTAGTTATGCATACCTGCTAATATTAACAAAATATCAATAAAAATTGCAGCAAAAACTGTGTCACTATTTATAACCTCCCTTCTTGAATTTTTTTAAAAAGTGAATATTGTACCAGCTTGCTGGTATGTTATGTGTTTCGAACATGCTTTACTATACAGAGCACAAAACTTGTAGCAGAAGCGTACTTTAAACACTTATAATGATTTCATATTTAATCGTCTTAGCAAAGTAGTACGATTGCCTTAAATTAAATTTGTAAATTCCCTAGTTCTTTAGTCAATTCCAAACATACGAGTGTATATATCAATAAATGATTCTTTAAGTAAACTTCCAGTTATAAAATATGTTACTAACGAAAAATTTAGACTCCATAGTTTTTCTTTATTTGTTTTTAATAGAAAATGAGCAATAGCTGCTACAAAACGTTCAGATATACGATTAAACAAAAAAAATATTGACTTATTTTTCATGATATACACAGAAAATTTTCCGAAAATTTTTTAATTTCATTTGTTTGAAAAATTTTCACTTTTGCGGCTACCTAAACGGAGTTAAGAATCATTCTTAGGAAGTTCAAATGTTCAAGAGACTCGTTTATTAAAACCTTAGGTATATTTTTGTAGTTGATTGTTTCCTTTTATTTGGCGGTTTGCTACCTACGGACCTGAACAGGGGAAAAAAGGTACAAAATTCGAATTTTTTATAATTTCTTTTCGATTTTGATCGCCCAAATTAGAAGGAAAATCGTATTCTAGGGATCAAAATAAGAAACTTTGCCAAAGGAACCACACATCTAAAATGTATTTTAATGTCCTGACTTTTGATCCGAAAGGTCAAATTTTCTTGAAAGGTGGGTCAAAAACAAATTCATTTAACTTAAACAAAACATCACTGAAAATGCTATAGTTTTTGTTATGAATCGGTGATGTTCGTTTTCAAATATTCAAATTATTTTTTCTGTGTATTTGGTTTTGTATATTTTCAATTTGTCTTTAAGTTTGTTATAAAAAAAAATTAGAAAAACTGCACTTAAATTTTTCAATTACATTTTAGTTTATCTACATATTCATTCATTCTACTTTTAATACTCATATTCATTTTGCTGCTCTAGCGTAATCACCAAAGTCATACCTTATAATCACTAGAATTAGTGAATATCCTTGCAGTAAAATACAAACTTTTGCCTTCTACTTAAGTATTTATTAACCGATTATGAGTGCTGGTAACTTGACTATATAATTTTATTTTAAACTCCTTGTTACAGTAGCAAATGGTCAAGTGAATTACTATTGAGTATGAAAAGTTGTATGTACATAAAACCTGCAGCTTGTTCCTGGTGTTGTCAGTTGTATTTAAAAAGCTAAGATAGTACAAAACAAAGGCAACAAAAAGAAAATTGAAATTATAATATTAAAAGCTGCTTAAATATGATATTTTTTTTACACAAAACGGATTAAGATAATACGAGTGGGAAATAAGTATTATTTACCAGCAAAATAAGCAAAACTAAGCTTTAAGCAAGTAATTTTTTAGGAAAAAAGTTTAGACTTTAGTTTTTACACCTTTTTCAACTAGTTCTCTAATGAAATGATGACGTATGTATGTCAACATGTTTCGTTCTGTTGTGAAATACTGGATTTCTACTGAGTTCACCAGCACCCTGGTTATCGTTAAAAATGTCGTTAGTTGTTTCAATACTTAAAACCTCTTTTAAGAAAGTTTTTAAATGAATTGCTTCCTTGACTGCATCTGATATTGCCATATACTCAGCTTCTGTGGTGGATAACGCTACGGTTTGTTGTTTCCGTGATTCCCAACTTACAACTGCATTGCCAAAAGTAAAAGCGTAACCTGTATAAGACTTTCGGTCATCAATGCTAGAACCCCAATCGGCATCAGCGTAGCCAGTAAGATTCTTTCCAACCTTTTTAAAAACTATACCTTTACTTTCAGTGCCTCTTAAATATCTTAAAACCCTCTTAGCAGCAATCCAATGTTGTTTTCCACAGTTTTTGTTGTACTGGCTTAGTGCGCTTATGGCATGTGATATATCTGATCTGGCACAAACTGCGAGGTACATTAGCGAACCCATTAGGTTTTGATGTGGAATTTCTATCATGTCGGACTCTTCTCCTGATGTTTTGAGGCACATTTCTATTGATAATTTTTCATTTGGCGTTAATGGAGTCATTACTGTTTTTCCATCCTGCATCTTATATTTTCTGATTACATCGTTTGTGTACTTGCGTTGATGCATTTTAATTTCTTTTTTTTTCAGGATTTTGTTCAAATTCAATTCCAAGACAATATTTTAAAATACCCATATCTTTCATTTCAAAAATGTTTGCGTTGAGAGTTTCTTTATTATTTGATGCAATCATCAAGTCATCTACATATATAAGAACCATACAAATTATGTCGCTGTCATAACTTTTGTACACACAAGGGTCTGCGTTAAGTGGCTGTAGTTTGAGTTCTCGTAATTTCTCATCAAGTTTTCGGTACCATTGACGACCAGATTGTTTTAGACCGTACAATGCTTTCTTTATTTTAAGTACTTTACCAGTATCGTATTGTTTTATTTCTTCTTTGTCAAGGATTAAGTTAAACTCTTCCGGCGTTTCTAAATAAATTTCTTCACTAATTTCACCATTAAAATACGCGCTTACAAAATCCAATTGGTGGATTTCCATTTCATATTCTACAGCTAGAGCCATAAGCATGCGTATAGAACTTAATTAATTCCAGGTTTTTGCGTAAAACCTTTTGCAACAAGTCTAGCTGCACGTTTTTCAATTGAACCGTCTGCATAGTACTTTGTCCGCATAATCCATTTTTATTTGATTACTGGCTTACTCCTTGGCCGATCTACTACAGACCAAGTGTTATTCTTTTTGAGAGCTAAGTATTCTTGCACCATAGTACGTTTCCATTCTTTACACTCGGGACTACTTAGAGCTTCTTCAACTGACTTCGGGTCATTCTGTTCGGTTAGATTTGCAAAATGTTCAGAGTTGTTCGGTTCTTCTTTTTCATTAAATTTTAATTTTTTTGGTCTTCCTCTTCCTCTTTTCGTACTTAGCGGTGTTATGATTTCATTTATAGTTGCTTCATTTTTCGGATTTAAAATCTGACTAGTTTTCATTTCGGATTCATCAATAAGTTGCACTTTTAATTCATGATGCTGCTCTTTCGGTGTTTTATCGTCTATGAATTCTTCAAACTTTAACAATCTTCCGTGCATTTGGATTCCAAAGTCTATAAGCTTTTGAGTTTGGTTCGTATCCAATAAAAATGCATTTGATGAATTTCTGATCAAACTTACTTCTTCCTGGAGCTTTGTTTAACATGTATGCCACTGTGCCAAACTTTCGAAAATATTCTACGTTCGGCTTTTTATTCTTCCACATGTTATATGGTATTTTACCTTCTAGACTACTAGATGAACACCTATTTCTTATGTGGTTTGCTGTTAAAACCGCCTCTGCCCAAAAATTAGCTCAAAGTACACTTTGCAGTAACATACATCGTGCCATTTCAATTAGATTTCTGTTTTTTCTCTCGGCTACCCCATTGTGCTGTGGGGTGTATTCATGTCTTATGCCTTCATCTTTTAAAAAACTTTTGAAGTCGGAGTTTACGTACTCTGTCCCATTGTCAGATCGCAAGGTTTTAATTTTCATTCCCGTTTTATTTTCTACCCTGTTTTTATACTATTTAAATTGTTCGAGTACCTAATTCTTATGCTTCATGAAGAATATTTCACACCACTTACTTTTAGCATCGATAAAAGTGACAAAGTATTTCGAATGGCCATGGGACTGGGTCCACATACATCTGAATGCACCAATTCAAGTAAGTTTTTAGATTTTGGTTTTGATTTTTGGAAAGGGCTCTGTGAGTGCTTCCCCTGAATACAGATTTCACATACAAGTAGGTTAACATTTATGTCCGCACTTATGCCATCATGGTCTTCAAATCAACTTCATTCAAGTGGCCAAACTTTTCATGCCATTCCTGAAGAGATGTAGATTTCTGGGTAATGTTTGCACTTTCCCACGGCTCATCTACGTAATATAAATTTGATTTTCTCGATGCCGTTAACATTATCTTATTTAATTTAGGATCTGAGAGCACATGTGTGATGTTGCTCCTGAATCAAGACACCACAGTCCTTTTTCGCCCAATACCTGCATAGCTATAGGCGAGTCTCGCTCGATTGTACATTCTTAGCTTTATTTTCGTAGTATCTTTGATTTTTAGGTTTCAATCGACAATCTCGAGCCTTGTGTCCAGTCTTACCACAATTGTGACAATTAAATTTAAATCGATCACCTTTGTTCTCATATATTACTTTACTTTGTTGTCTTCTTCTGTTGTTGTTCTGGGTATACATTGCATCTTCTACTTTTTCACTGCAATTTCGTTTCCGGGCCTCAAATTCATCAATCATTTTTAATGGAACGTTATCCAGCATCTGGCAATTTTTCTTGTGTTTCTATTGTTACTCTAAATTGTTCATAGTCATCAGGAATGTTACTATATAACAGCAATATTGTTGCTAAATCGTCCATTATTTGCATATCCATTTCACGAATTTTATCATTTATTTAAAAAAATTTTTGCAAATGATTGTGCATATTTTCATCTTTAGGCATTTTCAATAAAACAAGTGATTTTAAAAGCATTGCTTTTCGCGCGGGACCTTTAGATTGATATGTATTTCTCAGCTTGTTCCACAATTCCTTTGATGTTGTGCAATTCTTAATTTGCTTCAGTTCTGACGGTGCAATTTAATTTAATGACAATTTAACACCTGTAAATCAGCATTTGAAGAGTTATCGGCGTAATACGGCCACAAATGCTGCGAAAAGTTGTTGCAAATTGGTGTTCCAAATTGCTTCTACGCGCCAACCATGTGGCCGCCCATGGCAGAAATCATATTTAAACATTAGTTTTATAAAAATTTCTTTCCATCCACTAAAGCCCTTTTCAGTGATATTAAAGATATATTTCCTTGTTTTATTATGATTTAAACTAGTGTCACTCTATAAAAAAAAACACCCTTTATACTCTAGGTAATATCTGTCGTAATCGTTTGCTTCATATTGTTATAGTTTTGCCTAATGTTATCATCCTTTACATATTCTGCTTTAAACCCTACCACCAGGTTGCAATTACCTTTTGCGCGGTTTGTCTCTCTTCTAAACGTTTAAAAACTTTCCAAACATCCTTAAATGGCCGCACAACTTCAAAATCTTAAACTTTAATCTAATTTTATCCACAAATAATTTTTATTTAAATAATTTAGTTTTCCTTAGAGCTTTACACTTCCACAACAACACAGTACGCCGGGGGAGAAAATAAGTTTCATTTTTTCCAACTCCAAAATCCAACAACTTGGAAATATGTTTGTATAAAAGAAAAACCTCATTTTGTCGCTACAATGTTGTTTAATTACTGTTGGCCAACAAACACTTTGTGGCCGGAAAATTGTGGTGAAACTCTAAAGGGAAAAACAAACAAAAAAAAATGCGATAAAAAAACATCAGCCAACATCAGAGTAATTTAAATTAGTTTTTATAAAAAAATCATGATTTTTATATATAATATTCTTATTTGTTGTTTTTAGGAGAGAAAAAAATTTAATTGGATTAAAAAAGAAATGATTGTAAGAAGTTTTAAGCAAAAATTTACTTAAACAACAACTTTAGTTACCGGTTGCTACATGTGTAAAGCTTAAAATTCCTTTAAGAAAAATAAAGTTTTGCAACATTACTTTATACAAAAGAATTAATGTTTTTTTCATTTAAGACTTCGGTCTTACTTTGTAGTCGCTGCTACTACCAGTAGAATTCCAAATAAATAGAAACTGTTGCCTCACAGTTGTATATAATTAAAAATTAAAAAAAAATATCTGAGTTTCCTGCACGGGTCATTGGATTTTAAATTGTCCTTTAAAGAAAATTAGGTAAACTTAGATCAAAATTAGACATATAGCATTGTTAATGCCCTAATTCTGTGCGACGATTGTATCGTCTGGTCTATGGACGAAAAAAAAGCCGCAGTTGTGATTCTTTAAACAAATATTATTTATTGTCTATGCTAGAAGGTTTGTGTATTTGCTTTATAATTTTGTTCCAAAAGCAGACTAAAATTTTTACTTGTCTTCAATGCACTTACCGTAAGTAATTGTTTCTAAGTTCAAGTAAATTTTTATTATAAGTAAAATTTAAAGAATTCTTATCCTAGAAAATAATTAATAAAAATACCCGAAAATTTCATACATTTAGGGAAATTTTTATTGACTTTAAGAAAGTATTTGCTCAAAATAAGAAAATGGCTTAGAAGCTTGTGCAAATTGTATCCTAAGAACTAGTTAGTTTCCCTTTAAATCAAAAAATTAATTTTAGGAAATGACTTACTACTGATTAGTTGATGAAATTTGACTTCCACAAAAGTTGTAAAAAGCTTTTCTAATTTTTCGAAAAATATTTACTAGTTTTAAGAATTGTTTTTTTTAAACTATAGAATATATGTATGTATTATTTATTTGCATTTAGAAAAAAATTTAAGTAAATTTTTTATATTTTCGAAGAATATTTGAACTTGGAAAGCTTTTCGAACAACAGCTGTTTAACATAAACAATAAAGTTAGGTTATCAACATGTTTTATTATATGAAACCAAACGAGGGTTCCGTACACAAAAGGTGAAAAGGACCCTATTCTTTTCGCTACGTTGTCCGTCTGTCTGTCTGTCAGTCACATTCTATTTTCGAGAGCTTTAAGAGTGTGTAGAGCTTTGGCGGCTACAAATGAGTGTTAAAAATTAAAGGGTGTTCCAAAATGAGAAACGAACAATTTTAAAATACCATGTAATATACACCCAGAGAAAAAAAACAGCTTAAAATCTATAAAAACCATATTGAATTAATAAAAAGCATTAACGAAAGTCTAGTCATGTTGAAAATTCTTATTTCAATATGGAAAAATATTAATTTACCAGTATTGATTTATTAATTTTTTTATTTTTAAGTATCTCAATATACATTTTCTATTAAATTGAAAATTTTTTAATTACTATTACGCATTCTTATTTTTAAGTTGCTGCTCTTCCCTGAGTGTACATACAATTGTTTGTATATACACTTGAAATTTGTAAAGTTAGTGTATTTTTATACAGACTACAACAATTAACACTAAAATTTAAAAAAATCTAAATTAAAGGGGTGTTCAGTATCAGTTAATGTAATTTTGACAACTTGCTGTATCTTGGAAACCGTAAGGAGCAAACTTTTGAAATTTTCAAAGACGTAAAACTAAAAAAATTTACTCCCAAAAAAAATTTACTAAGTTTGAGATTAAATATGAAAAAGATTATTTCTTAAAACTTCGCATTTTATAAAACAAAAAATTACTTAACTCTGGCAAAAATTTTACTTAAGCAGAAAATTATAATTACCATAAGCTTTAGTAAATATTTCTTTCATCTCAAGTAAAATGTTGAACTAAATACACGACAACTTTTTTAAAATCAAATTTAGAAACGTTTCATAAGTTTGATATTTATGGTTTTGATTAGGCTAACGTTTGTATCGCTTTGTAAGCCAAATTACAAGTGATAATTCTTAATAAGCAAATAACACCAAAGTTAATTGTAAATATTCTGACAAACGGAACAACTAACACACGCAGTGGACCAAACTGCGTGTTTGTCAGAATATTTACAATTAACTTTGGTGTTATTTCCTTATTAATAATTATCACATGTTATTTGGCTTACAAAGCGATACAATTAAATTCACAAAATAAGGAACAATTGAATTTTTCTCAACTACAACATAAACAAGCATTAGATAAAAATAGATTTTCACAGTAGGGATCTAAACCAGTTTAGTTGGTCTTCGAACAGCTGATTATTATCAGGGCTGACGAGATCATCTGTTCCTCAGTATAGCATTATTCCTCATTACTATTATTCATACGTAATTAATTCCAAAAGAGTGGATGGTGAATAAACATCACAATACAAAAATATTTGTGGCAATATTTCTTATTATATAAAATAATACCCCGTAGAAAATTGATCCAAACGTCCTATGGCTTGATAAAATGCAAGTGTTTCCAAAAGTTCGGAGTCGAGTATGGTGAAAATAAAAACATATCGCGTAAATGGTTACATATTCGCCATTTCCGTGATGTTTCGTCTTGATCTTGAGTCAATTTAATTGGTACTCGGTCTAGTATTGTAGTAAACGGCACTGAACATGTTCGATGTAGTTGAATCCAGGACCTTTCAAATAGTGTAAATATAATGTTAATTGTTGCCTCCAATGCGACTCTGCAACCAGTCCCGTTGCTATACTTAGATACTAACCTAAGCTTAACTGGTATTTATACTTTTGAAAAATTAGCGGCCCTGTGGTCGAGTGGGTAGTGTGCAATCTTGTTTGTCATGCAGGAGGTTGTCGGTTCGAATTTCTAAAAAATATCTGATTAAAAATAAAATGTCATTGTATTTGTAACAATAAAACAAAAATTTATAAGTGTTAAATGTCGCAATGACAAATTATATACGTACAATTTATATTATTGTACACCGAATTGGTCCCTATGGGTTTGTTCAGTGGCAAGTCACAAAGTGCATACAAAGTATCAATTAACCTTATCCTAGGCCATCCCTATGTAAAAGTGACTGGTCTGCTTTACAGGAAGTGTTAGAACTCGAACTACTCCCTATCATTTCGGGACCGGTCACGTGTATCAGTTCAATTTCCTGCAGGGTATATATGGGCATATTATATATCATTTGATAGGTACTAAAAATATTAAAAGTTTGCTATTCATGTCAACTGAATTTAAATTTAAATTTTTAAAAATTTATTTAGAAAATAATAAAAAATACGTTAACATATTAAATAATATTAGCATTGGAACTAAATATCCCATCAAAAAATTTTTCAAAATTTTGTAATGGGTAGTACTCTTTTAATGGCTTACAAAGTAACGAGTGATACTTATTTATCTAATTAGTTTATTTGCATAATAATGGCTGTCATTTAATGAATAAAATAAGAACTTATTTACATCACTACGTGAAAGTAATTTTTGTAGCACTTTCCAGTTAATAAGGAAATATATCTAGAGAATTTTATACAAAATTTTATTTATTGAAAATAAAAGAATTAGAAAAATTATTAGAAAAAATAAGCAAATTAATTTTGAATAAGTTTAAGAAAAAATTAATCTATATTATTTTGCATATTTGCAAGCAAAAAATAACCCATTAAATTTTGAGTACTTTTAGGCAATCAGTAATCTATTAACTTTTGCATGTTTGTAGGCAAAACGTATAGGGTACCGCATACTTTTTGAACTTCTCAAACAAAAATAATGGGTTAATCAGTCAAATTGTAAATACTTACGACTGAGGAGTACACGGACTTTTTTGCATTCTAGTAGGCAAAGTTTTTTGCTGGGATATGTTATTTTTAATAATTATTTACATATTTTACTTATTATTTTATTCTCTGTAAAATAGATTGCAAGTAAAAATGAATTAAAAACAAATGCATAAAATCTTTTAAAATTATAACTTTTTGTGATGAAAAAATAAATATCTTTTAATTAATTATAAGCAAACACTTTACAGAAAAACTTATGTTTGGTATAATTATTGAGAAAATTAATATAAATATTCGACAATTTTAAACTTTTTAGTTGAAGATTCTATAGTGACTATATTTTTACATAATATTTTTTAAACATTTGTGTATTAATTAGGATAAAGGGTGGACAATTTTTTCTTCATTTATAACTTTCGACTTAAAAAAAAAATTACTGTTCCGACCAAACCACATTTTATGTAAAAGTCTTTCTTGAAGCCTATTCTTTTCAAATATTTATTTAAGAAAAAAATTTACTTCCACCAAAAATCTTTAAGAAATGTAAGAAAAAACATAACAGTCCTTTTGACAGAAAAATACACCAACTTGTCGTAAAACACTTGTAGTACAGATAACTATATAATTTATTTTTATTAGCTGTGTTCATTTACTAAAAATTGAAGTGCGTGGCTGCATAGAAAAATGCGCATTTCCCTCAGCTAAAAATTTTAGTTAAATTTGTTTTCTCTTCTTTGGAAAATCACATTAATTAGTAAAAATATTTCATTCAATAAGAATTGAAATTACTGAACTTAAGCCTGATTAAGAAATTATTTCTGATTTAATTTATTTTTATTTCATAAAAGTAAGAAATACAAAACTTTAGTGAATAAAAGTGATTAAACTTTTAATGAAATATTAAACTTTTTATTTAATTTCGTATCTAAATTATAAATGTTTTTATTTTTTATCACTAGCTTAATAATACTAATGACTTTTGCGACCGCATGACGCGTCTAACAGGCGTCAAAGAAAAAAAAACAATGAATCCAACTCCAACATTTGCAGAATGTTTAGAATGATGTTGATATTAAAATATTAAAAAAAAAAAAATTTATGCTGCACTTCCTGAGTTTATGCGAGCGTCATACATCTGATTGGGACAAATGACATACATTTGTTCCTGTACAGAGCAAACAAACAGCCAGAGTATACATTTATTCACAAAACTGCTAAAAAAAAAGCAAAACGTTTTGTAGAGAATTAAAAAAATGCACTCATACATAAAATACACATAAATACATAAATACAAGCATATAGAAAAATATGTGGAGGATTTGAATCTTTGACACACTTAATACGAGTATTTATTTAAATAATTGTATATACATAGTTAGTTTTTTTAATACTTTTTCAACTAAAAGTTACAAACATTATAAATGAAACGAACTTTTTTCTCCCCAATGTCGCTTCATAGAAGCAATATTGCAGACAAGATTTTACAAATAGTATTTTTAAATACCAGAGTTTTATTTAAATAGCAAACAATTTTACAAGTTGTATGTGTTTTTTTTTCTTTTTCAATGATAATTTGAATTTATGCTGCTATTAAAACTTGTCATGTATTTATACAAGATATGTATTTCTTTAAAGAAGGAAAAATGGGGGAACTTGTTACTTTTCTCGCATTATGTATTTTTAATTGTATGTAACGAAAATGTGTATATAAAAGGATCAGTGCTGGAAGTGATACAAACTTTACGCTCCTGACTACATACTGAGGTTTTTGAAAGCAATTATATTGTGTATATCTTTGGCAAAAAAAGTAAAAGTATTTAAGTCGAGTTAAGCAAATTGGAGCCCTGTATTTTTCAAAATTCAAAAGTAGTTCTGGGCAAAAGCTGGCAGTCTAATCGTCGCTTTCTATAACGAGCTGATTCGATCACGTTGTTTCAGTTTGAGATTAAGGCATTCGATATCGAACCATATTATTACTTTGCTCGATAGCGAATGCCATAATATCAAGCTGAAAAATACGATCGAGTCACCTCGTTATCGAAAGCGACGATTATACCCCTGAATTATTTTGTGCAATTTTTCAGGAAGTTCCTTATATTTTCTCAACTCATAATCTAATATATGCGGTACCAAACAAACAATTCATGACAAAATACTATCTTTTGGAAAAAGTAATGACTTTCGGTAAAAACAATTGTTCTAGTTCACATGGGCGGAAACTGGAAGATATGCAATGGTGTAGGGAAGTTGTCGAATAATTTCTAGTGAAAATAGTGAATGATTTTTTTCTCGTATTTTGACGGGAAAAAACTCTATTAAGTAGGAGATTTCCATGGAAATTTGGACATTTGAATTTTTGTTTAACCCATTAACGCCCAAAAGGAAACTGCTTATAAGAAACTTCTTTTATTGTTATTTATTATTGCTTTATTGTCGATAAAATTAAAGGAATTCATTGAAAAAAATTTAATTTTCTTGCTGGTTAGAAAAATGGATGTATGGTGACAATGAAATCTATCACAACAATTTCGTTCTACACAAAGTGTTTTTGTGCATAATTTGCATCTCCAGACGCATAGAAAATATATGGTTGTAAAATGGCTGAGAAAACAATATTATGTTCTATGAAAAAAATTTGTGGTCGTTGAAAACTAGTTATTGTTATTGTTAATTTCGTTACGATAAACAGAGTAATGTTTGAATTTAATAATTACATTATTATATTCATAGAAAGTGCGATATGGTTAGAATTTAACAATATAGTTTTGTTAAAAATTTGTGACTACCAGGGAAACCGCAAATATGCAATTGCATGTTTTTTCTTGTTTCACGTATTAATACGGGGACAAGATATTTATCCGTTTCAGAACTTTTAATGAATTTTGGCATCGATTTGTTAGTGCATATTTTTGCATATTTTACCCTTTAAAGCATGTTTATGCATATATCGGTTTTACACGCATATTTTTAGCATATTTTCGAATTTTTAGAGCATAATTTACGCTTTTAGGGCATATTTTCATGCTTTATAGAATTTATTTTATTTCAACCTGCTTGGCACCACCATCCTTCAAAAAAAACTCTCCATTCCCAAAAAAAAAAAAATTATGAAATTTATGAAATTTTTTTTTAGCAACGCATTAAAATTTCATTTTCGAAATAAAAATTTAAGTTTTAAAGAAAATTTTTTTCCTGTGCTATCTGGGTTAATATGCTTACAAATTATTTTTAATTTTCGCCATCTAAATCTCTGTTCCAATGTTCCATGTAGTGTATAATTTTTTTTATATATAACGCAGTTTTACGGACGTTAGTTGCAATACAAATTTAGCTGTGTGTGATTTACTCTGCCCCGAAAAGATCTTGAAGGAACATTGTAAATGTATGAAAGTTCATTAAGACGTGACAGAAAAGATTTTTATTTGAAATTCTAGGTCAATATTTTGTTATTTATTTCAATAAAAATTATAAATTAAAATCTTGTCTTATTTATCCAAAATACAGTTCCAAAGCCTCTGATATCGTGATCTTTTGAAATTAAAGTTAAATTCTTATGCATCCAATAAAAATTAATTTGTTTTAGTAAAAAATTTTATAGTAATTTTGTGTTAACCTGCACTTCAAACCCAGTTATTCTTTGTTAATTATGTTTCCGTTTTTCGGTTATTTATTTTTTTCTTATTTTATATGCAAATGTTGTTGAATTTTTGATTAAAAAATATATATTCATTTACAAATAAACCAATTTATTCTATTTTTAAGAGCATATTTTTTGACTTTTAAGCGCATATTTACAAGTTTTTAGTGCATATTGAATGCGCATAAAACACTTTTTTTAGAGCATATTTGTGGTTTCCCTGGTGACTACAATATAATTTGTATTATTGTGTAAAAATAATATGATGTAAATAACAATATAATGTTATCCAAAATCATACTATGTTAAGTTAAAAAAAAATCTTTTTCAGAAACATCTTCTGTCAGTTCAGTATTTCGGTTGTAAGCTTTCGGTAGTGTACGAGGCGTGGTGTTAAATAAATAAAAAAAACAAACAAAATGCTAGATAAATAAAAATAATATGTACATATGTATGTATGTATATCTCTTCCCTGCAGGAGAATAGGTGTCAATTGTCTAAAAGCTACTAGTATAATTACTAGACCAGCAAGAACTAGTGCGAAAAGGGTTAAAGTTGTTGTATAAAATTACTAGTTCTGATGAGTACTAGTATATGAAGTAGTTCCAAGGTACCATATTGCAAAATAAATTTTGACTGTCTAATAGAGCATTAGCACTGTACAAAAATTGGTATTATACAATTATTAAAGTTTTAGGTTCACCTATAAATAATTATAATCAAATAATTACAATTAACCTTTTGTATTTTTGAATTTTGATAAAAAATTAAGAATTTTAACTAGCAGTTGTCACTGGGTAACAAAGGAATAAAACCACCAATTTTATAGAATTTTTATTTCGCATTTACTTACCGCACAGCTGTTTATTATTTATTTATTATTTATTTATTTACTTATTGGTTTATTTCCTGTACAACAAGAGTTAATCTTATATTTACAGTACAGAAACGGATTTGGTTAAAAAAAAAATAAAAATGCAAAATTAAAAGCATTTGTAATTATTACATTCGAATTAGAAGTTAATTAATAAAAATATATAAAAAATATAATTAAAAGAACAAATGTATATGTATGTACATATATATGTATGTATATCAGAAGATCGCACATAATATAATTAGGGTTTGGGAAACGGGAATTCCCGGGCGGGAAATCCCGGGAAATGTCTGTCTAATATTCCCGGGAAATTTTTGAGATTTTCCCGGGAAAACGGGAAATTAAAAGTGCATGTTATTTCATAAATATATAGAATTTATAATCCAATTTTACTTTAATATAAGAACTTATTATTTTTTTATATATTACAAAAGTTCGTTTGAATGATTGTATGACTAAATTTACACTAACGTTGACACGTTTTTCATTGTCTGTTTAAACACTTACATATACCTTGTTCGAAGGAAATTTTTTAATCTTAAAATTTAAATTGAGTTTTTGTTTTAAATGTAACTGTAAGAAAGAAAGAATTCTTTCGACTCCGATAAACAAGAAGTAAAATGTCCATATTTTTTTAATATAAAATAAAAATGTGAGCTATTCAAATCTAGTCTGAAATTTCATAAAAATTCCATTAAATTGAGGTCATACCATATCTCCTAAAAAAGTGGAATAAATTGTATGAGTATCAATGATTGCAATGATATAATCGTTTCCTAAAGTAAATAATTCGATGCTAAGCGAACTTGAAGTGATTTTTCGCCGAATTAGTGAACAAATTTTGAAAAGTGTAGTGAAAATTTTAAGCTGTAAGAACTCTGAGTTGACGAAACTTAAATTGATTACAAGTAGACGCTGTTATGGAAACCCTGCAGAAAATATTTTAGGAGAAATAAAATGAAAGACACTTAGACATACTGTGGCTCAGGGTATTCAAAATTCGGCGCAGCGCATATGGTACTGTCACCTGCTTGTACTTAACGATAAGAAACCGCCTGGAACTTTTTCAAAAAGAATGAGAAACAAGCAAGGCAATTTCTTATTAAAATGAAGGTAGGTCTTATTAGAAAATTGTCTACTAATTGTGGTAACACTCGTTAATTGGTTTTTATATGATCTTTTGCTGTGTAATAACTTTATTCCATTTGCTTAAATTCAATTAAAAATTCTTAAAAATTTGTCTTAGAACTGCTTTTTTATTAACTTTTATTTCAAAAGAATGCTTATATTAATAAAACAATCGAAATTTCACCAACTTTCATTTAATAAATGTATTTAATTTAGAAAATTAGCTTTTCCCGGGAACTTGATTTTTTAATTCCCGTTTCCCGGGAAGTGTAAAAGTCCGGGAAATCCCAAACCCTAAATATAATATAAAAGAATTACCTACACATTTTTATTTAAAAGAGTTAACTACAAATCTTTTGAAACTATTAGCGTTGCTGTTCATTTGCTGACATAGTGGAAGATTATTCCAAAGTCTAGCGGCATGCACATAAAACTGCCATTCGGAGACTAGGTATTGATGTCGAGGTATTATAATGTTTCGGTTTCGTGGCGATTGACAAAAACGTATATTTTCAAAAATGTATTTGGGAGTTTGAGTGTGTATTATTTTATGCAGAAAAGCCAGAGTGCGGATTTTTAACAGGCTATTATAAGGAAGCTTACACCATAAAGGTTCTTAGAAACAGAGGAAACATGATCAGATCTTCTCAATCCATACACATACCGTATAATATTGTTAAATAAAACATTTAATTTTCTTCGACTAACAGAGTCGCAGTTTGCAAATAATTCACACCCATACAATAAAGAAGGAACCAAATATGTCTTGGCAAGCAAGATTCTAATTCTGATAGGTGTAAAGTATTGTGTAGACCAGAGCGCTCGTAACTTCCCAGCAAAAAATTTTCGAAATTTTGTAATGGGTAGTACTCTTTTAATGGCTTACAAAGTAATGACTGATACTTATTTATGTAATTATTTTATGTGCATAATAATGACTGCCCTGTAATGAATAAAATAAGAACTTATTTATATCATTGCGTGAAAGTACTTATTGTAGTGTTTTCCAATTAATAAGGAAATATATCTGGAGACAAAATTATTGATCGTGAAAATTATTTTATTCAGAAAAACTAGCAAATTAATTTAGAATAAGTTTAAGCAAAAATTAATCTATAAAATTTTGCATATTTGTAAGCAAAAAATAACCCATTAAATTTTGAGTACTTTTAGGCAATCAGTAATATATTAACTTTTGCATGTTTGTAGGCAAAAAATATGGGGTACCGCATACTTTTTGAACTTCTCAAACAAAAATAATGGGTTATTCAGTCAAATTGTAAGTACTTACGACTGAGGAGTACATACAGTTTTTTGCATTCTAGTAGGCAAAGTTTTTTGCTGGGTTAAAATACGATTGACCAACCAGTGAGTTTACATGATCTGTCCAAGTTAAATGGTTATTAAAAACTATTCCTAAATTTTTTGCTCTCTTAACGATTTCAATTTTCTCACCATTTAAAATGATATCCCCAGAAATACAAGGATCTAAAGCTTTTTTACAGATTACAATGCATTTAGATTTTTTAGGGTTCAAACAGAGTCCATTTGCATTAGCCCAGATATAAATTTGATTTAATTCATGATTTAACTGTGAGATACCTGTGGCAATGTTTTCAGCTGCGATACTTAAAGTAAGTTGTATGTCATCTGCATAAAGGTGGATATTACACTTTGAAAGAATTTTTGGCAAGTCATTTGCATATATTGAAAATAAAAGCGGACCTAAGGTAGAGCCCTGAGGCACTCCCCTTGTTTAAATCCACTTGAATGCCAATACACCTCATATATATGTATGTATATTTATATGTAATTTAAAGAATTTATTTGAATTTAATTACTAATTCCACTTTGAATTGTGAATATTAATAGCTTATGAATTTAATTATTAGTACTTTAAAACTCCCATCCATGAATTTACACGATTGTGAATTATTTAACGAAACGTTCTAACTTATACAACTATGCATGTAAATCTGTGGGTCGAGAGCGCCAAGTTTTTGGTGGAGTTAAGAGTCAAGTTTTCGACAGCGATCAAGAAAGTGCTCGACACCAAAGGTTCTCTCCACCAACAAATTCCAGCAATTGTACCACGTAAACTGTATCTACATACATACATATTGAATAAATAATGTAAGTTAATTTTGAAGAAATTCGTGGTTTATCATTTAATGGTCAAAATCCGGGATACCATCCTGGCAACAGTAGTAATTAAGACTTAACTATCGCCTCATTAAGAATTCTTCGTGTTAGCGGAATTTGAAGGTAATAACCTTCGACTGTTTCTTGAGGTCACCTTGTCCTCAATACTTCCTTACAAACATTTAAATACAACCAGCTCTAGTTTGTCATTATTTCCCTCTAAATAAGACAAGTTAAAATACAAATTTGTTATTAACTATCCCCAGTTAAGGCATATTTGAACACCCCTTTTAAGTGTCAATTTGTCTGACCAAATATTGTTTGCAAGAACCGATTGTGTTCGGTTTGAAAGGTATGATGAAATAAGTTTAACTGATGTAGCTGAAAATCTAAAAAAGTGTTTTAATTTGTTAATTAACGTGGCATGGTCTACCGTGTCAAATGCCTTGGAGTGGTCAAGAAGTACCAAGAAATTTATGTTCCCATTCTCCAAACCTTGCCGTATGTGTTCACCTACTTCAACAAGAGCCGTAACGCAGCTATGACTTTCGCAGAAACCAGATTGTTTAACAGAAAGCATGTTGTTGATATTTATATATGAAATCATTTGCTTATACAAAATTTTTTCCAGTATTTTCGAAAGAAAGCAAGGTAAAGGAATAATTTTTGCATGTTTCCAATTTGAAGGAAACGTAGAAGACGTAATAATATTGTTTTAAAGGTGAGTGACGGTAAGGGAGAATTAGAGGCATGAGTATTCTCATAAATTTAGGATGTAAGTTGTCAGTTCCCACTGCGTTTGATTTTATTAGTGAACACGTAGACACTCGTATTTTGAATTTTTGGAACAAGGACATTTTTTTTGGCGATTTTGATAAAACTTATCCAAAACTTTTAGTGTACAAAATTCAATAAATATACAAAGTTTCATGAAGCTCCAACTTTTTTTCTGTACTTTATAAAATTTTTTAATTTCAGGATATATGCGAAGGATGCGAATCCTTGAACAAAAATTTTTTAATTTTTATATTTGCTTACCTTTTACCAATTAAAGCATGTGAGCCAAATTTCATCTTTTTACAATATTTCGTTCTATTTTTTGCCGCTCGTTATATGAAAACACGACACTGTGCATCGCAGAGTAAAACCATTTTTAACTTTATAGAAAGCTTCCTAAATAATATCTAACAATTTCAGTAATGCAGGATTTTTTAAGATTAAATTTTTCTATGAAAAGAGAATAAAAATATAAAGAGATAAAGATGAATGTAGATTATTACATGAAAAACGGCTCACATATAAAATAAATAACCATGAATTTCTGACAAAAGATAGTGAAGTCGAAAAAGTAAAATTTTTGTTTAGAATTAAATTAATATATTTCGCTTTAAATGTTGTTTATAAATAAAAAAAATATACTACTAATAATTGTTATAATTCAAAATCTAAGTGTATTAAAAAAAAAGAAAATAATTGTAATTTCTGAAATGTATAACATTCCAGCAAAAAACTTTGCCTACTAGAATGCAAAAAAGTGTATGTACTCCTCAGTCCTAAGTACTTACAATTTGACTGAATAACCCATTATTTTTGTTTGAGAAGTTCAAAAAGTATGCGGTACCCTATTCTTTTTGCCTACAAACATACAAAAGTTAATAGATTACTGATTGCCTAAAAGTACTCAAAATTTAATGGTTTATTTTTTGCGTACAAATATGCAAAATAATATAGATTAATTTTTGCTTAAACTTATTCAAAATTAATTTGCTATATTTTCTAATTTTTTTATTTTAAATGAATAAAATTTTGTAACAAATTTCTCTAGATATACATATTTCCTTATTAACTGGAAAGTACTACAATAAGTAATGGGTGTTTTTTATTGAGGTATAGAACTTTAAGTTGGCATCACTTTTTTAACTGGCGGCCATTTTGTCAGCTGTCAAGTGATTAATATTTAGTTTGGTTTGCCATTTCATCATGAACAGGTTGACAAAAGAACAACGCTTGCAAATCGTGCAAATTTATTTCGAAAATAATGGTTCAGTTCGCGAAGTTTACCGCAAGCTCCGTCCATTTTATGGTCGACATAATCGTCCATCAGAGCAATTAATTCGGTTAACCATGGATCGTTTTCGCAATACGTTTATTCTATGTGATAATACGCATCCGCAGAGACGTCGAACAGTGCGCACCGAAGAAACAATTGCCGCTGTAGAGCAAAGTGTTGAAGAGGACCCGAATGAATCGATTCGCCACCGTGCACAGCATAGAGCCATGATAACCGACTATTTTGTTCCCGAATTGGATGGCATGAATGTGGATGAGTTGTGGTTCCAACAAGACGGCGCTACATGCCACACAGCGCACGTCACAATCGATTTATTGAAGGAAACATTCGATGAGCGCATAATTTCGCGGAATGGACCTGTCAATTGGCCACCAAGATCGTGTGATTTGACACCATTGGATTATTTTCTTTGGGGATATGTGAAGTCGCTCGTCTACGCCTACAAACCAGAAACGTTAGGGGACTTGGAAGCCAACATTCGTGGCGTTATTGCCAACATACGGCCCCATATGCTCGAAAAAGTGGTTGAAAATTGGACCTGTAGAATTGGCTTTATTCGAGCCAGCCGCGGCGGCCACATGCCCGAAATCATATTTAAACATTAATGGCATAAAATTATCCTTCCAATAAAGCCAAATTGATGGACATTAAAACGATTTTCTTGTCTTTTATTTCAATTCGAAGTTCTATACCTCTAAAAAAACACCCTGTACTTTCACGTAGTGATATAAATAAGTTCTTATTTTATTAATTACATGACAGTCATTATTATGCAAATAAAATAATTAGATAAATAAGTACCACTTTGTAAGCCATTAAAAGAGTACTACCCATTACAAAATTTCGAAAATTTTTTGCTGGGATGTAACCTTATTTTGTTGCGGCCTTCCAAAATCAAAATAAATAAATATATAAACCATTAGTTATCATTTTTTCAATTGAACTAAATTAATTTTCAATTGAACTAATTAATGTTAAAATCTGCGACTCTTAATATTTTCGATAAGTATTATTGTACATAAATATATTTGGATGCTTTATTTAAGCAGACAATTTCGTTTAGACGCAAATAAGGATATAAACATATTTTTATAAAACTTAAGCTAAAAAAATTACTTTAACTTAAAAGTTTATACTAGCATTTTTGAGGAGCAAAGCTATTGTATGCAGTGGCATTAAAAGCAGCAACACTTTAATGTATTAAAAATAATTTATAAAAAAATAAATTTAAATATGAAAATGGTCTTGACTAAAAGTGACCCTAATAACTTCACTTTGACTGCAACCAACACACATATACCAACTCATGCGTGAAAGAGTTTACAAATATACAGAAAACCATCAAAAGATCTCAAAGCTGCTCTTAAAAGGGAATATACAAGCGTTTAGCGCCAACTATTCTCTAAAGCATGAGATTTTAATAAACACTGTGAGAAAAATATGAACAATCTAAAATATGGCTTTCATTAATAATATCCACGGCAACGCTTTCGCGAAGCCGAATTATGCTTATATTGTCTTTAAGCAGAAAATTATATATTATATATTTTTTTCAATAAGCGAAACTAAAAGTGGAAAAGCAACCATCAATTTAAAATATTTTACAGTATTATGTTTGAACATTATCTGCCGTATCTAACAAATATTTTAAGGTTTACAAAACAATTTTTTTTTGTGGAAATGTGTTTGCTAAACTATTTGTAAAGTAAAAGAAATTATTTTTTTATTATAAGGACTTTATACATTAAACCACAAATATCTAAAGTCACTTTTGAACTAAGCTCGTATATACATATATATTTTGCTCTGAGGTAAAAAGACCACAAAACAGATAAACAAAATTAAGCAACTAAAGAAAATGTTTCTTTAAGTGAAAATCAGACAGCAAAAGAATATTTGCACAACAAAAAACAAAATTTTCTTTCAAGGATTTCAACATGCAAATTATAAATGCAACATGCAAATTTTTAATTTTTTTTTCTTTTCATTTTAAAAACTTTTCTTCTATTGTTGTAAAAAATGGAAGGAATAGAGAAATAGAGAAATAACAGATACAATTTTGAATTAAATGCAATTAGGCATGGGCAGTCAGTGAGTGGAATTACAAATGAATTCAGCTGATGATGGTGGAAAACAATTTTTGACTCAAACTAAAAAATTTTAATTTTTTACTATAATTTCATTACAAAGCATTTAAAATTTAACGTAAAAATTATATTCACTAATATGCTCCAAAGGAGCCCAAATTAAATTTAATTGGCTCAAAAGGATTTTGTTAATTTGGTATTTCTGAATTCATACTGATGATTCGAAATACATATCGATGGTCTCATGTAGAAAGTTCCTAACTCGTGTTTTTTACGAAATTAAGATTTTTTAGTTATTCCAATACATTTACAGTTTTTATTATGTTTTACCTGCTCCTTTAAAGTTACAATTATTTGAGTTAGGGCCTTTTTACTTGAAATCATCGATATATTCGTTCGTTATAAGAGAAATAAGATGCTTTTTAGGAACGGATTCCAAAAACGTAATACCAACTTATGCAACAAAACTTTCTAAGCTTTTAGTATGAACAAGGAAACTCATAGACTTTTGCTGTTTTTAAATCAAAAGTTATTATAACTGAGGTACTTTGTAGCCTCGAAATACTTTTGCAACAGCCCGATTGGAAGGAAGTATATCTTAGTTTGGTTCAAAGTTGTGATGGAGTTTAAGAAACCCTGTGTCCAAATTCTTTATGCAATTACTATTAAAATCAAGCGGCGGTAGTACAGCCATAGAAAATCTCCCAATTTAAGAATTTGAAAAGTATAAAAGAAAAGCGTGTCATTTTTGTTCATCAAGATTGCACGGAAATACTCTTAAGTAGATGAGAAACCTGTGCACATTGATGCATAAAGATTGTAAGCTCAAGAAAAAAAGCTTTACTTCTTAATAACGCACTTGTTTTTTTAACCCAATTGAAATTATTTAAGACATTCCGTATTCCTTTTCAATTCATAATTGATATCAAAAGACTGATGTTTAAATTAACTAACAGCGACAGTTCCATAATATATGTAAGTGTTGTTATAATAAATCAAAATTTCTTCTCGATTAATTCAATTCCATAAAGAAATGTTTGTGGAGTAGTGTGCACTGAGGATGTAATTAGAATAAAATGTGTTCAGGCAAATATCTCTATGCAACATTGTCTTTTGTTTATAGACAAATAAAAAATTTTGGAGTTCTTTAGATACCATTCATATAAAATGTTTTTAATTTTGGCTTAAAAACTTTCTGCCGCATTCTGAAAAAATAATTTTGGTTTGAAGTGTAGATATCTTAAACCAAAATTTCCACAAACACTGTAACTAAAGCTCACTTGAAATACAAATTATTTTTAATATTTGTGCATTTTGGTATGAACGCGAAACGAAATTTCTTGAATTTTGAAACTTTTAATTTTTTAAAGTTTTTTAATATTGGCATATTAAGTATTGAGGGTTTGGCATAACCCCCGTTTATTAAAAAATAACTGATATTCATTTAAATAAAACAAAAAATTAGAACTGACACTACAGTGAAGTTAAATTATACTAAACTTATTCTTAACTTTGCACAGTAATTTAAGAAGTATTTTATTGTCTATGGTCGTTTACCTTCCACTCTTGGGTCCGCTGAATATTGAATGGATGCATGGCCCAAGTGACAAAGTAAAATTCGTCAACTAAAAAAAGGAACGTCACAACTCTTTCGTTTAGTTGATATAATTCCTTAATGGCCTCTTCATAAATATTCCTCTGAGAGGAACTTGCAAAATTTTTTGTATACGAGCAGGGTGACCGATGACATTTTTCAAAAGGTGGCACCAAATAGGGTATTTATCAAAAAAAAAAAAGGGGCAAACTTAAAAAAACGAGAAAACTACACTAAACTTTTTATTTTTAATGTATTTTTATATAACTCATCCTAAAAAAAAGTCGATAAAGTGGAAAAGTGGAATCGATATATCGAAAAAGTGGCAATTTTCCACTTAAGTCGGTCAAACGGTCACGCTGTATACGAGTACATGCCCACAATGGGTTACATTATATCTTTTAAGCAAAGTATCCATCCTATCCATGCTATTGGCAGTCAATCTACCCAGTTGAATTTCAATACGTTCCGGAGCTTTTGGTTTATAAAGTAAAAAGCATTTAAACCAGCTACGTCCAATCCATATGCACAATGTGAAAACTTTTACAAAAAAGCTTTTGTGCTTTCACACTGACGAGAGTACAACATCCACAACAACAACACAACAGACAACAATGCTTGCTCTTACTTTGCAAAGAAACAAGAACAAATTTAAAAGCTTTCAAAGCAGTTTATCTTAAATGCAATTATCAGTGTATGTGTGTTTGGACGCAGCTTATTTAAACATATAAAATTAAACATGTTTAATCAAGGCTATTCTTGCATTGAAAGTGTACCGTTTTATCCAGGCACCGTCTTACCACTTCTCTACATATTCTACAAAGTCAATTTGCTAAGACCATATCGACGGTCCCATTCCAAAACATGCTAAGTCAACATAGCATGTTATGCTGGGAATTTTTTTATAGTAATCGGACTATTTTATCAAAAGTTATGAGCAAAAATGTACTTAGCATAATTTTTCAAGTTTAAAAAACATCCCTTTTTAAATGTTTTAAGTACACTTAGTATGATTTAGTTTGGAATTAAATTAATTTAAATTTGTCTCCAAGCTTAATCATGGTATATGTACTTAGATGTAAGTGAGAAAGAACCACCAGAAAGATGCCAAGTCTACTTAGGGGACTAGGTAATAGATATGTGTACAAATCATAAGTATTCTTAGGCACTTTTAACTATGATATACAGCAAATTTACAAAGTTCAAATAAACTCAAAAAACTATATTCTAATTATTATATGATTACAAAAAGTCTCAAGTTTCTATCTCATAACATAACCGAGATATCGTCAATAAACTTTGAAGGCGTTTATCTCAAAGCTAGCTTTTTTCACTTAGCATGTTTTAGAATGGAGCCGTCGATATGTCCATGATGTTATTAACAGTATTTTTAAAAATGTTTTTGAGACTGACTATACGACTATACGAAAAACTCTCGATTTCTAAGTCTTAATAAGAACAACTTTGTATGAAAATATATTTTATAAACACTTTATTAAGCCTTAATAATTTTTATAATTTGGGCCTATAGTTCTCATGTGTGGTTTTAAAACAGTGTCCCGGAAAATAAAATATGTTTTATTGATGAGAAAAATAAGAGTAAAATAAAGTTACACTTGAAAAAAAATATTTTGTAATCTAAGATACATGCTGTGGTTATTCATTGTTTGAATATTTTTTGTAAATAAGCAGATTAATAAAAATTTAAGTAAAAAGTAAAAAATAATAATTAATTCAACAATGTAGTCTAAAAATTCCAAATTAAATTTATTCGCAGCGCTGTGAAAGCTATTAAAACGTATTTTTAAACTTACTTCCCTATTATTTTGAAGTGTTTCATTGCATAAAATGCATTGCATATTGCCAAAAGCGTTTTTTATCACAAAATATTTCTTAGCTTTCATAATTATTATTATTTTTTTTTTGCTGTAGAAACCTTTCAAATTTGAACTTTAATTTCGTGCCGTGTGCTAAGCAAAAAAATCAAGAACAAATTCGTACATGCGTGCACAACTTCATTCGTCGCTTTCTCAGTGACGACTAAATGAAATGGCATAATCAGGTATGTGTATGCATGTGTCCACAATTGTGGTATGCCTTGGGGGTTACTGTTTTAAAACGATACCTACTCATATTTGGTTTGATGAACTTATACTCGTAGTAGATTATTTTAATAACGAAATTAATGTGTTTTTCATTCTATCAAACTTTTACGAACTCTTGTTTTTAATTTTACGAATTCTGCCGTAGGTCCTTTTTCAGTAAACCTACAATTTGGATTTTTGAATTTAGTAATTGAATATAAAATAAAGTTTTTTTTCTGTGTACGGATAGCTTTATATTAAGGTAATAATAATGAATCTTGATTAAACAGTTTAAGTATCAAAATTAAAACAAACTGTTGCAACAACAAAATATTATGCTTTAAAATGACGCGAAAGAACTAAGCGTTAAAATTAACTGCAGCATTTAATTAGCAGTTAAGTAAAACTTTTTCCATGTATCATAAGTATATTGGGGAAATACTAAACGCCATGAGTCACAGAAGAATATAACCCTCTTAGTAATTCTCAAGTTGTTTTACACTTGCACAATATCTTTTTAAAGCTCACAAGTATAAAAATAAAATAAAATGGGATTTAAGTATCATTGTTAACATGTGTTTACTACTAGTGCGATAATAAAAACAACACTAACACACAAAATCATATTTATATCTCTTCTATAGTATTTACTTAAAACTCACATCTAGCTATTTTTGACTTTAATATTGTTGTGCAGTAACAAAATTCAGTTACACATAAACTGATTGTGAGCTAAAAAAAAAAATGCAAACAACAGCAGAATGTACAAGAGCTAAAATAAGCAGCAACTAAACTAAGAAAAGATAAAAAAAAATCAAATAGAAAATTTTTAAAACTATAACTATGAACATCAGAGCAGTGAAACACATACACCCACACATCCATGCTTACAAATATACACACAGATACACACACTCAAGCATCTGTACACATATCCCTGAAGGCCCAGTTGTTAATGTAACCACACATTTGCAATATTATTGTGCAATATTATATTGAAAAATCAAAAGTCTTTCGACTTGTAGTGCACAACAAGGAATATTTTGCAATGTGCTGACAACATTGTACAATAATGGCCTGGAAATACTTACGGCTTTATATAGTATAAGAAAAAACTGGCATGAAGTTAGAATAGGTGGCAATATTGAACATGATTTTAAAGACTTTTGCCATAAAAATCGCGCTAGGACATCGTTCGATCGACAACTTGTATTGCAAACAACAATAACTTTAGAAAATCTGTTGTTGTTTGCAATACAAGTTGTCGATCGAACGATTTCTCGTGACATCGTGGGCCAGGCCGTTAATTAAAAATATTTTTTTGTTCAGGTTTTGTATGTATCGGACTATGTATCAAGAAAAATCAATTTAAAAATTTCTTAAAAGCGCATGTCCAGCCTTAATTTCGATTTAATTGCAAGTGACATGTAGTAAAAAACTAACTTTTTTGTTGTAATTAAAATTTTATGGGCCTACCCATAGTTTAGAATTATTAAAATGCCAAAATTGTTGATGACTGTAAAAGTTGATCGTAAGTAAGCCACAATCTACGTATGTAAGACATCCCAGCAAACAATTTTAAAGAAGGTAATCGAGTTGGGAATCAAGCATTTTTTGTGGAAGCTGTTCCTTATTGGATTATCACCTTAATGATTTTAACAAGGCGTGAGACTAAAATAATCGATTCTTTTTGTAATGAGAGCTCAATTTTACCACCCAGTAAAAAAAGATACTCCAAAGAAGTCATGCAAATGTAGAGTATGCGATCTGAAAGTAGTACAAATTTCGATCATTTCTAATGACATTTACATGGGGTTGTCATTGCAAGAAGTTCTCTTTTTCGATGCCCAGTCACCGAAATGGAAGCGATTTAAAAAAAATCCCATTTTTGTATTTTTAAGTTACTTATTTGAACACTTCGTTTCTTTTTATACGAATTTAAACGCGAAACAGTGTTTTCATGTAAATTTAAGTTAATAACTTTTAAATTTTAAACTAAAATTAGTTCATAGATTTCTTTAAAAAAAATCATTTTTTATATTCTTATGAATTGAATAGGATAAAGTTCGTAACGCTTTTTTTAAGCCAAATTACATGTGATAATTATTAATGAACAAATAACATCAAAGTTAGTTGTAAATATTCTGACAACAACACATAGTTGAACGGAACAGCCAGCCTGACACCACACACAGTGGACCAAAACACAGAAGAACGCTGATGAGGAAGGTTTAGTGGCCTTCGAAAACGGCTGGCTGGTCCGTTCAACTATGTGTTGTTGTCAGAATATTTACAACTAACTTTGATGTTATTTGTTCATTAATAATTATCACATGTAATTTGGCTTAAAAAAAGCGTTACGAACTTTAGCCTATTCAATTCATAAGAATATAGAAACAAATACAGTTCGAAAAATAATAATTAAATTAAAATCATTTTTTTTTTAATTTTGGTGAGTATTTTCTAAAACTATGGAGGAATTGCAAGGTTTTATATGACTTGTTTTCTGCTACTATCGGCGAATTAAAAATATCGATTTTCTGGAAGCAATGAAAATGTAGTTCCTTCAGAATGACTTTCATTTTTTTTTTTACTGGGCATCTCTAGTTTACAATAGTGTTGCCATTGTCGTATTTTCTTGACTAATTATGCACATGTAAAATATTCTATTCCTATAAAGCAAATTAATTACTCAATAGCTCTAAACCAAAGTATATGTTTATCAGCTGAAATAGATAAGGTGAATATGGAAAAAGTATTTCAGATAAGATAAATCGGTTTGAGCATGTACATAATAAGTGTTAGTGGAGTGAACCCTATTTTTTGGTGGATTTCACGAATAAGAACCTATGTTATATATTTCTCATTTCGAGTTTATGATATCAAAGTCTTATAGTTATTTGCAATACATTTTACGAAGTTCTAAGAAAATTTTGACAGATATGCATGTATATACAATTTTTTCTATAACAACAACACAATTTCCACCTTTTTTTATATAGGATTCAAAATAACTTTTTTTAATTCGATTTTTGGACATGCGCTGTTATTCATAAAAACCACAGATTTAATGTGGTAACATATTTTGTGAACTGAAAAAATTTCCCTAAACCAACAGTACTGACCACAAGGGGTATTTCCTGCATATTCCTTTCCATAACAGATTTTTCCTGCTTTAGTACTTCTTGTTGCATGAAATGATGTCATCTTATAAGTGATAGTTCAATAAATTAAAAATTTATCAACATATGAAGTGAATGTTACTAACAATATAATCTTTCTTTTATCTCTTGAAAAATAAAATTCAATACTTATTATACTTCAGCAATTGCACATAACGTAAGAACGCGCTTTTGTAATACTCGTATTCAAAAAGCAACAGTTAGAACACATCTATTGAAGTTTTTAGCTTATATATGTAAACTCATGCATTACTCAATTCATTTGTGTTAAATGGCCATGTCCTAAATCATTACCACTTTAGCAAATGCATGTAACTATAAGTTTTAATTGTTGTTCCTGTCTGCACTTTTGTTATTTTGGATACACTTGTCTAGAGTTTGTTTTAATTAATTTCATACGATTTAAGCATTAAAGATTTATAATTGAAATACAAATTTATTTTCTAATAGTAGCATAGTATAATTTGCTAATAAACAGAAATTGTTAAACTTCATTTTGTAGAAAAGCTGATTGTGGAATTCTTGTTTGTTTCTTTTGAAGTATGAAGTATGAGCTCTTTTAATACGAAAATCATGCATGCGAGTTTCGCAAATATATGAAAGAATAAACTATTGTATTGATAATTTTTTTATTTAGAGGAGATTTAGAGGAGGAAATAAACTACCTACAGTGAATGTTAAATATATTGGAAGCATGCGATTATTTTGTATAATTATTTAATTCATGTTTTCATTTCTCTAAGTTCCCATTTGATCCACTAAAGTAAATTGTTCTAGACATTAGCGGCCCTATGTAATTATAAGCAAAAATTGGCATAAAGTTGGCATAGGTGACGAAATTGAATTAGGTGTTAACGAGTTGCTCCATACAATTTGACATTAAAAATGTTTGCATTACCTAATTTTAACCCACGTCTAAGTCCTAGCATGATTTTTAATATGAAGTTTCATCGCAAAACTCTTTAAGACCATGTTAAATTTTGCCACTTATACTAACTTCATGCCAATTTTTGCTTATACATAAGGCCGTAGATATTTTTGCTTTTCACCTTTATTTAAATCCATTATTATAACTTGGCGATAACATTTTGGATATAGCTAATCCTAAGCTTAGCAAAAGTGAAGTATAAAATTTGTCAATTATTACCACCATCCGATAAAATAAATAATACACTTTTTGTATTGTTCAACATTGATGCGAATTTCGGCTATTTTTGATTGTTAAAAATACTTACTTTGTTCATTTGCTCAGTTACAAACATAATAAAACTATTTTTGTATATTCCTATGTTTTTTTTTTGTATTATTATATATCTTATGTTAAATTGCTTCTTTTGTGCCATATTTTGATGAAAAAAAGAAAACTTTAATTTGATTGTAAGTTATAAAGTAGAAATTATGGCAACTTATGAAAGTGTGGCAACTTAAAATAACCAGAGCTCGCAATAGTTGGTCTCTCTCGTGCTTGTTGTCAGAAAAAAAAAAACACTCGTCCACTGAAACGATGCGACACTGTCGCGAAAAAAAACCCTCAAACTTCGTTCTTCTTTGGCTTGCTCTTCGCTCAACCAACGACCGTTTTTATTCGATCAGTCGGCTCATGTGTTCACTCGAGACCCTTTATTTCGTAAAATCTCGGCAAACGGTCTTTTGAGCATGTATGTGTGTTGCGAGTGTGGATACGTTAACATTAACATACATGAAGATTAATTTTGTTTCGTTGTACACATATGTCTTTTATTTTACATTTACACCACGTTGACAAATAGTTTGATTTACAGATATTTTTATTGTTATTTATTATTATCTTCTCCCTTCCTCTTTAATGCTTTGTGACGAAATATTTAAGGCAACAACATAAAGCAAACGCAACAATAAAAATAAAGACCTTTGTTGAAAACACTTTGGTTGTTTTGCTCACTTACTGACCCTCAGTAGCTGAGCAACGAACGATTCTGTTCGTATTATGCGGTCAGTAAGAGACAGATTCGTGTGTTACGCTCAACTCATAACCCGGGAGCGAGAACACGACACTGAGTGATTCCGTCTAAATTTTTTATGTCTTTTGAGTGAGAAGACCGCACAGAGAAATTTGGTTGAGCATATTTTGCGAGCTCTGGAAATAACTAAACCTCACAATAAAATATACGGGCTCTTAGACTTATAAAGTCAAAGCACTCTGATATTAATCAGAATTATTTTACATTGTAAACGATCGATGTTCCCGTTCAGATTCGCAGTTTCTTATACCTACTACGAGGGCTACTATTTATATTTCGGAAATTCGCAACACTAATGGCAAAATGCTAAAATCTGGCAACACCATAGTAAAGTTTGACATTTTTTTCATAAACGTACTCAAGTGGTATTTGTGTTGTTTACAGCGAGTTCAGAAAACCAATTTAACAAAAAAAAAATGGATATTTTAAGAGAATGTATTCGTTGGGTTATTTTTCACAACTTTCGACGTGGATTATCTCAACAAGAATGTGTCGATGAAGTCAGATCTTTGTGTCGCGATAAAGCACCATCAAAAACCACTGTATATCGCTGGTATAGTGAATTCAATCGTGGTCGTAGTTCCGTCACCGACGAATTCGATGCAGTGCGTGAACCGATAATGCAAAATCGTCAGCTGACATATTGTGAGATAGAAGCATCTTTACACATTACTTCCATTTCAATACATTCGATTTTGCATGAACACTTAATTGTAAGAAAAATATTTGTTGTCGTTGGATATCCCATAATTTATCAATCACTCAAAAAAAAAGGCTCACGTTAATGGTGTAAGGAAATTATTAAAAAGTTCAACCGTAGTGCACGTCAAAAGACGTGTGTAAAATCTTGACAGGTGACCAAACATGGATATATGCTTATGACCCTGAAACAGAACAACAATCGACCGTGTGGGTATTCAAAGCCGAGTTAAATCCAACAAAAGTTGTTCGTGGAAGACACACAGCGAAGCAAATGGTCGCCTGTTTTTTCGGCCAAATGGATCATGTGGCCACTGTTCCGCTTGAGCAACTAAAAACTGTCAATTTTAAGTGGAACACGACCATTTGTTTGCCAGAAGTCCTCGAAGAAATTCGTAAAATTAACCCCGAAAGACGAATCATGCTTTATCATGACATCGCGAGCTCTCACACATCTCGGCAAACAAGTGAATATTAGAGCAGTCAAAACATCGAATTGATGACTCATCCTCCGTACAGTGCTGACTTGGGACCCAACGACTTCTTCTTGTTCCCGAACATCAAAGGCAAACTGCGTGTTCAACGATTTAAAAGCGCTGAAGAAGCAGTTGAAGTGTTCAAAAACCACGATTTGGAGGTGTCTAAAGAGGAATGGAAAAATTGCTATGATAAATGGTTGGAACAAATGCAAAAGTATATTGATTATCAAGGGGAATATTTCGAAAAACAATAAATTACTGCTTACTTGACAAATTTTCAGTATGTTGTTTTAAGACTGCGCTAGTTTCGTCGTAGTTTTCCTCATCGTTATAGTCCATGTGCCCAAACAATTAGCCATTCTGAAGCACAGATCATCCTCACCAAATGTATCGAGAACCATCACATCCACTCAAAGTAACTGTTTGGTATGACATTTGCAAAGAAAATATGATGGGCCCTTATTTTTTTTGAAGACGCCGATGGTACTACCGTAATTTTCATTACTCCCTTTGTCATCAAGAGTAGTTATGGCTTTTGTTGTCATACGCAGAAAATAGTATTCGTGCAATAAACAACTCATATTGAAAATAAAACTAAAAATCAATAAAAAATGTTTTTAAGACAATTAAACTTTTGTTTAAAAACTTAATTACAAAGTTTAATTGATTCAACTACATTTTTAATTGATTTTTTGGTTTAATTTTAAACTAAATTGTTTAGTGCAGGAATCTTTTATTCAAAAAAGAAATTACTTAACTTAAATACATTTTTAATTGATTTTTGGTTTTATTTTCAATTAAAGTTGTTTATTGCAGAAATATATTTTTCTGTGTAGTTTTTTTAAGGACTTTATGAATTAGATTTCTTCACAATTACACAACAACGTTGGTTGATTTTTATGTTATGTTGAAGAAGTGTTGCAATAGTGAGTATGTATGAAACAATGAAACAATTTCATTAAAATTTTTTTCACAAATCTAATGATAGTTTCACAAATCCAATGAAAATTTCATGAATATTGTGAAAGAATTTCATTGGAATTGCTTCCTTGGTATTCTAGTTTCGTAAGAATATTTTATTGGATTTATGACAACAATATTTTCTAATTATTAAGAAAACCCTTTATATTTAAGAAATTTCATTCTTTTCATGAAATTATTTTATTGTTTCGATGAAGTTATAGCACTGCATTAATTACTCTGTTAAATAAATTTGATGAAGTTTTCAATAAAATAATTTTGACGAAACTGGTTTCATTAATCCAACGAAGCGTGACGTTGGTTGAGTTTTTAATGAAAGTTTTCATTAGATTAATGTCGAAATTCATAGAATTTATGCCGAAAATTCTTTCAGTGTATGTACATCAATATTTCATAAATCAATGTGAACTAGGAAGTTTTGTTATTACATTAGCATTCCAATTTATTCCCCTAACATTTTTAGTATAGTTTACATTTTCACTGTTATTATCCCTCAGTAGTTATTTATGCATGTGGTTAACAAATAGTATTGCAGTGAAGTACTTTACATGTTAAAGTATTAAAAAGAAACTTAACTTCTCCGCAACTTCCACCTGACTGCACTCAAGGCAACTGAATATTTTATAACAAAGCCAAAGGTAATGAAATAACGTACCCTTTGATACTGTTGTGTGCTAATATTTGTAGGGGTAAGTAATCGTGTAAAGCAGCTTATGTACTCGTACATATAAATTTAAGCCAGTATGACCAGAATTTTAAATAACTTAAAATTAGATTGCATTTAAATAAGAGCTAAAAAGTGCAGAAGGGGAAATTTAGAGGTAAAATATATAGCAAACATTTTTATTGCTTTCTACTGAGATATATATTTTTAGTTGAATGTTATTTGTTGTTTCTCTATGTTCTAAAAATCACATTTTTCAATTCACTAGTGTTTTTAAAAGTAATAATAGTCCTGTAGACGTTTATAAAATCATATACGATAAATTTCTTTCAGAAATGATATTTGATGCTCTATACAATAGAATGAAAAAAAATAGAGCGAACAGAGATCTGCAAACGCTTTAAGCATACCTTACTGTAGTACAATTGTAGGTCTTAAGCTTGAATCGATTTTCGTCGGCTCACTGTAATGAAGTTATAAGCAGGGAAACCGCATATATGCAATTGCATGTTTTTTCTTGTATGGCGTATTAATGCGGGGGCAAGATATTTATCCGTTTCAGAACTTTTTATGAATTTTGACATCGATTTGTTAGTACGTGTGTGAAGATAAATTTCGAAATTTAAAACCCAAGACACAAACCACCTGCATTAACAGAGCTATGTTAACTTGATAACAGAGTACTGTTAGACATGAAAATCTTGGAAGTACATACTCCAAATGGAATCCTGACCATATTTTTCAACAAATTAAGCTAAAAAAATCGAAACATGCAGACTATTATATTTTTCTTTATAAAAACCAAAAAAAAAAGGCATAAAAAATGTAAAGAAACTATAATTTTTTAACTTTCAAGTAAATATTTTTTTTTATTGAAATTTTTGAATTCCTGGAGAACGGAAATACCTGGGCGGCTAATTTTTTTTGGAATTTATGTCTTTCGTGTCCTTTTATAATATCCAGATGTCAGAACCCTTAACATTTGCGTTTTTCATAAAAAAAATTTGATTTTTACTAACTTTTCAAATTTCGATTTTCACCAAAGGACGAATTTCAGGAGAACGGACATACCTGGGCGGCTAATTTTTTTGGAATGTATGTCTTTAATACCCTTTTATAATATCCAGACGTCAGAACCCTTAACATTTGCGGTTTTCATAAAAAATTTGATTTTTACTATCTTTTCAAACTTCGATTTTCACCAAAGGACGAATTTCAGGTGAACGGACATACCTGGGCGGCTAAATTTTTTTGCAATTTATGTCTTTCATGCCCTTTTATAATATCCAGACGTCAGAACCCTTAACATTTGCGGTTTTCATAAAAAAAATTTGATTTTTACTAACTTTTCAAACTTCGATTTTCACTAAAGGACGAATTTCAGGAGAACGGACATACCTGGGCGGCTAATTTTTTTCGGAATTTATGTCTTTTGTGCCCGTTTATAATATCCAGATGACAGAACCCTTAACATTTGCGGTTTTCATAAAAAAAATTTGATTTTTACTAACTTTTCAAACTTCGATTTTCACCAAATGACGAATTTCAGGAGAACGGACATACCTGGGCGGCTAAATTTTTTCGGAATTTATGTCTTTCATGCCCTTTTATAATATCCAGACGTCAGAACCCTTAACTTTGCGGTTTTCATAAAAAAAATTTGATTTTTACTAACTTTTCAAATTTCGATTTTCACCAAAGGACGAATTTCAGGAGAACGGACATATCTGGGCGGCTAAATTTTTTTGGAATTTATGTCTTTCATGCCCTTTTATAATATCCAGATGTCAGAACCCTTAACATTTGCGTTTTTCATAAAAAAAATTTGATTTTTACTAACTTTTCAAACTTCGATTTTCACCAAAGGACGAATTTCAGGTGAACGGACATACCTGGGCGGCTAAATTTTTTTGGAATTTATGTCTTTCATGCCCTTTTATAATATCCAGACGTCAGAACCCTTAACATTTGCGTTTTTCATAAAAAAAATTTGATTTTTACTAACTTTTCAAACTTCGATTTTCACCAAAGGACGAATTTCAGGAGAACGGACATACCTGGGCGGCTAAATTTTTTTGGAATTTATGTCTTTCATGCCCTTTTATAATATCCAGACGTCAGAACCCTTAACATTTGCGGTTTTCATAAAAAAAATTTGATTTTTACTAACTTTTCAAACTTCGATTTTCACTAAAGGACGAATTTCAGGAGAACGGACATACCTGGGCGTCTAATTTTTTTCGGAATTTATGTCTTTTGTGCCCGTTTATAATATCCAGATGTCAGAACCCTTAACATTTGCGTTTTTCATAAAAAAAATTTGATTTTTACTAACTTTTCAAACTTCGATTTTCACCAAAGGACGAATTTCAGGAGAACGGACATACCTGGGCGGCTAAATTTTTTTGGAATTTATGTCTTTCATGCCCTTTTATAATATCCAAATGTCAGAACCCTTAACATTTGCGTTTTTCATAAAAACAATTTGATTTTTACTAACTTTTCAAACTTCGATTTTCACCAAAGGACGAATTTCAGGAGAACGGACATACCTGGGCGGCTAAATTTTTTTTGGAATTTATGTCTTTTATGCCCTTTTATAATATCCAGACGTCAGAACCCTTAACATTTGCGGTTTTCATAAAAAAAATTTGATTTTTACTAACTTTTCAAACTTCGATTTTCACTAAAGGACGAATTTCAGGAGAACGGACATACCTGGGCGGCTAATTTTTTTCGGAATTTATGTCTTTTGTGCCCGTTTATAATATCCAGATGTCAGAACCCTTAACATTTGCGTTTTTCATAAAAAAAATTTGATTTTTACTAACTTTTCAAATTTCGATTTTCACCAAAGGACGAATTTCAGGAGAACGGACATACCTGGGCGGCTAATTTTTTTCGGAATTTATGTCTTTTGTGCCCGTTTATAATATCCAGATGTCAGAACCCTTAACATTTGCGTTTTTCATAAAAAAAATTTGATTTTTACTAACTTTTCAAATTTCGATTTTCACCAAAGGACGAATTTCAGGAGAACGGACATACCTGGGCGGCTAAATTTTTTTGGAATTTATGTCTTTTGTGCCCGTTTATAATATCCAGACGTCAGAACCCTTAACATTTGCGTTGATTTTTACTAATCATGTTAAATTGACTACTTATGTTAATTTTATGCTAGTTTTTTTCTATTTTTCATAAGACTGTAGTAATATTTTCTGAATCAAATACGTTGGATACAAATTTTGAATCGAGCGTGAGAGTAACTAGTTCAACCTGATGATGTTGTAATAACTTTTCGAGCAGAATTTGTCTTTTAGTTGATGCAAAAATTTGAAGGTAAAACATAATTTGGATTTTGCAGTGAAGAAAAGTTCTTAGTTTTGTGATCGGAATTAGTAATTCGGTATTTTAAAAAAATGAGAAAAGACAGTATTATAATATTATTTGCAAAAATATATTTCCTTAATCTTAGTGAAAGAGATTTTAGAAATTGGAAAAATAATGAATTGTATTCAGATTTTTTTCATAAAGTGAATATTGTCCTGGTTCCCCTCGGCAATAAAGTTAAGCCAAGTTATAACCAAAAGAAAAGATTTTATGCTGTATTTAAATCCGTGGTAAGTAAAAATTAAAATTTAGTTCGATTAGTTATATTATTCAGAGAAAGGTATATGAATATGTGGAAAAAATTACTAATATATTACTAATTACTTAAATTTGGAAGAGGTTAAAATAATTATGTATGTGTTAAATATATATGGCAACCCAATTGGCCAAATCGTCGTAGAGGACATTGTCTACGACGATTAATGTACGACATATCGCCTGTCTATTAGGTTTTCTGATCGACAATTTAAAGGAAATCGCCGTTCATGATTATCTGAGCGGTAATGTCACACGTTTTGTGTTTTGTCTTCAATAAGACTTTGTTAAGGACAATTTGAGCTAATACGTTTTGTCTTCAATAAAGCAGTGTTGACGACAATCTGAGCTACATCGTCGCATTCATACATACATATGTATATAAAGGAAATAAATGGTTAAAAGATATAATTGCCCACCCATACTACAAATAAATTTCGAAGAACATTTTCAAGAACATTTTATTATTATTGATTTTGAAAGGTTTTTTGTTTCTCTTGTAAAAAATATAAAAGTGTAGTTACGTCCGTTTGCATTTAAGGTGACGATATGTATGTATATAAAAAATTTCAACCTCTTTACTTTCTATTTCACTGAAGATAAATATTTGAGTGCAATTTAAAAAATTTAAATCATCACCCAAGTTTCCTTTTTGTAACGTATGTACATGTATTTGCCTTTGTTTCTTTTTAACAAATCACAAAAGTTCCTTTTTGTAACGTTTATTTGCGTTTGATATTCCTTTTTTTAATACCTATGTATGTTCTTTTTTCATACTTGCTTGGTAACTGTCCTGTTAGATCTTTTAAATTGACTTGTGTCCAACAGCAGCGTTTGAACTATTTGTTTCAAACCTACTTAATTTACGTACCGCCACGGTTGCCAGATTTGACTATTTGTTGTCAATTTGACGATTTTGGGTGGCATATATATCATTTTGACGACTGGACGATTTTCGCCTTCAATCTGACGATTTTAAATATTTATAAATTTACACCATTTTCAGAACAATAAAGCATTTACAAGTAAATAATTGTAATTGTTTTGACTTGAAAGCAGTTCTTGATTTAATAGAATAATAGTTCAATTCCAATATATTTGTATAAAAAGCAGTTCGGATAATAATTTTGACGATTTTGACGTTGTTTCGCTTGGAGTTGGACGAATTGACCTCTATTTCATCTGGCAACTATGCGTACCGCTCATCAGAGAAAGACACAATCTGATTGGAAAAATATTAACACTTAATCAACATCCTAAAAGCATGCCCTTAGTTACTAAAGTTTAGTATGTAGGCTGAATGATGCTGATTTTACTCAATGTTAGTTTGTTTTGCATGATTAAAAGTGAATAACAAATTTAATGTATGATTAAATCAGGAAATGTTATTTTTTTCGTTCTCTGCCGCTCAACCTATGTAATTTAAATAGGTTTGATCATCGGATTGTGTTTGTGAACGAGTTCGACCCAAGTCTAATGTGCATTAGAGCTTATTTACGCACTGTAATCAAACCTATATTATTTACATTATGCTAAACATTTCTTTTAAACAAAAATTTCTGAACTAGGTATTTCAATGTAAAGAAAATGTGTTTGATACACTGTTGCCAGAAAATTTTATCAAAAATCTCCAAAAATTGGCTAAAAATCTGGAAAATAATTAAAACAAATCGGCAAAAAATATGCAACAATAAAAATACATTCAATTTGAATTCTTTTTCGTTTTGTTTTCGAACTAGATAAATTATCTTGTTATAGATATAAATTAAATTGTTATTGAAATTTTTTTAATAATAACAAAAATTAAAAATTTTAAGAACCCCCGATATACATATGTATGTATGTATGTATTTATGAAAAATCAGCAAAATGCAGAGAAATCTTCCATCTTCTTTTTATGACTCCAACGTTATGATATTGAAGCACGACTATTTTGCGGAATTTACCTTCACATAAAATATTTTTAGATTTCTTTTCCAAATTTAAGAATTTATGGTAATAATAGTAATCATTTTTCGCTAGTTACACCACAACATTCATATACATAAGTATACACATGCCGTATTAAATAAATTTGATATAATTTTGTTTTTGTTTATATAGAATACACAAGACTTCTCCGTCAAACATTTAATGCGCGACTTATTCTGTATATCGAACAAGTATTCCGAGAATTTCATATATGAAAAAACTGCTCAAGTTCTCGATATTAATATTGAAAATACATGTGGTAAATATAATAAAAAATTTAATTTATTTAAATGATTTTAAAACAACATCATTTTGTAGAAGGAAAGGTTGAAAAACTCGTCAACAACGGTGAAGTGGATATAAGTCAAAGCTTATATGGTATATATAAATAACCTTAAAAATAGATATGCATCTTCTACAATATAATTTTCTTTATAGCTGACTCTTTTTATAATAGCCTTTCTGCTGCAGTCGAAGAAACTCCGTACAGCTGCTGTAACAAAGAAAATGATAGCATTCCATTGGATGTGCTACAAAATCAATCTAATGAATTGAATATAGATTTGCTCGACTCAATCCTATTCGGAAAGTCTCCTTTGACTACCGACGTTTTTAATGCCGAAGTTAAACTATCTTCAACGAGTAAAGGAAAAAGTTTCAATGCAACGAATTCAACAGTTACAGAAATTGAAGAATACAAATTGATTCGTAAGCACGTCGCCGAGGAAACGAATTTAAATTTTGATATCCCGGCAAATTCTTTAAAAAAAAGCAAAATTTATACAAAATTTGAAGCTGAAATAAAATTTTACCCCAGGGAATTGCTATTTTTACTAGAATGTTTTCAAAATTACAGCAATCCTGACAAAATGATTCCAATCTTAGAAGACATCTTACGCGAGAAGTTTAAATCTTTGAATTCTATATGTCCTATAACATATACTAGTACAACGTGGAACAAGGCAAAAAATGTTATATATCTATATGCAAAATGTATTTACCATAAAAATAATGGTTGCGGTCGCTACCGATTTGCCATTAAAATGGAACGTGGAGGTATTTCTGGAAATATGGAGTCAGATGGTGCACCCCGGTTACATCCAAATCAAATTAAGAGGCAACAAATAAGAAGTGTTCGCCGCGTAATTGCAAAAGGTGAATTAAGGTCTCAAAAAGCCTCCAATTGGAGAAATAAAAAATTATGTCGGCAGAAAACACTGTTACGAACTCTGGGAAATGATCAAGAGATACCATCGTCGGAAGTGATATTATAAAAGGGTATGAAAGACATAAATTCCAAAAAAATTTTGCCGCCCAGGTATGTCCGTTCTCCTGAAATTCGTCCTTTGGTGAAAATCGAAGTTTGAAAAGTTAGTAAAAATCAAATTTTTTTTATGAAAAACGCAAATGTTAAGGGTTCTGACGTCTGGATATTATAAAAGGGCATGAAAGACATAAATTCCAAAAAAATTTAGCCGCCCAGGTATGTCCGTTCTCCTGAAATTCGTCCTTTGGTGAAAATCGAAATTTGAAAAGTTAGTAAAAATCAAATTTTTTTATGAAAAACGCAAATGTTAAGGGTTCTGACGTCTGGATATTATAAAAGGGCATGAAAGACATAAATTCCAAAAAAATTAGCCGCCCAGGTATGTCCGTTCTCCTGAAATTCGTCCTTTGATGAAAATCGAAGTTTGAAAAGTTAGTAAAAATCAAATTTTTTTTATGAAAAACGCAAATGTTAAGGGTTCTGACGTCTGGATATTATAAACGGGCACAAAAGACATAAATTCCAAAAAAATTTAGCCGCCCAGGTATGTCCGTTCTCCTGAAATTCGTCCTTTGGTGAAAATCGAAATTTGAAAAGTTAGTAAAAATCAAATTTTTTTTATGAAAAACGCAAATGTTAAGGGTTCTGACATCTGGATATTATAAAAGGGCATGAAAGACATAAATTCCAAAAAAATTTAGCCGCCCAGGTATGTCCGTTCTCCTGAAATTCGTCCTTTGGTGAAAATCGATGTTTGAAAAGTTAGTAAAAATCAAATTTTTTTATGAAAAACGCAAATGTTAAGGGTTCTGACGTCTGGATATTATAAACGGGCACAAAAGACATAAATTCCGCAAAAAATTAGCCGCCCAGGTATGTCCGTTCTCCTGAAATTCGTCCTTTAGTGAAAATCGAAGTTTGAAAAGTTAGTAAAAATCAAATTTTTTTTATGAAAACCGCAAATGTTAAGGGTTCTGACGTCTGGATATTATAAAAGGGCATGAAAGACATAAATTCCAAAAAAATTTAGCCGCCCAGGTATGTCCGTTCTCCTGAAATTCGTCCTTTGGTGAAAATCGAAGTTTGAAAAGTTATTAAAAATCAAATTTTTTTTATGAAAAACGCAAATGTTAAGGGTTCTGACATCTGGATATTATAAAAGGGCACGAAAGACATAAATTCCAAAAAAAAAATTAGCCGCCCATGTATTTCCGTTCTCCTGAAATTCGTCCTTTGGTGAAAATCGATGTTTGAAAAGTTAGTAAAAATCAAATTTTTTTTATGAAAAACGCAAATGTTAAGGGTTCTGACGTCTGGATATTATAAAAGGGCATGAAAGACATAAATTCCAAAAAAATTTAGCCGCCCAGGTATGTCCGTTCTCCTGAAATTCGTCCTTTGGTGAAAATCGATGTTTGAAAAGTTAGTAAAAATCAAATTTTTTTTATGAAAAACGCAAATGTTAAGGGTTCTGACATCTGGATATTATAAAAGGGCATGAAAGACATAAATTCCAAAAAAATTTAGCCGCCCAGGTATGTCCGTTCTCCTGAAATTCGTCCTTTGGTGAAAATCGAAATTTGAAAAGTTAGTAAAAATCAAATTTTTTATGAAAACCGCAAATGTTAAGGGTTCTGACGTCTGGATATTATAAAAGGGTATTAAAGACATACATTCCAAAAAAATTAGCCGCCCAGGTATGTCCGTTCTCCTGAAATTCGTCCTTTGGTGAAAATCGAAGTTTGAAAAGTTAGTAAAAATCAAATTGTTTTTATGAAAAACGCAAATGTTAAGGGTTCTGACATTTGGATATTATAAAAGGGCATGAAAGACATAAATTCCAAAAAAATTTAGCCGCCCAGGTATGTCCGTTCTCCTGAAATTCGTCCTTTGGTGAAAATCGAAGTTTGAAAAGTTAGTAAAAATCAAATTTTTTTTATGAAAAACGCAAATGTTAAGGGTTCTGACATCTGGATATTATAAACGGGCACAAAAGACATAAATTCCGAAAAAAATTAGACGCCCAGGTATGTCCGTTCTCCTGAAATTCGTCCTTTAGTGAAAATCGAAGTTTGAAAAGTTAGTAAAAATCAAATTTTTTTTATGAAAACCGTAAATGTTAAGGGTTCTGACGTCTGGATATTATAAAAGGGCATGAAAGACATAAATTCCAAAAAAATTTAGCCGCCCAGGTATGTCCGTTCTCCTGAAATTCGTCCTTTGGTGAAAATCGATGTTTGAAAAGTTAGTAAAAATCAAATTTTTTTTATGAAAAACGCAAATGTTAAGGGTTCTGACATCTGGATATTATAAAAGGGCATGAAAGACATAAATTCCAAAAAAATTTAGCCGCCCAGGTATGTCCGTTCTCCTGAAATTCGTCCTTTGGTGAAAATCGAAATTTGAAAAGTTAGTAAAAATCAAATTTTTTATGAAAACCGCAAATGTTAAGGGTTCTGACGTCTGGATATTATAAAAGGGTATTAAAGACATACATTCCAAAAAAATTAGCCGCCCAGGTATGTCCGTTCTCCTGAAATTCGTCCTTTGGTGAAAATCGAAATTTGAAAAGTTAGTAAAAATCAAATTTTTTTTATGAAAAACGCAAATGTTAAGGGTTCTGACATCTGGATATTGTAAAAGGGCATGAAAGACATAAATTCCCAAAAAATTTAGCCGCCCAGGTATGTCCGTTCTCCTGAAATTCGTCCTTTGGTGAAAATCGATGTTTGAAAAGTTAGTAAAAATCAAATTTTTTTTATGAAAAACGCAAATGTTAAGGGTTCTGACGTCTGGATATTATAAACGGGCACAAAAGACATAAATTCCGAAAAAAATTAGCCGCCCAGGTATGTCCGTTCTCCTGAAATTCGTCCTTTAGTGAAAATCGAAGTTTGAAAAGTTAGTAAAAATCAAATTTTTTTTATGAAAACCGCAAATGTTAAGGGTTCTGACGTCTGGATATTATAAAAGGGCATGAAAGACATAAATTCCAAAAAAATTTAGCCGCCCAGGTATGTCCGTTCTCCTGAAATTCGTCCTTTGGTGAAAATCGAAGTTTGAAAAGTTATTAAAAATCAAATTTTTTTTATGAAAAACGCAAATGTTAAGGGTTCTGACATCTGGATATTATAAAAGGGCACGAAAGACATAAATTCCAAAAAAAAATTAGCCGCCCATGTATTTCCGTTCTCCTGAAATTCGTCCTTTGGTGAAAATCGATGTTTGAAAAGTTAGTAAAAATCAAATTTTTTTTATGAAAAACGCAAATGTTAAGGGTTCTGACATCTGGATATTATAAAAGGGCATGAAAGACATAAATTCCAAAAAAATTTAGCCGCCCAGGTATGTCCGTTCTCCTGAAATTCGTCCTTTGGTGAAAATCGATGTTTGAAAAGTTAGTAAAAATCAAATTTTTTTTATGAAAAACGCAAATGTTAAGGGTTCTGACGTCTGGATATTATAAACGGGCACAAAAGACATAAATTCCGAAAAAAATTAGCCGCCCAGGTATGTCCGTTCTCCTGAAATTCGTCCTTTGGTGAAAATCGATGTTTGAAAAGTTAGTAAAAATCAAATTTTTTTTATGAAAAACGCAAATGTTAAGGGTTCTGACATCTGGATATTATAAACGGGCACAAAAGACATAAATTCCGAAAATAATTAGCCGCCCAGGTATGTCCGTTCTCCTGAAATTCGTCCTTTAGTGAAAATCGAAGTTTGAAAAGTTAGTAAAAATCAAATTTTTTTTATGAAAACCGCAAATGTTAAGGGTTCTGACGTCTGGATATTATAAAAGGGCATGAAAGACATAAATTCCAAAAAAATTTAGCCGCCCAGGTATGTCCGTTCTCCTGAAATTCGTCCTTTGGTGAAAATCGAAATTTGAAAAGTTAGTAAAAATCAAATTTTTTTATGAAAAACGCAAATGTTCAGGGTTCTGACATCTGGATATTATAAAAGGGCATGAAAGACATAAATTCCAAAAAAATTTAGCCGCCCAGGTATGTCCGTTCTCCTGAAATTCGTCCTTTAGTGAAAATCGAAGTTTGAAAAGTTAGTAAAAATCAAATTTTTTTTATGAAAACCGCAAATGTTAAGGGTTCTGACGTCTGGATATTATAAAAGGACATGAAAGACATAAATTCCAAAAAAATTTAGCCGCCCAGGTATGTCCGTTCTCCTGAAATTCGTCCTTTGGTGAAAATCGAAATTTGAAAAGTTAGTAAAAATCAATTTTTTTTATGAAAAACGCAAATGTTAAGGGTTCTGACATCTGGATATTATAAAAGGGCATGAAAGACATAAATTCCAAAAAAATTTAGCCGCCCAGGTATGTCCGTTCTCCTGAAATTCGTCCTTTGGTGAAAATCGATGTTTGAAAAGTTAGTAAAAATCAAATTTTTTTTATGAAAAACGCAAATGTTAAGGGTTCTGACGTCTGGATATTATAAACGGGCACAAAAGACATAAATTCCGAAAAAAATTAGCCGCCCAGGTATGTCCGTTCTCCTGAAATTCGTCCTTTAGTGAAAATCGAAGTTTGAAAAGTTAGTAAAAATCAAATTTTTTTTATGAAAACCGCAAATGTTAAGGGTTCTGACGTCTGGATATTATAAAAGGGCATGAAAGACATAAATTCCAAAAAAATTTAGCCGCCCAGGTATGTCCGTTCTCCTGAAATTCGTCCTTTGGTGAAAATCGAAGTTTGAAAAGTTATTAAAAATCAAATTTTTTTATGAAAAACGCAAATGTTAAGGGTTCTGACATCTGGATATTATAAAAGGGCACGAAAGACATAAATTCCAAAAAAAAAATTAGCCGCCCATGTATTTCCGTTCTCCAGGAATTCAAAAATTTCAATAAAAAAAAAATATTTACTTGAAAGTTAAAAAATTATAGTTTCTTTACATTTTTTATGACTTTTTTTTTGGTTTTTATAAAGAAAAATATAATAGTCTGCATGTTTCGATTTTTTTAGCTTAATTTGTTGAAAAATATGGCCAGGATTCCATTTGGAGTACCTATGTACTTCCAAGATTTTCATGTCTAACAGTACTCTGTTATCAAGTTAACATAGCTCTGTTAATGCAGGTGGTTTGTGTCTTGGGTTTTAAATTTCGAAATTTATCTTCACACACGTTTTGTTAGTGCCTATTTTACCCTTTGAGGGCGTTTTTGCATATTTCCGTCTTACACGTATATTTTTAGAAATTTTTTTCGAGTTTTTAGAGCATATTAACGGCTTTTGGGACATATTTTGATACTTTCTGAATTTTTTTTATAATGCTAACAAAAAATATGTTGGTCATTATTTTCGTTTTTATTTTTCGCCATCTAAATCTTTTATCTTGTTACGGACGTTAGCTTAAAAAAATTCGGTTTTGCTATTTGTGATAGACTCTGCGCCGAGTAGACGTTGAAGGAACATTGTCAATGCATAAAAGATTATTTAGATGTGACATCAACCATTTCTTTTTTTTTGAGAATCTAGGTCAATATTTTGTTGTTTATTGCTATAAAAATCATAAATAAAATTCTAGTCTTATTTATCTAAAATACAGTTCCAAAGTTTTAATTCTGATATCAGGATCTAATTTAAATTGAATTTAAATTTTTACGAGAGCATCCAAAAAACTAATTTCTCTTATTGACTTTATTGAAAATTTGTATGGCAATTTTGTTTTAACGTGCACTTCAAAAAAAAAAATTATTGTTTTTAATACGGCAGATATTCTTTGTTAATTTTTTTATTGTTTTCTTGTTTTGAATATTTTACTTTTGTCTTATTTTATTTAATTAAAAATATATTTTCATTTACAAATAAACCAATTTATTTTATTTTCAAGAGCATATTTTCAAGTTATTAGTGCATATTGAATGCGCATAAAACACTTTGTCTAGAGCATATTTCTGGTTTCCCTGGTTATAAGTATTAAGCTAAAATGGCATTATTGCTCAAAATTACAAATAAAAATTACATACACATATAAAGAGCAATATGAAGAAGTGGTAAACTATATGTTTCTGCATCCATAGCTCGCTAAAGTGCATCTAAATGTTCCAGATGCTAAAAACTAATCGCATAATAATCATCCTCGTCCAACTACAGGGAAAGACAATCTTTTATAAAAATTACAAGAAGCACTTAATTTTTCACACAAAATACATATAATATTAAATTTTTATCCAAAGCAAATATTGTTTTGTTATGGGATATTTTTTTCCATTTTGGTATTTTAGCAGCAATGCTACCAACTTTTCATGTAATATCCCATTTATTTCTAAATACAACTCTGTTAACGTTTCGAACGAGTTACGTAGTATGGTTAAGCATTCGATTCGGAAATTTCTTTCGAAAAATTTTACTTTTCGAATCGAAATACGCGGCAGCTCCCCGTTTTAAATCATATAGATATGACTAAGAAGCGTTTTTAGTTTTCGAAACTACGGCAGTTGCAGAGTCTCTGTTCTGTAGTTTTTTCCTTTTCTTCATTTTGACAACTTCTTCAAAAGTCGTGATAAAGCTAGTGACCGGTAGTTACTATTATGAAGTTTTGCACAGATTCCTTATTGTTTTTATGTGGTAAATCTTATTAATTTTATCAAGAAGAAAACCACATAAAATCAAGAAGAAATCTTATTATTCACAACTTTTTTTACTCAATTTTCGTTATTTTTGGCACCAAAAAAAAAAAAACCATAGAGAAAAACTTCTTGATTCTATTAGGTTTTCTTATTAATTGTAAACTATAGGAATTTCTTATTGATTTTATTAGGTTGCCTTCTTGATTTTTTTAAAAAGTTTTCTTCTTGATTTTATTAAGTTGCCTTATTGATTTTTTCAATAAGGTTTTCTTTTTGATTTTAGTAGGTTCCTATATGATTATGTGTAAAGCATCTTATTGATTTTTTTTAATAAGGAAATCTTCTTGATTTTATGAGGTGTCCTGTTATTTCATATCTATAAATAGACATAGAGACAATTTTTTTCATGATCTTTTTCATTTTTGTATAAGAATGTTTACACAATAATTTCAATGGTTATTCAGGCTGCTTGTTAGCATATTGGTTAGAGTGCTTGTCTATCAGGTAGAAGTTTGCTGGTTCAATACTTGGTGAGTAAGTTAGTTAAGAATATAACCTAATGTGTATGTATGTATGTATGTATGTATAAATAAATAACATCTACCACATACTACATACATACATACATACATACATACATACATACATACATACATACATACATACATACATACATACATACATACATACATACATACATACATACATACATACATACATATGTATATGATATAGAATTTGAATTAAAATTCATAAGTACAGAGAACAAAGACGCAATTCTTTTTTTATTTTTTATTGAAAAAATCAATAAGATAACCTCATAAAAACTACAAGATTTCTTCTTGATTTTTTCAAAAAGGTTTTCTCTATGAAATTAATAAGATTTCCTTATTGAAAAAAAAACCATAGAGATTTCTTATTAATTTTGTTCTATTTTGAGGTATATAGTAAAAAAGATACTCCAAAAAAGTCATGAAAATATAGAGTTTGCGATCCGGAAGTAGTTCTGGGTTACATGGTTTTCAATAACGAATATGCAAAGGGGGGACAGTAGAATAAATTTTTTTTTTTTTGGATTTCTTGAGAATCACATCTATACAAAGAACTTACTTAAGAATCACTTTTTATAGTACTATAGTGAAAAGCTCAAGCACCCTGCGAAGTATACCTTTTAAAACGAAAATGCATTTAGTTTTAACTTTTTATATTTTTTACAGTGTCATTCCCACTTAGAAATGTGTCAGGAGACTAGCTTTTTATTGGTTTTTTTCTCTTTGGAAAATTCTTCTATCATTCTCGTGTACATGTTTTTCGCTATTAACACATGCTGTCGTTTTTTATTGTTCTCATTGAACAGACACTAACCTAATAACACATCCACTATATTTTGTAAGTACGTACTTTTAGAATAGCCATAATACAGCAGGATGCAATATTGAACCGAAGATATTTGTTGCTTATCGTTGCAACAACGCGTTGTGAGTATAAATATGTATGGAATGCACAAATGCTGACTACACATCTGAAATTTCTTGTAATGTCATTTTGTGGTGTCATTTTCACATTATATTTTTTATAAGGAATGTAATGCCACAAAACGAAAAATATCGAAAATGACAAACCTTGCCTCTAGTACACACTATTGCGATGTCACAAAGTACCATAGTGCGTACTCGGCATAATGCTAGAAACAGAACTTGGTCAAACGACGAATATTTCGGTGCGAACTTTCGTCATAAAAAATAAAACACATTTGTGCATATGAAAATGAACACAACACCGCCATAGAACGGAGTTCGTCGTGTGTGCCGAACTCTGAGATAGGTTTATTTTTATTTTGTACGCCAACGAACGACGAAAAAACAATTTTCTCTCTCTCTCTTTGCATACACAATAACCAACTTTTTCAATTATGAGAGCAGAATTCGGTGAGTAAATTCTTCGTTATTGTGCTTCATACGACGAATTTACTCAGTGAATTTTTATCGACGAATTCGTCAACATGAACGAAATTCGTCGTTCGTCCCAATTGTGTTCCTAGCATAAGACGTTTTTTATTTCCACACCCTCTGAAGTAGCGACAATATTTGAAATTTATAAAATTATTATAAATTTAAATTATACCCCAGAGCAGGGAGAAGTTCAAATAAAATAAAAACTGTTAGAAGTATACATGATGAAATCTTTTAAAAGCTGGTAAAAATCTGTTTATTTTTTATAATTGGTTTTCCACACTTTTGCTCTTTTACTCATAGTTTATGAAAAAATTGACGTTAAACTTCCTTGAATTATTTATTATATGTATAAAATATATACGTTCTCTTCTTATATTCAACATAATGTTGTTATTTTTATGAAATATGTTTTGTTTGCGTGAATAAACAACAAAAGTGTAACGGCGTCAAACAGCATTACCCAGGTGGCCAATTAACGTCGTCAAAACATGAAACTACGCGTACTGGAAACTCACTATTGAACAAAGCCAAATTCAGTCGGTCGTTTTGAGTCGATCGTGGCAACGTTTTGTTGAAACCACATATCTTCCAAATGATAATCTTCAATACCAGGGTATACACAAAGTGGAGCTATGAAATAAGGCCCTTAGATATAACGCTCAAATAAGAAAATGAAATGAGGCCCAATAAAATTAAGGAATTTTTAATTTGGCTTTGTTGCATTTTTTAAGCTTTATTTCCAGCCTGTTTATGTAAGACGTTGACGATGGTAATCTTGCCATTTCTGTAATAGATTAAAGAAAACATGTACATATATCCTTTAATCTATTACAAAAGCGCCAAGTATTCTAACCTCAAAGTCTTACACAAACATCCTGTTCTTAATTTTGAGTTTGTTTGAGCTTTATTTCATCTTCAGTTTGGTTTCTTTAAGCTTTTCTGATTTCATTTACAGTGAGTTTTTTCATAAATTTTCTATTGGGGCTAGTTTAATTTTTTTTGTGGGTTATTCCACTGGCGCTTATTTCATTTCTTATTTAGTAGTTCTTTCTTGGGTTTTATTTCATAGTGCCATACAAAGTTTGTTATAATACGTACAAAGTACTGCGAATTGACGGTGCCGGTTCTTCGGATTATTCATCGCACTTTCACTAACAGAAGCGATATTTTTGGAGGGGCGCAGATCGTCATAATGCACACGCCTGACGTCTATAGCGCTTTCAGTCTCTTAGATTTTTTTTCCATTTCTAAAAACTTTTAGGTCGATTATGACGACAATAGTTACCCGTAATGCTCGAGAAATAGCCACAACTTATGAACCATCTCTTTTGTGGTAAGTTTAGGCTATTTTTCGGTTGCTAAGCCTTCCATATTCGTAAATGGCAAAGCTTTCACCAAATAAATGTCTTTTCAGATGTGTACTAAAACTTTTGCTTAAAAAAGTAGCTAACATAACATATAAAACGTTTTTGTTCTAAAATTATGCTTAAAGTCGATGATAAATATTAAGGGTAAAATTTAAATTTTTTCTTGCCATCTATAATTAAACACTTGGTTGTTGTCATTTGGTTAATCAAATTCAAATTTCTAACAGTTTCCTATATCCATATTTTGATCACATATTGCAAGTGTACAATTTATGTGTATACCCAGATACGATACACATTCCACACTCCCTTCTATGAGAAGGGAGAAGAGAAGGAGTAACATCCCTGCAGGAGAATAGGTGTCAATTGTCTAAAAGCTACTAGTATAATTACTAGAACAGCAAGAACTAGTGCGAAAAGGGTTAAAGTTGTTGTTTAAAATTACTAGTTCTGATGAGTACTAGTATATAAAGTAGTTCCAAGGCACCACATTGCAAAATAAATTTTGACTGTCTAACAGAGCACTTGCACTGTACGAAAATTTTTATTATACAATTAATAAAGTTTTAGGTTCACCTATAAATAATTATAATCAAATAATTACAATTAACATTTTGTATTTTTGAATTTTGATAAATAATTGCGAATTTTAACTAGAAGTTGTCACTGGCCACCAAAGGAATAAAACCACCAATTTTATAGAATTTTTCTTTGCAAAAGAACTGGTAATTAACTAGTCCTAAACTAGTACAAATGGCACTAGTAATTTTCTAAACACACTCAATGCTAATTTGAGTATTAACATATTATAGGAAAGTTTACGGTTGGGAACTCCGGTGGTGGCTTCTGTACGAGTAAAATACCAGTTGGACACTAGTTCGATCTCCTGCAGGGATGTTTTGTTTTGTTTTTTTACCAAAGCAAAAGCAAAATCCATTAATTTGAGGGCTTCATGAATATCTGGCGAAAGAAGCAAGAGCAGAAGGACTGCTCCCCAATGACAACGCGTATAAAAAATATATGAGTATGGAATGGAGCGAGCAGGCCTTCTAAATCAAAAAGAAGGCATCCTTGCTCCTTCTAGTTCCCGCTGAATATGTATATATCTATCTATTTATGTATGTACTCGTTTGCAAACATATGTAGACACATATCGCACACATTTTAAATTTTTCTGAGAATTTCAAATGAAAAGTTTTTTGTATATTTGATTGTTGTAAATTGTGAATGGTCGATTTTTCAATATCGAACACTCTGTAAAAACGAAGATAATTAAACTTCAAAGTTTTTTTCTCTTGCATTATTTGTCACGTAATTTCATACAAGAAATTCAAAATAACACATTTCTAAAGCAACTCTCATCACTGCTCTATTCTTCGATACTTCTGTTGAAATCTATGAACAAGTTCAAAGCAAAACATAATTTTAGTCGTGGAGTATCAGTGATGAAGAAAGCTACAAATGAGCTTTAGAAACACTTAAGGGAAATGTTTACTAGTTTTCTTCTTCTTCTTTTTTTCAATATTTTGCGTTCCACTTTATGTGGTTTTTTTCATGCTGTTGAAAACTATTGAAATGAAGACAGTGGTAAAAGTTCAACCAACCAAACCATATTAAATCAGCCATAGAGCAACATTTGCACTGTTTGCAGGCAACAATAGATATATAGAAGTAGAAAAGAAAAAAAAAAACTAAATGAAAAGTTGCCACAAATTGTGGTTATACAGAGAAACAGAAAAGCAAATAAAAGACTTAAGAACAACTGAGAATAGAGTTGACACTCTAACTGTCCTGTCGTCCACATAAATTCTGTTACTGTTTGTTGAATTTCTAGAAAGTAAAAAATGTAAAACAATACTGGGAATTACACAAGAAAGACAGATGAAGTTATAAAAATGTAATGTAAAAATATAATATCAGATACTTTCTGTTTTCATATTCATTTATACTTTTATTTATAAACTCTAAAGCTATTCAGTGCATAAATTTCTAATAAATTTTGTTACCTGACAAACCAAGAGAGATATTTATTGTTCACAAATCACAAATAAGATTTTTCTAAGCCTTAAAGCCAAGGCAAAGTTAGTTCTATTAGTCTACTTGTGTTGGCTTTACGCGAATATAATAAGATTAGAATCCTTTTATTTTAAAGAAATTTCTTTATAAAGTATTTTTTTCGAAGATTTTTTCCATTTTAAGAATGCTATGTTATATATACAAGCAATTGTGCTGTATACATAAGGCATTTTATCAAATAAAAGTGCAATAAATATTATTTTTTTTCGAGAACAAACACATTAAAGGTATTCATTTCAGTTTTTTTCTGTTGGAAAAATGGAAAAATGTAATTTTTTTTACAAAAAACACAGGAAAACAAATTCACCAAAAGTTGAAATTTTAAATTCAACTTTTGGTGGAATTTTTTTTCCTGTGTTTGTTGTAAAAAAATTACATTTTTCCATTTTTCCTACAGAAAAAAACTGAAATGAATACCTTTATTGTAATAAAAGTTGAAAAACTTAACTTTTATTTCATATTTTCTTCAAATAAAATAAGTATGTAACAAATGTTTTGCGAGTTCTGTTCCAGCAACTAATTTCCTTGTAATATGAAAATATCTCTTTAATATTTTTCAAATTGTATTAACAAACATAAAATCTACTCATCTCACTTAATATGGCTTTATGCACTGAAATCTTCCCTTCAATATTTGCTTGGAACTATGAAGTAAATTTCTTTCAATTGTTTCTAAAATCCAATTATTAAAAACAAAGAAACATTTTCAATGCAGCTTAATGTTCATTAAAGCAACCTCAAGAATAATCACAAGTACATTTATTTTATTAATTATTCTGTAACATTAAGTGTAATCACACATATTCCAGCATAAGCACTAACACACACGCACACACATCTACACATACACACATGCATGCACACATTAAATGCAACTCTTTTAACCCATTTACCTTAATGAACTTCCCTAGAAAATTTATAAGGTTTTCAATTTACTATATACGTATGTATTATCTTGCTTTCAATATTTTAACTTTATAATAGAAAAGAATATGGAAAATTAAGTACTATGGTTTTTGTAAAGAAAATCTTTTAGATTCTACTTCCTCATATTTTCCTTTATTTCCTTTTTTTTTTGTTTTGTGTTCGTTGCATGCACAGAAAACAAAGTTATGCCTGAATGTGGTAATCTTTAAGTATGTATGTATATATGTATGTATGTGTGTGTGTGTATATGAGTGTTCGTGTTGATGTACGTGTAAGTGGAAGTTGCTGTCAAACATCTTTTTATGTTTATGCTTAATAAACTGTGCCATATGAAAGTAAATAAAGTATGAAGTACAAAACTTAAGAAGAGTAGAAACCACACTAATACTTGCAACATTGCACAACACATGTACACACTAACATACACTCATACATATAGGAATATTTACACAACACAGCCCTGCAGGAACCCTCTAGTCAGCTAAGAATCATATAACTCTATGTCAATGCCCTTTACTCTGGCGACAATTGCACTAGTTAAAATTTTAAAATTTCATATGTAGTTTTTGAATTTCAAAGGGAGTTTTTCGATTTCAAATAGGATTTTTGAGTTTTAATTGATAGTTTTTCAATTTCAATTGATATTTTTTTTTAGTTTCGAATGAATACTTTTAATTTCAATTAATATGTTTTAAGCTACAATTGAAAAAGCTATATATTTCAAAAATATTTCTGTCTAAATATTTTGAAAATAATTTATTTAATTTTCAATAAAAAAATAATCCTCCTTATTGCGAATAGCGTCGTCGAAGTCACATCAAGACTGCAGTAAAAATTGTCACTTGTCTACTCTTTGTCGACAATAATTGACTACTATTAATATGCTACATTAATTTACAAAGCCTTAGAGATTAGTAACAGATTTCCAATAAGAGCCAAGAGTAAACAAGTGACAATATATACTGTCGACTTGATGTGACGTCAACGACGCCATTCACAATAAGGGAAAATATTAAACAAATATATACGTATGTGTTTGAGTTTGTTGCCCCAACCCTTACAAAATTGTAGACGAAGGTCACTAAAATGTACCCACGATGTCACTAATAAATCACTACAACTTCACTATTCGTATTTCCTGTAGGGAAGCTTGAGGTTAAGTACCTTCGAGTCACCACTTTGTCGACTGTTTCAGAGATATTTTGGTGATATTGTGAACGGATCGTCGACACATTAAATTTACTTTTTATGAATAGAGAACATTTCGTCTCGATATATATATATATATACATATATATATATATATACATGTATATACACAGACGGGTCGATTTAAAATTCGCTCAAATTACAATGAAAATCGTATTCAAAGGATCAAAATAAGAAACTTTGCCGAAAGAACCATACCTCTAAAATGTATTTTGATGTCCCAACTTTTGATCCGAATGATCAAATTTTGAAAAATCTCACGTTGACCTATTTAGAGTTCCTCAATCGAGTCAAAATGTAATACCGACCCCCACAAATTTTGAAGGGCCGACCCACCTATGCCAGTGGCACACCCCCTGGAACCACCCCTGGGGGGTTCCCAATGCAAACATTAAAAAAAATCAAAATTTTGGTGCGTATGAGTGATACTGATGAAAAATAATATACTACTCATACGTATTTGTTACACTTTACCAAAAAATGAAAAAGGGAATATAATATACATATACTAGAGTTCGACCGATTAATCGGCTTCGGCCAAAAATTGGTAATCGGCCAACATTCGGCCTATGGCAAAAAACGGCCGATTAGCCGAAGCCGAATATTTTTCATTCCAAGCTTGCAAAATAAAATAATGTATGGTCGTTGCTCGCCGACAGTTTCTATTGTCTTTAACGTTTTGAAAGGGTTGCTTTGAAATACAAGCCTGTTGCTTTCTATTTTCTTTTACTTGGACGTTCTTGTGAGTGATCATATGAAAAAGCAATCTAGAAATTGCAAAATAGTTTTATTTTTCTTGTTATGTATCCAATATATATTACAGCTATTTCAGTGATCTCAAAAAAGCAAACTTTTTTCTTAATTCATATAAAACGTAAGTATCATTTTTAAAATTTAAAACATTCGGCTTCGGCTTCGGTTTTGGCCGAAGTTTAGGATTTTAGCCGAAGTTCGGCTTCGGCTTCGGCAAAAAAAAAAATGCCTTCGGTCGATCTCTAACATATACCCTTTTCCATTTTTGACTACGATTCGAATTGCTGTTTATCAATGTTGTTTGATGATAGCAAAGAAAAGCGAGACAGTGCTATAAAGAAAATTCTAATTTTTAAAATTTCACTCGATTGAGGTACTCTAAATGGGTCAAAGTGAGATTTTTAAAAATTTGACTCTTCGGATCAAAAGTTGGGACATCAAAATACATTTCAGAGTTATGGTTCTTTCAGAAAAAGTTTCTTATTTTTATTCCTAGAATACGATTTTCCTTGTAATTTGAGCGATTTTTTGCTTCCATACAAATCGACCCGTCCTAATATATATATATTTATATATATAAATGTAATGTAAATATATAAATGTAATACGAGTATTGTACCATAACTGCCAAAAAAGCTTTAGCGACATAATTTTTGAACTTAATCTTTTTTAGCAAAATCGATCATTTGCGATCGCAAAAAAGCGAGTTCTAAAAATGTGTCTCGATATTATGGTCCCATAAGAACTACCTAGTCAATGGTACCAGCAAAAGTCAGTAGTCGATTTCAAATGACACGCTCAAGTTAAATGTCTGCAGCAAAAATCATTGTCTGTTGTAAAATTCGTCAGTCGTACTGGTAACACAGTCAATAGTAAGTCTACTATAGACACTTCCTACACGGATTCCACCGCAAACGTCTTAACATTTATGATGCACAAGTATTTAAGGTGTGAAATGAATATTAAATTTATACAGAACCCATTTGCCACGACACAAGTTTATGTGTGGGTGTGTTTTCTTACTCAAATGAAGTAGAAAGTAAAAAATAAAAATTTTGCTCTATAGAAAATTATAATGCCTCAAAATGATGTTATTAAAGTGCGTTTGAGTATCTCTAAGTATTTGTGTATGTGTAACCAGCAACTTTGTTTTATATTTTATTTATATTACAAGTGTTGGCATTTTATAACGAAAGTTTTTTTTTTTGCATACACAGTGTTGGCTATAAAATGTTTATTCGCCAGTTTGAAAAGCTTCTTTACTTATAAAATAATACAAAAAATATACAAAATCTGTCTGATATAACATTTACATATCAGTAGGTCAATCATTGTGTTATTTAGAAAAAGTTATAAATATGTTTCATTAATTTTTGTAATAATTCCGGACTTATACATTCAAAATATTTATGATTTGTAAACAGGTTTATAAATCGAATTTCCATATACATATATAAATTTTGCTTAAAAAACTTTAATAAACTAAAAAAGTTTACGTCCGACACTGGTCGGGCCTAGTTATTATATTTATACTTACTGTTAGTTCATTTTTGAAGATACAATAAATAATTATAAGTAATAAAAAAATATTAAGACAGTATATATCATTTTTAGTTCAATCATTAGATTTATTAGAATAAAATATGTTTTTATTTTTCTTGAATAATAATTATAAAAATATTAGAAAGAAATTTTGAAAAATAAAAAAGAATTTTAATCGAAAGTAAGCATATAGACTAGCTAAATCAATATTGTAATATTGTAATAATTGCTAAAGAAAGTTCTGTTTCTAGTAACGTAACGTCCCAGCGGGAAAGTGGTAATAATTACATAAATAATGGCAGAAATAATATATTATTTTTTATTATTTTTACAATGCATTCCGTTAGAAACGAGAGGGTAATTTCATGAAACACAAAAATTTCACATTAATTACCACGTGCATTACCACATCTGCAGAAGAAGGAATGTATTATTTTTGCTTGTGACGAGTGTGTGTGTTTTTCTTATAATTTGTTAGAAAAAGGAGAAATCTGTTATTTCTTGCTGCTTTCCAAGTTTGTTATTTAAAAAAAGCAATGTGAGTCCGATCACAGGGGAGATGTGTAAACATCTAAAAATGAAAAAAAAATTTAAGTTGGAAGTACTTATGCATTTAGTATATTTTTTGTAAATTAATCAATTAAAACTATCAAAACTTTCAATATTGTAAATACATAGGAATGTGCTGGTTTTTGTTTGTTTTATTTAACTTATTTGGTTAGTAAATGGGCACACTGCAGTATATCGTCGGTTGGTTTCTGGTTTGCGGCACAGTATATTCAAAACGCATTACGTCTGCAGCAAACCAGAAACCAACCGACGATATATGTATTGCTTTAAAAATTGCAGTAAACAGTAAATTTACTGATTACTGAAAAAATTCAGTAAAATTTTTACTGATAATGAAATTTAATTTGCATTGCCAGTAAAATCGTAGGGTCGTTTTCATAATAAAATTGTAGCAAGTGGCAAAGTTTTTTTTATTTAAATTTTTTAATTTTTGTATGAAAAAAATTTAGCCACTTGGTAGAACTTCATTATGAATGCGGGCATTATTGATTACTGAAAATTCAATGCACCTCATCATATAATAAATCATTTATGCACTTTATAAAAATTGTAGAAAACAATTTTAGTAATTAGTAAAAATTTACTGGTTAAAAAATTATTTTTACTGAAATTTTAGTAGTACTGCAAAGTGCCCATCTATGGTAAATGCCTTTACTTTTACTTTTTAATTTAAACAAACAAAAACCAGCAAATTCCTATGTATTTCCAATATTTTAAATACCCAGTTGGCCACGTCTTTAAGACATCTTTGACGACGAGACAATGAATGGTAAGTCGTAGCAGACATATTGACGACAGCCCCATACAAATCGTCGACAAATGGCGCCGAGGTCACACAAGACGAGATGGGCGACAATGTCGCTCAGATTGTCGTCAACACTGCTTTATTTAAGACATAACTTATATGACACTGTCGCTCAGATTGTCCTCAACAAAGCACAGTGGCGTGAATTAAAAAAAAAGTGGTAAAAAGTCCGCAACTTTTGAACTAGTTAACCGATTTCGATGAAACCAACTGTTTTGGAAAGTACAAGTGTTGAAATTTTTAGAAAGCATATTTTGAGGCACCCTGTTGTAAGACAGGGTAGCTCCAAACAGCCTCAAAGTGGGAAAGTGCGGGTATCGAAATTCTTTCGGAGCTTGTAACTTTTGTAAATAGGGACCGATTTCAATAATTTTTTCAGCGGGACAATCTACGTTAAGAAATAAAAATAAAACATGCTAAGAGTACCATTTTATCTCTTTCAGTTTCAAAGTTATTTGACTTGAAAAATTTATTTTTTAATTTTTGGCCCTGACTTTTTTTATTCGTTAGTACATAACTTCTTTATTACTTGGCAAAAATCAGTATGTTTTAATGTTTTTGAAAGAAAACTTCATTACAATTCATATAAAAAAAAATATCTCAAAAATTGTAGCAAGGAATAATTTTGCAATTTGGATTTTTAAAAATTATGAAAAAATTTGGTATATTTTGTGAAAAAAGTATTCTTAATTTTTTTGGAATATTTTAAAAAATTATTAAGTATTTGATAAAAACTTTGATTGTATCTGAGAAAGGAGACATTGAGAAAGGCTGTGAAATAAATTTTGGAGATTCTTGTTGGTGCACCCTACATTCAGCATTGGTCGAAAACTAGCAATTTTTTTTCAAAAAATCCGATTTTCGGATGTGGCAAAAAAATTGCACGGTCGTTTTTGTAAATTTTTTGGTTTTTTATAATAAATAATTTTGTTGTAAGTAATCTGTAAGAAACTCTTGACATCCTACACATAAATGTAGGCAGGAGAGGAGATTTTCTAAAAATTCTAAAATTTTTCTAACACAATTTTTCCCAATAAGAAAAAAGTATTATTAAATTATAAATTGGGAATCATTTTAATTTTTATCAATAGTATACATTTAGCTTTGCAAACTGGAAAAAAATTATTCTCCTACCATCAATACTTTTTGAAATATTCGAAATCCAATTTTGATTAAAAATTTTAATTTTCTACATTTTTTATTTTTTTCTAAATTATTGATCTTATTTTCTTTACTGCAAATGTTTCTTAATTTTTTCTATGTTATTACAATAGTAGATATAATTGTCTATTCAACGGTATATAATATGTACTCCTTTGCCATTATATGAGTCTTAAAATGTATACACAAATATAACACATCAGGCAACAATTTACGTGTTTTATCTGATACTCAAACAAACCCACATTTTTATGAACTCTTGAAGCTGTTATTAAATACTTTCTTTACTTAAATACAATAAAATATAAGAATTTATATACACACAGTATATTTACATACTCACAAGGACAAAGGTACCTGCGCGCACATCTCCAATATGGGTATGGTTTTACCTGATATTTGTATCGGTTTTGTATTCGTAGCTTGTAAAATAGCTACATATTTAAGCTGCGATGCATTTAATGTCATTATTTCAGTTATAGCTATCATGGAGATAACAATTAAAAATAAATCGCTCTCCAAATTAATGTGGGAAAATCTCACTGATGGTAGTACTCGGTTGGACAAGGTAGACCAAATGATGTACATAGTATCTACTACATATGGTTTATCTGTAAACACCGATTTATCGAAAAAACTTGAAATTTTTTTTAAATTATATGAAAAGAAGATACGTGAATGCAATAAATCAATTTCTAAATTTCAGAATAAAAATCTGGATTGGTTAGATATGGGACTATCTACGGAAATATACCCAAAGAAGTTTGGTCGGCCAAATAAAGATTACGATAACGTTCAACGCAGGAGCAAAAGTATTAAACAAGAAGACTTGATAAATATGTATTCGGAAAATGAAATCAAAAATACATTCAAATTGATTTTAGCGAAGACTCAACTTAAAGAAGTAGGCAAAATCGTAGATGTGCTACCAGTTGCGTCTCCAAAAAGATTAAGACGGATGGTGGAAAGCATTCCAACGCCAAAATATAGTAAACATTTTACGGTGGAAGATGCACTAGCACTCATTCTTAATTTGGGCCTTTCAAGAAATAAATACGATATCTTAAGGAAGGTGCTTAAAGAAAAAAGTGGGCCTTTGCCATCAAGTACATTGTTGTTAAAAAGAAAATCGGAAATTTTGCCACATCCGATAACAGTGGATAGCCGAAGTGCAGTCATTAGTTTGTCAGACCTTCTTCATAATACAGCATCAAGACTCATCGCTACTTTTGACGAAAGAGACTTAGATACATGTAATAATTCTGAACTAACACTAATATACAAATGGGGATGTGATGGATCATCTGGATTTTCAGAATATAGACAGCCCAGTGCATACGATAATGTCTTTTCCAAAGTTTTAATGGCATCGTTAGTGCCATTAAGGCTTTGACTACATAATGAAATGCCTTCAACAAGTAAAAATGCATTTAAAGATATGTGGGTAAATACTACTCCAGGCTCAAAGTTTTTATGCCGACCAATACGTTTTTAATACATCAAGGAAAACAAAGAAACAACTCAAAATCTGGTTGATGGTATAAAACATGAAATTTCTAATATGGAACCCATTGACGTTCATATATTAGGACGAGTAATAACAGTATCTTTTAGACCTTATTTAACAATGATAGATGGAAAAGTTGCAAATGCAATAACCGATACAAAATCTTATTTGATTTGTAATATATGCGGAAAGAAAAATTTCGATTTTGAGGACATTGAGAATTATACTCCAACTAATGAAGATGCCCGTAAGCTTGGAATATCACCACTTCGTGCTCGGATTCGATTCATGAAGTACATTTTACATCTTTCTTACGACAATAAATATCGCAGTGTACCAGAACTTCAGAACGTTCCAGTTGCGAATAATTCTGCTTTAAAACAGATACGGTTGGAAGAAAAGAAAAGAATTCAAGATGAGTTTATGAATCGTGGCTTAATCATTGACAAACCTTTATATGGCTATGGAAACTCCAATAATGGCAACACTGCCAGGCGATTTTTTGATGACCCTGAAACCACATCTTCTATAACTGGTATTAGCTTTAATCTCATTAGACGTTTCAAAATAATACTGGCCGTCATAAATAGCAAAAAGTTAATTAATAAGGACAAATTTGAAAAATATGCAAAAGACACTCTGATTCTAATAAATAAATTATATCCATGGAAATCAATAACTCCAACCATACATAAAGTGCTAGCACATACAAAAGAAATAATAGAAAACAACATTCTTCCTCTGGGGGAACTAACCGAAGAAGCACAGGAAGCTAGAAATAGAGATGTTAAGCAATATCGACTTTTCAATACACGTAAATGCTCTAGAGTTGCTCAAAATAATGATTTAATGCATCATTTGCTATTGTCTTCAGATCCAGTCCTACAAGGCATAAGAATTAAATGGTTGCCAAAAATAAGTATTGAAATCGAGAAGGACGATCCCGAAGCAAAGGAAATTAATAGCTTGCTAGGCCATGATGTGTCAGATTATTTTAAAACAAATTCTTGAAGTAAAACCCAAATATAAATTAAAAACAACATATGTATGTATCCATGCACTTAGATACGAGTAATAAAGAAAATGAAACTGAACTTACTAAATATATTTTTAATACAATTATCAGAATCAAAACGAGAAATTTAGTTGTAAGTTTTCATACTCATACATACATATGTACATTATACATATATCTCTTGATACATACATACATAAGTATTTATATTCATACAAACAAATATCTGATATCATGGCAAAAAGTCTCTGGAATTCTCTGTCAAATTATACTCAAAACTTAGGCAATTTATATGCGTAGGAGCTACATAAAAAATGTTCGTAATTTAATGTTCTAATGTTAAATTAACTACTAATTTTTTTTAAATAAATAGATAACTCAATCTATTTGTACTTGTAGGTATATAAATATACTTATATTTATGTATATAAATTCTTATATTTTACTGTATTTAAGTAAAGAAAGTATTTAATAACAGCTTCAAGAGTTCATAAAAAATGTGGGTTTGTTTGAGTATCAGATAAAACACGTAAATTGTTACCTGAGGTGTTATATTTGTGTATACATTTTAAGACTGATATAATGGCAAAGGAATACATATTATATACCGTTGAATAGACAATTATATCTACTATTGTAATAACATAGAAAAAATTAAGAAACATTTGCAGTAAAGAAAATAAGATCAATAATTTAGAAAAAAATAAAAAATGTAGAAAATTAATTTTTTAATCAAAATTGGATTTCGAATATTTCAAAAAGTATTGATGGTAGGAGAATAATTTTTTTCCAGTTTGCAAAGCTAAATGTATACTATTGATGAAAATTAAAATGATTCCCAATTTATAATTTAATAATACTTTTTTCTTATTGGGAAAAATTGTGTTAGAAAAATTTTAGAATTTTTAGAAAATCTCCTCTCCTGCCTACATTTATGTGTAGGATGTCAAGAGTTTCTTACAGATTACTTACAACAAAATTATTTATTATAAAAAACCAAAAAATTTACAAAAACGACCGTGCAATTTTTTGCCACATCCGAAAATCGGATTTTTTGAAAAAAAATTGCTAGTTTTCGACCAATGCTGAATGTAGGGTGCACCAACAAGAATCTCCAAAATTTATTTCACAGCCTTTCTCAATGTCTTCTTTCTCAGATACAATCAAAGTTTTTATCAAATACTTAATAATTTTTTAAAATATTCCAAAAAAATTAAGAATACTTTTTTCACAAAATATACCAAATTTTTTCATAATTTTTAAAAATCCAAATTGCAAAATTATTCCTTGCTACAATTTTTGAGATATCAAAAAAAATTTTTTTTTATATGAATTGTAATGAAGTTTTCTTTCAAAAACATTAAAACATACTGATTTTTGCCAAGTAATAAAGAAGTTATGTACTAACGAATAAAAAAAGTCAGGGCCAAAAATTAAAAAATAAATTTTTCAAGTCAAATAACTTTGAAACTGAAAGAGATAAAATGGTACTCTTAGCATGTTTTATTTTTATTTCTTAACGTAGATTGTCCCGCTGAAAAAATTATTGAAATCGGTCCCTATTTACAAAAGTTACAAGCTCCGAAAGAATTTCGATACCCGCACTTTCCCACTTTGAGGCTGTTTGGAGCTACCCTGTCTTACAACAGGGTGCCTCAAAATATGCTTTCTAAAAATTTCAACACTTGTACTTTCCAAAACAGTTGGTTTCATCGAAATCGGTTAACTAGTTCAAAAGTTGCGGACTTTTTACCACTTTTTTTTTAATTCACGCCACTGTGCAAAGTCTTATTGAAGACAAAACGTTGGATATTGCGCTCAGATAGTCATGAACGACGATTTCCTTTAAAGTAAAGCCACAAAATATAAAAAAAATTCACATAATCTGTGCTTATAATAATAAATTACTTGAATTTTCTGAAGATACATACATATACCTATATGATTAATGCTTTTTTGGCATTGTCACATATTTATAAAAAAAAAACAAACTCATGTTTATTTACTTTATAGTGTTTTCACACTGAATTGGTTTTAATAAAAGTTGGTTTTAATGGTAAAACCAACTGTTAAAACCTGGTTTTACCATATAAATTGTTTTTGTTTAATCCAACTTAAAACCATTTCTGAATTGGTTTTATTTTGGTTTTATGAAATGCAACCCTGTTTTCGCTGTGGTAAATTCAGTGCTGCCAAGTTAAAATGACCGGAAGCAGCTGATAATGTTTATGCCAGTGAATAACAAGAGATGTCGCTTGCAAGATTTTCAACTTCAAAATGGATGCAGCAGCAACAATAAGTAAACAATTAAGGAAAAATAAGAGTTTTTTGGAAGGAAAACAACAAAAATATTTTCATTGACCTCTGGTAAGTGAAAATAAACGATATGACTGACATCGATCCACCGATAAAAAAGTTTTATTTTGTGATTTATTTGTGAATTTTTTATATACAATAACTTGATTTCCAAGCACTTCTTTACTTTGTATTACTAGTGCCATAATTTTAAAATATTAACTTACAAAATATACAATAATTTCCATTTTAGAGCGCATTGTAAAGTTTCTTAGTTTTTCATACAAACAAAAACAGTTGTACAGTTTGTCAAATAAGTGTTATAACAAGCAAAAAAAAAATACAACAACAAACACACGCATTTCTGCAAGAGATCTATTTTATTTTGAGCAAAGTTATTAGACAGTCTGTGAGTTAAAACCTGAATTTAAAAAACTTGCAGTGTGAATGCAAAATCAGCTGTTTATGGTTTTAACGTTAAAATCAGGTTTTAACTTGCAGTGTGAAAACACTATTAGATAAAATTTACTTAACTTTTGCTAAATATCTGAATATTTAATTCTGAAGAGACAGGCACAATACAATTCTTTAAATTTTTTGTATATTGAATTTTTTAATTAACTGAAAAAGGTCGTTTTTAGAGATTTTTAATAGTTATTAAATATCAGTTTTTGAATAAGTTCATCATATGGAATCCAGTCTTCCAAATCACTTTGATACAAACTTAAAGCAGATATCACGGAATGACAAGTTTCAACTTTTAGCCCGTTAGTTAATTTATTTTCTTATGATGCCATTTTAGAAAAATAACCGCTTATTATGCAGCAAACTAAATATATATGAAGCATATTTAAACAACTTTGGATATAAATTTTCATCCAAGCAATTTGAGAAATTTATAGAATTCATTTCTCTTACGCATTAAAATAATTCATTACTTCCCTAGGACATGTTCTGTGTTAATAGTAATGAATTCTGCAATGAAAATTATACATGTTGTGCATTACCTTCTCTTTTATTATCCATGTGTGAAAAACTACACATGAGCGGAAGCAAACTTTTTCGAGAGTGAGATGAGGCTTAAAACATCCAACATTGTTGATCGCAGAATTTTTGTAATAACAGATTTTAGTATACAAGTTTATTTAACTGCTTAACGTTAGTTAGTTTAACCAATTTTACTCAATAAAATTTTAAGATGCAAGTTTATTTAACTGCTTCACATTGGTTAGTTTAACTAATTTTACTCGTTCATCTATGGTGAGTTTGTCTAAAAGCTTTATAGTGTTTTAAAATTGTATTAAGTTTTGCAAAACATTTTTCATGATACAATTTTAACTTAATTTTTATACCCTTTACCAACAAAAATGGTAAAAGGGTATATATAGGTTTGTCATTCCGTTTGTAATTTCTATAATATCAATAAGCGACCCATATAATATATATATTCTGGATCCTTATGCATAGGGAAGACGAATAAGCGATGTCCGTCTGTCCGTCTGTCCGTCTGTCCGTCTGTCCGTCTGTCCGTCTGTCCGTCTGTCCGTCTGTCCGTCTGTCCGTCTGTCCGTCTGTCCGTCTGTCTGTACGTGAAATCGGTTTTCCGAAGCTCCCAGAAGAGCTAGAGACTTCGTTCTTGGACTGGTGTGTCAGAAATTTTCCAAAATAGATTGGTATTGAAATTCAGCAAAATCGGGCAGACGATTGCAGAGCTGGAAAACTTAAACTTCATTTTGCCATATAAAAGTAACTCCCGAAAACAAATTTTTATTTTTTTTTTAATAAATGTACATATTTTACACTTCAGTACGACTAAAATTGGAATTTTAAATTAACAAAATACAAAAAAATTAAAAAGACGTTTCCAGGGTTGGAAAACTTTAACTTTTTGTGTTATGTAAAATTAACTATGTCTAAAACTATATTAGTATTTTCTCGAGAACCGTAAGAGCTACAGACCTGAAATTTGGACACAGTGTGTAGACCTTTGGCCGCTACAACAACAAATACATGATAATTGGAAATTAAAGGGTGTTCCAAAACGAGCAACGAAAAATTTTAAAATCCCATGTAGTATATATACAATTGTATGTATATACACTTGAAATTGGTAAGGTTAGTGTATTTTTATACAGACTACAAATATTAACACAAAAATTAAAAAAAAATTTAAATTAAAGGGGGTTCCATCAGTTAATGCAATTTTGACTATGTAATTTTGACAATTTGCTGTATCTTGGAAACCGTAAGAGCAAAACTCTTGAAATTTTCAAAAACGGTAAAACTGAAAAAATAAAAAATTATAAAATCGCCAAACCGAAAAAAATCGCCAAAAACAAGAAAAAATCGCCAAAACGAAAAAAGCACCAAATTAAAAAAAAATTCTAAGACTAAAATAAATCGCAAAAAAAAAACGGAAATATTGCTAAAATGAAAACAAAAATCGCCAAAATGAAAGAAAATCGCCAAAATGAAAATCGCCATAATGAAAAAAATCACGAAAACGAAAAAAACCCTAAAAAACAGAAAAAAATCGCCAAAATGAAAAAAAGCCAAAAACAGAAAAAAAATCGCCAAAACGAAAAAAAGCACCAAATTAAAAAAAAAATATAAAACGAAAAAAAAACCTAAAAAACAGAAAAAAAATCGCCAAAATGAAAAAAAATCCCCAAAACGAAAAAAAACCTAAAAAACAGAAAAAATCGCCAAAATGAAAAAAAAATCGCCAAATATGAAAAAAAATCACCAAAACGAAAAAAAACCTTAAAATACAGAAAAAAATCGTCAAAATGAAAAAAAATCGCCAAACCGAAAAAAACCCTAAAAAACAGAAAAAATCGCCAAAATGAAAAAAATCGCCAAAAAAAGAAAAAACGTAAATAACAGAAAAAAATCGCCAAACCGAAAAAAATCGCCAAAAACAAGAAAAAATCGCCAAAACGAAAAAAAGCACCAAATTAAAAAAAAATTCTAAGACTAAAATAAATCGCAAAAAAAAACGGAAATATTGCTAAAATGAAAACAAAAATCGCCGAAATGAAAGAAAATCGCCAAAATGAAAAAAAATCGCCAAAATGAAAATAATCACTAAAACGAAAAAAAAACCTAAAAACAGAAAAAAATCGCCAAAATGATAAAAAAAATCGCCAAAATGAAAAAAATCACCAAAACGAAAAAAACCCCAAAAAAACAGAAAAAAATCGCCAAAATGAAAAAAGCACTATATTAAAAGAAAATTTCTAAGACTAAAATAAATCGCAAAAAAACGAAAAAATTACTAAAATGAAAAAAAAATCGCCAAAATGAAAAATATCGCTAAAAACGAAAAAAAACCCTAAAAAACAGAAAAAACAGAAAAAAATCGCCAAAATGAAAAAAAATCGCCAAAAAAAGAAAAAAAATCGCCAAAACGAACAAAAAACTAAAAAACAGAAAAAAATCGCCAAAATGATAAAAAATCGCCATAATAAAAGAAAAATCACCAAAATGAAAAAAAATCACCAAAACGAAAAAAAACATAAAAAAAAGAAAAAAATTGCCAAAATGAAAAAAAATCGCCAAAATGAAAAAAATCACCAAAACAAAAAAAAACAAAAAAATCGCCAACAAAATCGCGAAAAAAACCCAAAAAAAAAAACAGAAAAAATCGTCAAAATGAGAAAAATCTCCAAAATGAAGAAAAGCCCAACAACAGAAAAAAATCGCCAAAATGAAAAAAACCTCCAAAAACAGACAAAATCGCCAAAACGAGAAAAAAGCGACAAAACTGAAAAAATCGTTTTAACTGAAAAAAACTTCAAAAAAGCAAAAAACCTTCCTTTCGTGCGCGATTCAAAGTCGCACTTAACTGATTTTTTTAATATTAAAGGAATTAAATGAAACTAAGTTTTTGCTTATTTCGTTCTTGCTTTTTTCACTTAACATATTTTATGTATTTTTTAAAGAACTAGATTGGTATCAATAATCAGAAAAATCCAAAATTATGACTCCAGGGTTGGAAAACTTACACTTTTTGTGTTATGTAAAATTAAATAGGTCTAAAAATTTTTTTCTTTTTCTTTATAAATTGAATATATTTTATGCTTCTGAAAGAAAAGTTTGGTGTATGAAATTTGAAAAATGAAAATTATAGCTCCAAAGATGGAAACTTTAAAAAAATGATAAATTTTTTCACAAAACAAATATGTATGTACGTGTCTGTATACTATATATATGTACGTACGTTGGTAAAGGGTATATAAGATTCGGCACAGCCGAATATAGCACTCTTACTTGTTTTAAATATTTTGTATGCCCGTAGAATTTTGCTCTTCACTGCAGTGGCACTTCGGTATGCCACAAGTTAAATAACATTTACGTTTGCAAGTTTAATTTTTAACATCCAACCGTAACTTATTTGTGCGTGAGGGAGGGCATGTTTTTTGTTGTTGTTGTTGTTGTTGTTAGTATGTGTGTGCTCCTGAATTTTCTGGCAAACGTTGAATCCCAAATTCATGTACAATTATTTACTCACACCGCTTTCTTTATTGTTGTTATAATGCATGCATGAACTCTAGTAAACACAGCAAAATGTTCTTTAGAAAGTGAGCGTATGTGTGTGTGTGTGTGCGTGTGTGATTGTGTGTATGTGTGTTTGGCAAAAATACTGATGATACACATTTTTCAATGATGTTGTTTATTAGTGTTTATTGTTTGCTTTTTCATTAAATTACTGAACTTAACAAATACATACGTAGTGTTTTTTAAAAAATTATATATCTCTTGTTGGCGTTTTCAATAGTTTATTATCGCCTTGTTGGAAATTTATAATACAGCAATTCAATTTAATGTTTTTCGTATCCAATTTGACTAACATTAAAAATATACTTGGATAATAAATTATTGCATGGCATTATAAAAATTGTTTTTATATATTTCACTATACATATCGTCGGTATCCTGCAAAATAGTCCTAACCCAGCAAAAAACTTTGCCTACTAGAATTCAAAAAAGTGCATGTACTCCTCAGTCGTAAGTACTTACAATTTGACTGAATAACCCATTATTTTTGTTTGAGAAGTTCAAAAAGTATGCGGTACCCTATACTTTTTGCCTACAAACATACAAAAGTTAATAGATTACTGATTGCCTAAAAGTACTCAAAACTTAATGGGTTATTTTTTGCGTACAAATATGCAAAATAATATAGATTAATTTTTGCTTAAACTTATTCAAAATTAATTTGCTATATTTTCTAATTTTTTTATTTTAAATGAATAAAATTTTGTAACAAATTTCTCTAGATATACATATTTCCTTATTAAGTGATATAAATAAGTTCTTATTTTATTCATTACATGACAGTCATTATTATGCAAATAAAATAATTAGATAAATAAGTACCACTCGTTACTTTGTAAGCCATTAAAAGAGTACTACCCATTACAAAATTTCGAAAATATTTTGCTGGGAAGTCACATAATTGTGTTTCTGAGTTATTGCCGATTTAAAGTTTATGGCTCCCGAAAAAATCTCTAAATACTCTAGATTTGATAATTTATATTAGAATATAATAATTAAATGGTTTAACTTTAAAATGAAAGCAAACAATTTAATTCAGTTTTATTTATTTAATTGCTTTTTATACAAAAATGAAATGCATCTTGGACATAGGCTTTTTTTCCATTAACAAATATTATTTTATGGACATGAAATTTTTTAAAGAAAATGGGGGTTTTTATAATCGTTGTATTAAATTGGTTCACCTTGATCTGATTCTGATTCATCATATATATCTGGTGCTGGGGCCTTATTTCCGCCTTAAAACTTTCGTACCAGTGATGAAACTCCTCCGGTATCGCTGCTGATGTACAAAGATTAAGTAAATCTTCTTCTTTTCGATAGTTATAGGAAGGTTGTTTTTATACACCTTTTTAATGTTGACTTTTTTCAAATTCATGTGCCGACCTTTACCAAAAACACGTATTTCTTTATAGGTTTCACTATGGGCGTATTTATACTCCATTACACCAGGTTTAATTTTTTGGTACCTAAAAGATTTTTCTTTCAATCAGCTTATTTTAGCCCTATTTTCGTCTAAATTTTTATTTTTTATAAGCTTGAGCTTTGTTTGCAGCAATAATATAAATAAAATATAGAAAACAAATTGTGCAAATTACACTTGGGACTTTTTTGCTCTACATGTTTGGGTGTTTTAGACATAGAATAATTTATTTTAATGCAATAGCTACAAAACTATTCTAAAAAGACATGGGAGTTTTTTACAGCACATAGAATATGACTTTTGGGACACTTCTGCATCATTAACTCCATTTCGCAAAAAAGTGGACTTAGAATTTTTTGCAGGATACCGACGATATCTATTTCATCAATTTATGTCAGTGCAGTGAAAACGGTTTAGTATTTGATAAATATTTTTATAGCTGCTTTAGATAATATAACAAAAATTAATGCTTATTTTTAGTACAAGTTTTTTGCTACTGAACACTACTTTTTTTTCTCACTAAGGAAATGATGTAGAGTAGTAAAAAAAATTCATTACAGACCTTGTTTTCAAAAAAAAAATGTGCTTGGATTTTCAGCTTAAACTAATTTAAATTATTAGGTATTAAAGTTTTTCAATTATTGTAACGAAAAATATTTACATCTCTATACAATATTATTTTTAAGTTTCTTAGCCTAAAACTAAATAAGATTGTCAAATTTGACAGATTAAATAAATACTAATCTCTAAAAACCTTTGAAACTTGAGAATATTTAGATTTAATTATCGAAGTAAAAAGAGGAAGCTGTCTATAAGATGTGAATGTAAGAGTTTTCAAAGCTATAAGCTGTAGATGAAAAATACATAAAATAACTGATTTTCTAATAGCTTTTTATACACTCAAAAAAAACTAACTAAAACTTTTGAAAATTTTGTAAATTTGAATAAAAAAATGTTGTCGTATAGCGCCAAAGCTGTTTTTTACTTGAAACCAGTAAAATATTTACTAAATTTCTAGTTCATTAATGAACTAGTTTATAGTAATTATATTTTCATATTTAAGTAAAATTGTCCTAAAATTAACTAAAAATTTTTCCATAAAATTCGGAGCTTTGCGAATATTTTTTTCGTCTGATCTCAAATTTAGTAAATTTTCCAATTTTTTTTCTATACCAAATGATATGTTATTTATTATATCTTCATAATATATTCTTAATTAATTAATTAATTAATTTACCATATTGTAAATTTTTGTTGTCTTTTTAAGAAAATCCTTTCAATTTGTATGAGAAGCAATTGCATGTATAATGAAAAATAATTAGAAATATTGAATGAGAAAATGTATTGCTTGAACTAAAAGTTCTTAACTGTCCAAACAAATACAAAAAATAAAAATATTACAAGCTCGTGGCTAAATATGTTCAATTGAGAACACTCAGTTTGATATATTGGAATATCGATAATGACAAGAATCATAAGGTAATGGAAAATCTGATGTTGAGTATAATGATACAACTTCATGAGTATTATACTCATAAAATGATGATGGAAACGTAAAGGAATAATTGTGCCCTTAGCTATGAAAGTGGTCTAAGTCATATGCATTTTTGTTTCGAAATATTAAATATATCTTTAAAAAACTTCAATAAATATTTAATAAATATTAAATAAATTAATATAAATCGAGACTAGCACAACTCTAAATGAAAATTTTGCATAATACAGGAATATGTTTGTTGCCGCCGCCCACAAATGGTTAAATTAATAATCTCTTATTGTATGTATATAACAACGTATTTCATTTATCTCTTCATCCTTTTAAAATCTCATTAAATGTACATACATATTGTTATATATTTTGCCGTGATCAAATGCAGACACACGCACATTTATATACATATGTATATATAACAAGCACATAGGCACATTTTAAGTACTGCTTTAACTGTTAATAAAAATATAAAAAAATTTAAATACATAATTACATGCATACATATGTACGTGCCAGGCTGAATAAAAGAACTTTTTGTCAAAAACAGTCAGAATCAGTTAGAAGTCAAACAGCAGTATTCGTAAACGTGCAATTAAGATCGCGGCAAAAATATTAATAAAACTTTAAAGCTATTTCAAAACATTATTAATACCTTTCTTTTGTAAAATTTAATCAATCATTAATTATTGAATAAAGAATTTTTTATTAAAATAAATACATAGCTCTTAAAATTCACATTTGCCGCCCCAGACTCTAACAATGTTTTAATATGTTCTAAATATTTCGACCAGAATAATATGTGACTTAGACCACTTTCATAATTAAGGGCACAATTATATTCAATTATACTTATACATTTTCCGATGCCAAACTCGCAGTTGTGCAATGTAATAAAAATTATTTAGTTCTTTTCACCAACTAGTTTCGATACAACTAGTTAGACATGGAAGCTGATTAATTAGTTAATTTTTTTTCTAATTGAAAATAATAAAAATACGGTCAAGCTAAAAGTAATACAGGGTGTTTTTTTTAGAGATATAGAACTTCGAATTGAAATAAAACACAAGAAAATCGTTTTAATGTCCATCAATTTGGCTTTATTGGAAGGATAATTTTATGCCATTAATGTTTAAATATGATTTCGGGCATGTGGTCGCCGCGGCTGGCTCGAATAAAGCCAATTCTACAGGTCCAATTTTCAACCACTTTTTCAAGCATATGGGGCCGTATGTTGGCAATAACGCCACGAATGTTGGCTTCCAAGTCCCCTAACGTTTCTGGTTTGTTGGCGTAGATGAGCGACTTCACATATCCCCAAAGAAAATAATCCAATGGTGTCAAATCACACGATCTTGGTGGCCAATTGACAGGTCCATTCCGCGAAATTATGCGCTCATCGAATGTTTCCTTCAATAAATCGATTGTGACGTGCGCTGTGTGGCATGTAGCGCCGTCTTGTTGGAACCACAACTCATCCACATTCAAAGTCTTCCATAAAGTTGATGGACAAAGCTCCAATTGCTGTGCACGGTGGCGAATCGATTCATTCGGGTCCTCTTCAACACTTTGCTCTACAGCGGCAATTGTTTCTTCGGTGCGCACTGTTCGACGTCTCTGCGGATGCGTATTATCACATAGAGTAAACGTAGTGCGAAAACGATCCATGGTTAACCGAATTAATTGCTCTGATAGACGATTATGTCGACCATAAAATGGACGGAGCTTGCGGTAAACTTCGCGAACTGAACCATTATTTTCGAAATAAATTTGCACGATTTGCAAGCATTGTTCTTTTGTCAACCTGTTCATGATGAAATGGCAAACCAAACTAAATATTAATCACTTGACAGCTGACAAAATGGCCGCCAGTTAAAAAAGTGATGCCAACTTAAAGTTCTATACCTCAATAAAAAACACCCATTATAAATGATTTTGTAATATCATTTAAAATTTTTGCAATATCAATTAAAATATTTGTAATATCAATTAAAAACTTAACTAAATTTTCCGCTGAAATTAATTATTACAATTACAAATTTACTTCAATCAATTAAATTCATAATTGAAAGCAATAATTGGTGAATATTTTTTTCTATATGTATGTTGTACAACATTTTTTTTCTATCCGTGCAGCGTCCCTATGAATGCTGCATTTTTTAGTTTAATTTTTAAGTATACTTACAAGTTTTATAATTAGTTTTAACTTGCTTTCAATCAATTGAGAATTAAACATTTTAGTTCTTTTGCACAACCTCTGCTATATTCAAGCTGTATATATAAAAACATATGCATTACTTATTACTTATATACATATATGTATGTACATATATGTCCATATAAATATATATTAGTATGTATATTTCAAATCATATGTACATTGTGCATATTCTTGATAGTCGTATACTCTATTATACTCGTATAAACACACAAAAGTATGCATTGCACACTTAACTTTAAAATAACCAAATATATAATTTTGATTTATTTGTAAATGTTTTCATATCTGGATTTCGTTTTGTATATTTCCTTCTTCCTTCTTCCGTTTCATTCAGTTTTCGATAATTGACAATTTTTCTGGTATTTACGCTCGAGTTCTTTTTGTAGGGTCTTTTGTTATTCTTGTTAATATTCTAGTTGAATATTTTTGTGTTTAATATAACATTTACAATAAGAAGTTTGTGATGAAAATAAAATAGTGTTATGAAGCAGAAAATTGCTTTACAATCAGTAACCGGATGAAACAAAATACATTTATGTATATGTATGAAAAATAAAAATGTTTTTTGTCGGCAGTCAAATGTGTTTAAATGTGTTTGCTAGTAAAATAAGTATTTCTTGATTTAGTTGTTATAGATTTAAGTAGGAAAAACAGAAAATTTGTGCATAACGAGCAGTTTGGCTAGTGCTTCAAGAGGCTGCTGCTACCCAACGTGATTTGGAAGCACTAACAGCTGAAGGAAGCAATGCATTGCTTACTTGATAATAACAGCTCCGAAAAGTGCTTCCAAAAAGCACTAACGTAAGGCGGGCTCTCTAACAAAGTAGAATATTATCACAGAAAATTTTGCAATTATTGAACTTTTGCATCTGAGTATTACTTCTGTGAAGCACTTTATTAAGGCAAAGAGCTCTTAGCTTTTTGGAAGCCTAATGTATTGCTTCTAGCTGGCTCATCCCGAACAAACTAAATGCCTTATGCATACGCAACAGCAGGTGATTCTGTAACATTGTCTTCCTTACAAAAATGCTTCTGAGAAGTAGAGTTTTTGCTGGGTAGTGGAAGAAGTTGCCCTTGCCAGAGAGGATTCGGTTTACGGTACCGCGCAGCTATGCAATTCAAAAAACTGTCATGTTGAAATTAGTTGATATAAATATCTATAGACCTAGTCCCATATTTATTAAACTATGTTGGTTTAAAAAAGGTTTCTAACAAATTGGGTATGCATTTTTTTATTGAACCTTTATAAGACCAAACAAAATATCTGATTGCTGATAAATACAAGAGCTATATTTCAGGCGACCTATTGATTTTTAAAAATTTTCGGTCAAATTGATATTGGAAGTCCTTGATTTGCTTACAATTTCTGTAAATGAGTAAAAAATTACAACAAAACAAAAAAGTTTTGCAAACAAAACAAATCAGCCTATTTAATTAAAATTTACATTTAAACCTTTAAATTTTTTTAAATGAAAAATGTATTATGTATAGCACATATAATTTTTTTATGTGAAATATATACTTTGTATATCCCATGTCCCGACTTTTGATCCCAAGGGTCAAATTTTCTTGAAAAGTCAAATTTTGAAAAATCTCACTTTGAGCTTAGAGTTCCTCAATCGAGTCAAAATGTATGACCGACCCCCACTAATTTTGGAGGACCGACCAACCTATGCCAGTGGCACACACCCTGGAACCACTCCGGGGGGGGTTCACCATACAAATATTTCAAAAAATCACAAATGTTTGAATGGGGATCCCCCAGAGAGCTATTTTTTTTGCCTCCATACAAATCGACTCGCCCTAATGTATAGCCTATTTAAGTTTGCTACTTGAAAAATGAAGAAATACAGACGATTTTATTTTACTATATGAAAAATTAACGGTGTATAGCCCATTTAATTTTTTTTGTATGAAAAATATACTATGTATAACCCATAAATGTACAACGTATAGCTCATTTAATTTTTATATATGAAAAATGAACAATGTATAGCCTTTATTTGTACATAAAAAACTTACTATATATAGTCCAGATAATTTTTCGATACGAAAAATGAACAATGTATAGTCCATTTAATTTTTTGGTATGAAATAAGAACGATGTACGGCTCATTTAAGGCTTTTGTATGAAAAATGAACAATGTATAGCTCATATAATTTTTCTGTCTGGAAAATCAACTTTATGAAGAATTTACTGTGAATATCAAATTTAATTTTCCTATAAGAAAAATTTACTATATTTACCCCATCTAATTTTTCAATTTTAAAACGTAAGATGAACAGCCCATTTAATTTTTCTATATGAAAAATGAACGATGTATAGCCCATTATTTTTTCTATATGAAAAATAAACGATGTATGGCTCATTTAATTTTTCTATACGAGAAATGTACTACGTCTAGTCCATTTACTTTTCCTATATGAAAAATTAATGATGTATAGCCATTTAATATTTGTATACGCAAAATACGTTATCTTTATCCCATTCAAATTTTCCATATGAAAAATTAACGATAAAAAATATACTCTAAATAGACTATTTATTTTTGTATATAAGAAAAATTAACGATGTAAAACCCATTTATATTTCCGATACAAAAAATTAACGATGTCTAGCCCATTTAATTTTTGATAAAATACTATGTATTGGTTATTTCATTTTTTTATATGAAAAATTAAATATATATACCCCATTACGTTTTTTAATCAAAAATATGCTATGTTCAGTCCAATTAAATCTTCTATATAAAAATTAACGATGCCCATTTATTTTTTCTTATTTAAAACTGTACTTTGTATAGTCCATTTAATTTTTTTATATGAAAAATAAACGATGTAGAGCCCATTTAATGTTTATATATGATAGATCTCCTATGTATAGCTTATTTAATTTTTCTATAAGGAAAATTTACTATGTAAAACCCATTTAACTTTTCTATATCAGAAATTTACTATATATAGTATTCTTAATTTATCTAGATGAAAAATAAACAATATAGAGACCATTTAATTTTTATATGTGGAAAATGTGCTATGGATAGCCTTTTTAATTCATCTATATGGCAAATGAACGATGGTTAGCTCCTTTAATATTATTATTTGTCTTAAACTATACAAAAGATAATTAATTAATTAGATTCTTTTTAATATTGCAAACTATGGGGGCGTAAGACTGAATTCTTAATAAATAAAATATAATATGCTAAATAAATATAAATATGTAAATAAATATAAATTATTAAAAAAAATACTGCAGTAGGTACAAAAAATCTAGTTAGACTTTAACCTTCAATGAATGCATATGAAATGAAATAATAAAGCCTGTAGCTGCTAGTTATTTGTGCCCATAATGCAGTGCAAGTCGTAGAGACGTTTCGTACCTTAAGAAATTAATATTCAAAAAGTGAGTTTAATGTTTTTAAAGCTGATTCAATAATAAAATTTTGCAAAAGTGAAGGTGGGATTTCAACCCCAGCTTTACTTTAGATTTAGGTGAAACCTATAAAAATGCCCATACGCCCAAGTTTGTTGCCTTTTTGCCAGAATCAATACTTAGAGCCTTTTTGTTTCTTCAATGTTGTACAGCATTTTCGAAAACCAAGTATGGAAACGTATGATAAATTATGTATTAATTATACCAAAAAGTATTACTCATACGCACTTTATTGAAAAAATTACACAGTGGGGGATTTAGGAATAAAAAATATATGGAAATAACTCTGCAGTTTTTAAACGAGCCGTACGACTGTAATATAATTTCATACAGCATTGGCGTTACAGGAAATAATTTGGAGTGTGGACTTAAGTTTTTACATACGAAATGGACGAACTATAGACAATTTAATTTTTTATAAAAATTTTAAAATGGACGATGTATAGTCCACTAAATTTTGTATATATAGCCAGTCCATTTAATTTCTTGCATGAAAAATAGACGATGTATAGTCTATATAATTGTTTGCATACGAATCGGACGATTTATAGTCGATAAAATTTTTTCATAAAAAATTTAAAAACGACGATGTATAGTCCATTAAATTTTTTTCATAAAAAAATATTTTCCATGAAAAATGGATGATGTATAGTTTATTAAATTCTTTGCACGAAAAGATGACGACGTATATAATTCACTTAAGTTTTATATACGAAATGGACGAACTATAGTCAATTTAATTTTTTATAAAAATTTTATAAATGGACGATGTATAGTCCATTAAATTTTGTATATATAGCCAGTCCATTTAATTTTTTGCATGAAAAATAGACGATGTATAGTCTATAAAATTTTTTGCATGCGAATCGGACGATTTATAATCGATAAAATTTTTTCATAAAAAATTTAAAAACGACGATGTATAGTCCATTAAATTTTTTTCATAAAAAAATATTTTCCATGAAAAATGGATGATGTATAGTTTATTAAATTCTTTGCACGAAAAGATGACGACGTATATAATTCACTTAAGTTTTTATATACGAAATGGACGAACTATAGTCAATTTAATTTTTTATAAAAATTTTATAAATGGACGATGTATAGTCCATTAAATTTTGTATATATAGCCAGTCCATTTAATTTCTTGCATGAAAAATAGACGATGTATAGTCTATATAATTGTTTGCATACGAATCGGACGATTTATAGTCGATAAAATTTTTTCATAAAAAATTTAAAAAAGACGATGTATAGTCCATTAAATTTTTTTCATAAAAAAATATTTTCCATGAAAAATGGATGATGTATAGTTTATTAAATTCTTTGCACGAAAAGATGACGACGTATATAATTCACTTAAGTTTTTATATACGAAATGGACGAACTATAGTCAATTTAATTTTTTATAAAAATTTTATAAATGGACGATGTATAGTCCATTAAATTTTGTATATATAGCCAGTCCATTTAATTTCTTGCATGAAAAATAGACGATGTATAGTCTATATAATTGTTTGCATACGAATCGGACGATTTATAGTCGATAAAATTTTTTCATAAAAAATTTAAAAACGACGATGTATAGTCCATTAAATTTTTTTCATAACAAAATATTTTCCATGAAAAATGGATGATGTATAGTTTATTAAATTCTTTGCACGAAAAGATGACGACGTATATAATTCACTTAAGTTTTTATATACGAAATGGACGAACTATAGTCAATTTAATTTTTTATAAAAATTTTATAAATGGACGATGTATAGTCCATTAAATTTTGTATATATAGCCAGTCCATTTAATTTTTTGCATGAAAAATAGACGATGTATAGTCTATAAAATTTTTTGCATACGAATCGGACGATTTATAATCGATAAAATTTTTTCATAAAAAATTGAAAAAAAGACGATGTATAGTCCATTAAATTTTTTAATAAAAAAAAATGTTTTGCATGAAAAATGGATGATGTATAGTTTATTAAATTCTTTGCACGTAAAGAAATGGACGAACTATAGTCAATTTAATTTTTTATAAAAATTTTAAAAATGGACGATGTATAGTAGATTAAATTTTGTATATATAGCCAGTCCATTTAATTTTTTGCATGAAAAATAGACGATGTATAGTCTATATAATTGTTTGCATACGAATCGGATGATTTATAGTCGATAAAATTTTTTCATAAGAAATTTAAAAAAAAGACGATGTATAAAAAGTCTAGTCCATTAAATTTTTTTCATAAAAAAATTTTTTGCATGAAAAATGGATGATGTATAGTTTATTAAATTCTTTGCACGAAAAGAAGACGACGTATATAGGCCACTTAAGTTTTTAGATACGAAATGGACGAATTATAGTCAATTTAATTTTTTATAAAAATGTTAAAAATGGACGATGTATAGTCCATTAAATTTTGTATATATAGCCAGTCCATTTAATTTTTTGCATGAAAAATAGACGATGTATAGTCTATATAATTGTTTGCATACGAATCGGACGATTTATAGTCGATAAAATTTTTTTATAAAAAAATTGAAAAAAAGACGATGTATAGTCTATTAAATTTTTTTCATAAAAAATTTTTTGCATGAAAAATGGATGAGGTATAGTTTATTAAATTCTTTCCACGAAAAGAAGACGATGTATATAGTCCACTTAAGTTTTTACATACGAAATGGACGAATTATAGTCAATTTAATTTTTTATAAAAATGTTAAAAATGGACGATGTATAGTCCATTAAATTTTGTATATATAGCCAGTCCATTTAATTTTTTGCATGAAAAATAGACGATGTATAGTCTATTTAATTGTTTGCATACGAATCGGATGATTTATAGTCGATAAATTTTTGTTATAAAAAATTGAAAAAAAGACGATGTATAGTCCATTAAATTTTTTTCATATAATAATTTTTGCATGAAAAATGGATGATGTATAGTTTATTAAATTCTTTGCACGAAAAGAAGACGACGTATATAGTCCACTTAAGTTTTTACATACGAAATGGACGAACTATAGTCAATTTAATTTTTTATAAAAAATTTTAAAAATGGACGATGTATAGTCCATTAAATTTTGTATATATAGCCAGTCCATTTAATTTTTTGCATGAAAAATAGACGATGTATAGTCTATAAAATTTTTTGCATACGAATCGGACGATTTATAATTGATAACATTTTTTCATAAAAAATTGAAAAAAAGACGATGTATAGTCCATTAAATTCTTTAATAAAAAAAATGTTTTGCATGAAAAATGGATGATGTATAGTTTATTAAATTCTTTGCACGAAAAGAAGACGACGTATAATCCACTTAAGTTTTTACATACGAAATGTACGAATTATATTCAATTTAATTTTTTATAAAAAATTTTAAAAATGTACGATGTATAGTCCATTAAATTTTGTATATATAGCCAGTCCATTTAATTTTTTGCATGAAAAATACACGATGTATAGTCTATATAATTGTTTGCATACGAATCGGACGATTTATAGTCGATAAAATTTTTTCATAAGAAATTTAAAAAAAAGACGATGTATAAAAAGTCTAGTCCATTAAATTTTTTTCATAAAAAATTTTTTTGCATGAAAAATGGATGATGTATAGTTTATTAAATTCTTTGCACGAAAAGAAGACGACGTATATAGTCCACTTAAGTTTTTACATACGAAATGGACGAACTATAGTCAATTTAATTTTTTATAAAAATTTTAAAAATGGACGATGTATAGTGCATTAAATTTTGTATATATAGCCAGTCCATTTAATTTTTTGCATGAAACATAGACGATGTATAGTCTATATAATTGTTTGCATACGAATCGGATGATTTATAGTCAATAAAATTTTTTTATAAAAAATTGAAAAAAAGACGATGTATGTCCATTAAATTTTTTTCATAAAAAAATTTTTGCATGAAAAATGGATGATGTATAGTTTATTAAATTCTTTGCACGAAAAGAAGACGACGTATATAGTCCACTTAAGTTTTTACATACGAAATGGACGAATTATAGTCAATTTAATTTTTTTAAAAATGGACGATGTATAGTGCATTAAATTTTGTATATATAACCAGTCCATTTAATTTTTTGCATGAAAAATAGACGATGTATAGTCTATATAATTGTTTGCATACGAATCGGATGATTTATAGTCGATAAAATTTTTTTATAAAAAATTGAAAAAAAGACGATGTATAGTCCATTAAATTTTTTTCATAAAAAATTTTTTGCATGAAAAATGGATTATGTATAGTTTATTAAATTCTTTGCACGAAAAGAAGACGACGTATATAGTCCACTTAAGTTTTCACATACGAAATGGACGAACTATAGTCAATTTAATTTTTTATAAAAATGTTAAAAATGGACGATGTATAGTCCATTAAATTTTGTATATATAGCCAGTCCATTTAATTTTTTGCATGAAAAATAGACGGTGTATAGTCTATATAATTGTTTGCATACGAATCGGACGATTTATAGTCGATTAAATTTTTTAATAAAAAAAATTTTTGCATGAAAAATAGACGATGTATAGTCTATATAATTGTTTGCATACGAATCGGACGATTTATAGTCGATAAAATTTTTCATAAAAAATTTAAAAAAAGACGATGTATAAAAAAATTTTTTGCATGAAAAATGGATGATGTATAGTTTATTAAATTCTTTGCACGGAAAGAAGAAGACGTATATAGTCCACTTAAGTTTTTACATACGAAATGGACGAAAAATAGTCAATTTAATTTTGTATAAAAATTTTAAAAATGGACGATGTATAGTCCATTAAAATTTGTATATATAGCCAGTCCATTTAATTTTTTGCATGAAAAATAGACGATGTATAGTTAACCTGACCAGACATCCCGCTTTAGGCGGGATTATCCCGCTTTTCTGAGGTTGATCCCGCCTTGAATTTTTATCCCGCTTTATCCCGCTTTTTAGAGTTTTGAAATTTCTTATCTCTTAATATATTTTTATTAATATGTAACTGATAAAAATTTATTCCAAATATTTTTTAGTGTAGTTATTGTTTTTTTTGGATCTGGCAGCTCCTCAAATGAAAAAAATAAAAATACAAACGTACACACTCAAAGATCCTTTTGTTACAGTGCTTTATATGTGCAGACATTCTGCTGCTTTAGGAATTTATTACCAAGAGGGCTTATTAGGAGAATAACAACTGACATTCAAAAAACTGTCAATAATAAAATAACAAGTTCTTGCTTATTTTTTTATAAAGAGTTTGACACATTGGTGTAGTCAGTTGATGATAATATGGACTAACAAGGCCACTTGCTATCATTCGCCTTAAGTTTTTGTACATTGTTTTGTCTTTTTACATAAAAAACTATACTTTAAAGCAAAATGCCGAAGAAAAAGCTTTTGTGCTGTTTTAATGTTAAAATCAAAGAAAAATATATAATATATATATATAAAAGCAAATATTGGGGAATCGATTCTTTTGAGTTAAAAACTGTGTTTCCTAAATACATACGAAACTTTTTATGTGCGTATTACACATCCCGCTTTCAAATAGTTGTTTATTTAAAAATCCCGCTTTTTGGCCGTATTTTCGTCAAAATCCCGCTTTTTGAACGATCGTGTCCCGCTTTTTGTAAAAAGCTTCTGGTCACGTTATGTATAGTCTATATAATTGTTTGCATACGAATCGGACGATTTATAGTCGATAAAATTTTTTCATAAAAATTTTAAAAAAAGACGATGTATAGTCCATTAAATTTTTTTAAAAAAAAATTTTTTTGCATGCAAAATGGATTATGTATAGTTTATAAAACTCTTTGCACGAAAAGAAGACGACGTATATAGTCCACTTAAGTTTATACATACGAAATGGACGAATTATATTTAATTTAATTTTTTATAAAAATGGACGATGTATAGTCCATTAAATTTTGTATATATAGCCAGTCCATTTAATTTTTTCCATGAAAAATAGACTATGTAGTGTCTATATAATTGTTTGCATACGAATCGGATGATTTATAGTCGATAAAATTTTTTCATAAAAAATTGAAAAAAGACGATGTATAGTCCATTAAATTTTTTTCATAAAAAAATTTTTTGCATGAAAAATGGATGATGTATAGTTTATTAAATTCTTTGCACGAAAAGAAGACGACGTATATAGTCCACTTAAGTTTATACATACGAAATGGACGAATTATAGTCAATTTAATTTTTTATAAACATTTTAAAAATGGACGATGTATAGTCCATTAAATTTTGTATATATAGCCAGTCCATTTAATTTTTTGCATGAAAAATAGACTATGTAGAGTCTATATAATTGTTTGCATACGAATCGGATGATTTATAGTCGATAAAATTTTTTCATAAAAAATTGAAAAAAGACGATGTATAGTCCATTAAATTTTTTTCATAAAAAAATTTTTTGCATGAAAAATGGATGATGTATAGTTTATTAAATTCTTTGCACGAAAAGAAGACGACGTATATAGTCCACTTAAGTTTTTACATACGAAATGGACGAATTATAGTCAATTTAATTTTTTATAAAAATTTTAAAAACTGTCATAAAAAAATTTTTTGCATGAAAAATGGATGATGTATAGTTTATTAAATTCTTTCCACGCAAAGAAGACGACGTATATAGTCCACTTAAGTTTTTACATACGAAATTTACGAACTATAGTCAGTTTAATTTTTTATAAAAATTTTAAAAATGTACCATATATAGTCCATTAAATTTTGTATATATAGACAGTCCATTTAATTTTTTGCATGAAAAATAGACGATGTATAGTCTATATAATTGTTTGCATACGAATCGGACGATTTACAGTCGATTAAATTTTTTGATAACAAATTAAAAAAAAAGACGATGTATAGTCCATTAAATTATTTTCATAAAAAAATTATTTGCATGGAAAATTGATGATGTATAGTTTATTAAATTCGTTGCACGAAAAGAAGACGACGTACATATATAGTCCACTTAAGTTTTTACATACGAAATAGACAAATTATAGTCAATTTAATTTAATAATGTATAGAACACATAAGTTTTTACATACGAAATGGACGAATTATAGGCAATTTAATTTTTTATAAAAATTTTAAAAATGGACGATGTATAGTCCACTAAATTTTGTATATCTAGCCAGTCCATTTAATTTTTTGCATGAAAAATAGACGATGTATATATAGTCTATTTAATTGTTTGCATACGAATCGGATGATTTATAGTCGATAAAATTTTTTTATAAAAAATTGAAAAAAATACGATGTATACTCCATTAAATTTTTTTCATAAAAAATTTTTTTGCATGAAAAATGGATGATGTATAGTTTATTAAATTCTTTGCATGAAAAGAAGACGACGTATATAGTCCACTTATGTTTTTACATACGAAATGGACGAATTTAATTTAATTTAATTTTTTATAAAAATTTTAAAAATGGACGATGTATAGTCCATTAAAATTTGTATATATAGCCAGTCCGTTTAATTTTTTGCATGAAAAATAGATGATGTATAGTCTATATAATTGTTTGCATATGAATCGGATCATTTATAGTCGATATATTTTTTTTTATAAAAAATTGAAAAAAATACGATGTATAGTCCATTAAATTTTTTTCATAAAAAATTTTTTGCATGAAAAATGGATGATGTATAGTTTATTAAATTATTTGCACGAAAAGAAGACGACGTTATAGTCCACTTAAGTTTCTACATACGAAATGAACGAATTATAGTCAATTTAATTTTTTATTAAAATTTTAAAAATGGACGATGTATTATAGTCCATTAAATTTTGTATATATAGCCAGTCCATTTAATTTTTTGCATGAAAAATAGACGATGTATAGTCTATATAATTGTTTGCATACGAATCGGACGATTTATAGTCGATTAAGTTTTTTCACAAAAAATTGAAAAAAAGACGATGTATAGTCCATTAAATTCTTTAATAAAAAAAATGTTTTGCATGAAAAATGGATGATGTATAGTTTATTAAATTCTTTGCACGAAAAGAAGACGACGTATAATCCACTTAAGTTTTTACATACGAAATGTACGAATTATATTCAATTTAATTTTTTATAAAAAATTTTAAAAATGTACGATGTATAGTCCATTAAATTTTGTATATATAGCCAGTCCATTTAATTTTTTGCATGAAAAATACACGATGTATAGTCTATATAATTGTTTGCATACGAATCGGACGATTTATAGTCGATAAAATTTTTTCATAAGAAATTTAAAAAAAAGACGATGTATAAAAAGTCTAGTCCATTAAATTTTTTTCATAAAAAATTTTTTTGCATGAAAAATGGATGATGTATAGTTTATTAAATTATTTGCACGAAAAGAAGACGACGTTATAGTCCACTTAAGTTTCTACATACGAAATGAACGAATTATAGTCAATTTAATTTTTTATTAAAATTTTAAAAATGGACGATGTATTATAGTCCATTAAATTTTGTATATATAGCCAGTCCATTTAATTTTTTGCATGAAAAATAGACGATGTATAGTCTATATAATTGTTTGCATACGAATCGGACGATTTATAGTCGATTAAATTTTTTCATAAAAAATTGAAAAAAATTAAATTAAATTTTTTTCATAAAAAATTTTTTGCATGAAAAATGGATGATGTATAGTTTATTAAATTCTTTGCACGGAAAGAAGACGACGTATATAGTCCACTTAATTTTTTACATACGAAATGAACGAATTATAGTCATTTTAATTTTTTATTAAAATTTTAAAAATGGACGATGTATTATAGTCCATTAAATTTTGTATATATAGCCAGTCCATTTAATTTTTTGCATGAAAAATAGACGATGTATAGTCTATATAATTGTTTGCATACGAATCGGACGATTTATAGTCGATAAATTTTTTTCACAAAAAATTTAAAAAAAAGACGATGTATATATCCATTAAATTTTTTTCATGAAAAAATTTTTTGCATGTAAAATGGATGATGTATAGTTTATTAAATTCTTTGCACGAAAAGAAGACGATGTATACAGTCCACTTAAGTTTTTGCATACGAAATGGGCGAATTATAGTCAATTTAATTTTTTATAAAAATTTTAAAAATGGACCATGTATAGTCCATTAAATTTTGTATATAGCTAGTCCATTTAATTTTTTGCATGAAAACTAGACGATGTATAGTCTATATAATTGTTTGCATACGAATCGGATGATTTATAGTCGATAAAATTTTTTTATAAAAAATTGAAAAAAAGACAATGTATAGTCCATAAAATTTTTTTCATAAAAAAAATTTTGCATGAGAAATTGATGATGTATAGTTTTTAAAATTCTTTGCACGAAAAGAAGACGACGTATATAGTCCACTTAAGTTTTTACATACGAAATGGACGAATTATAGTCAATTTAACTTTTTATAAAAATTTTAAAAATGGACCATGTATAGTCCACTAAATTTTGTATATATAGCCAGTCCATTTAATTTTTTGCATGAAAAATAGACGATGTATAGTCTATATAATTGTTTGCATACGAATCGGACGATTTATAGTCGATAAATTGTTTTAATAAAAATTTAAGAAAAGACGATGTATAGTCCATTAAATTTTTTCATAAAAAATGTTTGTGCATGAAAAATGGATGATGTATAGTTTATTAAATTCTTTGCACGGAAAGAAGACGACGTATATAGTCCACTTAATTTTTTACATACGAAATGGACGAATTATATTCAATTAAATTTTTTATTAAAATTTTAAAAATGGACGATGTATAGTCCATTAAATTTTGTATATATAGTCAGTTTATTTAATTTTTTGCATGAAAAATAGACGATGTATAGTCTATATAATTGTTTGCATATGATTTGGATGATTTATAGTCGATAAAATTTTTTTATAAAAAATTTAAAAAAGACGATTAAATTTTTTTCATAAAAAAATTTTTTGTATGAAAAATGGATGATGTATAGTTTATTAAATTCTTTGCACGGAAAGAAGACGACGTATATAGTCCACTTAAGTTTTTACATACGAAATGGACGAACTATAGTCAATTTAAGTTTTTATAAAAATTTTAAAAATGGACGATGTATAGTCCATTAAATTTTGTATATATAGCCAGCCCATTAAATTGTTTGCATGAAAAATAGACGATGTATAGTCTATATAATTGTTTGCATACGAATCGGACGATTTATAGTCGATAAAATTTTTTAATAAAAAATTTAAAAAAAGACGATGTATAGTCCATTAAATTTTTTTCATAAAAATTTTTTTGCATAAAAAATAGATGATGTATAGTTTATTAAATTCTTTGCGCGAAAGGAAGACGATGTATACAGTCCACTTAAGTTTTTACATACGAAATGGACGAATTATATTCAATTTAATTTTTTATTTAAATTTTAAAAATGGACGATGTATAATCCATTAAATTTTGTATATATAGCCAGTCCATTTAATTTTTTGCATGAAAAATAGACGATGTATAGTCTATATAATTGTTTGCATACAAATTGGACGATTTATAGTCGATTAAATTTTTTCACAAAAAATTGAAAAAAAGACGATGTATATATTAAATTAAATTAAATTTTATTCATAAAAAAATTTTTTGCATGTAAAATGGATGATGTATAGTTTATTAAATTCCTTGCACGAAAAGAAGACGATGTATACAGTCCACTTAAGTTTTTACATACGAAATGGGCGAATTATAGTCAATTTAATTTTTTATAAAATTTTAAAAATGGACGATGTATAGTCCATTAAATTTTGTATATATAGCCAGTCCATTTAATTTTTTGGATGAAAAATATACGATGTATAGTCTATATAATTGTTTGCATACGAATCGTACGATTTATAGTCGATTAAATTTTTGCATAAAAATTGAAAAAAGACGATGTATAGTCCATTAAATTTTTTTTATATAAAAATTTTTTGCATGGAAAATGGATGATGTATAGTTTATTAAATTCTTTGCACGAAAAGAAGACGACGTATATAGTCCACTTAAGTTTTTACATACGAAATGGGCGAATTATAGTCAATTTAATTTTTTATAAAAATTTTAAAAATGGACCATGTATAGTCCATTAAATTTTGTATATATAGCCAGTCCATTTAATTTTTTGGATGAAAAATATACGATGTATAGTCTATATAATTGTTTGCATACGAATCGTACGATTTATAGTCGATTAAATTTTTGCATAAAAATTGAAAAAAGACGATGTATAGTCCATTAAATTTTTTTCATAATAAAATTTTTTGCATGTAAAATGGATGATGTATAGTTTATTAAATTCTTTGCACGAAAAGAAGACGATGTATACAGTCCACTTAAGTTTTTACATACGAAATGGGCGAATTATAGTCAATTTAATTTTTTATAAAAATGTTAAAAATGGACGATGTATAGTCCATTAAATTTTGTATATAGCTAGTCCATTTAATTTTTTGCATGAAAAATAGACGATGTATAGTCTATATAATTGTTTGCATACGAATCGGATGATTTATAGTCGATAAAATTTTTTTATAAAAAATTTAAAAAAAGACGATGTATAGTCCATTAAATTTTTTTCATAAAAAATTTTTTTTCATGAAAAATGGATGATGTATAGTTTTTAAAATTCTTTGCACGAAAAGAAGACGACGTATATAGTCCACTTAAGTTTTTACATACGAAATGGACGAATTATAGTCAATTTAATTTTTTATAAAAATTTAAAAAATGGACCATTTATAGTCCATTAAATTTTGTATATATAACCAGTCCATTTAATTTTTTGCAGGAAAAATAGACGATGTCTAGTCTATATAATTGTTTGCATATGAATCGGAAGATTTATAGTCGATAAATTGTTTTAATAAAAATTAAAAAAAAGACGATGTATAGTCCATTAAATTTTTTTCATAAAAATTTTTTTTGCATGAAAAATGGATGATGTATAGTTTATTAAATTCTTTGCGCGAAAAGAAGACGATGTATATAGTCCTCTGAAGTTTTTACATACGAAATGGACGAATTATATTCAATTTAATTTTTTATTAAAATTTTAAAAATGGACGATTTATAGTCCATTAAATTTTGTATATATAGCCAGTCCATTTAATTTTTTGCATTAAAAATAGACGATGTATAGTCTATATAATTGTTTGCATACGAATCGGACGATTTATAGTGGATTAAATTTTTTCACAAAAAATTGAAAAAGAGACGATGTCCATTAAATTTTTTCATAAAAAATTTTTTTGCATGTAAAATGGATGATGTATAGTTTATTAAATTCTTTGCACCGAAAAGAAGACGACGTATATAGTCCACTTAAGTTTTTACATACGAAATGGGCGAATTATAGCCAATTTAATTTTTTATAAAAATGTTAAAAATGGACGATGTATAGTCCATTTAATTTTTTGCATTAAAAATAGACGATGTATAGTCTATATAATTGTTTGCATACGAATCGGACGATTTATAGTGGATTAAATTTTTTCACAAAAAATTGAAAAAGAGACGATGTCCATTAAATTTTTTCATAAAAAATTTTTTTGCATGTAAAATGGATGATGTATAGTTTATTAAATTCTTTGCACGAAAAGAAGACGACGTATATAGTCCACTTAAGTTTTTACATACGAAATGGACGAATTATAGTCAATTTAATTTTTTATAAAAATTTAAAAAATGGACGATGTATAGTCCAATTAATTTTGTATTTATAGCCAGTCCATTTAATTTTTTGCATGCAAAATAGACAATGTATAGTCTATATAATTGTTTGCATACGAATCGGACGATTTATAGTCGATTAAATTTTTTCATAAAAAATTGAAAAAAAACGATGTATAGTCCATTAAATTTTTTTCATAAAAAATTTTTTTGCATGAAAAATGGATGATGTATATTTTATTAAATTCTTTGCACGAAAAGAAGACAACGTATATAGTCCACTTAAGTTTTTACATACGAAATGGACGAATTATAGTAAATTTAATTTTTTATAAAAGGATGAAGGCCACTGTAGCTAGTTCCTATTATTGAATATTAATTTTTAAATTTATTTACTATTAATAATTAAAAATAAATAAATAAAATAAATAATTTTTTATAAAAATTGAAAAAATGGACGATGTATAGTCCATTAAATTTTGTATTTATTTATTTTTTTGCATGAAAAATAGACGATGTATAGTCTATATAATTATTTGCATACGAATCGGACGATTTATAGTCGATTAAATTTTTTCATAAAAAATTGAAAAAAAGACGATGTATAGTCCATTAAATTTTTTTCATAAAAAATTTTTTTGCATGAAAAATGGATGATGTTTAGTTTATTAAATTCTTTGCACGAAAAGAAGACGACGTATATAGTCCACTTAAGTTTTTACATACGAAATGGACGAATTAGTCAATTTAATTTTTTATTAAAATTTTAAAAATGGACGATGTATAGTCCATTAAATTTTGTATATAGCTAGTCCATTTAATTTTTTGCATGAAAAATAGACGATGTATAGTCTATATAATTGTTTGCATATGAATCGGATGACTTACAGTCGATAAAATTTATTAAATTCTTTGCACGAAAAGAAGATGACGTATATAGTCCACTTAAGTTTTTACATACGAAATGGACGAATTATATTCAATTTAATTTTTTATAAAAATTTTCAAAATGGACGATGTATAGTCCATTAAATTTTGTATATATAACCAGTCCATTTAATTTTTTGCAGGAAAAATAGACGATGTATAGTCTATATAATTGTTTGCATACGAATCGGACGATTTATAGTCGATTAAATTTTTTCATAAAAAATTGAAAAAAAGACGATGTATATATAGTCCATTAAATATTTTTCATAACAAAATTTTTTGCATGTAAAATGGATGATGTATATTTTATTGAATTCTTTGCACGAAAAGAAGACGACGTATATAGTCCACTTAAGTTTTTACATACGAAATGGGCGAATTATAGTCTATTTAATTTTTTATAAAAATTTTAAAAATGGACGATGTATAGTCCATTAAATTTTGTATATATAACCAGTCCATTTAATTTTTTGCATGAAAAATAGACGATGTATAGTCTATATAATTGTTTGCATACGAATCGGATGACTTATAGTCGATAAAATTTATTAAATTCTTTGCACGAAATGAAGACGACGTATATAGTCCACTTAAGTTTTTACATACGAAATGGACGAATTATAGTCTATTTAATTTTTTATAAAAATTTAAAAAATGGACGATGTATAGTCCATTAAATTTTGTATATATAACCAGTCCATTTAATTTTTTTTTGCATGAAAAATAGACGATGTGTAGTCTATATAATTGTTTGCATACGCATCGGATGACTTATAGTCGATAAAATTTATTAAATTCTTTGCACGAAAAGAAGACGACGTATATAGTCCAATTAAGTTTTTACATACGAAATGGACGAATTATAGTCAATTTAATTTTTTATAAAAATTTTAAAAATGGACGATGTATAGTCCACTAAATTTTGTATATCTAGCCAGTCCATTTAATTTTTTGCATGAAAAATAGACGATGTATATATAGTCTATTTAATTGTTTGCATACGAATCGGACGATTTATAGTCGATTAAATTTTTTCATAAAAAATTGAAAAAAAGACAATGTATAGTCCATTAAATTTTTTTCATAAAAAAATTTTTTGCATGAGAAATTGATGATGTATAGTTTATTAAATTCTTTGCACGAAAAGAAGACGACGTATATAGTCCACTTAAGTTTTTACATACAAAATGGGCGAATTATAGTCAATTTAATTTTTTATAAAAATGTTAAAAATGGACGATGTATAGTCCATTAAATTTTGTATATATAACCAGTCCATTTAACCTTTTGCATGAAAAATAGACGATGTATAGTCTATATAATTTTGCATACGAATCGGATGATTTATAGTCGATAAAATTTTTTTATAAAATATTGAAAAAAAGACGATGTATAGTCCATTAAATTTTTTTCATAAAAAAAATTTTTGCATGAGAAATTAATGATGTATAGTTTATTAAATTCTTTGCACGAAAAGAAGACGACGTTTATAGTCCACTTAAGTTTTTACATACGAAATGGACGAATTATAGTCAATTTAATTTTTTATATAAATTTTAAAAATGTACCATATATAGTCCATTAAATTTTGTATATATAGCCAGTCCATTTAATTTTTTGCATGAAAAATAGACGATGTATAGTCTATATAATTGTTTGCATACGAATCGGACGATTTATAGTCGATTAAATTTTTTCATAAAAAATTGAAAAAAATTAAATTAAATTTTTTTCATAAAAAATTTTTTGCATGAAAAATGGATGATGTATATATTAAATTCTTTGCACGGAAAGAAGACGACGTATATAGTCCACTTAAGTTTTTACATACGAAATGGACGAATTATAGTCAATTTAATTTTTTATAAAAATTTAAAAAATGGACGATGTATAGTCCATTAAATTTTGTATATATAGCCAGTCCATTTAATTTTTTGCATGCAAAATAGACGATATATAGTCTATATAATTGTTTGCATACGAATCGGACGATTTATAGTCGATTAAATTTTTTCATAAAAAATTGAAAAAAGACGATGTATATATAGTCCATTAAATTTTTTTCATAAAAAAAATTTTTGCATGAGAAATTAATGATGTATAGTTTATTAAATTCTTTGCACGAAAAGAAGACGACGTATATAGTCCACTTAAGTTTTTACATACGAAATGGACGAATTATAGTCAATTTAATTTTTTATAAAAATTTAAAAATGGACCATGTATACTCCATTAAATTTTGTATATATAACCAGTCCATTTAATTTTTTGCAGGAAAAATAGACGATGTATAGTCTATGTAATTGTTTGCATACGAATCGGACTATTTATAGTCGATTAAATTTTTTCATAAAAAATTGAAAAAAAGACGATTTATAGTCCATTAAATTTTTTTCATAAAAAATTTTTTGCACGAAAAATGGATGATGTATAGTTTATTAAATTCTTTGCACGGAAAGAAGACGACGTATATAGTCCACTTAATTTTTTACATACGAAATGGACGAATTATAGTCAATTTAATTTTTTATATAAATTTTAAAAATGTACCATATATAGTCCATTAAATTTTGTATATATAGCCAGTCCATTTAATTTTTTGCATGAAAAATAGACGATGTATAGTCTATATAATTGTTTGCATACGAATCGGACGATTTATAGTCGATTAAATTTTTTCATAAAAAATTGAAAAAAATTAAATTAAATTTTTTTCATAAAAAATTTTTTGCATGAAAAATGGATGATGTATATATTAAATTCTTTGCACGGAAAGAAGACGACGTATATAGTCCACTTAAGTTTTTACATACGAAATGGACGAATTATAGTCAATTTAATTTTTTATAAAAATTTAAAAAATGGACGATGTATAGTCCATTAAATTTTGTATATATAGCCAGTCCATTTAATTTTTTGCATGCAAAATAGACGATATATAGTCTATATAATTGTTTGCATACGAATCGGACGATTTATAGTCGATTAAATTTTTTCATAAAAAATTGAAAAAAATTAAATTAAATTTTTTTCATAAAAAATTTTTTGCATGAAAAATGGATGATGTATAGTTTATTAAATTCTTTGCACGGAAAGAAGACGACGTATATAGTCCACTTAATTTTTTACATACGAAATGAACGAATTATAGTCATTTTAATTTTTTATTAAAATTTTAAAAATGGACGATGTATTATAGTCCATTAAATTTTGTATATATAGCCAGTCCATTTAATTTTTTGCATGAAAAATAGACGATGTATAGTCTATATAATTGTTTGCATACGAATCGGACGATTTATAGTCGATAAATTTTTTTCACAAAAAATTTAAAAAAAAGACGATGTATATATCCATTAAATTTTTTTCATGAAAAAATTTTTTGCATGTAAAATGGATGATGTATAGTTTATTAAATTCTTTGCACGAAAAGAAGACGATGTATACAGTCCACTTAAGTTTTTGCATACGAAATGGGCGAATTATAGTCAATTTAATTTTTTATAAAAATGTTAAAAATGGACGATGTATAGTCCATTAAATTTTGTATATAGCTAGTCCATTTAATTTTTTGCATGAAAAATAGACGATGTATAGTCTATATAATTGTTTGCATACGAATCGGATGATTTATAGTCGATAAAATTTTTTTATAAAAAATTGAAAAAAAGACAATGTATAGTCCATAAAATTTTTTTCATAAAAAAAATTTTGCATGAGAAATTGATGATGTATAGTTTTTAAAATTCTTTGCACGAAAAGAAGACGACGTATATAGTCCACTTAAGTTTTTACATACGAAATGGACGAATTATAGTCAATTTAACTTTTTATAAAAATTTTAAAAATGGACCATGTATAGTCCACTAAATTTTGTATATATAGCCAGTCCATTTAATTTTTTGCATGAAAAATAGACGATGTATAGTCTATATAATTGTTTGCATACGAATCGGACGATTTATAGTCGATAAATTGTTTTAATAAAAATTTAAGAAAAGACGATGTATAGTCCATTAAATTTTTTCATAAAAAATGTTTGTGCATGAAAAATGGATGATGTATAGTTTATTAAATTCTTTGCACGGAAAGAAGACGACGTATATAGTCCACTTAATTTTTTACATACGAAATGGACGAATTATATTCAATTAAATTTTTTATTAAAATTTTAAAAATGGACGATGTATAGTCCATTAAATTTTGTATATATAGCCAGTCCATTTAATTTTTTGCATGAAAAATAGACGATGTATAGTCTATATAATTGTTTGCATACGAATCGGACGATTTATAGTGGATTAAATTTTTTCACAAAAAATTGAAAAAAAGACGATGTATAGTCCATTAAATTTTTTCATAAAAAAAATTTTTGCATGTAAAATGGATGATGTATAGTTTATTAAATTCTTTGTACGAAAAGAAGACGACGTATATAGTCCACTTAAGTTTTTACATACGAAATGGGCGAATTTTAGTCAATTTAATTTTTTATAAAAATGTTAAAAATGGACGATGTATAGTCCATTAAATTTTGTATATAGCTAGTCCATTTAATTTTTTGCATGAAAAATAGACGATGTATAGTCTATATAATTGTTTGTATACGAATCGGATGATTTATAGTCGATAAAATTCTTTTATAAAAAATTGAAAAAAAGACGATGTATAGTCCTTTAAATTTTTTTCATAAAAAAAAATTTTGCATGAGAAATTGATGATGTATCGTTTATTAAATTCTTTGCACGAAAAGAAGACGACGTATATAGTCCACTTAAGTTTTTACATACGAAATGGACGAATTATAGTCAATTTAATTTTTTATAAAAATTTAAAAAATGGACGATGTATAGTCCATTAAATTTTGTATTTATAGCCAGTCCATTTAATTTTTTGCATGAAAAATAGACGATGTATAGTCTATATAATTGTTTGCATACGAATCGGATGACTTATAGTCGATAAAATTTATTAAATTCTTTGCACGAAAAGAAGACGACGTATATAGTCCACTTAAGTTTTTACATACGAAATGGACGAACTATAGTCAATTTAATTTTTTATAAAAATTTTAAAAATGGACGATTTATAGTCCAATAAATTTTGTATATATAACCAGTCCATTTAATTTTTTGCATGAAAAATAGACGATGTATAGTCTATATAATTGTTTGCATACGAATCGGACGATTTATAGTCGATTAAATTTTTTCATAAAAATTGATAAAAAGACGATGTATAGTCCATTAAATTTTTTTCATAAAAAAAATTTTTGCATGTAAAATGGATGATGTATAGTTCATTAAATTCTTTGCACGAAAAGAAGACGACGTATATAGATAGTCTACTTAAGTTTTTACATACGAAATGGGCGAATTATAGTCAATTTAATTTTTTATAAAAATGTTAAAAATGGACGATGTATAGTCCATTAAATTTTGTATATAGCTAGTCCATTTAATTTTTTACATTAAAAATAGACGATGTATAGTCTATATAATTGTCTGCATACGAATCGGATGATTTATAGTCGATAAAATTTTTTTTATAAAAAATTGGAAAAAGACGATGTATAGTCCATTAAATTTTTTTCATAAAAAAATTTATTGCATGAAAAATGGATGATGTATAGTTTATTAAATTCTTTGCACGAAAAGAAGACGACGTATATAGTCCACTTAAGTTTTTACATACGAAATGGACGAATTATATTCAATTTAATTTTTTATAAAAATTTAAAAAATGGACCATGTATAGTCCATTAAATTTTGTATATATAACCAGTCCATTTAATTTTTTGCATGAAAAATAGACGATGTGTAGTCGATTAAATTTTTTCACAAAAAATTTAAAAAAAGACAATGTATAGTCCATTAAATTTTTTTCATAAAAAAAATTTTTGCATGTAAAATGGATGATGTATAGTTCATTAAATTCTTTGCACGAAAAGAAGACGACGTATATAGTCCACTTAAGTTTTTACATACGAAATGGGCGAATTATAGTCAATTTAATTTTTTATAAAAATTTAAAAAATGGACGATGTATAGTCCATTAAATTTTGTATATATAGCCAGTCCATTTAATTTTTTGCATGAAAAATAGACGATGTATAGTCTATATAATTGTTTGCATACGAATCGGACGATTTATAGTCGATTAAATTTTTTCATAAAAAATTTAAAAAAAGACGATGTATAGTCCATTAAATTTTTTTCATAAAAAAATTTTTGCATGAGAAATTATTGATGTATAGTTTATTAAATTCTTTGCACGAAAAGAAGACGACGTATATAGTCCACTTAAGTTTTTACATACGAAATGGACGAATTATAGTCAATTTAATTTTTTATAAAAATATTAAAAATTGACCATGTATAGTCCATTAAATTTTATATACATAACCAGTCCATTTAATTTTTTGTAGGAAAAATAGACGATGTATAGTCTATATAATTGTTTGCATACGAATCGAACGATTTATAGTCGATTAAATTTTTTCATAAAAAATTGAAAAAAATTAAATTAAATTTTTTTCATAAAAAATTTTTTGCATGAAAAATGGATGATGTATAGTTTATTAAATTCTTTGCACGGAAAGAAGACGACGTATTTAGTCCACTTAATTTTTTACATACGAAATGAACGAATTATAGTCATTTTAATTTTTTATAAAAATTTTAAAAATGGACGATGTATAGTCCATTAAATTTTGTATATATAGCCAGTCCATTTAATTTTTTGCATGAAAAATAGACGATGTATAGTCTATATAATTGTTTGCATACGAATCGAACGATTTATAGTCGATTAAATTTTTTCATAAAAAATTGAAAAAAGACGATGTAGTTTTTCCATACGAAATGGACGAATTATAGTCAATTTAATTTTTTATAAAAATTTAAAAAATGGACGATGTATAGTCCATTAAATTTTGTATATATAGCCAGTCCATTTAATTTTTTGCATGAAAAATAGACGATGTATAGTCTATATAATTGTTTGCATACGAATCGGACGATTTATAGTCGATTAAATTTTTTCATAAAAAATTTAAAAAAAGACGATGTATAGTCCATTAAATTTTTTTCATAAAAAAATTTTTGCATGAGAAATTATTGATGTATAGTTTATTAAATTCTTTGCACGAAAAGAAGACGACGTATATAGTCCACTTAAGTTTTTACATACGAAATGGACGAATTATAGTCAATTTAATTTTTTATAAAAATTTTAAAAATGGACCATGTATAGTCCATTAAATTTTATATATATAACCAGTCCATTTAATTTTTTGCAGGAAAAATAGACGATGTATAGTCTATATAATTGTTTGCATACGAATCGAACGATTTATAGTCGATTAAATTTTTTCATAAAAAATTGAAAAAAGACGATGTAGTTTTTACATACGAAATGGACGAATTATAATCAATTTAATTTTTTATAAAAATTTTAAAAATGGACGATGTATAGTCCATTAAGTTTTGTATATATAGCCAGTCCATTTAATTTTTTGCATGAAAAATAGACGATGTATAGTCTATAAAATTGTTTGCATACGAATCGGACGATTTATAGTCGATTAAATTTTTTCATAAAAAATTGAAAAAAAGACGATGTATAGTCCATTAAATTTTTTTCATAAAAAAATTTTTGCATGAGAAATTATTGATGTATAGTTTATTAAATTCTTTGCACGAAAAGAAGACGACGTATATAGTCCACTTAAGTTTTTACATACGAAATGGACGAATTATAGTCAATTTAATTTTTTATAAAAATTTTAAAAATGGACGATGTATAGTCCATTAAATTTTGTATATATAGCCAGTCCATTTAATTTTTTGCATGAAAAATAGACGATGTATAGTCTATATAATTGTTTGCATACGAATCGAACGATTTATAGTCGATTAAATTTTTTCATAAAAAATTGAAAAAAGACGATGTATAGTCCATTAAATTTTTTTTATAAAAAATTTTTTGCATGAAAAATGGATGATGTATAGTTTATTAAATTCTTTGCACGGAAAGAAGACGACATATATAGTCCACTTAATTTTTTACATAAGAAATGGACAAATTATAGTCAATTTAATTTTTTATAAAAATTTTAAAAATGGACGATGTATAGTCCATTAAATTTTGTATATAGCTAGTCCATTTAATTTTTTGCATGAAAAATAGACGATGTATAGTCTATATAATTTTGCATACGAATCGGATGATTTATAGTCGATAAAATTTTTTTATAAAAAATTGAAAAAAAGACGATGTATAGTCCATTAAATTTTTTTCATAAAAAAATTTTTTGCATGAAAAATGGATGATGTATAGCTTATTAAATTCTTTGCACGAAAAGAAGACGACGTATATAGTCCACTTAAGTTTTTACATACGAAATGGACGAATTATAGTCAATTTAATTTTTTATAAAAATTTAAAAAATGGACGATGTATAGTCCATTAAATTTTGTATATATAGCCAGTCCATTTAATTTTTTGCATGAAAAATAGACGATGTATAGTCTATAAAATTGTTTGCATACGAATCGGACGATTTATAGTCGATTAAATTTTTTCATAAAAAATTGAAAAAAAGACGATGTATATATAGTCCATTAAATTTTTTTCATAAAAAAAATTTTTGCATGAGAAATTAATGATGTATAGTTTATTAAATTCTTTGCACGAAAAGAAGACGACGTATATAGTCCACTTAAGTTTTTACATACGAAATGGACGAATTATAGTCAATTTAATTTTTTATAAAAATTTTAAAAATGGACCATGTATACTCCATTAAATTTTGTATATATAACCAGTCCATTTAATTTTTTGCAGGAAAAATAGACGATGTATAGTCTATGTAATTGTTTGCATACGAATCGGACTATTTATAGTCGATTAAATTTTTTCATAAAAAATTGAAAAAAAGACGATTTATAGTCCATTAAATTTTTTTCATAAAAAATTTTTTGCATGAAAAATGGATGATGTATAGTTTATTAAATTCTTTGCACGGAAAGAAGACGACGTATATAGTCCACTTAATTTTTTACATACGAAATGGACGAATTATAGTCATTTTAATTTTTTATAAAAATTTAAAAAATGGACGATGTATAGTCCATTAAATTTTGTATATAGCTAGTCCATTTAATTTTTTACATTAAAAATAGACGATGTATAGTCTATATAATTGTCTGCATACGAATCGGATGATTTATAGTCGATAAAATTTTTTTTATAAAAAATTGAAAAAAAGACGATGTATAGTCAGTCCATTAAATTTTTTTCATAAAAAAATTTATTGCATGAAAAATGGATGATGTATAGTTTATTAAATTCTTTGCACGAAAAGAAGACGACGTATATAGTACACTTAAGTTTTTACATACGAAATGGACGAATTATATTCAATTTAATTTTTTATAAAAATTTAAAAAATGGACCATGTATAGTCCATTAAATTTTGTATATATAACCAGTCCATTTAATTTTTTGCATGAAAAATAGACGATGTGTAGTCGATTAAATTTTTTCACAAAAAATTTAAAAAAAGACAATGTATAGTCCATTAAATTTTTTTCATAAAAATTTTTTTTGCATGAAAAATGGATGATGTATAGTTAATTAAATTCTTTGTGCGAAAAGAAGACGATGTATATAGTCCACTTAAGTTTTTACATACGAAATGGACGAATTATATTCAATTTAATTTTTTATAAAAATTTTAAAAATGGACGATGTACAGTCCATTAAATTTTGTATATAGCTAGTCCATTTAATTTTTTGCATGAAAAATAGACGATGTATAGTCTATATAATTTTGCATACGAATCGGATGATTTATAGTCGTTAAAATTTTTTTATAATAAATTGAAAAAAAGACGATGTATAGTCCATTAAATTTTTTTCATGAAAAAATTTTTTGCTTGAAAAATGGATGATGTATAGCTTATTAAATTCTTTGCACGAAAAGAAGACGACGTATATAGTCCACTTAAGTTTTTACATACGAAATGGACGAATTATAGTCAATATAATTTTTTATAAAAATTTAAAAAATGGACGATGTATAGTCCATTAAATTTTGTATATATAGCCAGTCCATTTAATTTCTTGCATGAAAAATAGACGATGTATAGTCTATATAATTGTTTGCATACGAATCGGACAATTTATAGTCGATTAAATTTTTTCATAAAAAATTTAAAAAAAGACGATGTATAGTCCATTAAATTTTTTTCATAAAAAAATTTTTGCATGAGAAATTATTGATGTATAGTTTATTAAATTCTTTGCACGAAAAGAAGACGACGTATATAGTCCACTTAAGTTTTTACATACGAAATGGACGAATTATAGTCAATTTAATTTTTTATAAAAATTTTAAAAATGGACGATGTATAGTCCATTAAATTTTGTATATATAGCCAGTCCATTTAATTTTTTGCATGAAAAATAGACGATGTATAGTCTATATAATTGTTTGCATACGAATCGAACGATTTATAGTCGATTAAATTTTTTCATAAAAAATTGAAAAAAGACGATGTATAGTCCATTAAATTTTTTTTATAAAAAATTTTTTGCATGAAAAATGGATGATGTATAGTTTATTAAATTCTTTGCACGGAAATAAGACGACATATATAGTCCACTTAATTTTTTACATAAGAAATTGACAAATTATAGTCAATTTAATTTTTTATAAAAATTTTAAAAATGGACGATGTACAGTCCATTAAATTTTGTATATAGCTAGTCCATTTAATTTTTTGCATGAAAAATAGACGATGTATAGTCTATATAATTTTGCATACGAATCGGATGATTTATAGTCGATAAAATTTTTTTATAAAAAATTGAAAAAAAGACGATTATAGTCCATTAAATTTTTTTCATAAAAAAATTTTTTGCATGAAAAATGGATGATGTATAGCTTATTAAATTCTTTGCACGAAAAGAAGACGACGTATATAGTCCACTTAAGTTTTTACATACGAAATGGACGAATTATAGTCAATTTAATTTTTTATAAAAATTTAAAAAATGGACGATGTATAGTCCATAAAATTTTGTATATATAGCCAGTCCATTTAATTTTTTGCATGAAAAATAGACGATGTATAGTCTATAAAATTGTTTGCATACGAATCGGACGATTTATAGTCGATTAAATTTTTTCATAAAAAATTGAAAAAAAGACGATGTATAGTCCATTAAATTTTTTTCATAAAAAAATTTTTGCATGAGAAATTATTGATGTATAGTTTATTAAATTCTTTGCACGAAAAGAAGACGACGTATATAGTCCATTTAAGTTTTTACATACGAAATGGACGAATTATAGTCAATTTAATTTTTTATAAAAATTTAAAAAATGGACGATGTATAGTCCATTAAATTTTGTATATATAGCCAGTCCATTTAATTTTTTGCATGAAAAATAGACGATGTATAGTCTATATAATTGTTTGCATACGAATCGAACGATTTATAGTCGATTAAATTTTTTCATAAAAAATTGAAAAAAGACGATGTATAGTCCATTAAATTTTTTTTATAAAAAATTGTTTGCATGAAAAATGGATGACGTATAGTTTATTAAATTCTTTGCACGGAAAGAAGACGACATATATAGTCCACTTAATTTTTTACATAAGAAATGGACAAATTATAGTCAATTTAATTTTTTATAAAAATTTTAAAAATGGACGATGTATAGTCCATTAAATTTTGTATATAGCTAGTCCATTTAATTTTTTGCATGAAAAATAGACGATGTATAGTCTATATAATTTTGCATACGAATCGGATGATTTATAGTCGATAAAATTTTTTTATAAAAAATTGAAAAAAAGACGATTATAGTCCATTAAATTTTTTTCATAAAAAAATTTTTTGCATGAAAAATGGATGATGTATAGCTTATTAAATTCTTTGCACGAAAAGAAGACGACGTATATAGTCCACTTAAGTTTTTACATACGAAATGGACGAATTATAGTCAATTTAATTTTTTATAAAAATTTAAAAAATGGACGATGTATAGTCCATAAAATTTTGTATATATAGCCAGTCCATTTAATTTTTTGCATGAAAAATAGACGATGTATAGTCTATAAAATTGTTTGCATACGAATCGGACGATTTATAGTCGATTAAATTTTTTCATAAAAAATTGAAAAAAAGACGATGTATAGTCCATTAAATTTTTTTCATAAAAAAAATTTTTGCATGAGAAATTAATGATGTATAGTTTATTAAATTCTTTGCACGAAAAGAAGACGACGTATATAGTCCACTTAAGTTTTTACATACGAAATGGACGAATTATAGTCAATTTAATTTTTTATAAAAATTTAAAAAATGGACGATGTATAGTCCATTAAATTTTGTACATACAGTGGAGGCTCAAAAAAGTTAAGTAGTTTGTTTTCGGGGTGATGAACTTTTCCGAAATCTTAACTTTTCCGTAATATGAAAAATTCAAGAGGTTATATGTGTATTTATACATTGTTTATTTATTTTTTAATTGCCAATTAGAATTATATGTACATATATACATGTATACATACATATTTATTACTGTTTTGAACGCCTTCATAAAATTTTTTAAAATCTTGCATTTTTCGCCGACTGACAACCTTTTTTGCTTCCTGCTGCTAACATTGTTGCAATCAGAACAAAACAAATTCTACGACTAATTTCTTTTACAACCAACTGATGAGAGCAAATACATTATGCATATAAAATTCACAAAAAATATATATATAACGGTAACGGTTTTATTTTTGCATGTATACAGGCGTATACGACTCACTATATATATAAATATGTTTTGAGGATTTACATACAAAAGTTGAGATCATCTTAGAAAGAGAAAAAAAACTATATATAAAAAAATTGTCTCAGAAAAGTTGAGAGTTACTTAACTTTTTGTAGTCACCAATGGTGAATAAAAGCTGCTTAACTTTTCCATATACTTAACTTTTCTATGACTTAACTTTTTCGAGCCTCCACTGTATAACCAGTCCATTTAATTTTTTCCAGGAAAAATAGACGATGTATAGTCTATATAATTGTTTGCATACGAATCGAACGATTTATAGTCGATTAAATTTTTTCATAAAAAATTGAAAAAAAGACGATGTATAGTCCATTAAATTTTTTTCATAAAAATTTTTTTTGCGAAAAGAAGACGATGTATATAGTCCACTTAAGTTTTTACATACGAAATGGACGAATTATATTCAATTTAATTTTTTATTAAAATTTTAAAAATGGACGATGTATAGTCCATTAAATTTTGTATATATAGCCAGTCCATTTAATTTTTTGCATGAAAAATAGACGATGTATAGTCTATATAATTGTTTGCATACGAATCGGACGATTTATAGTCGATTAAGTTTTTTCACAAAAAATTTAAAAAAAGACGATGTATAGTCCATTAAATTTTTTTCATAAAAACATTTTTTGCATGTAAAATGGATGATGTATAGTTAATTAAATTCTTTGCACGAAAAGAAGACGACGTATATAGTCCACTTAAGTTTTTACATACGAAATGGACGAATTATAGTCAATTTAATTTTTTATAAAAATTTAAAAAATGGACGATGTATAGTCCATTAAATTTTGTATATATAGAAAGTCCATTTAATTTTTTGCATGAAAAATAGACGATGTATAGTCTATATAATTGTTTGCATACGAATCGGACGATTTATAGTCGATTAAATTTTTTCATAAAAAATTTAAAAAAGGCGATGTATAGTCCATTAAATTTTTTTCATAAAAAAAATTTTTGCATGAGAAATTAATGATGTATAGTTTATTAAATTCTTTGCACGAAAAGAAGACGACGTATATAGTCCACTTAAGTTTTTACATACGAAATGGACAAAATATATTCAATTTAATTTTTTATAAAAATTTAAAAAATGGACGATGTATAGTCCATTAAATTTTGTATATAGCTAGTACATTTAATTTTTTGCATGAAAAATAGACGATGTATAGTCTATATAATTTTGCATACGAATCGGATGATTTATAGTCGATAAAATTTTTTTATAAAAAATTGAAAAAAAGACGATGTATAGTCCATTAAATTTTTTTCATAAAAAATGTTTTTGCATGACAAATGGATGATGTATAGTTTATTAAATTCTTTGCACGAAAAGAAGACGACGTATATAGTCCACTTAATTTTTTACATACGAAATGGACGAATTATAGTCATTTTAATTTTTTATAAAAATTTTAAAAATGGACGATGTATAGTCCATTAAATTTTGTATATATAGCCAGTCCATTTAATTTTTTGCATGAAAAATAGACGATGTATAGTCTATATAATTGTTTGCATACGAATCGGAAGATTTATAGTCGATTAAGTTTTTTCACAAAAAATTTAAAAAAAGACGATGTATAGTCCATTAACTTTTTTTCATAAAAACATTTTTTGCATGTAAAATGGATGATGTATAGTTTATTAAATTCTTTGCACGAAAAGAAGACGACGTATATAGTCCACTTAAGTTTTTACATACGAAATGGACGAATTATAGTCAATTTAATTTTTTATAAAAATTTAAAAAATGGACGATGTATAGTCCATTAAATTTTGTATATATAGAAAGTCCATTTAATTTTTTGCATGAAAATAGACGATGTATAGTCTATATAATTGTTTGCATACGAATCGGACGATTTATAGTCGATTAAATTTTTTCATAAAAAATTTAAAAAAGGCGATGTATAGTCCATTAAATTTTTTTTCATAAAAAAAATTTTTGCATGAGAAATTAATGATATATAGTTTATTAAATTCTTTGCACGAAAAGAAGACGACGTATATAGTCCACTTAGTTTTTACATACGAATGGACGAATTATAGTCAATTTAATTTTTTATAAAAATTTAAAAATGGACCATGTATAGTCCATTAAATTTTGTATATATAACCAGTCCATTTAATTTTTTGCAGGAAAAATAGACGATGTATAGTCTATATAATTGTTTGCATACGAATCGGACGATTTATAGTCGATTAAATTTTTTCAAAAAAATTGAAAAAAAGACGAAGTATAGTCCATTAAATTTTTTTCATAAAAATTTTTTGCATGAAAAATGGATGATGTATAGTTTATTAAATTCTTTGCACGGAAAGAAGACGACGTATATAGTACACTTAATTTTTTACATACGAAATGGACAAATTATAGTCCAATTTAATTTTTTATAAAAATGTTAAAATGGACGATGTATAGTCCATTAAATTTTGTTATATAACAAGTCCATTAATTTTTTGCATGAAAAATAGACGATGTATAGTCTATATAATTGTTTGCATACGAATTGGACGATTTATAGTCGATAAAATTTTTTCATAAAAAATTTAAAAAAATACGATGTATAGCCCATTAAATTTTTTTCATAAAAAATTTTTGCATGAAAAATGGATGATGTATAGTTTATTAATTCTTTGCACGAAAAGAAGACGACGTATATAGTCCACTTAAGTTTTTTACATACGAAATGGACGAATTATTGTCAATTTAATTTTTTATAAAAATTTTAAAAATGGACCATGTATAGTCCATTAAATTTTGTATATATAGCCAGTCCATTTAATTTTTTGCATGAAAAATAGACGATGTATAGTCTATATAATTGTTTGCATACGAATCGGACGATTTATAGACGATAAATTTTTTTATAAAAATTGAAAAAAAGACGATGTATAATTTTTTTTCATAAAAAATTTTTTCCATGAAAAATGGATGATGTATAGTTTATTAAATTCTTTGCACGGAAAGAAGAGGACGTATATAGTCCACTTAATTTTTTACATACGAAATGGACGAATTATAGTCATTTTAATTTTTTATAAAAATTTTAAAATGGACGATGTATAGTCCATTAAATTTTGTATATATAGCCAGTCCATTTAATTTTTTGCATGAAAAATAGACGATGTATAGTCTATATAATTGTTTGCATACGAATCGGACGATTTATAGTCAATAAATTTTTTTCATAAAAAATTGAAAAAAAGACGATGTATAGTCCATTAAATTTCTTTCATAAAATTTTTTTTTGCATGAAAAATTGATGATGTATAGTTAATTAAATTCTTTGTGCGAAAAGAAGACGATGTATATAGTCCACTTAAGTTTTTACATACGAAATGGGCGAATTATAGTCAATTTAATTCTTTATAAAAATGTTAAAAATGGACGATGTATAGTCCATTAATTTTGTATATAGCTAGTCCATTTAATTTTTTGCATGAAAAATAGACGATGTATAGTCTATATAATTGTTTGCATACGAATCGGATGATTTATAGTCGATAAAATTTTTTCATAAAAAATTGAAAAAAAGACGATGTATAGTCCATTAAATTTTTTCATAAAAACATTTTTTGCATGTAAAATGGATGATGTATAGTTTATTAATTCTTTGCACGAAAAGAAGACGACGTATATAGTCCACTTAAGTTTTTACATACGAAATGGACGAATTATAGTCAATTTAATTTTTTATAAAAATTTAAAAAATGGACGATGTATAGTCCATTAAATTTTGTATATATAACCAGTCCATTTAATTTTTTGCATGAAAAATAGACGATGTATAGTCTATATAATGTTTGCATACGAATCGGATGATTTATAGTCGATAAAATTTTTTTCATAAAAAATTGAAAAAAAGACGATGTATAGTCCATTAACATTTTTTCATAAAAACATTTTTTGCATGTAAAATGGATGATGTATAGTTTATTAAATTCTTTGCACGAAAAGAAGACGACGTATATAGTCCACTTAAGTTTTTACATACGAAATGGACGAATTATAGTCAATTTAATTTTTTATAAAAATTTTAAAAATGGACCATGTATAGTCCATTAAATTTTGTATATATAACCAGGTCCATTTCATTTTTTGCAGGAAAATAGACGATGTATAGTCTATATAATTGTTTGCATACGAATCGGACGATTTATAGTCGATAAAATTTTTTCATAAAAAATTGAAAAAAAGACGATGTAAATTTTTTTCATAAAAAAATTTATTGCACGAAAAATGGATGATGTTAGTTTATTAAATTCTTTGCACGAAAAGAAGACGACGTATATAGTCCACTTAAGTTTTTACATACGAAATGGACGAATTATAGTCAATTTAATTTTTATAAAAATTTAAAAAATGGACGATGAATAGTCCATTAAATTTTGTATATATAGCCAGTCCATTTAATTTTTTGCATGAAAAATAGACGATGTATAGACTATATAATTGTTTGCATACGAATCGGACGATTTATAGTCGATTAAATTTTTGCATAAAAAATTGAAAAAGACGATGTATAGTCCATTAAATTTTTTTCATAAAAAATTTTTCCAGGCAAAATGGATAATGTATAGTTTATTAAATTCTTTGCACGGAAATAAGCCGACGTATATAGTCCATTTAATTTTTTACATACGAAATGGACGAATTATAGTCATTTTAATTTTTTATAAAAACTTTAAAAATGGATGGATACATTAAATTTTGTATATATAGCCAGTCCATTAATTTTTTGCATGAAAAATAGACGATGTATAGTCTATATAATTGTTTGCATACGAATCGGACGATTTATAGTCGATTAAATTTTTTCATAGAAAATTGAAAAAAAAGACGATGTATAGTCCATTAAATTTTTTTCATAAAAAAATTTTGCATGAGAAATTGATGATGTATAGTTTATTAAATTCTTTGCACGAAAAGAAGACGACGTATATAGTCCACTTAAGTTTTTACAATACGAAATGGACGATTATAGTCAATTTAATTTTTAATAAAAATTTAAAAATGGGACCATGTATAGTCCATTAAATTTTGTATATATAACCAGTCCATTTAATTTTTGCAGGAAAAATAGACGATGTATAGTCTATATAATTGTTTGCATACGAATCGGACGATTTATAGTCGATTAAATTTTTCATAAAAAATTGAAAAAAAGACGATGTATAGTCCATTAAATTTTTTTCATAAAAAAAATTTTTGCATGAGAAATTAATGATGTATAGTTTATTAAATTCGTTGCACGAAAAGAAGACGACGTATATAGTCCACTAAGTTTTTACATACGAAATGGACGAATTATAGTCAATTAATTTTTTATAAAAATTTTAAAAATGGACCATGTATAGTCCATTAAATTTTGTATATATAACCAGTCCATTTAATTTTTTGCAGGAAAATAGACGATGTATAGTCTATATAATTGTTTGCATACGAATCGGACGATTTATAGTCGATTAAATTTTTTCATAAAAAATTGAAAAAAGACGATGTATAGTCCATTAAAATTTTTTCATAAAAAATTTTTGCATGAGAAATTATTGATGTATAGTTTATTAAATTCTTTGCACGAAAGAAGACGACGTATGTAGTCCACTTAAGTTTTTACATACGAAATGGACGAATTATAGTCAATTTAATTTTTTATAAAAATTTTAAAAATGGACGATGTATAGTCCATTAAATTTTGTATATATAGCCAGTCCATTTAATTTTTTGCATGAAAAATAGACGATGTATAGTCTATATATTGTTTGCATACGAATCGAACGATTTATAGTCGATTAAATTTTTTCATAAAAAATTGAAAAAAGACGATGTATAGTCCATTAAATTTTTTTTATAAAAAATTTTTTGCATGAAAAATGGATGATGTTATAGTTTATTAAATTCTTTGCACGGAAAGAAGACGACATATATAGTCCACCTTAATTTTTTACATAAGAAATGGGACAAATTATAGTCAATTTAATTTTTATAAAAATTTTAAAAATGGACGATGTATAGTCCATTAAATTTTGTATATAGCTAGTCCATTTAATTTTTTGCATGAAAAATAGACGATGTATAGTCTATATAATTGTTTGCATACGAATCGGATGATTTATAGTCGATAAAATTTTTTTATAAAAAATTTAAAAAAAGACGATGTATAGTCCATTAAATTTTTTTCATAAAAAAATTTTTTGCCTGAAAAATGGATGATGTATAGCTTATTAAATTCTTTGCACGAAAAGAAGACGACGTATATAGTCCACTTAAGTTTTTACATACGAAATTTACGAATTATAGTCAATTTAATTTTTTATAAAAATTTAAAAAATGGACGATGTATAGTCCATTAAATTTTGTATATATAGCCAGTCCATTTAATTTTTTGCATGAAAAATAGACGATGTATAGTCTATATAATTGTTTGCATACGAATCGGACGATTTATAGTCGATTAAATTTTTTCATAAAAAATTGAAAAAAAGACGATGTATAGTCCATTAAATTTTTTTCATAAAAAAAATTTTTGCATGAGAAATTAATGATGTATAGTTTATTAAATTCTTTGCACGAAAAGAAGACGACGTATATAGTCCACTTAAGTTTTTACATACGAAATGGACGAATTATAGTCAATTTAATTTTTTATAAAAATTTTAAAAATGGACGATGTATAGTCCATTAAATTTTGTATATATAACCAGTCCATTTAATTTTTTGCAGGAAAAATAGACGATGTATAGTCTATGTAATTGTTTGCATACGAATCGGACGATTTATATTCGATTAAATTTTTTCATAAAAAATTGAAAAAAAGACGATGTATAGTAGTTTATTAAATTCTTTGCACGGAAAGAAGACGACGTATATAGTCCACTTAATTTTTTACATACGAAATGGACGAATTATAGTCATTTTAATTTTTTATAAAAATTTTAAAAATGGACGATGTATAGTCCATTAAATTTTGTATATATAGCCAGTCCATTTAATTTTTTGCATGAAAAATAGACGATGTATAGTCTATATAATTTTTTGCATACGAATCGGACGATTTATAGACGATAAATTTTTTTCATAAAAAATTGAAAAAAAGACGATGTATAGTCCATTAAATTTTTTTCATAAAAATTTTTTTCCATGAAAAATGGATGATGTATAGTTTATTAAATTCTTTGCACGAAAAGAAGACGACGTATATAGTCCACTTAAGTTTTTACATACGAAATGGACGAATTATAGTCAATTTAATTTTTTATAAAAATTTAAAAAATGGACGATGTATAGTCCATTAAATTTTGTATATACAGTGGAGGCTCAAAAAAGTTAAGTAGTTTGTTTTCGGGGTGATGAACTTTTCCGAAATCTTAACTTTTCCGTAATATGAAAAATTCAAGAGGTTATATGTGTATTTATACATTGTTTATTTATTTTTTAATTGCCAATTAGAATTATATGTACATATATACATGTATACATACATATTTATTACTGTTTTGAACGCCTTCATAAAATTTTTTAAAATCTTGCATTTTTCGCCGACTGACAACCTTTTTTGCTTCCTGCTGCTAACATTGTTGCAATCAGAACAAAACAAATTCTACGACTAATTTCTTTTACAACCAACTGATGAGAGCAAATACATTATGCATATAAAATTCACAAAAAATATATATATAACGGTAACGGTTTTATTTTTGCATGTATACAGGCGTATACGACTCACTATATATATAAATATGTTTTGAGGATTTACATACAAAAGTTGAGATCATCTTAGAAAGAGAAAAAAAACTATATATAAAAAAATTGTCTCAGAAAAGTTGAGAGTTACTTAACTTTTTGTAGTCACCAATGGTGAATAAAAGCTGCTTAACTTTTCCATATACTTAACTTTTCTATGACTTAACTTTTTCGAGCCTCCACTGTATAACCAGTCCATTTAATTTTTTGCATGAAAAATAGACGATGTATAGTCTATATAATTGTTTGCATACGAATCGGATGATTTATAGTCGATAAAATTTTTTTATAAAAAATTTAAAAAAAGACGATGTATAGTCCATTAAATTTTTTTCATAAAAAAATTTTTTGCCTGAAAAATGGATGATGTATAGCTTATTAAATTCTTTGCACGAAAAGAAGACGACGTATATAGTCCACTTAAGTTTTTACATACGAAATTTACGAATTATAGTCAATTTAATTTTTTATAAAAATTTAAAAAATGGACGATGTATAGTCCCATTAAATTTTGTATATATAGCCAGTCCATTTAATTTTTTGCATGAAAAATAGACGATGTATAGTCTATATAATTGTTTGCATACGAATCGGACGATTTATAGTCGATTAAATTTTTTCATAAAAAATTGAAAAAAAGACGATGTATAGTCCATTAAATTTTTTTCATAAAAAAAATTTTTGCATGAGAAATTAATGATGTATAGTTTATTAAATTCTTTGCACGAAAAGAAGACGACGTATATAGTCCACTTAAGTTTTTACATACGAAATGGACGAATTATAGTCAATTTAATTTTTTATAAAAATTTTAAAAATGGACGATGTATAGTCCATTAAATTTTGTATATATAACCAGTCCATTTAATTTTTTGCAGGAAAAATAGACGATGTATAGTCTATGTAATTGTTTGCATACGAATCGGACGATTTATATTCGATTAAATTTTTCCATAAAAAATTGAAAAAAAGACGATGTATAGTTTATTAAATTCTTTGCACGGAAAGAAGACGACGTATATAGTCCACTTAATTTTTTACATACGAAATGGACGAATTATAGTCATTTTAATTTTTATAAAAATTTTAAAAATGGACGATGTATAGTCCCATTAAATTTTGTATATATAGCCAGTCATTTAATTTTTTGCATGAAAAATAGACGATGTATAGTCTATATAATTGTTTGCATACGAATCGGATGATTTATAGTCGATAAAATTTTTTTATAAAAAATTAAAAAAAAAGACGATGTATAGTCCATTAAATTTTTTTTCATAAAAAATTTTTTTTGCCTGAAAAATGGATGATGTATAGTTTATTAAATTCTTTGCACGAAAAGAAGACGACGTATATAGTCCACTTAAGTTATACATACGAAATGGACGAATTATAGTCAATTTAATTTTTTATAAAAATTTAAAAAATGGACGATGTATAGTCCATTAAATTTTGTATATATAGCCAGTCTATTTAATTTTTTGCATGAAAAATAGACGATGTATAGTCTATATAATTGTTTGCATATGAATCGGATGATTTATAGTCGATAAAATTGTTTCATAAGAAATTGAAAAAAAGACGATGTATAGTCCATTAAATTTTTTTCATAAAAAATTTTTTTGCATGAAAAATGGATGATGTATAGTTTATTAAATTCTTTGCACGAAAAGAAGACGACGTATATAGTCCACATAAGTTTTTACATACGAAATGGACGAATTATAGTAAATTTAATTTTTTATAAAAATTTTAAAAATGGACGATGTATAGTCCATTAAATTTTGTATATAGCTAGTCCATTTAATTTTTTGCATGAAAAATAGACGATGTGTAGTCTATATAATTGTTTGCATATGAATCGGATGATTTATAGTTGATAAATTTTTTTTATAAAAAATTGAAAAAAAGACGATGTATAAATGTCCATTAAATTTTTTTCATAAAAAATTTTTTTGCCTGAAAAATGGATGATGTATAGTTTATTAAATTCTTTGCACGAAAAGAAGACGACGTATATAGTCCACTTAAGTTTATACATACGAAATGGACGAATTATAGTCAATTTAATTTTTTATAAAAATTTAAAAAATGGACGATGTATAGTCCATTAAATTTTGTATATATAGAAAGTCCATTTAATTTTTTGCATGAAAAATAGACGATGTATAGTCTATATAATTGTTTGCATACGAATCGGACGATTTATAGTCGATTAAATTTTTTCATAAAAAATTTAAAAAAGGCGATGTATAGTCCATTAAATTTTTTTCATAAAAAAAATTTTTGCATGAGAAATTAATGATGTATAGTTTATTAAATTCTTTGCACGAAAAGAAGACGACGTATATAGTCCACTTAAGTTTTTACATACGAAATGGACGAAATATATTCAATTTAATTTTTTATAAAAATTTTAAAAATGGACGATGTATAGTCCATTAAATTTTGTATATAACCAGTCCATTTAATTTTTTGCATGAAAAATAGACGATGTATAGTCTATATAATTGTTTGCATACGAATCGGATGATTTATAGTCGATAAAATTTTTTTATAAAAAATTGAAAAAAAGACGATGTATAGTCCATTAAATTTTTTTCATAAAAAATGTTTTTGCATGACAAATGGATGATGTATAGTTTATTAAATTCTTTGCACGAAAAGAAGACGACGTATATAGTCCACTTAATTTTTTACATACGAAATGGACGAATTATAGTCATTTTAATTTTTTATAAAAATTTTAAAAATGGACGATGTATAGTCCATTAAATTTTGTATATATAACCAGTCCATTTAATTTTTTGCATGAAAAATAGACGATGTTTAGTCTATATAATTGTTTGCATACGAATCGGATGATTTATAGTTGATAAAATTTTTTTATAAAAAATTGAAAAAAAGACGATTAAATTTAAATTAAATTAAATTTTTTTCATAAAAAATTTTTTTCATAAAAAATTTTTTTGCATGAAAAATGGATGATGTATAGTTTATTAAATTCTTTGCACGAAAAGAAGACGACGTATATAGTCCACTTAAGTTTTTACATACGAAATGGACGAATTATAGTCAATTTAATTTTTTATAAAAATTTAAAAAATGGACGATGTATAGTCCATTAAATTTTGTATATACAGTGGAGGCTCAAAAAAGTTAAGTAGTTTGTTTTCGGGGTGATGAACTTTTCCGAAATCTTAACTTTTCCGTAATATGAAAAATTCAAGAGGTTATATGTGTATTTATACATTGTTTATTTATTTTTTAATTGCCAATTAGAATTATATGTACATATATACATGTATACATACATATTTATTACTGTTTTGAACGCCTTCATAAAATTTTTTAAAATCTTGCATTTTTCGCCGACTGACAACCTTTTTTGCTTCCTGCTGCTAACATTGTTGCAATCAGAACAAAACAAATTCTACGACTAATTTCTTTTACAACCAACTGATGAGAGCAAATACATTATGCATATAAAATTCACAAAAAATATATATATAACGGTAACGGTTTTATTTTTGCATGTATACAGGCGTATACGACTCACTATATATATAAATATGTTTTGAGGATTTACATACAAAAGTTGAGATCATCTTAGAAAGAGAAAAAAAACTATATATAAAAAAATTGTCTCAGAAAAGTTGAGAGTTACTTAACTTTTTGTAGTCACCAATGGTGAATAAAAGCTGCTTAACTTTTCCATATACTTAACTTTTCTATGACTTAACTTTTTCGAGCCTCCACTGTATAACCAGTCCATTTAATTTTTTGCAGGAAAAATAGACGATGTATAGTCTATATAATTGTTTGCATACGAATCGAACGATTTATAGTCGATTAAATTTTTTCATAAAAAATTGAAAAAAAGACGATGTATAGTCCATTAAATTTTTTTCATAAAAATTTTTTTTGCGAAAAGAAGACGATGTATATAGTCCACTTAAGTTTTTACATACGAAATGGACGAATTATATTCAATTTAATTTTTTATTAAAATTTAAAAAATGGACGATGTATAGTCCATTAAATTTTGTATATATAGCCAGTCCATTTAATTTTTTCCATGAAAAATAGACGATGTATAGTCTATATAATTGTTTGCATACGAATCGGACGATTTATAGTCGATTAAGTTTTTTCACAAAAAATTTAAAAAAAGACGATGTATAGTCCATTAAATTTTTTTCATAAAAACATTTTTTGCATGTAAAATGGATGATGTATAGTTAATTAAATTCTTTGCACGAAAAGAAGACGACGTATATAGTCCACTTAAGTTTTTACATACGAAATGGACGAATTATAGTCAATTTAATTTTTTATAAAAATTTAAAAAATGGACGATGTATAGTCCATTAAATTTTGTATATATAGAAAGTCCATTTAATTTTTTGCATGAAAAATAGACGATGTATAGTCTATATAATTGTTTGCATACGAATCGGACGATTTATAGTCGATTAAATTTTTTCATAAAAAATTTAAAAAAGGCGATGTATAGTCCATTAAATTTTTTTCATAAAAAAAATTTTTGCATGAGAAATTAATGATGTATAGTTTATTAAATTCTTTGCACGAAAAGAAGACGACGTATATAGTCCACTTAAGTTTTTACATACGAAATGGACGAATTATAGTCAATTTAATTTTTTATAAAAATTTACAAAATGGACCATGTATAGTCCATTAAATTTTGTATATATAACCAGTCCATTTAATTTTTTGCAGGAAAAATAGACGATGTATAGTCTATATAATTGTTTGCATACGAATCGGACGATTTATAGTCGATTAAATTTTTTCATAAAAAATTTAAAAAAGGCGATGTATAGTCCATTAAATTTTTTTCATAAAAAAAATTTTTGCATGAGAAATTAATGATATATAGTTTATTAAATTCTTTGCACGAAAAGAAGACGACGTATATAGTCCACTTAAGTTTTTACATACGAAATGGACGAATTATAGTCAATTTAATTTTTTATAAAAATTTTAAAAATGGACCATGTATAGTCCATTAAATTTTGTATATATAACCAGTCCATTTAATCTTTTGCATGAAAAATAGACGATGTATAGTCTATATAATTGTTTGCATACGAATCGGACGATTTATAGTCGATTAAATTTTTTCATAAAAAATTTAAAAAAAGACGATGTATAGTCCATTAAATTTTTTTCATAAAAAAAATTTTTGCATGAGAAATTAATGATGTATAGTTTATTAAATTCTTTGCACGAAAAGAAGACGACGTATATAGTCCACTTAAGTTTTTACATACGAAATGGACGAATTATAGTCAATTTAATTTTTTATAAAAATTTTAAAAATGGACCATGTATAGTCCATTAAATTTTGTATATATAACCAGTCCATTTAATCTTTTGCATGAAAAATAGACGATGTATAGTCTATATAATTGTTTGCATACTAATCGGACGATTTATAGTCGATTAAATTTTTCATAAAAAATTTAAAAAAAGACGATGTATAGTCCATTAAATTTTTTTCATAAAAAAAAATTTTTGCATGAGAAATTAATGATGTATAGTTTATTAAATTCTTTGCACGAAAAGAAGACGACGTATATAGTCCACTTAAGTTTTTACATACGAAATGGACGAATTATAGTCAATTTAATTTTTTATAAAAATTTTAAAAATGGACCATGTATAGTCCATTAAATTTTGTATATATAGCCAGTCCATTTAATTTTTTGCATGAAAAATAGACGATGTATAGTCTATATAATTGTTTGCATACGAATCGGACGATTTATAGACGATAAATTTTTTTCATAAAAAATTGAAAAAAAGACGATGTATAGTCCATTAAGTTTTTTTCATAAAAAAATTTTTTGCATGTAAAATGGATGATGTATAGTTTATTTAATTCTTTAAATGAAAAGAAGACGACGTATATAGTCCACTTAAGTTTTTACATACGAAATGGACGAATTATTGTCAATTTAATTTTTTATAAAAATTTTAAAAATGGACCATGTATAGTCCATTAAATTTTGTATATATAGCCAGTCCATTTAATTTTTTGCATGAAAAATAGACGATGTATAGTCTATATAATTGTTTGCATACGAATCGGACGATTTATAGACAATAAATTTTTTTATAAAAAATTGAAAAAAGACGATGTATAAATTTTTTTCATAAAAAATTTTTTGCATGAAAAATGGATGATGTATAGTTTATTAAATTCTTTGCACGGAAAGAAGAGGACGTATATAGTCCACCTAATTTTTTACATACGAAATGGACGAATTATAGTAATTTTAATTTTTTATAAAAATTTTAAAAATGGACGATGTATAGTCCATTAAATTTTGTATATATAGCCAGTCCATTTAATTTTTTGCATGAAAAATAGACGATGTATAGTCTATATAATTGTTTGCATACGAATCGGACGATTTATAGTCAATAAATTTTTTTCATAAAAAATTGAAAAAAAGACGATGTATAGTCCATTAAATTTCTTTCTTAAAAATTTTTTTTGCATGAAAAATTGATGATGTATAGTTAATTAAATTCTTTGTGCGAAAAGAAGACGATGTATATAGTCCACTTAAGTTTTTACATACGAAATGGGCGAATTATAGTCAATTTAATTTTTTATAAAAATGTTAAAAATGGACGATGTATAGTCCATTAAATTTTGTATATAGCTAGTCCATTTAATTTTTTGCATGAAAAATAGACGATGTATAGTCTATATAATTGTTTGCATACGAATCGAATGATTTATAGTCGATAAAATTTTTTCATAAAAAATTGAAAAAAAGACGATGTATAGTCCATTAAATTTTTTTCATAAAAACATTTTTTGCATGTAAAATGGATGATGTATAGTTTATTAAATTCTTTGCACGAAAAGAAGACGACGTATATAGTCCACTTAAGTTTTTACATACGAAATGGACGAATTATAGTCAATTTAATTTTTTATAAAAATTTAAAAAATGGACGATGTATAGTCCATTAAATTTTGTATATATAGCCAGTCCATTTAATTTTTTGCATGAAAAATAGCCGATGTATAGTCTATATAATTGTTTGCATACGAATCGGACGATTTATAGTCGATTAAATTTTTTCATAAAAAATTGAAAAAAAGACGATGTATAGTCCATTAAATTTTTTTCATAAAAAAATTTTGCATGAGAAATTGATAATGTATAGTTTATTAAATTCTTTGCACGAAAAGAAGACGACGTATATAGTCCACTTAAGTTTTTACATACGAAATGGACGAATTATGGTCAATTTAATTTTTTATAAAAATTTTAAAAATGGACGATGTATAGTCCATTAAATTTTGTAAATAGCTAGTCCATTTAATTTTTTGCATGAAAAATAGACGATGTATAGTCTATATAATTGTTTGCATACGAATCGGATGATTTATAATCGATAAATTTTTTTTATAAAAAATTGAAAAAAGACGATGTATTGTCCATTAAATTTTTTTCATAAAAAATTTTTTTGCATGAAAAATGGATGATGCATTGTTTATTAAATTCTTTGCACGAAAAGAAGACGACGTATATAGTCCACTTAAGTTTTTACATACGAAATGGACGAATGATAGTCAATTTAATTTTTTATAAAATTTTAAAAATGGACGATGTATAGTCCATTAAATTTTGTATATATAACCAGTCCATTTAATTTTTTGCATGAAAAATAGACGGTATAGTCTATATAATTGTTTGCATACGAATCGGATGATTTATAGTCGATAAAATTTTTTTATAAAAAATTAAAAAAAAGACGATGTATTGTCCATTAAATTTTTTTCATAAAAAATTTTTTTGCATGAAAAATGGATGATGTATAGTTTATTAAATTCTTTGCACGAAAAGAAGACGACGTATATAGTCCACTTAAGTTTTTACATACGAAATGGACGAATTATAGTCAATTTAATTTTTTATAAAAATTTTAAAAATGGACGATGTATAGTCCATTAAATTTTGTATATATAACCAGTCCATTTAATTTTTTGCATGAAAAATAGACGGTATAGTCTATATAATTGTTTGCATACGAATCGGATGATTTATAGTCGATAAAATTTTTTTATAAAAAATTGAAAAAAAGACGATGTATAGTCCATTAAATTTTTTTCATATAAAAATTTTTTGCATGAAAAATGGATGATGTATAGTTTATTAAATTCTTTGCACGGAAAGAAGAGGACGTATATAGTCCACCTAATTTTTTACATACGAAATGGCCGAATTATAGTAATTTTAATTTTTTATAAAAATTTTAAAAATGGACGATGTATAGTCCATTTAATTTTGTATATATAGCCATTCAATTTAATTTTTTGCATGTAAAATAGACGATGTATAGTCTATATAATTGTTTGCATACGAATCGGATGATTTATAGGCGATAAAATTTTTTCATAAAAAATTGAAAAAAAGACGATGTATAGTCCAATAAATTTTTTTCATAACAAAATTTTTTGCATGAAAAATGGATGATGTATAGTTTATTAAATTCGTTGCACGGAAAGAAGACGACGTATATAGTCCACTTAAGTTTTTACATACGAAATGGACGAATTATATTCAATTTAATTTTTTATAAAAATTTTAAAAATGGATGATGTATAGTCCATTAAATTTTGTATATATAGCCAGTACATTTAATTTTTTGTATGAAAAATAGACGATGTATAGTCTATATAATTATTTGCATACGAATTGTACGATTTATAGTCGATTAAATTTTTGCATAAAAATTGAAAAAAAGACGATGTATAGTCCATTAAATTTTTTTCATATAAAAATTTTTTGCATGGAAAATGGATGATGTATAGTTTATTAAATTCTTTGCACGGAAAGAAGACGACGAATATAGTCCACTTAAGTTTTTACATACGAAATGGACGAATTATATTCAATTTAATTTTTTATAAAATTGTTAAAAATGGACCGATGTATAGTCCATTAAATTTTGTATATATAGCCATTCCATTTATTTTTTTGCATGTAAAATAGACGATGTATAGTCTATATAATTGTTTGCATACGAATCGGATGATTTATAGTCGATAAAATTTTTTTATAAAAAATTGAAAAAAAGACGATGTATAATAGTCCATTAAATTTTTTTCATATACAAATTTTTTGCATGGAAAATGGATGATGTATAGTTTATTAAATTCTTTGCACGAAAAGAAGACGACGTATATAGTCCACTTAAGTTTTTACATACGAAATGGACGAATTATATTTAATTTAATTTTTTATAAAAATTTCAAAAATGGACGATGTATAGTCTATTAAATTTTGTATATATAGCCAGTCCATTTAATTTTTTGCATGAAAAATAGACGATGTATAGTCTATATAACTGTTTGCATACGAATCGGATAATTTATAGGCGATAAATTTTTTTTATAAAAAATTTAAAAAAAGACGATGTATAGTCCATTAAATTTTTTTCATAAAAAATTTTTTGCATGAAAAATGGATGATGTATAGTTTATTAAATTCTTTGCACGAAAAGAAGACGACGTATTTAGTCCACTTAAGTTTCTACATACGAAATGATCGAATTATAGTCAATTTAATTTTTTATAAAAAGTTTAAAAATGGACGATGTATAGTCCATTAAATTTTGTATATATAGCCAGTCCATTTAATTTTTTGCATGAAAAATAGACGATGTATAGTCTATATAATTGTTTGCATACGAATCGGACGATTTATAGTCGATAAATTTTTTTCATAAAAAATTGAAAAAAAGACGATGTATAGTCCATTAAATTTTTTTCATAAAAATTTTTTTTGCATGAAAAATGGATGATGTATAGTTTATTAAATTCTTTGCGCGAAAAGAAGACGATGAATACAGTCCACTTAAGTTTTTACATACGAAATGGACGAATTATATTCAATTTAATTTTTTATTTAAATTTTAAAAATGGACGATGTATAGTCCATTAAATTTTGTATATATAGCCAGTCCATTTAATTTTTTGCATGCAAAATAGACGATATATAGTCTATATAATTGTTTGCATACGAATCGGACGATTTATAGTCGATTAAATTTTTTCATAAAAAATTGAAAAAATTAAATTAAATTTTTTTCATAAAAAATTTTTTGCATGAAAAATGGATGATGTATAGTTTATTAAATTCTTTGCACGGAAAGAAGACGACGTATATAGTCCACTTAATTTTTTACATACGAAATGAACGAATTATAGTCATTTTAATTTTTTATAAAAATTTTAAAAATGGACGATGTATAGTCCATTAAATTTTGTATATATAGCCAGTCCATTTAATTTTTTGCATGAAAAATAGACGATGTATAGTCTATATAATTGTTTGCATACGAATCGGACGATTTATAGTCGATAAATTTTTTTCACAAAAAATTGAAAAAAAAAGATGTATATATCCATTAAATTTTTTTCATAAAAAAATTTTTTGCATGTAAAATGGATGATATATAGTTTATTAAATTCTTTGTACGAAAAGAAGACGACGTATACAGACCACTTAAGTTTTTACATACGAAATGGGCGAATTATAGTCAATTTAATTTTTTATAAAAATGTTAAAAATGGACGATGTATAGTCCATTAAATTTTGTATATAGCTAGTCCATTTAATTTTTTGCATGAAAACTAGACGATGTATAGTCTATATAATTGTTTGCATACGAATCGGATGATTTATAGTCGATAAAATTTTTTTATAAAAAATTGAAAAAAAGACGATGTATAGTCCATTAAATTTTTTTCATAAAAAATTTTTTTTCATGAAAAATGGATGATGTATAGTTTATTAAATTCTTTGCACGGAAAGAAGACGACGTATATAGTCCACTTAAGTTTTTACATACGAAATGGACGAATTATAGTCAATTTAATTTTTTATAAAAATTTAAAAAATGGACGATGTATAGTCCATTAAATTTTGTATATATAGCCAGTCCATTTAATTTTTTGCATGAAAAATAGACGATGTATAGTCTATATAATTGTTTGCATACGAATCGGACGATTTATAGTCGATTAAATTTTTTCATAAAAAATTGAAAAAAAGACAATGTATAGTCCATTAAATTTTTTCATAAAAAATGTTTTTGCATGAAAAATGGATGATGTATAGTTTATTAAATTCTTTGCACGGAAAGAAAACGACGTATATAGTCCACTTAATTTTTTACATACGAAATGGACGAATTATATTCAATTTAATTTTTTATTAAAATTTTAAAAATGGACGATGTATAGTCCATTAAATTTTGTATATATAGCCAGTCCATTTAATTTTTTGCATTAAAAATAGACGATGTATAGTCTATATAATTGTTTGCATACGAATCGGACGATTTATAGTGGATTAAATTTTTTCACAAAAAATTGAAAAATAGACGATGTATAGTCCATTAAATTTTTTCATAAAAAAATTTTTTGCATGTAAAATGGATGATGTATAGTTTATTAAATTCTTTGCACGAAAAGAAGACGACGTATATAGTCCACTTAAGTTTTTACATACGAAATGGGCGAATCTTAGTCAATTTAATTTTTTATAAAAATGTTAAAAATGGACGATGTATAGTCCATTAAATTTTGTATATAGCTAGTCCATTTAATTTTTTGCATGAAAAATAGACGATGTATAGTCTATATAATTGTTTGTTTACGAATCGGATGATTTATAGTCGATAAAATTCTTTTATAAAAAATTGAAAAAAAGACGATGTATATATAGTCCATTAAATTTATTTCATAAAAAAAAATTTTGCATGAGAAATTGATGATGTATCGTTTATTAAATTCTTTGCACGAAAAGAAGACGACGTATATAGTCCACTTAAGTTTTTACATACGAAATGGACGAATTATAGTCAATTTAATTTTTTATAAAAATTTAAAAAATGGACGATGTATAGTCCATTAAATTTTGTATATATAGCCAGTCCATTTAATTTTTTGCATGAAAAATAGACGATGTATAGTCTATATAATTGTTTGCATACGAATCGGATGATTTATAAACGATAAATTTTTTTCATAAAAAATTGAAAAAAAGACGATGTATAGTCCATTAAATTTTTTTCATAAAAAAATTTATTGCATGAAAAATGGATGATGTATAGTTTATTAAATTCTTTGCACGAAAAGAAGACGACGTATATAGTCCACTTAAGTTTTTACATACGAAATGGACGAATTATATTCAATTTAATTTTTTATAAAAATTTAAAAAATGGACCATGTATAGTCCATTAAATTTTGTATATATAACCAGTCCATTTAATTTTTTGCATGAAAAATAGACGATTAAATTTTTTCACAAAAAATTGAAAAAAAAGACGATGTATAGTCCATTAAATTTTTTTCATAAAAACATTTTTTGCATGTAAAATGGATGATGTATAGTTTATTAAATTCTTTAAATGAAAAGAAGACGACGTATATAGTCCACTTAAGTTTTTACATACGAAATGGACGAATTATTGTCAATTTAATTTTTTATAAAAATTTTAAAAATGGACCATGTATAGTCCATTAAATTTTGTATATATAAGCAGTCCATTTAATTTTTTGCATGAAAAATAGACGATGTATAGTCTATATAATTGTTTGCATACGAATCGGACGATTTATAGTCGATTAAATTTTTTCACAAAAAATTTAAAAAAAGACGATGTATAGTCCATTAAATTTTTTTCATAAAAAAAATTTTTGCATGAGAAATTAATGATGTATAGTTTATTAAATTCTTTGCACGAAAAGAAGACGACGTATATAGTCCACTTAAGTTTTTACATACGAAATGGACGAATTATAGTCAATTTAATTTTTTATAAAAATTTAAAAAATGGACGATGTATAGTCCATTAAATTTTGTATATATAGCCAGTCCATTTAATTTTTTGCATGAAAAATAGACGATGTATAGTCTATATAATTGTTTGCATACGAATCGGACGATTTATAGACGATAAATTTTTTTCATAAAAAATTTAAAAAAAGACGATGTATAGTCCATTAAATTTTTTTAATAAAAAATGTTTTTGCATGAAAAATGGATGATGTATAGTTTATTAAATTCTTTGCACGAAAAGAAGACGACGTATATAGTCCACTTAAGTTTTTACATACGAAATGGACGAATTATAGTCAATTTAATTTTTTATAAAAATTTAAAAAATGGACGATGTATAGTCCATTAAATTTTGTATATATAGCCAGTCCATTTAATTTTTTGCATGAAAAATAGACGATGTATAGTCTATATAATTGTTTGCATATGAATCGGATGACTTATAGTCGATAAAAATTATTAAATTCTTTGCACGAAAAGAAGACGACGTATATAGTCCACTCAAGTTTTTACATACGAAATGGACGAATTATAGTCGATTTAATTTTTTATAAAAATTTTAAAAATGGACGATGTATAGTCCATTAAATTTTGTATATAGCTAGTCCATTTAATTTTTTGCATGAAAAATAGACGATGTGTAGTCTATATAATTGTTTGCATATGAATCGGATGATTTATAGTTGATAAAATTTTTTTATAAAAAATTGAAAAAAAGACGATGTATAGTCCATTAAATTTTTTTCATAAAAAATTTTTTTGCCTGAAAAATGGATGATGTATAGTTTATTAAATTCTTTGCACGGAAAGAAGACGACGTATATAGTCCACTTAATTTTTTACATACGAAATGGATGAATTATAGTCATTTTAATTTTTTATAAAAATTTAAAAAATGGACGATGTATAGTCCATTAAATTTTGTATATATAGCCAGTCCATTTAATTTTTTGCATGAAAAATAGACGATGTATAGTCGATATAATTGTTTGCATACGAATCGGACGATTTATAGACGATAAATTTTTTTCATAAAAAATTGAAAAAAGACGATGTATAGTCCATTAAATTTTTTTAATAAAAAATATTTTTGCATGAAAAATGGATGATGTATAGTTTATTAAATTCTTTGCACGAAAAGAAGACGACGTATATAGTCCACTTAAGTTTTTACATACGAAATGGACGAATTATAGTCAATTTAATTTTTTATAAAAATTTAAAAAATGGACGATGCATAGTCCATTAAATTTTGTATATATAGCCAGTCCATTTAATTTTTTGCATGAAAAATAGACGATGTATAGTCTATATAATTGTTTGCATACGAATCGGATGATTTATAAACGATAAATTTTTTTCATAAAAAATTAAAAAAATTTTTTGCATGGAAAATGGATGATGTATAGTTTATTAAATTCTTTGCACGAAAAGAAGACGACGTATATAGTCCACTTAAGTTTTTACATACGAAATGGACAAATTATAGTCCATTAAATTTTGTATATATAACCAGTCCATTTAATTTTTTTGCCTGAAAAATAGACGATGTATAGTCTATATAATTGTTTGCATATGAATTGGATGACTTATAGTCGATAAAATTTATTAAATTCTTTGCACGAAAAGAAGACGACGTATATAGTCCACTCAAGTTTTTACATACGAAATGGACGAATTATAGTCGATTTAATTTTTTATAAAAATTTTAAAAATGGACGATGTATAGTCCATTAAATTTTGTATATAGCTAGTCCATTTAATTTTTTGCATGAAAAATAGACGATGTGTAGTCTATATAATTGTTTGCATATGAATCGGATGATTTATAGTTGATAAAATTTTTTTATAAAAAATTGAAAAAAAGACGATGTATTATAGTCGATTTAATTTTTTATAAAAATTTTAAAAATGGACGATGTATAGTCCATTAAATTTTGTATATAGCTAGTCCATTTAATTTTTTGCATGAAAAATAGACGATGTGTAGTCTATATAATTGTTTGCATATGAATCGGATGATTTATAGTTGATAAAATTTTTTTATAAAAAATTGAAAAAAAGACGATGTATAGTCCATTAAATTTTTTTCATAAAAAATTTTTTTGCCTCAAAAATGGATGATGTATAGTTTATTAAATTCTTTGCACGAAAAGAAGACGACGTATATAGTCCACTCAAGTTTTTACATACGAAATGGACGAATTATAGTCAATTTAATTTTTTATAAAAATTTAAAAAATGGAACATGTATAGTCCATTAAATTTTGTATATATAACCAGTCCATTTAATTTTTTGCATGAAAAATAGACGATGTGTAGTCGATTAAATTTTTTCACAAAAAATTGAAAAAAAGACGATGTATAGTCCATTAAATTTTTTTCATAAAAAAATTTTTTGCATGTAAAATGGATGATGTATAGTTTATTAAATTCTTTGCACGGAATGAAGACGACGTATATAGTCCACTTAATTTTTTACATACGAAATGGACGAATTATAGTCAATTTAATTTTTTATAAAAATTTAAAAAATGGACGATGTATAGTCCATTAAATTTTGTATATATAACCAGTCCATTTAATTTTTTGCATGAAAAATAGACGATGTATAGTCTATATAATTGTTTGCATACGAATCGGATGACTTATAGTCGATAAAATTTATAAATTCTTTGCACGAAAAGAAGACTACGTATATAGTCCACTCAAGTTTTTACATACGAAATGGACGAATTATAGTCAATTTAATTTTTTATAAAAATGTTAAATATGGACGATGTATAGTCCTTTAAATTTTGTATATATAGCCAGTCCATTTAATTTTTTGCATGAAAAATATACGATGTATAGTCTATATAATTGTGTGCATACGAATCGGACGATTTATAGCCGATTAAATTTTTTCATAAATAATTGAAAAAAAAAGACGATGTATAGTCCATTAAATTTTTTTCATAAAAAAATTTTTTTCATGAAAAATGGATGATGTATAGTTTATTAAATTCTTTGCACGAAAAGAAGACGACGTATATAGTCCACTTAAGTTTTTAAAAATAGACGATGTATAGTCTATATAATTGTTTGCATACGCATCAGACGACTTATAGACGATAAATTTTTTTCATAAAAAATTGAAAAAAGACGATGTATTTAAATTTTTTTCATAAAAAAATTTATTGCATGAAAAATGGATGATGTATAGTTTATTAAATTCTTTGCACGAAAAGAAGACGACGTATATAGTCCACTTAAGTTTTTACATACGAAATGGACGAATTATAGTCAATTTAATTTTTTATAATAATTTTTTTCACAAAAAATTTTTTTGCAGGAAAAATGGATGATGTATAGTTTATTAAATTCTTTGCACGAAAAGAAGACGACGTATATAGTCCACTTAAGTTTTTACATACGAAATGGACGAATTATATTCAATTTAATTTTTTATAAAAATTTTAAAAATGGACGATGTATAGTCCATTAAATTTTGTATATATAACCAGTCCATTTAATTTTTTGCATGAAAAATAGACGATGTATAGTCTATATAATTGTTTGCATACGAATCGGATGATTTATAGTCGATAAAATTTTTTCATAAAAAATTGAAAAAAAAGACGATGTATAGTCCATTAAATTTTTTTCATAAAAAAATTTTTTGCATGAAAAATGGATGATGTATAGTTTATTAAATTCTTTGCACGAAAAGAAGACGACGTATATAGTCCACTTAAGTTTTTACATACGAAATGGACGAATTATAGTCAATTCAATTTTTTATAAAAATTTAAAAAATGGACGATGAATAGTCCATTAAATTTTGTATATATAGCCAGTCCATTTAATTTTTGCATGAAAAATAGACGATGTATAGACTATATAATTGTTTGCATACGAATCGGACGATTTATAGTCGAATAAATTTTTGCATAAAAAATTGAAAAAAAGACGATGTATAGTCCATTAAATTTTTTCATAAAAAATTTTTTCCAGGCAAAATGGATGATGTATAGTTTATTAAATTCTTTGCACGGAAAGAAGCCGACGTATATAGTCCATTTAATTTTTTACATACGAAATGGACGAATTATAGTCATTTTAATTTTTTATAAAAACTTTAAAAATGGATGGATACATTAAATTTTGTATATATAGCCAGTCCATTTAATTTTTTGCATGAAAAATAGACGATGTATAGTCTATATAATTGTCTGCATACGAATCGGACGATTTATAGTCGATTAAATTTTTTCATAGAAAATTGAAAAAAAGACGATGTATAATCCCTTAAATTTTTTTCATAAAAAAATTTTGCATGAGAAAAAAATTTAAAAAATGGACGATGTATAGTCCATTAAATTTTGTATATATAACCAGTCCATTTAATTTTTTGCAGGAAAAATAGACGATGTATAGTCTATATAATTGTTTGCATACGAATGGGACGATTTATAGTCGATTAAATTTTTTCATAAAAAATTTAAAAAAAGACGATTAATTAAATTTTTTTCATAAAAAATTTTTTTGCATGAAAAATGGATGAAGTATAGTTTATTAAATTCTTTGCACGGAAAGAAGACGACGTATATAGTCCACTTAAGTTTTTACATACGAAATGGACGAATTATAGTAAATATAATTTTTTATAAAAATTTTAAAAATGGACGATGTATAGTCCATTAAATTTTGTATATAGCTAGTCCATTTAATTTTTTATAAAAAATTTAAAAAAAAAGACGATGTATAGTCCATTAAATTTTTTTCATAAAAAATTTTTTTGCCTGAAAAATGGATGATGTATAGTTTATTAAATTCTTTGCACGAAAAGAAGACGACGTATATAGTCCACTTAAGTTTACACATACGAAATGGACGAATTATAGTCAATTTAATTTTTTATAAAAATTTAAAAAATGGACGATGTATAGTCCATTAAATTTTGTATATATAGCCAGTCCATTTATTTTTTTTGCATGAAAAATAGCCGATGTATAGTCTATATAATTGTTTGCACACGAATCGGACGATTTATAGTCGATTAAATTTTTTCATAAAAAATTGAAAAAAAGACGATGTATAGTCCATTAAATTTTTTTCATAAAAAAATTTTGCATGAGAAATTGATGATGTATAGTTTATTAAATTCTTTGCACGAAAAGAAGACGACGTATATAGTCCACTTAAGTTTTTACATACGAAATGGACGAATTATAGTCAATTTAATTTTTTATAAAAATTTTAAAAATGGACGATGTATAGTCCATTAAATTTTGTAAATAGCTAGTCCATTTAATTTTTTGCATGAAAAATAGACGATGTATAGTCTATATAATTGTTTGCATACGAATCGGATGATTTATAATCGATAAATTTTTTTTATAAAAAATTGAAAAAAAGACGATGTATAGTCCATTAAATTTTTTTCATAAAAAATTTTTTTGCATGAAAAATGGATGATGTATTGTTTATTAAATTCTTTGCACGAAAAGAAGACGACGTATATAGTCCACTTAAGTTTTTACATACGAAATGGGCGAATTATAGTCAATTTGATTTTTTATAAAAATGTTAAAAATGGACGATGTATAGTCCATTAAATTTTGTATATAGCTAGTCCATTTAATTTTTTGCATGAAAAATAGACGGTATAGTCTATATAATTGTTTGCATACGAATCGGATGATTTATAGTCGATAAAATTTTTTTATAAAAAATTTAAAAAAAGACGATGTATTGTCCATTAAATTTTTTTCATAAAAAATTTTTTTGCATGAAAAATGGATGATGTATAGTTTATTAAATTCTTTGCACGAAAAGAAGACGACGTATATAGTCCACTTAAGTTTTTACATACGAAATGGACGAATTATATTCAATTTAATTTTTTATAAAAATTTTAAAAATGGACGATGTATAGTCCATTAAATTTTGTATATATAACCAGTCCATTTAATTTTTTGCATGAAAAATAGACGATGTATAGTCTATATAATTGTTTGCATACGAATCGGATGACTTATAGTCGATAAAATTTATAAATTCTTTGCACGAAAAGAAGACTACGTATATAGTCCACTTAAGTTTTTACATACGAAATGGGCGAATTATAGTCAATTTAATTTTTTATAAAAATTTTAAAAATGGACGATTTATAGTCCATTAAATTTTGTATATAGCTAGTCCATTTAATTTTTTGCATGAAAAATAGACGATGTATAGTCTATATAATTGTTTGCATACGAATCGGATGATTTATAGTCGATAAAATTTTTTTATAAAAAATTAAAAAAAAAGACGATGTATAGTCCATTAAATTTTTTTCATAAAAAATTTTTTTGCCTGAAAAATGGATGATGTATAGTTTATTAAATTCTTTGCACGAAAAGAAGACGACGTATATAGTCCACTTAAGTTTATACATACGAAATGGACGAATTATAGTCAATTTAATTTTTTATAAAAATTTAAAAAATGGACGATGTATAGTCCATTAAATTTTGTATATATAGCCAGTCTATTTAATTTTTTGCATGAAAAATAGACGATGTATAGTCTATATAATTGTTTGCATATGAATCGGATGATTTATAGTCGATAAAATTGTTTCATAAGAAATTGAAAAAAAAGACGATGTATAGTCCATTAAATTTTTTTCATAAAAAATTTTTTTGCATGAAAAATGGATGATGTATAGTTTATTAAATTCTTTGCACGAAAAGAAGACGACGTATATAGTCCACATAAGTTTTTACATACGAAATGGACGAATTATAGTAAATTTAATTTTTTATAAAAATTTTAAAAATGGACTATGTATAGTCCATTAAATTTTGTATATAGCTAGTCCATTTAATTTTTTGCATGAAAAATAGACGATGTGTAGTCTATATAATTGTTTGCATATGAATCGGATGATTTATAGTTGATAAATTTTTTTTATAAAAAATTGAAAAAAAGACGATGTATAAATGTCCATTAAATTTTTTTCATAAAAAATTTTTTTGCCTGAAAAATGGATGATGTATAGTTTATTAAATTCTTTGCACGAAAAGAAGACGACGTATATAGTCCACTTAAGTTTATACATACGAAATGGACGAATTATAGTCAATTTAATTTTTTATAAAAATTTAAAAAATGGACGATGTATAGTCCATTAAATTTTGTATATATAGCCAGTCCATTTAATTTTTTGCATGAAAAATAGACGATGTTTAGTCTATATAATTGTTTGCATACGAATCGGATGATTTATAGTTGATAAAATTTTTTTATAAAAAATTGAAAAAAAGACGATTAAATTTAAATTAAATTAAATTTTTTTCATAAAAAATTTTTTTCATAAAAAATTTTTTTGCATGAAAAATGGATGATGTATAGTTTATTAAATTCTTTGCACGAAAAGAAGACGACGTATATAGTCCACTTAAGTTTTTACATACGAAATGGACGAATTATAGTCAATTTAATTTTTTATAAAAATTTTAAAAATGGACGATGTATAGTCCATTAAATTTTGTATATATAACCAGTCCATTTAATTTTTTGCATGAAAAATAGACGATGTGTAGTCTATATAATTGTTTGCATATGAATCGGATGATTTATAGTTGATAAATTTTTTTTATAAAAAATTGAAAAAAAGACGATGTATAGTCCATTAAATATTTTTCATAAAAAAATTTTGCATGAGAAATTGATGATGTATAGTTTATTAAATTCTTTGCACGAAAAGAAGACGACGTATATAGTCCACTTAAGTTTTTACATACGAAATGGACGAATTATAGTCAATTTAATTTTTTATAAAAATTTTAAAAATGTACCATGTATAGTCCATTAAATTTTGTATATATAACCAGTCCATTTAATTTTTTGCAGGAAAAATAGACGATGTATAGTCTATATAATTGTTTGCATACGAATCGGACGATTTATAGTCGATTAAATTTTTTCATTAAAAATTAAAAAAAGACGATTAATTAAATTTTTTTCATAAAAAATTTTTTTGCATGAAAAATGGATGATGTATAGTTTATTAAATTCTTTGCACGGAAAGAAGACGACGTATATAGTCCACTTAAGGTTTTACATACGAAATGGACGAATTATAGTAAATTTAATTTTTTATAAAAATTTTAAAAATGGACGATGCACAGTGGCGTGAATTAAAAAAAAAGTGGTAAAAAGTCCGCAACTTTTGAACTAGTTAACCGATTTCGATGAAACCAAGTAAGTAGAAGTGTTGAAATTTTTAGAAAGCATATTTTGAGGCACCCTGTTGTAAGACAGGGTAGCTCCAAACAGCCTCAAAGTGGGAAAGTGTGGGTATCGAAATTCTTTCGGAGCTTGTAACTTTTGTAAATAGGGACCGATTTCAATAAATTTTTCAGTGGGACAATCTACGTTAAGAAATAAAAATAAAACATGTTAAGAGTACCATTTTATCTCTTTCAGTTTCCAAGTTATTTGACTTGAAAAATTTATTTTTTAATTTTTGGCCCTGACTTTTTTTATTCGTTAGTACATAACTTCTTTATTACTTGGCAAACATCAGTATGTTTGAATGTTTTTGAAAGAAAACTTCATTACAATTCATATAAAAAAATTTGTAGCAAAGAATAATTTTGCAATTTGGATTTTTAAAAATTATGAAAAAATTTGGTATATTTTGTGAAAAAAGTATTCTTAATTTTTTTGGAATATCTTAAAAAATTATTAAGTATTTGATAAAAACTTTGATTGTTTCTGAGAAAGGAGACATTGAGAAAGGCTGTGAAATAAATTTTGGAGATTGTTGTTGGTGCACCCTACATTCAGCATTGGTCGAAAACTAGCAATTTTTTTTCAAAGAATCCGATTTTCAGATGTGGCAAAAAAATTGCACGGCCGTTTTAGTAAATTTTTTGGTTTTTTATTATAAATAAATTTGTTGTAAGTAACCTGTAAGAAACTCTTGACATCCTAAACATAAATGTAGGCAGGAGAGCAGATTTTCTAAAAATTCTAAAACTTTTCTAACACAATTTTTCCCAATAAGAAAAAAGTATTATAAAATTATAAATTGGGAATCATTTTAATTTTTATCAATAGTATACATTTAGCTTTGCAAACTGAAAAAAAATTATTCTCCTACCTTCAATACTTTTTGAAATATTCGAAATGCAATTTTGATTAAAGATTTTAATTTTCCACATTTTTTGTTTTTGTCTAAATTATTGACCTTATTTTCTTTACTGCAAATGTTTCTTAATTTTTTCTATGTTATTACAATAGAAGATATAATTGTCTATTCAACGGTATATAATATGTAATCCTTTGCCATTATATCAGTCTTAAAATGTATACACAAATATAACACCTCAGGTAACAATTTACGTGTTTTATCTGATACTAAAACAAACCCACATTTTTTATGAACTCTTGAAGCTGTTATTAAATACTTTCTTTACTTAAATACAATAAAATATAAGAATTTATATACATAAATATAAATATATTTATACACCTTATACGCACATCTCCAATATGGGTATAGTTTCACCTGATATTTGTATCGGTTTTGTATTCGTAGCTTGTAAAATAGCTATATATTTAAGCTGCGATGCATTTAATGTCATTATTTCAGTTATAGCTATCATGGAGATAACAATTAAAAATAAATCGCTCTGCAAATTAATGTGGGAAAACCTCACTGATGGTAGTACTCGGTTGGACAAGGTAGACCAAATGATGTACATAATATCTACTACATATGGTTTATCTGTAAACACCAATTTATCGAAAAAACTTGAACATTTTTTTAAATTGTATGAAAAGAAGATACGTGAATGCAATAAATCAATTTCCAAATTTCAGAATAAAAATCAGGATTGGTTAGATATGGGACTATCTACGGAAATATACCCAAAGAAGTTTGGTCGGCCAAATAAAGATTACGATAACGTTCGACGCAGGAGCAAAAGGATTAAACAAGAAGACTTGATAAATACGTATTCGGAAAATGAAATCAAAGATTCATTCAAATTGATTTTAGCGAACACTCAACTTAAAGAAGCAGGCAAAATCGTAGATGTGCTACCAGTTGCTTCTCCAAAAAGATTAAGACGGATGGTGGAAAGCATTCCAACGCCAAAATATAGTAAACATTTTACGGTGGAAGATGCACTAGCACTCATTCTTAATTTGGGCCTTTCAAGAAATAAATACGATATCTTAAGGAAGGTGCTTAAAGAAAAAAGTGGGCCTTTGCCATCAAGTACATTGTTGTTTAAAAGAAAATCGGAAATTTTGCCACATCTGATAACATTGGATAACCGAAGTGCAGTCATTAGTTTGTCAGACCTTCTTCATAATACAGCATCAAGACTCATCGCTACTTTTGACGAAAGAGACTAAGATACATGTAATAATTCTGAACTAACACTAATATACAAATGGGGATGTGATGGATCATCTGGATTTTCAGAATATAGACAGCCCAGTGCATACGATAATGACTTTTCCAAAGTTTTAATGGCATCGTTAGTACCATTAAGGCTTCGACTACATAATGAAATGCCTTCAACAAGTAAAAATGCATTTAAAGATCTGTGGGTAAATACTACTCCAGGCTCAAAGTTTTTATGCCGACCAATACGTTTTGAATACATCAAGGAAAACAAAGAAACAACTCAAAATCTGGTTGAAAATTAAATTTCTAATATGGAACCCATTGACGTTCATATATTAGGACGAGTAATAACAGTATCTTTTAGACCTTATTTAACAATGATAGATGGAAAAGTTGCAAATGCAATAACCGATACAAAATCTTATTTGATTTGTAATATATGCGGAAAGAAAAATTCCGATTTCAAGGACATTGAGAATTATACTCCAACTAATGAAGATGCCCTTAAGCTTGGAATATCACCACTTCATGCTCGGATTCGATTCATGGAGTACATTTTACATCTATCTTACGACAATAAATATCGCAGTGTACCAGCACTTCAGAACGTTCCAGTGGCGAATAATTCTGCTTTAAAACAGATACGGTTGGAAGAAAAGAAAAGAATTCAAGATGAGTTTATGAAACGTGGCTTAATCATTGACAAACCTTTATATGGCTATGGAAACTCCAATAATGGCAACACTGCCAGGCGATTTTTTGATGACCCTGAAACCACATCTTCTATAACTGGTATTAGCTTTAATCTCATAAGACGTTTCAAAATAATACTGGCCGTCATAAATAGCAAAAAGTTAATTAATAAGGACAAATTTGAAAAATATGCAAAAGACACTCTGATTCTAATAAATGAATTATATCCATGGAAATCAATAACTCCAACCGTACGTAAAGTGCTAGCACATACAAAAGAAATAATAGAAAACAACATTCTTCTTCTGGGGGAACTAACCGAAGAAGCACAGGAAGCTAGAAATACAGATGTTAAGCAATATCGACTTTTCAATACACGTAAATGCTCTAGAGTTGCTCAAAATAATGATTTAATGCATCATTTGCTATTGTCTTCAGATCCAGTCCTACAAGGCATAAGAATTAAATGGTTGCCAAAAATAAGTATTGAAATCGAGAAGGACGATCCCGAAACAGAGGAAATTAATAGCTTGCTAGGCCATGATGTCTCAGATTATTTTAAAGCAAATTCTTGAAGTAAAACCCAAATATAAATTAAAAACAACATATGTATGTATCCATGCACTTAGATACGAGTAATAAAGAAAATGAAACTGAACTTATTAAATATATTTTTCGGGCCTGTTCTGCAAATCACGACATGCCAAATCACGGTGATTTCTAAAAATTAATAAAAGCTAAATCATTGCTGTTGTAAATTTTACGTTTTATAGCTTTGGAAGTTGGAAGAAAATATGCTATTATTAATGAAAAAAACTTAAAACGCAATAGAATCTCATTACCAAGTCCGCTATTAATAGTTTACTTTTGAAATCACGTGATTTTAAATCACCGTGATTTTCAGAACAGGGGGGTTTAATACAATTATCAGAATCAAAACGAGAAATTTAGTTGTAAGTTTTCATACTCATACATACATATGTACATTGTACATATATCTCTTGATATATAAGTATATATATTCATACAAACAAATATCTGATATCATGGCAAAAAGTCTCTGGAATTCTCTGTCAAATTATATTCAAAACTTAGGCAATTTGTATGCGTTTAAAAAGGAGCTACATAAAAAATGTTCGTAATTTAATGTTCTAATGTTAAATTAACTACTAATTTTTTTTTAATAAATAAATAACTCAATCTATTTGTCCTTGTAGGTATATAAATATACTGTGTGTATATAAATTCTTATATTTTATTGTATTTAGGTAAAGAAAGTATTTAATAACAGCTTCAAGAGTTCATAAAAAATGTGGGTTTGTTTTAGTATCAGATAAAACACGTAAATTGTTACCTGAGGTGTTATATTTGTGTATACATTTTAAGACTGATATAATGGCAATGGAATACATATTATATACCGTTGAATAGACAATTATATCTACTATTGTAATAACATAGAAAAAATTAAGAAACATTTGCAGTAAAGAAAATAAGGTCAATAATTTAGACAAAAACAAAAAATGTAGAAAATTAAAATTTTTAATCAAAATTGCATTTCGAATATTTCAAAAAGTATTGAAGGTAGGAGAATAATTTTTTTTCAGTTTGCAAAGCTAAATGTATACTATTGATAAAAATTAAAATGATTCCCAATTTATAATTTTATAATACTTTTTTCTTATTGGGAAAAATTGTGTTAGAAAAGTTTTAGAATTTTTAGAAAATCTGCTCTCCTGCCTACATTTATGTTTAGGATGTCAAGAGTTTCTTACAGGTTACTTACAACAAATTTATTTATAATAAAAAACCAAAAAATTTACTAAAACGGCCGTGCAATTTTTTTGCCACATCTGAAAATCGGATTTTTTGAAAAAAATTGCTAGTTTTCGACCAATGCTGAATGTAGGGTGCACCAACAACAATCTCCAAAATTTATTTCACAGCCTTTCTCAATGTCTCCTTTCTCAGAAACAATCAAAGTTTTTATCAAATACTTAATAATTTTTTAAGATATTCCAAAAAATTAAGAATACTTTTTTTCACAAAATATACCAAATTTTTTCATAATTTTTAAAAATCCAAATTGCAAAATTATTCCTTGCTACAATTTTTGAGATATCGAAAAAAAATTTTTTTTTATATGAATTGTAATGAAGTTTTCTTTCAAAAACATTCAAACATACTGATTTTTGCCAAGTAATAAAGAAGTTATGTACTAACGAATAAAAAAAGTCAGGGCCAAAAATTAAAAAATAAATTTTTCAAGTCAAATAACTTGGAAACTGAAAGAGATAAAATGGTACTCTTAACATGTTTTATTTTTATTTCTTAACGTAGATTGTCCCACTGAAAAATTTATTGAAATCGGTCCCTATTTACAAAAGTTACAAGCTCCGAAAGAATTTCGATACCCACACTTTCCCACTTTGAGGCTGTTTGGAGCTACCCTGTCTTACAACAGGGTGCCTCAAAATATGCTTTCTAAAAATTTCAACACTTCTACTTTCCAAAACAGTTGGTTTGATCGAAATCGGTTAACTAGTTCAAAAGTTGCGGACTTTTTACCACTTTTTTTTTAATTCACGCCACTGTGCGATGTATAGTCCATTAAATTTTGTATATAGCTAGTCCATTTAATTTTTTGCATGCAAAATAGACGATGTATAGTCTATATAATTGTTTGCATACGAATCGGATGATTTATAGTCGATAAATTTTTTTTATAAAAAATTGAAAAAAAGACGATGTATAGTCCATTAAATTTTTTTCATAAAAAAGTTTTTTGCATGAAAAATGGATGATGTATTGTTTATTAAATTCTTTGCACGAAAAGAAGACGACGTATATAGTCCACTTAAGTTTTTACATACGAAATGGGCGAATTATAGTCAATTTAATTTTTTATAAAAATGTTAAAAATGGACGATGTATAGTCCATTAAATTTTGTATATATAGCCAGTCCATTTAATTTTTTGCATGAAAAATAGACGATGTATAGTCTATATAATTGTTTGCATACGAATCGGATGATTTATAGTCGATAAAATTTTTTTATAAAAAATTGAAAAAAAGGCGATGTATAGTCCATTAAATTATTTTCATAAAAAATTTTTTTGCCTGAAAAATGGATGATGTATAGTTTATTAAATTCTTTGCACGAAAAGAAGACGACGTATATAGTCCACTTAAGTTTTTACATACGAAATGGACGAATTATAGTCAATTTAATTTTTTATAAAAATTTAAAAAATGGACGATGTATAATCCATTAAATTTTGTATATATAGCCAGTCCATTTAATTTTTTGCATGAAAAATAGACGATGTATAGTCTATATAATTGTTTGCATACGAATCGGACGATTTATAGTCGATTAAATTTTTTCATAAAAAATTTAAAAAAAGACGATGTATAGTCCATTAAATTTTTTTCATAAAAAAATTTTGCTTGAGAAATTGATGATGTATAGTTTATTAAATTCTTTGCACGAAAAGAAGACGACGTATATAGTCCACTTAAGTTTTTACATACGAAATGGACGAATTATAGCCAATTTAATTTTTTATAAAAATTTTAAAAATGGACCATGTATAGTCCATTAAATTTTGTATATATAACCAGTCCATTTAATTTTTTGCAGGAAAAATAGACGACGTATAGTCTATATAATTGTTTGCATACGAATCGGACGATTTATAGTCGATTAAATTTTTTCATAAAAAATTTAAAAAAAGAGGATTAATTAAATTTTTTTCATAAAAAATTTTTTTGCATGAAAAATGGATGATGTATAGTTTATTAAATTCTTTGCACGGAAAGAAGACGACGTATATAGTCCACTTAATTTTTTACATACGACATGGACGAATTATAGTCAATTTAATTTTTTATAAAAATTTTAAAAATGGACGATGTATAGTCCATTAAATTTTGTATATATAGCCAGTCCATTTAATTTTTTGCATGAAAAATAGACGATGTATAGTCTATATAATTGTTTGTATACGAATCGGACGATTTATAGTCGATTAAATTTTTTCACAAAAAATTGAAAAAAAGACGATGTATATATAGTCCATTAAATTTTTTTCATAAAAATTTTTTTTGCATGAAAAATGGATGATGTACAGTTTATTAAAATCTTTGCGCGAAAAGAAGACGACGTATATAGTCCACTTAAGTTTTTACATACGAAATGGACGAATTATATTCAATTTAATTTTTTATTAAAATTTTAAAAATGGACGATGTATAGTCCATTAAATTTTGTATATATAGCCAGTCCATTTAATTTTTTGCATGAAAAATAGACGATGTATAGTCTATATAATTGTTTGTATACGAATCGGACGATTTATAGTCGATTAAATTTATTCACAAAAAATTTAAAAAAAGACGATGTATAGTCCAATAAATTTTTTTCATAAAAAATTTTTTTGCATGAAAAATGGATGATGTATAGTTTATTAAATTCTTTGCACGGAAAGAAGACGACGTATATAGTCCACTTAAGTTTTTACATACGAAATGGACGAATTATAGTCAATTTAATTTTTTATAAAAATTTTAAAAATGGACGATGTATAGTCCATTAAATTTTGTATATATAGCCAGTCCATTTAATTTTTTGCATGAAAAATATACGATGTATAGTCTATATAATTGTGTGCATACGAATCGGACGATTTATAGCCGATTAAATTTTTTCATAAAAAAATTTTTTCCATGAAAAATGGATGATGTATAGTTTATTAAATTCTTTGCACGAAAAGAAGACGACGTATATAGTCCACTTAAGTTTTTACATACGAAATTGTGGAGACATGCGAGCGCTTAGTATATTTTTTTTATAAAAAAAACACTTCTTTAAAAAAAAAAAAAAAACAAAAAAAAAAGAAAAACAAATGTGCTTTGCTTAGAGTGTAAAAAAAAAGAAAATTTTGATTTTGAAAAAAAAACTGAATTGTGTACGAACGGGAGAAACTGAAGGAAAAAAAAATAAATTTTTTTTGAGTTCAATATTTTTTTTTAAATACAAAGCCTTGGTACATATATACGGAAAAGAAGATCGGAGATTATAAGAACTTGGTTTACTAATGAAATAGTAATTTGAAAGGACGAAAGAGGAAACCATATTTTAACTACAAACTTTTGGCGTAAGCCGACTCCTTTGAAGAAGCTGAGAACAATTTGTCAGAAGCCTATTTAACAAAATATAGAACGAAAATTTACATAAATAATTTGAATACAACGAATTTGGAAACTACGAGTATTAATTTTTATTTGCAAACTATACTGCAAGATACATAAAGAAGGTCACATAAAAATTGGAAATTTTGAAAATTGAAAACCCATTTTATTAACTCAACAAGGAGAAGCCTGATAGTCCTGCTCTAAGTTAATTCAAAATTCATTTTTGTATTTGGATTTTAGTCAAGCAATAATTTTGTTATCACTTAAGATGTGATTTATAATTCTGTGATTTATACAAACACTTTGCTTCCAAAATTACACTACACTCTATCTTTACTTTTTATCACTTAAAATTTTTCACTCATATATAAAATACCACTGAACAGTTAATTTAACTCTTATTACTTTAAAATTTAAACTACGTGAAAGCTAATCAAATTTCGAGCAACTTTGACAACAGGCCTGCAGTCGTCCGAACAAGAAATTTAGTGAGTAGAAAATATATTATTGTAGTAATCGAAATAAAACTAAATAATCTATTATTAAATTCTTTGCACGAAAAGAAGACGATGTATATAGTCCACTTAAGTTTTTACATACGAAATGGACGAATTATATTCAAATTAATTTTTTATAAAAATTTTAAAAATGGACGATGTATAGTCCATTTAATTTTTTGCATGAAAAATAGACGATGTATAGTCTATATAATTGTTTGCATACGAATCGGACGATTTAAATCCGATTAAATTTTTTCATAAAAAATTGAAAAAAAACGATGTTTTTAAGTTTACATACGAAATGGACGAATTATATTCCATTAAATTTTTTTCATAAAAAAATTTTTTGCATGAAAAATGGATGATGTAAAGTTTATTAAATTCTTTGCACGAAAAGAAGATGACGTATATAGTCCACTTAAGTTTTTACATACGAAATGGACGAATTATAGTCAATTTAATTTTTTATAAAAATTTTAAAAATGGACGATGTATAGTCCATTAAATTTTGTATATATAACCAGTCCATTTAATTTTTTGCATGTAAAATAGACGATGTATAGTCTATATAATTGTTTGCATACGAATCGGACGATTTATAGTCGATTAAATTTTTTCATAAAATATTGAATACATTTTAAAACGTGCTAGTGCTAAATCAAGCAATGGCTTAAAAATTTAGTCCGTCGAAATCTCAATATTTTATGTCATGGCTGTAAATTTTTAATTTTGTATTTGTTCAGTGATCGAAATTAACTTTCGTTTTAGCGAATTATAGAATAAGTAGCAGGATAACTTATTTCAACAGCTTCTTTCTTCAATGATAAGTTGCAGCCTCCGATATTTATATTTCTTGTTAATTGCCCAAGTTGTGCTATTTTTCTGCATTTAATTATGAAGAGCATTTTAGTTTCAAGTTTTCAACTCGGTCACTCCAACTATTTCTCAGAATTCTTCTATAACCCCACATTTCAAATGACTCAATTTGGTTTTAGTTCAATCTCTATAAAAATGAAGGTAATCCATGATATGTACCGATTGCTTAAATCAATGTCAAATGAATTGAATACTTTTATTCAGGAATGAAACATTTTTCAAAATGGCAAAGCAACACAAAAACAAAATTGACCTCATCTTAAGAAACCAAAGATTTGGAAAATTTGTTAAAAACGCAACAACATATAAAGGTGCACACGTTCAAAATGATAAGAATCTGTTAATAGCAACATCGTAAGTACATACTTACAATTTGACTGAATAACCCATTATTTTTGATTGAAAAGTTCAAAAAGTATGCGGTACCCTATATTTTTGCCTACAAACATTCAAAAGTTAATAGATTACTGATTGCCTAAAAGGTCTCAAAATTTAATGGGTTATTTTTTAGTTACATATATGAAAAATTTTATGGATTACTTTTTGCTTAAACTTATTCAAAATTAATTGGCTATTTTTGCTAATTAAAATAAATAAAATTTTGTAACAAACTTATTAAACTTGTATTTTTTTGGGATTGTTAAAAACTATATATACTTAAATTTTGTAATAAAAATAATAGTACACCAAAGTTATTTTATTGTTTTCGAAGCTCATTTTCACGATCAATCACCCTTATTCCAGTTGTCGACATCGACGTCACTTTAACACAATACCAAAAAATTGGAGCTTGTTTACTCGCTCTCGAAAACAATTTTGTGCTACTGACAGTCTATTTCCGTTCCCTATGGTCTAGAAAATAGCATAAACCTGTCAACAGGAGTCAGTTGCTTTCGACAACAGATACACTAGTTCCAAATTTTTGGTATTGTGTTAAAGTGACGTCGATGTCGACAACTGGAATAAGGGTGAATACATTTTTCTCTAGATATGTATATTTCATTATTAACTGAATTGATAAAAATAAGTTCTTATTTTCTTCATTACAGGACCGTCATTATTATTATAAAATTACTACACCGAAAGAATTTTGCTTCATAAGTCCAATGAAACCATTTCATTAAAATTTTTTCACAAATCTAATGATAATTTCACAAATCCAATGAAAATTTCATGAATATTGTGAAAGAATTTCATTAGAATTGCTTCCTTGGTATTCTGGTTTCGTAAGAATATTTTATTGGATTTATGACAATAATATTTTCTAATTATTAAGAAACCCCTTTATATTTAAGTGATTTCATTCTTTTCATGAAATTATTTTATTGTTTCGATGAAGTTATAGCACTGCATTAATAACACTGTTAAATAAATTTGATGAAGTTTTCAATAAAATAATTTTGACGAAACTGGTTTCATTAATCCAACGAAGCGTGACGTTGGTGGAATTTTAATGAATTTTTCAGTAGATTAATGTCAGAATTCATAGAATTTATGCCAAAAATTCTTTCAATGTAGACAAATAAGTATCACTCATTACTTTGTACGTCATTAAATGTTCAAAATAATTTTGCTGGGATATTTTATTTTTGGTAATATTTTTTATTTCAACAATGTTTCCATGTTAGCGATTTCTCGTTGCGACATTTTACAAGTTTGGGATTGTCACGGGTTTCAAGGGTTTTCCAAAATACAAAAACTTGTCAAAACAACATAGTTGGAATTACATTAACTGACAGAATACCTTTAACTTTTGATTATTTTGAAATTTCAGTGTTAATTGGTGTAATCTACATTAAATACACTAATAACTGATTTTTATTCAGCATGTTTTCATGAAATTTCATGAATTTTGTTGCACGAAACTTTTTCTATTTGCTAATTTCAGCGCTATAAGGGCGAATTTTATAAAAGAAAAGACGTAGAATGAATCCTAATGCAGTTTTTTGGCATAATTTTTGATATGAATTATTTCTTCAGGTCTCGTAATAATAAATGAAAGATTTTCATGCAACTAATTTTATGAAAAAAAAATGCTTAATGTAAATTGGGATTAGCTTTGAAAATTTCAAGTGTTTTTATATAATTGTCCGTATATTACATAGGATTTCAATTTCCTAAGTTTTAAATGTTCTGTGAAAAATGCATTTCCGTAGCTCTTACGGTTTTCGAGAAAACAGCCTGTAACAGACAGACAGACTGACAGAAGAACAGACAGACATGGTAGCGAAAACAATAGGGTTCCTTTTTGCCTTTGGTGAACGTAACATTAAGAAACGATCTTCAAAAAAGTATGACCGGACAATAAATACAGCTTTGTGAAACTGCACACTATACTGTGGCTCAAGCTTCCTGTAATTAAATTTCGCATCAAAGAAAAAAATGATTTTCATATTTGAATACGAAAATCTTTGATTCAATAAAAAAATCTTTTAAATTTTCTGTGATGACGATTTTTACAATATTGATAAATAAAATTGTAAGCATGTTTATTGGATATAAAGTCAATAAAGCGATTTAATGAATCAAAGAAAAAAATTGTTGGCTGAAATTTTATTTTCAGTGATATTTGTTTTAGTGTGTGTGTGTGTGTGTGTGTGTGTGGATGAATGTCGCATTTTTTTAAACCCTTTTGGTTTGTTTTTGCTTGGCTGCGATTAAAACTAAACGTGTTTGGGATGAGTCGAACCGGGAGTCTCTTGACTAATAGTTTAACATACTTACCACTCAGCTAAAGAGCAAATCGCTTTATATACGCAAATAATGAATACACGCAAAACATGATTTCTTATGTTTCTTCTACATTTGCGCATTGCGTTATGATATAATCTAAAAATAACTTTGTTAAGAAAAAAACAAGCCACGACGTTTTTCGGCTACTTGTTGTAATTCACACGTATACAAGCCGAGCAATCAAAATAAACAACAACAATAGCACATGACCACGTTGGGTCAACCAACAAGTAAGATAAACACCAACACAAACAAATTAAATTAAATGATATTTTAAAGTGCGCGGTATTGATAAACATAATATTCAAGTTAATGACAAATATTATTGAATTTAAAAATTTTATTCAATAACATTGTTATTTGAAAATAATTCTTGCATATTTTTTTCTGTGCTGGGGTATTGTTTTTGCACATGAGCACAAACCAAGGAAAACAACCGCCGCCGCAAACATTACATTACTTTAATCGTTCGCCGCTAAAAAAGAAAGTAATGGGAAGTAAATGGAAACATTTTAAAATATATGCGGCGAATTTGACATCATCATATACATACTTTTATTGCATTGTTATTTAACACATTATATACCTAAGCAGCATAGATATAACCGGGTGTCCTGAGACACCTGACTTATTTTTTATCTATATTGCTCACCGCTATCAATGCACTCGAGTATATAAAAATGCATCCAAAGGGAGTTTCGGCCTACTTTTGTGGGTACGGCTCTCAACAGTTGGACACAAATGAAGTTTTTTAGTACAGCCGGTCGGAGATCTTTTAACAAAAATCCACCACTTACGACACAAGAAACAATTGATACTGTAGCAGCCTCCACTCAGGCTTCTCTGAACGTTTGAACAATAAATGTATCTGCTCAGATAAGTATCAGTTGGCAGTCACTGCAGGCAATTCTGCACAAAGATTTAAATTTGTTTTCTAATAAGGTTCAAATCACGTACTTACCTATTCGTTTATAATACAACTTTTCACATTCTATACCACGCAATGCTAACATCACAGAAAAAAATATGCAAGAATTATTTTCAACAAACAATGTTATTGAATAAAATTTTTAAATTCAATAATATTTGTCATTAACTTGAATATTATGTTTATCAATACCGCGCACTTTAAAATATCATTTAATTTAATTTGTTTGTGTTGGTGTTTATCTTGTTTGTTGGTTGACCCAACGTGGTCATGTGCTATTGTTGTTGTTTATTTTGATTGCTCGGCTTGTATACGTGTGAATTACAACAAGTAGCCGAAAAACGTCGTGGCTTGTTTTTTTTCTCAACAAAGTTATTTTTAGATTATATCATAACGCAATGCGCAAATGTAGAAGAAACAGAAGAAATCATGTTTTGCGTGTATTCATTATTTGCGTATATAAAGCGATTTGCTCTTTAGCTGAGTGGTAAGTATGTTAAACTGTTAGTCAAGAGACTCTTGGTTCGACTCATCCCAAACACATTTAGTTTTAATCGCAGCCAAGAAAAAACAAACCAAAAGGGGTTAAAAAAATGCGACATTCATCCACACACACACACTAAAACAAATATCACTGAAAATAAAATTTCAGCGAACAATTTTTTTCTTTGATTCATTAAATCGCTTTATTGACTTTATATCCAATAAACATGCTTACAATTTTATTTATCAATATTGTAAAAATCGTCATCACAGAAAATTTAAAAGATTTTTTTATTGAATCAAAGATTTTCGTATTCAAATATGAAAATCATTTTTTTCTGTAAGGGGAGTCTGTTTTTTGATTACGGGTGTGGCAATACATCACCAGCTGGGGTGATGTGGCTTTTTCCGTTGACGTACCTTTGGTACATTACCCAGAGAACTTATGTGTTACTACCCGGTCTTTGGCAACAGAGCAAAGGATGTGCACATATTTATAAAAGAAAGACAGGTCTGTTTAAGTCAACCAGGCGCTGCGTGACCTGGAACTGCCCCTGACTTTAAAAGACGATAGAGATGAATCCCTTGTGGTGGAACTTCGAGGTCTCACCAGAAGGTTCCACGGGTGCCGGTTGCCCGACAGTCGAGCTGCTCGGAAGTCTTGGGTGTATGTAGCGGTCATGAGGATCATTTGCTTAAACGTCGAGTTCGTCCTACTCCACGGGGTTAAAGGGGTGATTTTGATGTGTTTGGAGTAGGCACTGGATTTTTGGTGGCACAGGTATGCGTCCATCTCTGATGAGTGGTTGAGCTGTGCCGGCAATGGTTGAGGAATTCTCGATGTGGGTGTATACAGAACACTAGTGGCGTGAGAACTGGGAGGTTGCTAGCAAAAACGCTAGGAGAATGGTCTTGGCTTTCCAGTGTTAAATCAATGATAGTGATTGGCGTGACGCGGTCAGGCAGACACTATTCTAGGTGCTGTTGACATACAACAGATAGTACTGTTTTGACAAAGTCATTACGGCGAAAAGTTTAGATAGCTCAAAGTACCTCAACAAGGTACTTGAATATAGTACAGGGCTAAATATATACAAAGATTGCAGGGTGCAGGGTTCATTCTAAAAGGGTGCATGGGGGCAATGGTCTGGTGTCTTACCTACACCCGGTGCTTGGCACGCGTGAGATAAGGCCGTAAGGGCAGGTGCTGACGGAAATCTAAACACATCTGTGCAAAAACAATACAAAAACAAAGCGAGCAATCCTTTTCATTGTTTTGTTTTGTTTTTATTTCACTCACTTCAAACAACGAAACAAAGCAAAGTCAAACAATCTGTTTCGTTTATTTTCATACTCTGGTTTTATGTACAAAGAAATCAAAACAAAAATAAATTTATAACTTTAATAGTGTCTATTGTATTTGTTAAAAAAGTCACGTCCTAGCTCCTGTGTCGTGAAATAAATAGCATAGCTATAAAAATAACTGATCACTTACTTATAAAATAAGTTATTACATTTTCTTTTGTTAGCGCGTTTCATCAACCACTCTGTATTTATGCTGAAATCATGATGTTCTTGTCACAACAATGCCACTGCCTAATTTTTTTCTCTGCGTGTGGATTCCTGTACAATGTGACTAGTGATTATCTTAATTTTCGTATGCTAAAAATTATATTTTTATTCACTTCACCAATGTAGGGTAGCCTTTTGAACTTTTTAATTACCTTAAAAATTACAAAAAAACAAGTAAGAGTGCTATATTCGGCTGTGCCGAATCTTATATACCCTTTACCAACGTACGTACATATATATAGTATACAGACACGTACATACATATTTGTTTTGTGAAAAAATTTATCATTTTTTTAAAGTTTCCATCTTTGGAGCTATAGTTTTCATTTTTCAAATTTCATACACCAAAATTTTCTTTCAGAAGCATAAAATATATTCAATTTATAAAAAAAAAGAAAAAAATTTTTAGACCTATTTAATTTTACATAACACAAAAAGTGTAAGTTTTCCAACCCTGGAGTCATAATTTTGGATTTTTCTGATTATTGATACCAATCTAGTTCTTTAAAAAATACATAAAATATGTTAAGTGAAAAAAGCAAGAACGAAATAAGCAAAAACTTAGTTTCATTTAATTCCTCTAATATTAAAAAAATCAGTTAAGTGCGACTTTGAATCGCGCACGAAAGGAAGGTTTTTTGCTTTTTTGAAGTTTTTTTTCAGTTAAAACGATTTTTTCAGTTTTGTCGCTTTTTTCTCGTTTTGGCGATTTTGTGTGTTTTTGGAGGTTTTTTACATTTTGGCGATTTTTTTCTGTTGTTGGGCGTTTCTTCATTTTGGAGATTTTTCTCATTTCGACGATTTTTTCTGTTTTTTTGGGTTTTTTTCGCGATTTTTTTTTGGCGATTTTTTTGTTTTTTTTTTCGTTTTGGTGATTTTTTTCATTTTGGCAATTTTTTTTCATTTTGGCGATTTTTTTCTGTTTTTTAGTTTTTTTTTTCGTTTTGGCGATTTTTTTTTCTTTTTTTGGCGATTTTTTTCATTTTGGCGATGTTTTTGTTTTTTTTCGTTTTGGTGATTTTTTTCGTTTTAGCGATATTTTTCATTTTGGCGATTTTTTTTCATTTTAGCAATTTTTTTCGTTTTTTTGCGATTTATTTTAGTCTTAGAAATTTTCTTTTAATATAGTGCTTTTTTTCATTTTGGCGATTTTTTTCTGTTTTTTGCGGTTTTTTTCGTTTTGGTGATTTTTTTCATTTTGGCGATTTTTTTATCATTTTGGCGATTTTCTTTCTGTTTTTAGGTTTTTTTCGTTTTGGTGATTTTTTTCATTTTGGCGATTTTTTTCATTTTGGCGATTTTCTTTCATTTTGGCGATTTTTGTTTTCATTTTAGCAATGTTTCCGTTTTTTTGCGATTTATTTTAGTCTTAGAAATTTTTTTTTAATTTGGTACTTTTTTCGTTTTAGCGATTTTTTTCTGTTATTTAGGTTTTTTTTTTTGGCGATTTTTTTCATTTTGGCGATTTTTTTCTGTTTTTAGGGTTTTTTCGTTTTGGCGATTTTTTTTCATTTTGACGATTTTTTTCTGTCTTAGTTTCGTTTTGGTGATTTTTTTCATTTTGGCGACTTTTTTTCATTTTGGCGATTTTTTAGGTTTTTTTTCGTTTTGGCGATTTTTTTTTTGCATTTTAGCATTTTTCCGTTTTTTTGCGATTTATTTTAGTTTTATAACTTTTTTTTTATACCCTTTACCAACAAAAATGGTAAAAGGGTATATATAGGTTTGTCATTCCGTTTGTAATTTCTATAATATCAATAAGCGACCCATAAAATATATATATTCTGGATCCTTATGCATAGGGAAGACGAATCAGCGATGTCCGTCTGTCCGTCTGTCCGTCTGTCTGTACGTGAAATCGGTTTTCCGAAGCTCCCAGAAAAGCTAGAGACTTCGTTCTTGGACTGGTGTGTCAGAAATTTTCCAAAATAGATTGGTATTGAAATTCAGCAAAATCGGGCAGACGATTGCAGAGCTGGAAAACTTAAACTTCATTTTGCCATATAAAAGTAACTACCAAAAACAAATTTTTATTTTTTTTAATAAATGAACTTATTTTACACATCAGTACGATTACAACTGGTATTTTAAATTAAAAAAATATAAAAAAATTAAAAAAAACGTTTCCAGGGTTGGAAAACTTTAACTTTTTGTGTTATGTAAAATTAACTATGTCTAAAACTATATTAGTATTTTCTCGAGAACCGTAAGAGGTACAGACCTGAAATTTGGACACAGTGTGTAGACCTTTGGCCGCTACAACAACAAATATATGAAAATTGGAAATTAAAGGGTGTTCCAAAACGAGCAACGAAAAATTTTAAAATCCCATGTAATATACATACAATTGTATGTATGTATGTATATACACTTGAAATTTGTAAGGTTAGTGTATTTTTATACAGACTACAAAAATTAACACTAAAATTTCAAAAAATTTAAATTAAAGGGTGTTCCATCAGTTAATGCAATTTTGACTATGCAATTTTGACAACTTGCTGTATCTTGGAAACCGTGAGAGCAAAACTCTTGAAATTTTCAAAAACGGTAAAACTAAAAAATCAAAAAATTATAAAATCGCCAAACCGAAAAAAATCGCCAAAAACAAAAAAAAATCGCCAAAGCGAAAAAAAGCACCAAATTACAAAAAAAAAATGTCTAAGACTAAAATAAATGGCGAATAACCGGAAAAATTGCTAAAATGAAAAAAAAATCGTCAAAATGAAAAAAAATCGCCAAAACGAAAAAAACCCCACAAAAACAGAAAAAAATCCAAAATGAAAAAAAAAACACCAAAAACAGAAAAAAATCGCAAAATGAAAAAAAACCCAAAAAACAGGAAAAAATTGCCAAAATGAAAAAAAATCTCCAAAATGAAAAAAAGCGCCAAAACCAGAAAAAAAATCGCCAAAATGAAAAAAAAACGCCAAAATGAAAAAAAAGTCGCCAAATTGAAAAAAAAACTCCAAAATGAAAATAAACCCCCAAAAACAGAAAAAAATCGCCAAAATTAAAAAAAATCGCCAAAACGAAAAAAACCCCACAAAAACAGAAAAAATCCAAAATGAAAAAAAAGCCCCAAAATCAGAAAAAAATAGCCAAAATGAAAAAACCCCAAAACAGGCAAAAATCGCCAAAATGAAAAAAATCGCCAAAATAAAAAAAATCTCCAAAATGAAAAAAAGCCCCAAAAACAGAAAAAAATCGCCAAAATAAAAAAAAATCGCCAAAATAAAAAAAAATCGCCAAAATGAAAAAAAATCGCCAAAATGAAAAAAACCGAGAAAAACAGAAAAAAATCGCCAAAATGAAAAAAAGCCCAGAACAGGAAAAAATCGCCAAAATGAAAAAAAACGCCAAAATGAAAAAAAAATCGCCAAAATGAAAAAAAATCGCCAAAACGAAAAAAAACCTTAAAAAACAGAAAAAAATCTCCAAAATAAAAAAAACCCCAAAACAGAAAAAAATCGCCAAGATGAAAAAAAATCGCCAGAATGGAAAAAAAAATCGCCAAAACGAAAAAAACCCCAAACAACAGAAAAAAATCGCCAAAATGAAAAAAAAAGCCCAAAAACAGGAAAAAAATCGCCAAAATGAAAAAAAAATCGCCAAAATGAAAAAACCCCCAAAATAGGAAAAAATCGCCAAAATGGAAAAAGAATCGCCAAAATGAAAAAAATCTTCAAAATGAAAATAAGCCCCAAAAACAGAAAAAATCGCCAAAATCAAAAAAAAACAGAGAAAAACAGAAAAAATCGCCAAAATGAGAAAAAAGCGACAAAACTGAAAAAAATCTTTTAAACTGAAAAAAACTTCAAAAAAGCAAAAAAGCCACATTAAAAAGTGCTCAGAACCGAATGTACGGAACCCTTCGTGCGCGAGTCAAAGTCGCACTTTACTGAATTTTTTAATATTAAAGGAATTAAATGAAACTAAGTTTTTTCTTATTTCGTTTTTGCTTCGTTCACTTAACATATTTTATGTATTTTTTAAAGAACTAGATTGGTACAAGGAATTAGAAAAATCCTAAATTATGATTCCAGGGTTGGAAAACTTACACTTTTTGTGTTATGTAAAATTAAATAGGTCTAAAAATTTTTTTCTTTTTCTTTATAAATTGAATATATTTATGCTTCTGAAAGAAAAGTTTGGCGTATAAAATTTGAAAAATGAAAATTACAGCTCCAAAGATGGAAACTTTAAAAAAATGATAAGTTTTTTCACAAAACTAATATGTATGTATGTGTCTGTATACTATATATATGTACGTACGTTGGTAAAGGGTATATAAGATTCGGCACAGCCGAATATAGCACTCTTACTTGTTTAATTTGGTGCTTTTTTTCGTTTTGGCGATTTTTTTCTGTTTTTGGCTTTTTTTCATTTTGGCGATTTTTTTGTTTTTGGGGTTTTTTTCGTTTTGGCGATTTTTTTCATTTTGGCGATTTTTTTTCATTTTGGCGATTTTTTTCTGTTTTTTAGGGTTTTTTTTCGTTTTAGTGATTTTTTTTCATTATGGCGATTTTCATTTTGGCGATTTTCTTTCATTTTGGCGATTTTTATTTTCATTTTAGCAATTTTTTGGTTTTTTTTTGCGATTTATTTTAGTCTTGGAATTTTTTTTAATTTGGTGCTTTTTTGTCGTTTTGGCGATTTTTTCTTGTTTTTGGCGATTTTTTTCGGTTTGGCGATTTTATAATTTTTTATTTTTTCAGTTTTACCGTTTTTGAAAATTTCAAGAGTTTTGTTCTTACGGTTTCCAAGATACAGCAAATTGTCAAAATTACATAGTCAAAATTGCATTAACTGATGGAACACCCTTTAATTTAAATTTTTTAAATTTTTGTAGTCTGTATAAAAATACACTAACCTTACAAATTTCAAGTGTATATACATACATACATACAATTGTATGTATATTACATGGGATTTTAAAATTTTTCGTTGCTCGTTTTGGAACACCCTTTAATTTCCAATTATCATGTATTTGTTGTTGTAGCGGCCAAAGGTCTACATACTGTGTCCAAATTTCAGGTCTGTAGCTCTTACGGTTCTCGAGAAAATACTAATATAGTTTTAGATATAGTTAATTTTACATAACACAAAAAGTTAAGGTTTTCCAACCCTGGAAACGTCTTTTTAATTTTTTTGTATTTTTTTAATTTAAAATTCCAATTTTAGTCGTACTGAAGTGTAAAATATGTACATTTATTAAAAAAATAAAAATTTGTTTTCGGGAGTTACTTTTATATGGCAAAATGAAGTTTAAGTTTTCCAGCTCTGCAATCGTCTGCCCGATTTTGCTGAATTTCAATACCAATCTATTTTGGAACATTTCTGACACACCAGTCCAAGAACGAAGTCTCTAGCTCTTCGGGGAGCTTCGGAAAACCGATTTCACGTACAGACAGACGGACAGACGGACATCGCTTATTCGTCTTCCCTATGCATAAGGATCCAGAATACATATATTATATGGGTCGCTTATTGATATTATAGAAATTACAAACGGAATGACAAACCTATATATACCCTTTTACCATTTTTGTTGGTAAAGGGTATAAAAAACTTTCTTTATAAATAACAGACTCCTTCCTGCAAATAATTTAGTTGGTTTTCTATTAAATAATTAGATATTTAATTTAATTATGGTATAACTGGTAAGTTAGTGCAATGATTTTTTTTAAACCTTTCTCATAATTAACTTATAACTTTTCGTAGCAAACTGCTGAAACATATTGCAACTAAGAATTTTTCCTCTTATTATTACATACATACATACATACATATAAATAAGTGTCTCAGCTTACATGTTATCTTTTCTAAGTTTTGTTTTTTCAAAGGGTATTAGAGTCATTAAATTATGACCCTTAACTATATAATTAAATAACTGAAAAAAGAAAAAATTCGACTGGAGACAAAAAACAAAAATGCACAGTAAAGCCGTAAACTAAAAGATTTTATGAGATTTTGTGCCAGCATGTAAAAGCAGTTGAACTACAACTTACCAAAAGTTACAAACGTTTTAAATTTACTATTTTCTTAAGTCGCAATGGAAAAAATTAGATTATTAGGTTTTTCATTTTGCTTGATACACTCTGAAATAATACAGCAGATTTATTTATGCTTTTGCATGACAGACATACATTTTAGTTCTTTTATCTTTAGTTAACAAGCAGAAAATTAAAAAAACTAGTTTTATTAATTTTTTAAATTATAAAGGTTATTTTTGTAAAAAAATTAAATTTTAATTAAAAAAATTTTGCATTATTTTCTTTAATAGTATAAATTGTCGGATAAAGTAAAGAGAATACAGACTCCACGTGCCTTTAATAATTGTATTATTGCCTAGAAGTGTGATTATTTTTTTAATGAAGTGTATCTGATATTCGTTATGATATAATAGTGTAGTTATTCCTTTTTTTATTTTTTGAATATAAAGCTAAAATAAACAATTTTTGCTAGTGTTTGTTTCTGAAAAGATAACAGTTTTAATTAAGTTTATGCGACTAAATACTGTAACAGTTGGTTGATTACATACAGTCACTGTCATAAGTGTAAGAGCAAGAACAATTTGCATATAGCTACAAATTGGTCTTAATTCCCTTCTTTCATACAGATGTCGTTTCAAGCTCGTTTTAAAGTGCTGAGGAAATCTACTGATTACATAGTGCTTCACTTGGACTTTGACAAGATATTTGAAGTTCTGGAAGGGAGACACAATAGTAAAAGAATATGATGTCAGAATATACACTGATGAATCAAGCATGGTCTGCGGTGTCGGCTCTGGAGTGTTTTCAGACGAGCTTGGTGGAGAATGCTCCTTTCGTCTCTATTACGAAGCTATTGTATTTCAGAAATTTTGGCTGTAAGGGAAAAGGCTAGAGTGCTGAATAATAGGAAGATACAGGGTGAAGTCGGAATCCTTGTCGACAGCCAATCAGCTCTTCTATCTCTAAGATCATATACCACTTTCTCTATTCTAGTTGGGCAGTGCAAGACTGTGGTATCTAGACTGGGAACATAGCAACTTTTTAGGTAACGAACGGGCAGATGAGCTGGCTAGAGCTGGCTCAGTTTTGCCGAATCGGTAGCCATGCCATTTGGTTCTATTAGAAACGGTATATTCAAGCACTATCTCTATAAGGCTGAATGCAGATGGCGCAATATAGTCACATGCAAGGTTGCTAAGAAAATATGGCCTTGCTACAATGATAGGCTTTCAATACGATTAACAAATAGGAACCGTAGGGACATCTTGAGGCTCGTTGCAGTCATAACAGAGAACTGGGCGGTCGGCAGACATGCTAGTAGGATAGCTCTGTCCTATAATGAGTTCTGCCGAAGTTGTCGACAAGAAAGCAAATAAGAAACAATATTCCGCTTTCTTTGCGTATTTCCAGCTTTGCATCTCTCGAGACACAAGTTTTTAGGTAGTAATGTACTAGACGACTGTTCAGATTTATCTGAGATTGGGTTAAGTGACCTTCTCTCCATGCAACGGATTGAATCTAGTACCTATACCGTAGATACATGGGTTGACACCGACGAGTGGAGCGGTCTTTCAAAAACGAATCATCCAAATTCTACTTGAATGACTACATGAAGAAGGCAGTATACCAACCCACCAACCAAATTCCTATTTTTTCAACTTAGAGAGAATCATACTTTCTTTTAACCGCCACTGTGCAAATCTATATATTTATGCATGTTTATGCAATGGCAATGAAATTTACAAAGTCAACTGGAGACAAATTTAAAATAAAGTATTTAATAAAAAATGCAAAAAAAAAGAAACAAATTGCCATAGCACTCCAGTTGCCCTGCTGTGGCCAAAAAAGTATATTATATAATATAGTACATATGAATATATTTTTTAATTTTAATTTTTTTTTTTTCAAGTAAAATGTTTTTAATAGTCTTCATTTGGCATTGATGAAAAGGACAACATGGTAAGCGCAAATAATATAAAAAGGAAGCAAATGTATTAGTTGCAGATATTTTCCCCAAATAAATTTTTGAAATATGACATGGGCAAAAGTATACAAAATTTCTTAGAACTACGATAACTCTTAAAATCTTTGAGCAACTTTAGTGAAATGAAAACTTGAATGTTAGAAAAAAAATAAATAGTTTAACCTTTTGGAAATGTATTTACATTACATTAGCGAAACCGATCTAAGTACCATTCAAGTTTAAAGTGTTGTGAGAGAAAATTATTAAAATTCCAGAAAATCCTGTTGGAAAAAATACAACTCAAAAACAAATAAAAAATTTCTTACAATTCGTTAGCAAAAATAAAAAAAATATATAAATTGATTTTCTGTAGACCTTAACGTTGAAGCACCCTAAAGGTCGGTTAAGGCTCTATGATCATAAAAGGAATAACGGGCTATATATTTATATAAAGGTCGATATGTTATATTATTTGTCATCTGAGGAAATTTTCCATTCACTAGTAAGTTTTAAAAATATGCTGATAAGCAACAAGCTAAAAGAAAATATGCAAATATTCTGTCTTCACGATTACTTTATGATGTAACTATTGAAAGTGTCTTGTAGACGAAGAACCAAACACATTGAAATATTTGTAATTATTGTGTAAAATATTAAACATTGGGTGTCCAGGGAGCCTGGTGGGGATATGCTAGGCTCTCAGAGCGGTTGTTATGGGTTCGATTCCCACTAAAGGCTTTGGTCTGCTTCACTACAATGGATGACAATCTTTCTTACTTTTATCGTGAAAATAAGTTACACGGAAAGAGAAAAGTATTATTATAAAATGGTTAACAATTTGTCAATTAAATAATTCAGCTCATGAAAGTATCAAGATCATATTTCTTCAGATCGTTTCAGCATAAAATAAGTCCACAAATGACTGCAGTTGGAATATAATTTTGATTGTACTTTATTTATGCTGCAATATTCACATCAGTCTCCAGTGACGACAAAAATTGGAAATGTACTCCAAGATTTCTTAAGGGACTCACGAACTCTGTTTATCTTGGTTTTTTTTTAAAGAGAAGTAACACTCAAGCAATAATGTCTAATACTATTACTACACTCAAAAAAGTTTTACATTAACTGTTTGTAGTTGTTTCAGAAGTTTACCGTAAAGTCAAACTTAAATGAAAATGCAGTTATCCTACGAAAAAAATTATATTTTAACTTTTTATGTATGTTGCTTAAAAAACAACTACAAAATTAAAATGATTTTTCGTGCAGTCAAAATGTTCAGTTATTTTCAATTGTTAATAAATATTTCTAAAATATCTAACTTATAAATAAGTTTAATTTTTTTTAAAGAAAATAAATAATTTTTTGTTTAATTTTACATATTGTGCTAGTTAAAAAATTAACATTAAAAAATAATTGAAAAACTCTCTTGATTCAAATGAAATGTAAGCGAAAGGGGTTTTAAATAACATTTTACTTGTTTCAAATGATTTTTCATTTATTTCCCCTAATAATTTACCTACATAATATTTTTAGTGTAGGTGTTAACTTCTTTTATGAAAAGCATAGTGATAGAGGAGATAGGTGTTGAAGAAAGATATAGAGAAAAGCTTCATTATTTTACAACTCTGAGTTTTCCGCGGTTTTAATATAGTGTTGCAGCGCCTCTGGCGTCAATGAGGCGTATTAGGCTTTCGGAGTTGTGTTAAATACCCATTTTTATTTATTATTTTACTTCGCTGAAACCGAGGAAGGAGGTCGCTCTGATGTTACATTATGTTTAGTATCGGCTGAAGTCAGTGAGGTTTAGTGACCAGAGTATATGCCTTCAGCATTTGAACTTTCCTACAACATATAAGACAAAGGGGCACTAATGCATATCAGAAAACTGCGTGGTGTAATTATCTAATGATTGTTGTAGAGCAAGCTCGAACCAAGGATCTTTGGTTTTGTAGTCAACATACTAACTACTTCAGTCAGCACCACCATCAGAACCTAGAACAGATGGATTTAGTTTGAATGACGAAAAGTCTTCCCATTTATCTTTTTAGCTTTTTAAGAAATGGTACTGCCATTATAACCCATTGGCTATATTGGAGAAGTTTTATTTTTTCTGCAGACTGACAACTCACTATCTAAGAAATGCAATTTCAAACACACACCAGAAGATTATGTGCCACAAATGTTTCGACTTTCTGTTAAGATTATACGCACTTACCAAATGAACTGCATGATCAACTCCACCCCTATTTAAGTTGTAGTCTTTTACAATTGTTGGATATTTTACATCTTTAAAAATTAACTTTCATTGTAAAAAAAGCTTCAGCAAATTGTAATATGGTGGTTCAAAACAATTCACATATTCCATTTCCGCTGAAAAATATGTTTTTGTAAAGCTGAAGCCACACACAGTGGACCAAACACAAGATTATGGTGATGAAGGTGTGTGTGGTGGCCTTTGAAGAGAGAAAAGCAAAACAAAAACTAAATTTTTTTAAAGACATAAGGGGCTCTTCACATATTACGTAACGCTCCACTGAGGTTGTGTTAAGTATTTTTTTAAGGTTATACTGAAAATTTTGTAAAAAGCGGTACTTAGGAAGGCTGGTGGGAGAAGTGGGGTACTAAAATAACCTAACGTAGTATGTGAATGATCCCTAAACTGCTTTTTGTATGCTGGTGTAATTATTAAATAGAATTTTAGTTAGTGAAAATATCACCGCATAATTGGCTTTCAAACTGAATTTAATTATGTACAACTAGTATTGGCAATGAAATATTTCAAATAGAACAAACAAAGATAAAATAAAATATTTGGATTAAGTTATTATTAAACCAAATATTTATTATTAAACCAAATAATTTAATAATGCCAAGATTGTAAACAAAATCATGAATTATGTTTAATTACACTGCAAAGCAATAAAATCGATTTGACTTGTGGCATTTCAATAATACGTTTTTTTTGGTTTCTATTGAAAAAAAAAGTAACAACTATTGTAGTTTAATTGATAATTGTGGTTAAAATTTATTGTTTTATTATTTGTATTAAGGTAATGAACAAAGCAAGTAATAGCAATTTATTCGGCGGAGTTCATATTCGGTAGCAAAACTATTTGAGCCTCAAAGTTTTGCAATTTTTTTTGAGAGAAAACAATATAAAAGCTGTTTTTTATAGAGTGACACCAGTTTAAATCATAATAAAACAAGTAAGAGTGCTATATTCGGCTGTGCCGAATCTTATATACCCTTTACCAACGTACGTACATATATATATATATATATATATATATATATATATAGTATACAGATACATACAAACATATTTGTTTTCTGATAATTTTTTTTCTCTAAAGCAATTAATAGTAAGTGACCTTTCAGTATTTTTCGATTAAAGAATTTGATACTATTATTTTATTTTCGATATTAGCAATAGTTGAATATTTTACTCTACACTCTGTGGTTAAGATATATTTTACATTCATTCTTGTCAACATCGATATTATAGAAATTACAAACGGAATGACAAACCTATATATACCCTTTTACCAGTTTTTTGGTAAAGGGTATAATAAGAAAAATCTTAGTTTCATTAAATTCCTTTAATATTAAAAAATTCAGTAAAGTGCGACTTTGACTCGCGCACGAAGGGTTCTGTACATTCGGTTCTGAGCAAAAGCAAAAAAGCCACATTAAAGGCTTTTTTGCTTTTTTGAGTTTTTTTTCAGTTTAAACGATATTTTCAGTTTAGTCGCTTTTTTCTCATTTTGGCGATTTTTTCGGTTTTTTTTCATTCATTCTGAAGATTTTTTTCATTTTGGCGATTCTTTTTCCATTTTGGCTTTTTTTCCTATTTTGGGGTTTTTTTTCATTTTGGCGATTTTTTTTTAATTTTGGCGATTTTTTTTTCATTTTTGCGAATTTTTCCTGTTTTTGGTTTTTTTTAATTTGGGCGATTTTTTTTCTGTTTTTCGGGGTTTTTTTCGTTTTGGCGATTTTTTTTCATTTCGGCGATTTTTTTTTTTCATTTTGACGATTTTTTTCTGTTTTTGGGTGTTGATTTTCATTTTGGACATTTTTTTCATTTTGGCGATTTTTTTTCATTTTTGCGATTTTTTTCCTATTTTGGGTTTTTTTCATTTTGGCGATTTTTTATTACTTTGGCGTTTTTTTTCATTTTGGTGATTTTTTTTCTGTTTTCGGGCTTTTTTTCTTTTTGGCGATTTTATTTCATTTTGGCGATTTTTTTTCCTTTTGGCGATTTTTTTTTTATTTTGGTGATTTTCTCTCATTTTGGCGTTTTTTTTTCATTTAAGAAATTTTTCCGGTTATTCGGGATTTATTTTAGTCTTAGAAATTTTTTTTGTAATTTGGTGCTTTTTAATTTTAGCGTTTTTTTTTTGTTTTTAGCGATTTTTTTCGGTTTGTCGATTTTATAATTTTTTGATTTCTTAGTTTTACCGTTTTTAAAAATTTCAAGAGTTTTGCTCTTACGGTTTCCAAGATACAGCAAGTTGTCAAAATTGCATAGTCAAAATTGCATTAACTGATGGAACACCCTTTAATTTAAATTTTTGGAAATTTTAGTGTTAATTTTTGTAGTCTGTATAAAAATGCACTAGCCTTACAAATTTCAAGTGTATATACATACATACAATTGTATGTATATTACATGGGATTTTAAAATTTTTCGTTGCTCGTTTTGGAACACCCTTTAATTTCCAACTCTCATGTATTTGTTGTTGTAGCGACCAAACGTCTACATACTGTGTCCAAATTTCAGGTCTGTAGCTCTTACGGTTCTCGAGAAAATACTAATATAGTTTTAGACATAGTTAATTTTACATAACACAAAAAGTTAAAGTTTTCCAACCCTGGAAACGTCTTTTTATTTTTTTTTTAAGTTTTTTTAATTTTAGTCGTAGTGAAGTGTAAAATAAGTTTATTTATTAAAAAAAATAAAAATTGGTTTTCGGTAGTTACTTTTATATGGCAAAATGAAGTTTACGTTTTCCAGCTCTGCAATCGTCTGGTCGATTTTGCTGAATTTCAATACCAATCTATTTTGGAAAATTTCTGACACACCAGTCCAAGAACGAAGTCTCTAGCTTTTCTGGGAGCTTCGGAAAACCGATTTCACGTACAGACAGACGGACATCGCTTATTCGTCTTCCCTATGTATAAGGATCCAGAATATATATATTTTAGGGGTCGCTTATTGATATTATAGAAATTACAAACGGAATGACAAATAAACAAGTAAGAGTGCTATATTCGGCTGTGCCGAATCTTATATACCCTTTACCAACGTACGTACATATATATAGTATACAGACACGTACATACATATTTGTTTTGTGAAAAAATTTATAATTTTTTAAAGTTTCCATCTTTGGAGCTATAATTTTCATTTTTAAAATTTCATACACCAAACTTTTCTTTCAGAAGCATAAAATATATTCAATTTATAAAGAAAAAGAAAAAAATTTTTAGACCTATTTAATTTTACATAACACAAAAAGTATAAGTTTTCCAACCCTGGAGTCATAATTTTGGATTTTTCTGATTATTGATACCAATCTAGTTCTTTAAAAAATGCATAAAATATGTTAAGTGAAAAAAGCAAGAACGAAATAAGTAAAAACTTAGTTTCATTTAATTCCTTTAATATTAAAAAAATCAGTTAAGTGCGACTTTGAATCGCGCACGAAAGGAAGGTTTTTTGCTTTTTTGAAGTTTTTTTCAGTTAAAACGATTTTTTCAGTTTTGTCGCTTTTTTCTCGTTTTGGCGATTTTGTCTGTTTTTGGAGGTTTTTTTCATTTTGGCGATTTTTTTCTGTTGTTGGGCTTTTCTTCATTTTGGAGATTTTTCTCATTTTGACGATTTTTTCTGTTTTTTGGGTTTTTTTCGCGATTTTTTTGGCGATTTTTTGTTTTTTTTTCGTTTTGGTGATTTTTTTCATTTTGGCGATTTTTTTTCATTTTGGCAATTTTTTTCTTTTTTTTATGTTTTTTTTCGTTTTGGTGATTTTTTTCATTTTGGCGATTTTTTTTTCATTTTGGCGATTTTTTTTCATTTTGGCGATTTTTTTCTGTTTTTAATTTTTTTTTTCGTTTTGGCGATTTTTTTTCTTTTTTTGGCGATTTTTTTTCATTTTGGCGATTTTTTTCTGTTTTTTAGGTTTTTTTTCGTTTTGGCGATATTTTTCATTTTGGCGATTTTTTTCATTTTAGCAATTTTTTCGTTTTTTTGCGATTTATTTTAGTCTTAGAAATTTTCTTTTAATTTAGTGCTTTTTTTCATTTTGGCGATTTTTTTCTGTTTTTTGGGGTTTTTTTCGTTTTGGTGATTTTTTTTCATTTTGGCGATTTTTTTATCATTTTGGCGATTTTTTTCTGTTTTTTAGGTTTTTTTTTTCGTTTTGGTGATTTTTTTCATTTTGGCGATTTTTTTTCATTTTGGCGATTTTCTTTCATTTTGGCGATTTTTGTTTTCATTTTAGCAATTTTTCCGTTTTTTTGCGATTTATTTTAGTCTTAGAAATTTTTTTTTAATTTGGTGCTTTTTTTCGTTTTGGCGATTTTTTTTCTGTTATTTAGGTTTTTTCTTTTTTTTGGCGATTTTTTTCATTTTGGCGATTTTTTTCTGTTTTTAAGGGGTTTTTTCGTTTTGGCGATTTTTTTTTTCATTTTGACGATTTTTTTCTGTTTTTTAGGGTTTTTTTTCGTTTTGGTGATTTTTTCATTTTGGCGATTTTTTTTCATTTTGGCGATTTTTTTCTGTTTTTTAGGTTTTTTTTCGTTTTGGCGATTTTTTTTTCATTTTAGCAATTTTTCCGTTTTTTGCGATTTATTTTAGTTTTAAAATTTTTTTTTAATTTGGTGCTTTTTTTCGTTTTGGCGATTTTTTTTTCTGTTTTTGGCTTTTTTTCATTTTGGCGATTTTTTGTTTTTTGGGGTTTTTTTCGTTTTGGCGATTTTTTTCATTTTGGCGATTTTTTTTTTCATTTTGGCGATTTTTTCTGTTTTTTAGGGTTTTTTTCGTTTTGGTGATTTTTTTCATTATGGCGATTTTAATTTTGGCGATTTTCTTTCATTTTGGCGATTTTTGTTTTCATTTTAGCAATTTTTCCGTTTGTTTTTGCGATTTATTTTAGTCTTAGAATTTTTTTTTAATTTGGTGCTTTTTTTCGTTTTGGCGATTTTTTCTTGTTTTTGGCGATTTTTTTCGGTTTGGCGATTTTATAATTTTTTATTTTTTCAGTTTTACCGTTTTTGAAAATTTCAAGAGTTTTGCTCTTACGGTTTCCAAGATACAGCAAATAGTCAAAATTACATAGTCAAAATTGCATTAACTGATGGAACACCCTTTAATTTAAATTTTTTTTAATTTTAGTGTTAATTTTTGTAGTCTGAATAAAAATACACTAACCTTACACATTTCAAGTGTATATACATACATACATACAATTGTATGTATATTACATGGGATTTTAACATTTTTCGTTGCTCGTTTTGGAACACCCTTTAATTTCCAATTCTCATGTATTTGTTGTTGTAGCGGCCAAAGGTCTACATACTGTGTCCAAATTTCAGGTCTGTAGCTCTTACGGTTCTCGAGAAAATACTAATATAGTTTTAGACATAGTTAATTTTACATAACACAAAAAGTTAAAGTTTTCCAACCCTGGAAACGTCTTTTTAATTTTTTTATATTTTTTTAATTTAAAATTCCAATTTTAGTCGTACTGAAGTGTAAAATATGTACATTTATTAAAAATAAATAAAAATTTGTTTTCGGGAGTTACTTTTATATGGCAAAATGAAGTTTAAGTTTTCCAGCTCTGCAATCGTCTGCCCGATTTTGCTGAATTTCAATACCAATCTATTTTGGAAAATTTCTGACACACCAGTCCAAGAACGAAGTCTCTAGCTCTTCTGGGAGCTTCGGAAAACCGATTTCACGTACAGACAGACGGACAGACGGACAGACGGACAGACGGACAGACGGACAGACGGACATCGCTTATTCGTCTTCCCTATGCATAAGGATCCAGAATATATATATTTTATGGATCGCTTATTGATATTATAGAAATTACAAACGGAATGACAAACCTATATATACCCTTTTACCATTTTTTTGGTAAAGGGTATAAAAAGGGAATATATTTTTAATATCAATGAAACGGGCTTTAATAGAAAGACAATTTCATGAAATTAATATTTAAATATGATTTCTTCCATGTGGTCGCCACGGCTAGCGCGTAGAAGGCGCAATCTGGAACAGCAATTTTCAACAACTTTTCGCAGCATTTACGGCCGTATTTCGCCAATAACTCTTGCAATATTGATTTTCAGGTGTTTAATTGTTTGTGGTTTATCGAAGTAGAAAAGTGACTTAACACAACCCCACACAAAATAATCCAATGGGGTTAAACCACACGATTTGTGGCCAATTAATTGGGCCATTACGTGATATTATTTCTTCATCAAAAGTTTCTTTGAGTAAATCAATTGAATTGTGGCATGTGGCTCCAATCGGTTGGAACCACATATCAGCAAGATTAATGCCACGTAATTGAGGTACGAAAAAATTTCGAATTATCTTCCTATACCGTTCACCTTCGACAGTAATATTCTGACCATCATCGTTATTGAAGACATAGGGGCCAATGACTCCGCCAGCCCATAAAACGCAACAAATAGTAATTTACTGTGGATTTAATGGTGTTTCGACAAAATCTTGTAGATTCTCCTTACTCCAAATGCAATAACTCTGCTTACTAATGTACCTATTCAACCAGAAATGGGCTTCATTGGAAAATGGAAGAAGTGCACTATCAGTTTGACGAATAGAACAATTATTTTGATTAAAAATTTCAACAATTTGTAGGCGTTGCTCTGGTGTAAGTCGATTCAAAGTAAACTAAACAAAAAGCCACTATCAGCTGTTAAGTGGGTGCTCAAATAAAGCAGTGATGCCAACTCAAAGTTGTGACACTCCAAAATAAAACAGCCTATGCAATGCGCATATATATATACCCACTGTATCCTACATCGTTTTCTCTACTCTTGTGCAATAAAAAAAACACACTTGTGTCCCTCCTTGTGATATATGTTAGGCTAGGAAGGGTGGTGCTATAGCACACCACCACTCGGGAACCCAATTGGGTCCATTGTGACATATAAGTATATTAAAAAAAAACTTTTGTTTGTCTCTGCTAAGAATTGGTAAATTTTGAGTTGATTCCCTTTACAAGAGTAGAATTTTCTGCAAAATAAATTGTGTCCCCTGTCCGAAATTAGTTTTTGCATCTTTGTCCTTTTAAGCGGCAGAAAAAAAATTTGCTGTTAATTTGGAAGTGAAAATGTTGTACCTTTTTAATAGATTTTTAATTCCAAGTTAAATTTATATACAATAACTTAACAGTGGTATTCACTGTTATATTTATAAAACAACTCTCTTTATTCGCAATGTTAAATTATTCGCTTATTATATATACTTCACACTGTTCGTAACATACGAATGACTCTTGTGTGCACTACTTTGCCTTCAACAAGTGACTAACTTCTTAGCTACTCGTAAATGTGAATACTATTATCTTCCTTCATGTACAACAGCATATCATTCAACTTTTCCATAATGTGGTGCAACTGTAGCTGCCGTCTTGTATATTGTTTTAAAATATTATATTTCCGTTATTGTCAATTTCACAATTTGAATTTCGTAACAGTCAACCTTATAGCGAATAAAAGGCGAAATATTTCGCGAGAACAAAAAATGGTGAACAAAATTAGAAAATAGTATACTGACACAACAACAAAGCAAACATTAGCGATCACAATTTTAGGGAAAGGGAACACATTTTACGTAAACTTTTATTCGCGATAAGGGTGAATATTTTAAAACCTACCGTAAAAACCGAATAAATTTCTATTCGGTTGGCTCTGCGTAGTATCGCAAACCGCCTATGACAGCATTTTGGTTTATTATTAATTATTCTTTATTCCCCATGTTAAATTAGTCACTGTTACAGTTTACACACATTTTACTTCACTGTTCGTAGCACAAGATTGACTCTGGTGTACACCAATTTGCTGTCAACACGCAACAAACTTCTTAGCTGATAACATCACTGGTTTTATATAGTTATCACACGAGTTCTCGATACTAATTCCAGCATTCAGAAAACTTGAGCCGATAAAAGACTTTTTCATTCTTACATTGTACAGTTAATATTTCCTTTTTTTTATACCCTTTACCAAAAAAATGGTAAAAGGGTATATATAGGTTTGTCATTCCGTTTGTAATTTCTATAATATCAATAAGCGATCCATAAAATATATATATTCTGGATCCTTATGCATAGGGAAGACGAATAAGCGATGTCCGTCTGTCCGTCTGTCCGTCTGTCCGTCTGTCCGTCTGTCCGTCTGTCCGTCTGTCTGTACGTGAAATCGGTTTTCCGAAGCTCCCAGAAGAGCTAGAGACTTCGTTCTTGGACTGGTGTGTCAGAAATTTTCCAAAATAGATTGGTATTGAAATTCAGCAAAATCGGGCAGACGATTGCAGAGCTGGAAAACTTAAACTTCATTTTGCCATATAAAAGTAACTCCCGAAAACAAATTTTTATTTTTTTTTTAATAAATGTACATATTTTACACTTCAGTACGACTAAAATTGGAATTTTAAATTAAAAAAATATAAAAAAATTAAAAAGACGTTTCCAGGGTTGGAAAACTTTAACTTTTTGTGTTATGTAAAATTAACTATGTCTAAAACTATATTAGTATTTTCTCGAGAACCGTAAGAGCTACAGACCTGAAATTTGGACACAGTATGTAGACCTTTGACCGCTACAGCAACAATTACATGAGAATTGGAAATTAAAGGGTGTTCCAAAACGAGCAACGAAAAATGTTAAAATCCCATGTAATATACATACAATTGTATGTATGTATGTATATACACTTGAAATGTGTAAGGTTAGTGTATTTTTATTCAGACTACAAAAATTAACACTAAAATTAAAAAAAATTTAAATTAAAGGGTGTTCCATCAGTTAATGCAATTTTGACTATGTAATTTTGACTATTTGCTGTATCTTGGAAACCGTAAGAGCAAAACTCTTGAAATTTTCAAAAACGGTAAAACTGAAAAAATAAAAAATTATAAAATCGCCAAACCGAAAAAAATCGCCAAAAACAAGATAAAATCGCCAAAACGAAAAAAAGCACCAAATTAAAAAAAAATTCTAAGACTAAAATAAATCGCAAAAACAAACGGAAAAATTGCTAAAATGAAAACAAAAATCGCCAAAATGAAAGAAAATCGCCAAAATTAAAATCGCCATAATGAAAAAAATCACCAAAACGAAAAAAACCCTAAAAAACAGAAAAAATCGCCAAAATGAAAAAAAAAATCGCCAAAATGAAAAAAATCGCCAAAACGAAAAAAACCCCAAAAAACAAAAAATCGCCAAAATGAAAAAAAGCCAAAAACAGAAAAAAAATCGCCAAAACGAAAAAAAGCACCAAATTAAAAAAAAATTTTAAAACTAAAATAAATCGCAAAAAACGGAAAAATTGCTAAAATGAAAAAAAATCGCCAAAACGAAAAAAAACCTAAAAAACAGAAAAAAATCGCCAAAATGAAAAAAAATCGCCAAAATGAAAAAATCACCAAAACGAAAAAAAACCCTAAAAAACAGAAAAAAATCGTCAAAATGAAAAAAAAATCGCCAAAACGAAAAAACCCCTTAAAAACAGAAAAAAATCGCCAAAATGAAAAAAATCGCCAAAAAAAAGAAAAAACCTAAATAACAGAAAAAAAATCGCCAAAACGAAAAAAAGCACCAAATTAAAAAAAAATTTCTAAGACTAAAATAAATCGCAAAAAAACGGAAAAATTGCTAAAATGAAAACAAAAATCGCCAAAATGAAAGAAAATCGCCAAAATGAAAAAAAATCGCCAAAATGAAAAAAATCACCAAAACGAAAAAAAAACCTAAAAAACAGAAAAAAATCGCCAAAATGATAAAAAAAATCGCCAAAATGAAAAAAATCACCAAAACGAAAAAAACCCCAAAAAACAGAAAAAAATCGCCAAAATGAAAAAAAGCACTAAATTAAAAGAAAATTTCTAAGACTAAAATAAATCGCAAAAAAACGAAAAAATTGCTAAAATGAAAAAAATCGCCAAAATGAAAAATATCGCCAAAACGAAAAAAAACCTAAAAAACAGAAAAAAATCGCCAAAATGAAAAAAAATCGCCAAAAAAAGAAAAAAAATCGCCAAAACGAAAAAAAAAATTAAAAACAGAAAAAAATCGCCAAAATGAAAAAAAATCGCCAAAATGAAAAAAAAATCGCCAAAATGAAAAAAAAATCACCAAAACGAAAAAAAACATAAAAAAAAGAAAAAAATTGCCAAAATGAAAAAAAATCGCCAAAATGAAAAAAATCACCAAAACGAAAAAAAAACAAAAAATCGCCAAAAAAATCGCGAAAAAAACCCAAAAAACAGAAAAAATCGTCAAAATGAGAAAAATCTCCAAAATGAAGAAAAGCCCAACAACAGAAAAAAATCGCCAAAATGAAAAAAACCTCCAAAAACAGACAAAATCGCCAAAACGAGAAAAAAGCGACAAAACTGAAAAAATCGTTTTAACTGAAAAAAACTTCAAAAAAGCAAAAAACCTTCCTTTCGTGCGCGATTCAAAGTCGCACTTAACTGATTTTTTTAATATTAAAGGAATTAAATGAAACTAAGTTTTTACTTATTTCGTTCTTGCTTTTTTCACTTAACATATTTTATGCATTTTTTAAAGAACTAGATTGGTATCAATAATCAGAAAAATCCAAAATTATGACTCCAGGGTTGGAAAACTTATACTTTTTGTGTTATGTAAAATTAAATAGGTCTAAAAATTTTTTTCTTTTTCTTTATAAATTGAATATATTTTATGCTTCTGAAAGAAAAGTTTGGTGTATGAAATTTTAAAAATGAAAATTATAGCTCCAAAGATGGAAACTTTAAAAAATTATAAATTTTTTCACAAAACAAATATGTATGTACGTGTCTGTATACTATATATATGTACGTACGTTGGTAAAGGGTATATAAGATTCGGCACAGCCGAATATAGCACTCTTACTTGTTTAAATTTGAATTTGAATTTCGTAAGAATATTTTAAACCCTACTATGCTAAGCCGAATAAATGTTTATTCGGTTGGATCTGCCTAGTATCGCAAACCGTCTATGACTGCATTTTAGTTTATTAATAATTATTAATTAATTATGCAGCTTAGGTTTGTAAAAAATTTCTTTTTCAATGCACCAGAGAGCAGAGTGCTTTGTTTTTGGGCGACAGCTTTTGATTTTAATAAATAATTGAATTATAATTTATTATTTGTAAATGAATAATTATAGTGTTAATTGCGACTTTTATTTAATGCTATTTGCCACTATCAAATACAATACAAATTATAGTTATTATTGAATTAAAATAGGTGAGAGGTGATTAAAAATTAGCTAATTTAATTGTTTGTGTGGAAATTTTCCAATATTTTCGCATTAAGTTTTGCAAATCAACATGAATACTGGCGAAAATAGTTTTTATTGCAAGAGATATAATGCAAAATTATATCTTATGCTTATTTTTATATTTTGGTGTATACAGGCTAATAAGTTGTAGTTTGTCTAGGTCTGTTCAAATTTTTAGGCTAAATTTAAGGCTATAAAGCGTGGGCAAATTTAAGGTTAGGACGTAAGTTGGCTTAAAAACACTTCTTTTTTTGACAAATTCAGGTTTATTAATGCCAATGTAAAGTAAAAATATGAGAATTAATAATAGAATATGATGTCGGGAAAATGTCCAACTCCAGCACTTCGGCAGACGTCCACTTTTTTGACAAAATTTTAAGTCACATTTTGCAACAAATCTTCGCTTATGTCGTCAATTCAGCGACGAATTTCATCTTTCAAAGCGTCAGTTGTTTCCGGTTTGTTGGTCTTTCAAAACGCCAAAAAGAAAATAGTCCAGCACCGTTATATCACAAGAACGAGGCGGCCAATTGACATTTCCAAATCGTAAAATTACTCGTTCGGAAAATTTCTCATGCAATAACTGAATTGTTTGGCCGGCTGTGTGGCTTGTGGCGCCGTCTTGCTGAAACCAAGTGTCAATGATCGCATAAGCCAATTGTGGCAACAACAAAAAGTGGTTTGGTAGCGTTGAAAATTCACGGTGACGGCGCACACGGCGAAGGCGGCCTAAAATTAAAAAAATTAGTTTTAAATTAAAACGAACAAATTACCTTGTTGCATGTGCAATATTCTAATTAAGTAGAATAAAAAGGAATTTTTTAAAAAAGGTTTATTCTTAAAGAGTTTTGACGATTCAAATGCAACGGTTTTAGGCCAGTATTCAACTATGTATTTGAAAATATGGTACGGACACATGCAAACTTTAACAGGTTAATTTAAATTTTTTTTAGATATTGCACTACAACTTCCAATAAAATATAAGGGAAATAATGTTATAATATGGCTGCAATATATTTTTTCTATATTTTGTAACCCATATGATATGTGCCATTGCTGATAATGTAAATAGAAAGAAAAACATCTGTGGGTGAAAAAACTACGAGTTAAGTGGTCTATGGAAAAAAAAAATATATAAAAATATATTTTTCATACGTTTAGATTGAAAATTGTTTGTATTCTTGTCCACCTTTTCCCCCTTACAATTTAATTGTACAATATTTTTTAAGTTATAATTTGTATATTTTCAGTATATTATTTAGTTCCAGGACATTTGGAAAGGACACTAGTCCTTGAAATTTAAATGGCCAAATTGTAGGTGTGATTTATATTATATATTGTGTCTAGTTAAACATTTAACTCACTATAAGTGAAGAAAATTTTTTGTTTTACTTTTTTGATAAAAGACATTTTTGAGGTATGCGAATCCCCTCTCTGAATTGACTGAAATTTTTACTAAGCATTAAATATGTTAAAATTAGTGTCTACACAATTTCATTGAGTTACAATTATTTTTCTCTCTGTTATGGTAATTTTTTATTTCAGGATATATGGGAAGGACACGAATCCTTGGAAATTAAATGGCCAAATTTTATGTGTGATTATATTTTACCAATTAAAGCATGTCTTCAAAATTTCATTTCTTTACGATAACTCCTTCTATTTTTGGCCGCTCGTTATATGAACTCACGACACTGTACGGCGTTTCCGTGCTCATTTTCGTAAGAAGACGAGCCGGTGATGCCGCCTGACCAAAAACCGCACCATACGGTCACTTTCTTTGGATGGAATGGTTTTTGTACCACTGTTTGTGGATTTTGTCAGCCCCATATGAGAGAATTTTTTTTTGTTTACATAACCCCGCCTAATTGAAAATAGCCCTCATCACTAAAGATGATTTTGTTGAAAAATGCGTTGTTTTCGTTTAGCTTTTTTTGTAGTAAAATTTCGCATTAAAATTCTTTGTTCAAGAGTGTAGTGTTCCATGGTTAAAATTTACCAATCTTTTACTAAATTAATGTCAAAATATGACAGCTCAAGTCTTGACATTGCATCATTTGACATCCAATTTACTTCCTTACCTTTAATTTGCCCTTCCTTTAAATACAAATCAGCTTAAGTTAAAACTAAATACAAATACAAGAAATAAAGGTGTTTGCTAGTTTCAGAGCTAGTGTCTCCGCCCACTTATTTTACAATGGAACCAATTGGAAGCTATACGGTCTCAGTTAAAACAAAAATAGTTTTTACAATCGGTGTAAAATGTACCGAGTTATGAAGTAACAATGTAAAAAAAATATATAAAACATAAAGTCGAATTGATAACCTCCTCCTTTTTTTTAAGTCGGTTAAAAATTAAAACGGATTTGTGCAGCAGTTTAAAGAAAAATATGTATGACAAAGTAAACTGCGAGCGTACTTAAAATTTTTGTGGAATGGGAAGTGGACGCACACGCTCTAAAGTTTCAAAAAGGAACAAATCCGCGCATACCGTCGAGCAATATCACTAACAATACAAGGCAAATCAATAAGATACAATAATTTCTACAATAATTTTCTTGGATATTGGTGAAAAGAAAGAGGGCGCCCACAATAACAAAACTACAAGAATACAGTCTCATACAAGAAAAAAGTTTAGCCAGTCACCTCTTAAGATGATAGACCATTATTTATTTATTTATTAAATGTTAGAAATACAATTACAAACCATATCATAACTTCTTAATTTTAAACGAGAATAGTAACAAAGACCTTCACTCGTTGTAGTGAAACGGACAAGAGTCTATGGTGGGAATCGAACCCACAATCTCCACACTGATAAGCTGGCACACTAGTCACTGGCCTACCGAGGCACCCAAATGATAGATATTTCAATAACGTTCCTGAAATTGCAAAATATTTTTCTACGAGCCAGGAAAAAAGCAAACTTAGATATTTTTTTTTGTATATTACACCACCATTTTTAATTCCAAGTAAAAGCATTGAAAGCCGTAATATTTCGATATTTCTTCGCGCGCTGTGTAAATTGATCATTTGGCAAACAAGAAATTTTTGTACTTCTCTCAAAAACTAAATAACTTTTTAATGGTACATTTTATTAAAGAAAAACGCATACACAGCTCTAATAAAAACAAGTAAGAGTGCTATATTCGCCTGTGCCGAATCTTATATACCCTTTACCAACGTACGTACATACATATATATAGTATACAGACACATACATACATATTTGTTTCCATCTTGGGAGCTTTAAATTTCATTTTTCAAATTTCATTCGCTAAACTTTTCTTTCAGAAGCATAAAATATATTCAATTTATAAAGAAACCGAAAAAAAATTTTAGACCTATTTAATTTTACATAACACAAAAAGTGTGAGTTTTCCAACCCTGGAGTCATAATTTTGGATTTTTCTGATTATTGATACCAATCTAGTTCTTTAAAAAAATACATAAAATATGTTAAGTGAACAAAGCAAAAACGAAATAAAGAAAAACTTAGTTTCATTTAATTCCTTTAATATTAAAAAATTCAGTAAAGTGCGACTTTGAATCGCGCACGAAAGGCAGGCTATTTTGCTTTTTCGAAGATTTTTTCAGTTTAAACGATTTTTTCAGTGTTGTCGCTTTTTTCTCGTTTCGGCGATTTTTTTCTGTTTTTGGAGGTTTTTTTCTTTTTGGCGATTTTTTTCTGTTTTTGGGCATTTCTTCATTTTGGAGATTTTTTTTCAGTTTGGAGATTTTCTTTTCAGTTTGGCGATTTTTTTCAGTTTTTGGGTTTCTTTTATATAAGCGATTTTTTTTTTGGTTTTTTTTCATTTTGGCGATTTTTTTCTGTTTTTTGGGGTTTTTTTCGTTTTGGCGATTTTTTTCATTTTGGCGATTTTTTTCATTTTGGCGATTTTTTTTTGCATTTTAGCGATTTTTTCTGTTTTTTAGGTTTTTTTCGTTTTGGCATTTTTTTCATTTTGGCGATTTTTTTTCATTTTGGCGATTTTTTTTCATTTTGGCGATTCTTTTTCATTTTGGCGATTTTTTTTTCATTTTAGCAATTTTTCCGTTTTATGCGATTTATTTTAGTCTTAGAAATTTTTTTTAATTTGGTGCTTTTTTTCGTTTTGGCGATTTTTTTTGTTTTTGGCGATTTTTTTCAGTTTGGCGATTTTGTAATTTTTTGATTTTTTAGTTTTACCGTTTTTGAAAATTTCAAGAGTTTTGCTCTTATGGTTTCCGAGATACAGCAGTTTCAAAATTGCATAGTCAAAAGTGCATTAACTGATGGAACACCCTTTAATTTAAATTTTTGGAAATTTTAGTGTTAATTTTTGTAGTCTGTATAAAAATACACTAACCTTACAAATTTCAAGTGTATATACATACATACATACAATTGTATGTATATTACATGGGATTTTAACATTTTTCGCTGCTCGTTTTGGAACACCCTTTAATTTCCAATTATCATGTATTTTTTGGTTAGCGGCCAAAGGTCTACACACTGTGTCCAAATTTCAGGTCTGTACCTCTTACGGTTCTCGAGAAAATACTAATATAGTTTTAGACATAGTTAATTTTACATAGCACAAAAAGTTAAAGTTTTCCAGCCCTGGAAACGTCTTTTTAATTTTTTTTATATTTTTTTTTATTTAAAATACCAATTTTAGTCGTACTGAAGTGTAAAATAAGTTTATTTATTAAAAAAAATAAAAATTTGTTTTCGGTAGTTACTTTTATATGGCAAAATTAAGTTTAAGTTTCCCAGCTCTGCAATCGTCTGCTCGATTTTGCTGAATTTCAATATCAATCTATTTTGGAAAATTTCTGACACACCAGTCCAAGAACGAAGTCTCTAGCTTTTCTGGGAGCTTCGGAAAACCGATTTCACGTACAGACAGACGGACAGACGGACATCGCTTATTCGTCTTCCCTATGCATAAGGATCCAGAATATATATATATTATGGGTCGCTTATTGATATTATAGAAATTACAAACGGAATGACAAACCTATATATACCCTTTTACCATTTTTGTTGGTAAAGGGTATAAAAATTTAATTCAAAATTTTCATGAAGTAAGATTTGATATTAATAAATGTAGTGAGACTTGGCCATATTTATTTTATATTTTGCTTCCATTATAATAATTTATATTAACACATTAACTTTTATGTGACCCTTATAATCGTACAATGCCGTATATGCGATTCAGCTGATAAAATAATTTTTTACTTTTTACCCGTATCTCATAGTGAAAATGCTGATTTTGTCGTATTTTTTTATTGCAGACTCTTGTTTTTGCAACTGCAAGAGAAAAAAATTTGAATGCATTTCAAACACATATACATACATACATAGAGACACACGTTGCGCGTCAAAGCGATGAAAGAGTATTGTGTACACATTTAGATTCTAACTAGCAAATATTCGTACAATAACGAAATTTTTCCCATTTAGGTCTTAGCAGATGTATGAAGCTGTGACTGCTAATGAAATAACTATGCAAACATATCGTATATCTATGGTATCCCTGTTAGCCAAGTCTGTTAGACAACATCGAAAATATATGCTTGACATAGGATTACAAACATAGTCGATGGCATATGGACGATAGTGCGAACATAGGATACTGGAAATACATATTACCCATGATATTACTTAACCCGAATTGCCCCAGAACTTCTTTATACCCTTTACCAAAAAAATGGTAAAAGGGTATATATAGGTTTGTCATTCCGTTTGTAATTTCTATAATATCAATAAGCGATCCATAAAATATATATATTCTGGATCCTTATGCATAGGGAAGACGAATAAGCGATGTCCGTCTGTCCGTCTGTCCGTCTGTCCGTCTGTCCGTCTGTCCGTCTGTCTGTACGTGAAATCGGTTTTCCGAAGCTCCCAGAAGAGCTAGAGACTTCGTTCTTGGACTGGTGTGTCAGAAATTTTCCAAAATAGATTGGTATTGAAATTCAGCAAAATCGGGCAGACGATTGCAGAGCTGGAAAACTTAAACTTCATTTTGCCATATAAAAGTAACTCCCGAAAACAAATTTTTATTTTTTTTTAATAAATGTACATATTTTACACTTCAGTACGACTAAAATTGGAATTTTAAATTAAAAAAATATAAAAAAATTAAAAAGACGTTTCCAGGGTTGGAAAACTTTAACTTTTTGTGTTATGTAAAATTAACTATGTCTAAAACTATATTAGTATTTTCTCGAGAACCGTAAGAGCTACAGACCTGAAATTTGGACACAGTATGTAGACCTTTGGCCGCTACAGCAACAATTACATGAGAATTGGAAATTAAAGGGTGTTCCAAAACGAGCAACGAAAAATGTTAAAATCCCATGTAATATACATACAATTGTATGTATGTATGTATATACACTTGAAATGTGTAAGGTTAGTGTATTTTTATTCAGACTACAAAAATTAACACTAAAATTAAAAAAAATTTAAATTAAAGGGTGTTCCATCAGTTAATGCAATTTTGACTATGTAATTTTGACTATTTGCTGTATCTTGGAAACCGTAAGAGCAAAACTCTTGAAATTTTCAAAAACGGTAAAACTGAAAAAATAAAAAATTATAAAATCGCCAAACCGAAAAAAATCGCCAAAAACAAGAAAAAATCGCCAAAACGAAAAAAAGCACCAAATTAAAAAAAAATTCTAAGACTAAAATAAATCGCAAAAACAAACGGAAAAATTGCTAAAATGAAAACAAAAATCGCCAAAATGAAAGAAAATCGCCAAAATTAAAATCGCCATAATGAAAAAAATCACCAAAACGAAAAAAACCCTAAAAAACAGAAAAAATCGCCAAAATGAAAAAAAAAATCGCCAAAATGAAAAAAATCGCCAAAACGAAAAAAACCCCAAAAAACAAAAAATCGCCAAAATGAAAAAAAGCCAAAAACAGAAAAAAAAATCGCCAAAACGAAAAAAAGCACCAAATTAAAAAAAAATTTTAAAACTAAAATAAATCGCAAAAAACGGAAAAATTGCTAAAATGAAAAAAAATCGCCAAAACGAAAAAAAACCTAAAAAACAGAAAAAAATCGCCAAAATGAAAAAAAATCGCCAAAATGAAAAAATCACCAAAACGAAAAAAAACCCTAAAAAACAGAAAAAAATCGTCAAAATGAAAAAAAAAATCGCCAAAACGAAAAAACCCCTTAAAAACAGAAAAAAATCGCCAAAATGAAAAAAATCGCCAAAAAAAAGAAAAAACCTAAATAACAGAAAAAAAATCGCCAAAACGAAAAAAAGCACCAAATTAAAAAAAAATTTCTAAGACTAAAATAAATCGCAAAAAAACGGAAAAATTGCTAAAATGAAAACAAAAATCGCCAAAATGAAAGAAAATCGCCAAAATGAAAAAAAATCGCCAAAATGAAAAAAATCACCAAAACGAAAAAAAACCTAAAAAACAGAAAAAAATCGCCAAAATGATAAAAAAAATCGCCAAAATGAAAAAAAATCACCAAAACGAAAAAAACCCCAAAAAACAGAAAAAAATCGCCAAAATGAAAAAAAGCACTAAATTAAAAGAAAATTTCTAAGACTAAAATAAATCGCAAAAAAACGAAAAAATTGCTAAAATGAAAAAAATCGCCAAAATGAAAAATATCGCCAAAACGAAAAAAAACCTAAAAAACAGAAAAAAATCGCCAAAATGAAAAAAAATCGCCAAAAAAAGAAAAAAAATCGCCAAAACGAAAAAAAAAATTAAAAACAGAAAAAAATCGCCAAAATGAAAAAAAATCGCCAAAATGAAAAAAAAATCGCCAAAATGAAAAAAAATCACCAAAACGAAAAAAAAACATAAAAAAAAGAAAAAAATTGCCAAAATGAAAAAAAATCGCCAAAATGAAAAAAATCACCAAAACGAAAAAAAAACAAAAAATCGCCAAAAAAATCGCGAAAAAAAACCCAAAAAACAGAAAAAATCGTCAAAATGAGAAAAATCTCCAAAATGAAGAAAAGCCCAACAACAGAAAAAAATCGCCAAAATGAAAAAAACCTCCAAAAACAGACAAAATCGCCAAAACGAGAAAAAAGCGACAAAACTGAAAAAATCGTTTTAACTGAAAAAAACTTCAAAAAAGCAAAAAACCTTCCTTTCGTGCGCGATTCAAAGTCGCACTTAACTGATTTTTTTAATATTAAAGGAATTAAATGAAACTAAGTTTTTACTTATTTCGTTCTTGCTTTTTTCACTTAACATATTTTATGCATTTTTTAAAGAACTAGATTGGTATCAATAATCAGAAAAATCCAAAATTATGACTCCAGGGTTGGAAAACTTATACTTTTTGTGTTATGTAAAATTAAATAGGTCTAAAAATTTTTTTCTTTTTCTTTATAAATTGAATATATTTTATGCTTCTGAAAGAAAAGTTTGGTGTATGAAATTTTAAAAATGAAAATTATAGCTCCAAAGATGGAAACTTTAAAAAATTATAAATTTTTTCACAAAACAAATATGTATGTACGTGTCTGTATACTATATATATGTACGTACGTTGGTAAAGGGTATATAAGATTCGGCACAGCCGAATATAGCACTCTTACTTGTTTTAATTATTTTTATTTGTGTAACATTAATAGAACAATTAGGTTTAATTTATTGTAAAAAAAACTTTTCTCAAAATTTTATATACACAGTGGGGCAAAAAGAGGTGTGTCATATGACTACACCGGTACAAACAGGATTAAACTAGTTATTAAATACAAAGGTTACAGCAGGTTACCGACTGCAATCTGTCAAAAATAATATACGAACGTTCATATGAAGACATTTATTTCGACAGATACATAACAGATACACAGCGACACTTTTGCATTTGTCGTCTAACGAAGTCTTATTTCTATTTTGGTAATCAAGAATGAGAAAATATAAAGCTGCCATTATAACTAATATAAAATATATAATGAATGGGAGCTTAACATGAGTTGATATACTATTTCTTATATATATAAGATTGGCAATGATTGTCTACTAATATTACTAGGTGTTACCTGCTTTAGGAAAGCGATACTGATAGAGAAGACAGGTAGCTAGCTGGTGAAGGAAGATATAAAGGAAAGCTTCATTATTTTATAACTTTGCTTTTTGCATGCTTATTTTAATAATTCAGTTTTACAGCGCCTCTGGTGTCAATGAGGCGTATTAAATCTTTGAAGCTGTGTTTACCTGATATTTTATTTGTTATTTTACTTGGCCGATGATTCTGCTACACAATAACGACGGAGGAAGGAGCAGTGATGTTACATAAGGATTAGCATTCGCTGAAGCAGATGCAGTTCAGTGACCATGGTCTATGCCTTCATCACTTCAACTTTCCTAATGCACATCAAAAAAGTCTGGTGTTATTATCTTATGACTTTCAGAGACCGAGTTCGTACCCAGGACATTTGGTTTTGTAGTCAACATGCTAACTACTTCACCCAACGCCGAACGGTGGAACCAAATTTATTTGTTTTTACATTTTGATGTTCTATTGGACAAGTGTAGCACTGTCAAATAAAATTAAATTTACTCAAAAGGAGTAACCTCTCCGAATACAAAAAAAAAGGGAAATAAAAACATTTTGCTCAGCACCTCTACGTGACATTAACACTAATCTGAACGCCGTTGCAAGGCTCGCAGTACTAACTAGTTTCCCCATCACTGTACCCAAGACCGAAGTGATAAGCACAAATGCCAACAACAGTGTATAATCAAAGTTGGAGACATCCCAAATGTAAACTGCTTTTGACACTTGGCCATCATCACGATAAAGAGCGGATCGAGCAATGATATTCGTTCCCGCATCGACAAAATTTTGGCCGCCTTTGGGATGCTCGACAATGTACGAGGGTCGATGCACATTCCGAGAATGACGAAAGTAAAAATATTTAACGCCAGTGTCAAGGCGGTCATCCTGTATGGTAGTGAAACATGGAACGCGGCTACTTAACAAATAAAATGTATATATTCTGGCCAAAAATATAAATTTTTCCAACATTCAACATCCATAGCACATCAATAGCAGAATAGGAACCAGTCCCTTTAGGAATCCGATGGCATAAATGAAAGCGGATCTGGCACACCTTGTGAAAACCTCATAATGATATCAGCGGAAGAGCTATTGACTGGAACGCGTAAGGCAGCAGTAGGCGGGGTAGGCCAGAAAATACATTCAGAAGGATCGTAGAAGTAGAAACACATAGAGAGAAATACGATTACAATAGAAACTTGCTTCAAGACAAGCTATTCGCTATTCTGTTTTAATATTAAAGTTGTCTTCAACTGTATGTTCTAGAAGATGAAATGCGAATTGTTTTGACAAAGCGATCAACTGGGTTTTAGTGCAGAAATACGTTTGCAGTTGCAAGTTGCATGTGGGGTAGTAGCTGCTCTAGTATTGTAAAAAGCTCCATCCTTATTGAAAACAAACAAAATGTGCTTGCATGGATATCAGAGGCGGAGAGAATATTGAGCGTGGGAATCAATGATATGGCAAATGCTTACCTTATACTCATACCTAAATAAGAGCGGCAAGCGTTGCGCTAGCAACAGGGTACATAGTTTCAGTACAATTAAATAATATTTTTACATTTAAATGTATGGAAAATGCGTGCCCTGTTGCTAACGCAACGCTTGCCGCTCTTATTTAGGTATGAGGATTACTCTTCAGATTTTTTTTCTTTTTTTCTTGAAATAAATAAGATTACCACAGAAATTTAGTTCTTATAATTTATAATTCTGTCATGTATTACTTCGAACTGTGATGAATATTTAATTAAGAAAATATTAAAAAAATTTTTTTTAATTCGTTTTCATTTTGGGATGCCCTGTACCTGTAGTCTGTAACTTTTTACGAACCGAAAATCGTAATATTAATGGACATATTTATTTGCCTGCCTGTAATATTTTTGCGATAGTCGCCAGCTATATTTTAATCACCATTTGATTCAATATCATGTGGTATATCTGTATAAAAAATTTCAAAATAAGCGAAAAGCACAAAGAATTATAAAGAAAAACTAAATGAATTTGAGCTTGTGATGTAATTTTTTCACTTCAACCGACAGCGAGTATCGTTAAAGTATGTTACTGAATAGCGAAGTCGATAAATGTTCCTTATATTTATTATAGCGTTACGATTAACGTAATAAAAGCAACTGAGTCCAGCACTGCGATTCACTAACTTTTTTTTAACGTTAATCGCACCGTTAAAATAATTATAACAAAAATTGATCGAATTTGCTATTCAGTAAAATTTTTAACGACATTCGCTGTAATTTAATGCCAGCTATGGTTGTTATTTAAGCGACAATAACTTATGTGCTGTTAATTTTATCGACAAAAATCAACAGCAAATATCAGCTGCGTTTTATCCTTAAAAAGAAGCTACAGAATCACACAATCGTTATTGTAAGCGACAAAATCTATAGACAAAAATTACGATTGTCGTATCGTTAAAAGTTACTGAATCGCACTACAGGTACTGTTCAGCAAAACTGTAGTGCGATTCACTAACTTTGTTTTAACGATAATCGCATCGTTAAAATAATTATAACCAAAATTTATCGAATTCGCTATTCAGTAACATTTTTAACGATATTCGCTTTAAGTTAATGTCAGCTATGTCGTTATTTAATTTCTGTGCTGTTAATTTTTCATAAATCAGCTGTGTAATATCGTTAAAAAGAAGTTACAGAATCACACAATCGTTATTGCAAGAGATAAAATGTATATACAAAAATTACAATTGTCTAGATCGTTAAAAGTTACTGAAACGCACCACTGGTCAATTTGAAATTGTACGATTTCCAAAATTAAGTGAGACGTTTTTAGATTTAATTGAACTGTATTGAATTTTAATCACAAATAATTTCTTAATAGGGCTTAACCCCCTGTTAATTTTCCAAATTCGCGCGGTTTCAAATCGATTCGGTTTGCAAAAAAAAAGACGACGATAATATTGAAAGAACTGAATTTTGTTAGTATTTGTATTTGTATTTTTTATTTATTTTTTGTTAAAGTTAAATTGTCCAATTTAAAGAATATACTCTTCCTTTCAAAGCCTGCATACTTGCCAGTATAGGATTATCTGAGATAATTTTACATTTACTTTGCACCCCTTGCACCACTTAAGCAAATACGTACGCTTCTGCTGGTTATTTGTGTTTGCACATGGGCTTCATGTTTCAGTAAATGTTTCGTTTTACTTGTTTGTACATTCAGCAATGTTTGTTGGTCTAGGGCCAAATGCTGTTATTTCTGTGGGTTACACCATTTGGCTTTAAATTTCTAAAGTCAAAGTGTAAATTTTTGTTTCGGTCCCGTAATCATATGCTTTTTGTTCTAAATATTATCTTTTTTTTTTGGATTGTGATTTTTTGTTACATTTGTTGTCAATGTTGCAACAAAATAGCTGTTGTACAATTTCAAAAGAAATGTGTTTGCAGTGATAAATAAGGAGGAAAAAAAATCTAAAACCAAACAGCAAAAAGGATGACAAATATTATGCCCATAAATAAGTATTTTCTGCTATGTATTTTACTAAATGCTCAATGAAGTTATAGAGCACACATAAATGGTATTCCAAAATTCGGAGATTGCATTTTGCATTCAAATATAAGAAAGTATTTGGTGTAGTCTTATACTTGGAATAAATTACCTTTAAATGATTTCCAATATCTTCAAAAAAAACTTTAAAATTAACAGTATTAAACTTCCTCCTGAAATGCAATAAGTAAATGTATATATATGGTGTTTTCTTTTAAATCAAACCCTGCAGAAAATTTTATGACAATTGATCCAAATGTACTCGTACTATGGCTTGAGACAATGTGAGTGTTACCGAAAGTATGGAGTAGTTTATAATGAATAAAAGACATATCGTTTAAATGGTTACATATTCACCATTTTCGTGATGTATCGTCTTGATCTTGAGCCAATTTAATTAGGACTCGGTCTAGTATTGTAGTAAACGGCACTGAACATGTTCGAAGTGGTTGAATACAGGACCTATCAATAGTAAAAATATAATGTTAATTTTTCCCTCCAGTGTGACTATGGAACCAGTCCCGAAACTATATCTAGATATTAACCTAAGCTTAACTTTTGAAATTGTTCATTGTTACAGTTAAATGTGGGAATGACATTTATATATAATTTTTATTATTCCATACCGAATAGGCCCCTATGGGATAGTTCAGTGACAAGTCACAAGGTTCATACAAAGTATCAATTAACACCCTTCATGGGAAGTCTTAGAACTAGGACTGGTCCCTATCACTTGGTGGCCGGACACGTAACTAGTCTTGTGTCAGTTCGACTTAATGCAGGGAAAAACCCCACCTTATTAAAAGGTGCGTTGTGAAAATGCTATTTTACATATGACGAGAACGCAACTAGAACGCGCTTTGTAGCTTTCAAAACACAGAGAAACTTTGAGATTCGAATTGTAACAATGACGAAATGTATTCCAGTAATTTAATTATTGTCACTTCTGCACATACAATGGATTAGGCAATATCCGTATTTTTTACCGCTTTTTTTTAAGTATTCGAAAGTATAATAATATTTTTTTCTGTGAAATAGATTTATTTGTAAACATGAAAACGCTGCTACCATATTGAGGTTTCATCTTTTTATTGCAAACCTTTTTAAGACAATTTTATTACACCAAACCTATTTTAGTTTTCTATCGCTGAAAATCTAGCATTAGCAATATAGAATAACAGAAAATTTCTTTAAAATGATACAAATATTTATAAATTAAAAACTTGCTGTTTCTCACTGTCTAGATTTGAATAGATTTTTTTTTCCCTAAAATTGTCTGGTAACTCTATGCAGGAGCAAAGGACAATAACAATACTGTAAATTAATACGGTGCAAGCGTTAGCATATGGTCAGCTAAAATGCAAAAAGGCGTAACTAATAAAAAATTCAAAATCGATTTTTTTATTGATTATTATGAATGCCATTAAACTACATGTCTTGACAAAATATTACACTTCTGCGATCAAAAATGACGCTTTTATTAACAAGGGGACTTAACTACAAGTTTGTTCAGTTTTTTGTTTAGTTTTTTGTTTCTCCTGTAAAATTATTTTTTTGTTAGTTACGCCTTTTTGCATTTTAGCTAACGATATGTAAAGATTTATATTATTTTTGAAGTTTTTCGAGACGCTTTTTAAGACGTCCTTACCAGCAAATGACAAAAGTATCGTTTTAAGTTCTTTTTGAGTGGTGGTCGACAAACAACTACAAATACGTGCAGCTAAAAATAAGAAATACGTATAGCTATAAACATCCAACAACTATTTATATACACATTTTTTAAATTACCCAGCACAAACGACAACAACTAAAGTTTATAGAGTGTGTGAATATAAAAATATTCCGAACATTAAACCGAATACACATGCGTAATACAGACCTATTTTATTTACGCACACACATAAAGCATGTTTTCAAACAGCCACGCATACAGCCACACATTTTCCATTCCATTTAATATACAAAAATGATCGTATACAATGCGAATGATGAATAAATATTCCGAGTATGACAGTATTTATTTTTTTGACTGAATAAATATTACTATTCTGTGTGTAAAAATATTCAGACTGAAGGTATGAGAGAGAGCCAATTAGTTTAATACGCATGTGGCTTTGTATTTTTAGTTGTAAAGTAGTTTAGTTTTTTGCTTAAAGGGTCAGTTACCCGACTGTCATGTAATGTAACTGCAACGGTAATGTAATGTAACAGCTGATCGATATTTTTATATGAAAAATAGGTTACGTTACATTACATCTCTATAACCATTTGCATTACTTTTCACATAACAATATATATCAGATGTTTCCTATTGTTGCACTTACTTTACATTACAGTCGGGTAACTGAGCCTTAAGTCATAGTTGTTTGAGCGAAAATATGTGAGCGTACAAATTGTTTGTGCTACAATTACGATTATACGCAGTTGCTAAAATTAAGACTATTTACTTATGTATATTCTTTTTGAGTACTTATTGTTATTCTCTGGTTCTTACACTAAGGGAAAAACTTGCTTAAATCAATATATTTAAATGAAATAATTTCAATGGTCTTTTAAAATCTTGATTTCTTTTAAGATCGCACTTAAGATTGTAATCTTGAATAAGATATAATTTTAAGATCGAATTCAAGATTTTGTTCTTAATAAATCATATAATCATATTCTTAAAAATTTGAGAATGTAAACTTAAAATTAAGATTACGTTCTTGATTTTAAAAATTGATTTTATAAATTAAGAATTTATGCTTAAATTTGAGAACGTAAATCTTACTGTCCAAATTTCAAGATTGAAATATTAAGACTTCTCTGCAATCTAAATTAAAAATTTTAGTCTTAAATTTAGACTGTAATTTTTCTCTTTGTGTGGAATATAGAAGATATTATTTAAAGCAAAATGATTTAAAAATGATATTTCGATTAAATCTTGGTGCACCCTTTGCTCATCTCTTTACAAATACATGCATATAAATGAAAATATTTAACATATTTCTAACAATCTTAAAACTATTTATCTTATTTTTAATTATATTTATTTTGATTCTGATATTCAAAATATTTTGCCATTCAAGCATTTTGTGTTCTATACTAAAAGCAAAGTATAATGGTTGAAGTAAGTCAGCAGCTGTATGCTATTATACACAGAAAAAAATATCATCAAAATGCACCCAGCAAAACAAGTTGTTCATAATTAATTTAATTGAAATATATATTTAGTTAATACAAAAAATTAAGTTGTTGATACGACAAACACAGAAATTATTTTCAATAAACTGATCTAACCAAATTTTATGTTGTACATGGCGCAAAAACTCAAAAATTTTTGAATATTTTTGTTGTTAAAAATGTCAACTAAAGATTTTGATGCTGCTTATTGTTGATAAAACAAATTTAAATTTTTCTAATCTATTAAATTACTCAACAAAATTATTTGTTAAATTATATCATAACGGAACACGCATATGTAGAAGAACTCGCATTTTGTGTGTATTCATTATTTGCTTATCTAATAACGATTTGCTCTTTAGCTGAGTGGTAAGTACGTCAGTCTATTAGTCAAGAGATCGCCGGTTCGATTCATCCCAAACAACTTAAAAATTTAACACAAAACCAAGTTCTAGGAAAAAATAAAAAAAAAACAAACAAAGAAACAACACATTTGAATTTGAGAAACAAATTTATTAAAAATTTTTGTTTTCTGTTAACAACTCAATTGTGAATAACACAATCATTTTAATTGGAAATAATTGAGTTGATTTTGTTTTCTTATGTTACAAATGCGTGTTTGTATTTACAAAAATCATTGTAGGTGCCTTTTTAAATAGTATTTTAATTGTATTCACAAATAAATTACTTGTATTTCCAAATCTTTTTTTTCTGTGTATAGTAGATATAGCATCTTCTAATAAGGGATTTTATTTTGATATTAAATAAAAAAAAGTAACGTGCGCCTTTGACTCGCACACTAAGGGTTCCGTACGGACACGACATATGTATGTAATACTATACGAACTATAGTCAATGTAATCGAATATCTAACCTGATGTAGAAATTGTTTAAACAATTTTAAGTACCGAGTAAACTTTTTTTTAGGAATTTTTTAGTTTTGGAGCGTTTTCTCAGCTTTGGTGCTTCTTTATGTTTTTGGGATTTTTTATGTTGTTGGCATTTCTTAAGTTTTGGCGTTTTTTTTTGCGTTTTTTGATACTTTTTCGGTGTTTGGCGATTTAGTTTAAATTTAGTGATTTTTTTTAGTGCTGGGGTTTTTTTCGTTTCGGCGAATTTTTTATTTTGGAATTTTTTTTTCTTTTAGCGTTTTTGAAAATTTCAAGAGTTTGAATTCTACAGTTTCCAAGATACAGCAAGTTGTCAAATTTACATAGTCAAAATTGTATTAACTGATAGAATACTCTTTAACTTAAAATTTTTTGAGCTTCGGTATTAATTGGCATAGTCTGGATAAAAATACATTAACGTTGAAAATTGCAAGTGTCTATATAGAGGTAAAAAGAGCTGACATATGTCTAAATACCAATATCTGTTTAAAGAGTTGATTAGGAAGAATTTTTTTGTGATCAAAGATACAACTAAAGGGTGATTTTTTGCAACTTCCTTTTTTCAACACTGTGATTGGCAACTCAGCTGTTTTCGTGTATCATGTTACCGTTAAATACGTTCAGTTAGGTCTATAATTTAACCATGAATCGACTTACAAATGAGCAACGCTTGCAGATTGTTAAATTGTATTATTAAAACCAATGATCGGTTAAGAAAGTTCATCTGTGCACTTCTTCCATTTTATGAACAGTTTATTTCACGTTTGGGGCCGGTTAATTGGCTGCCCAGATCGTGCGACTTAGCGCCTTTTGACTATGGGGCTATGTTAAGGCTTATGTCTATAGGGACAACCCCGCAACGGTTGACGCACTGGAATACAATATTGAAGAATTTATTCGTTCGCGATATGATGGAGAAATTATGCCAAAATTGGACCCAGCGTATGAACCATTTCTAACATATCCGCGGTAAAAATTTACATTAAATAATCTTTAATCATTGAATTATATATGTGCCCTTAATTATGAAAGTGGTCTGAGTCATAAGTATTTTTGCTTCGAAATATTAAATAAATCTTAAAATAACTTCAATAAATATTTAATAAATTTTAACTAATATTATATTAATCGAGACTAGTATAGGTGTTAATTAAAATGTCGCATAATATAAAAATATTTTTTGATTTATTCAAATGTAATCTACTAAATATCTCGACCAAAGAAATATATGACTTAGACCATTTTCATAATTAACGGTACATGTGTAGATCGTTCTACCGACTCAAATATAGATTATATAAATTTCTCTAAATTTTTATGTGTTTTTTTAATAAAATCCGAAAGTTAAAAAAAATACCCCTTATAACTTTTTTTTTAAATAAGCAAATTTCAGTCAAAATGTCGTAGAAGCTTTAAAACCTGCTTTTTTATGAAAATATCCCTTTTTAATGTTAAATTAGACGTAGCATAGCCATAACCAAACCAAAATTAAATTGGTTTTTATGACAATGACTATAGCGTTATGGCGAGTAACCTATAATCAAATATAATGTTGCCCATAAGTTTGGTTCGATCAGGTGTTGTCTATGGTTATGGTTATGGCACGTCTGATTGAACCTTTTAACTTTACTGATATCTTAAGAGAAAAAATAATAAGCAAAGCAATTGAATTCTTGATTTTAATACCAAAAATTAATTGTAAAAGTTTCTTCTCTTTTAAAACACAATCACTGCAAAAATTTATTTTATCCGCTTCTATAAATTGCAACCTTTATTTAACTAATTTTCTTGTTCAAATGGCTTATGTTTTTTTTTTTGTAATCTGATATTCCTTATACTCATTTTAATTACAAAGTAACTTTAGGATCTTATTCTTTTGCAATTAAAGCGAAGTAACTTTATCATCAACTACAAAGTAATTGTTTGATTTTACGTTCAATTACAAACTTAATACAGTTGTTTGTAGCACAGCGAGCAACTAATTCCTTCCCATCTTAAATAGAAAAGTTTAATTAAAAACGATTTAAATGTTTTCTCTCGCACGCATTTTCCAAATCAATTTCATTGTGAAACGTCAATGAATTCAGCGACTACAAACACGACGAAGCAGAAATAAGAACTTAATGAATTTTAAACTTTTAAGTACTAATGAAAGATTGAAACACTTTTTTTTTTTTAAAGGAACACAAACAACACATTTAAAGTTTGATGGCAGCAGTTGCAAGGAGAGAAAATATAGAAATACTATAGTATAGAGTTAAGAAATCCAATCAAAACTTTTCAATTGTAATACACGAATTATAGCTGAATGGTATTAAACGTTGTGTTGCCAAAGAGGTTGTATTTTTCAAACGCAAGAAGGTAAATAGTTAAAAGTGACTATAGTTACTTTTTAAATTTAATATACAAATATGTTATATATAAGGAACTTTGCAAACTAATATTGGTTTCATTTGGTGCCATGAAACCCTCTTGGCATGGGCCTTTCCGAACAGCCGTTTTGTGTTCACAATTTTTATGGTAACTATTTTCAGTAAATAGTTTTGTATTGCGCATATAAGTGGTGTAATTTGCATATTTATATATATGTATATATAAATATATAATATATATTAAAAATTTATTGCTCTAAATAAATAAATAGTGTTTGTGTTGAAATATTAGAGTAATGTTCTTTATTTCTACCCATATATATCTAATGGCGTATATATATCTATAGGTATAGTGTAAGTTAAATTTTATAAAGCAAACTCGCAGGTAAAAACTTTAGGTAAATTATCTGTATGTAGAAATAACACAATAATTGCTTACTTCACGACAATTTGTATCGTGTATTTGTGTATCAAATACACTTACTGTTTTTTAAATGTAAAGCGTAACCAACTAATTACTAATGAAAATCTTTTTGATTCAGACATGTATTTATTGATCTAAACAGTTTCCAATCATGTTGGATTCTATAAAATTGTCCATTAGTTATATATGGAACTATTTAACTTAATAAATACATGTCTGAATCTAACAGTTTTTCATTATTAATTACTTGGATACGCTTTTTTTACCCTTGTATGGCACATGGCACACAGATGTAAGCCCGGCCTAATGGTATATTTAATTTTTGTATCAAAATTACCAACAACAAATTTTACATTGTATTATATTGTATTTAATATGACAATACAATCAATACGAAGATACAAGAGGCTTTGTGAATTAAGCAAATGTTTTTTTAATACATAAAAAATAACATTATGCAACAAATTAACACTTTTGGAAAAACACACAGACTGAACTATCGAACCTATAGTACTACAGAAGGGTAATAAAATTCTATACTCAGTTTAGCGATTGGTTGACTAATTTTTTTATGGGCCTCCAAAGTTTTCGGAATCAGTGCGGGCGCAAAAAATGGTGTCATCAGTTTTTTGCCAACAGCTAATTGTGACTTGCTGATGGCGCATATGCCAATAACTTAACTTAGAGTCCACCAAACGGTTCCATGAAAAATTGCTTAAAACCAAACCGCCCAAAATAAAAATTAAAAGTCGCCCAAACATATTTCCACACAAATTTTGGCCAATTTTTTTTGTGATATTTTATTTTAAATTTTTAGGCGATTTTTCATATAAAAATTTTTTTCCAAAAAAAAAAAATCAGCCAAAAATAAAAGTGAAAAATCCCAAAACTTTTTTCATGAAAATTTTAGGTTATTTTTCATATGAAAAATCGCCAAAAACTTTTTTAACATTTAAAAATGATAAGGGGAAAAACTCACAAAAATTTTCACCATCATCAAAATCGAATGTAGAATTTAAAATATATGTATATTGTAGAAAATAATAGGTGTACGAATTATCGCCCCCCAATATTATTGGGTGTTTGCTCATTGTGAAGAAATGCCCAAAAAGATTTCGGATGTTTGTTCATTACGTACAATCACTCCAACTTGGAATGAATAGTCTCGCCCGGGTTTTTCACATTTTGCGAAAATTTGGCAATTATTCCAATTTTTTACAAAATTTTTTGGAGATGTAACACTTTTTATCAGGCGATTTTCACTTTGGTGATTATCCATACAACCGTTTGCAGCAAACTTAGCCAATTGGTCTTCATGAAGAATCACGAAAATTATTAATATTGGTATCATTTTAAAGCTTTTCAGTACATCTCCTATGAAATGGTCAAATACTGGCTTGGTCGGCCATGCAGGAAAATGTCAGAAAATGTTTATAAGGCTGCGTCGTGTCGGGAAACACAAAGGTGGAGGAAATACTTAAGCCCGAACAAAGGCCGGCAGTGGGGGCAAAGGTTATTATGTATTAAGGTATAAGCACACACACCCAAAGATTTCTGCACAGCCGGCCTGCGAGTGTGCTTAAGGATTTTCTCCAACATGGTATTTCCTGAAATGGCATAGCCTAATAAGGATTTTCTGTCTTTCAAACGTCTTTCACTTGCCCAATCTACTTTTAAATGAATTTTTAGTAACAAAAGATTCTTAAATTTAATTTAAATATTGTTTATTTATTGCAAAAAAAGTAACTGTAAAATAAATATTCCCAGCTAGATATGAAAATGGGCCAAATGACCCCTGCTTGTTTTTCTATTGTTAAGCACTTGCTTGTGAAGAGATACATTTGACAAATTAATATGAAATTAGGCCAGGTTTGGGAATTTTAATTTTATGCGAAATGCTGAATAAGTTTTTTGCAATAAGAACTTTAGATTAAAAATTTAAATTAAATAATTATATGTTTATAACAGAGAGAAATTTATTTTCTGGTATTAGTTATCACATATTTAAAAGATGTTTGCAAATTAATCAAGCAAATAGAACATTCCCAGATCTGTGCCTCATTTCTGTAACTTGTGCTAGTTCTAGCATTGAGAAAAATTAAATAATTATAATGGTTGCCCCATTTAACACATTCTTATTCATATAAAAACTTAAATAAACTTACAAAAAATATCAAGAAATATAGTTTTTGTCTTACAAGATGATACGAATTTTTTCGACTCAAAAAGTTCTCACATTCCTTTCATAACGCGAGGCACTGGTCTCAATAGAATTAAAAAAAAAAAAAATGCATAATTTAAACGTATAATTACAAAACACTTTTTCTATAAAAATTCCCGACCGCAAAATTAAACAACTTTATAATTAGGAAATATGCAATGCATACGAGTTTAATGAGAGCTGGTGAATTAAAAAAAAACAAAAGTTTTACAACTAATAATAGCAACGAAAAATACCTAAAAAAATTTACTTTTGTACTAGTACCACTTTTTTTTTTTGCTTTTTAATCCCTCATTAAGAAGTTTTAGTATCAAATTACCTTAGTCAATTGCATGATGCTGTTTAAATTATAAAATTATTAAAATATTTCAAATAAATTATCTTGCCAAAGATTTAAACAATTTTATGTTAGTTTAAAGTTTTAAATAGTTTTCACAGAAAAGTAAACAATTTTGTGGTATCCTAGTTTTCTTGCCATTTAAATAACGCAGAAATGCAAAGAGATATTTCCATTGTTAATATTATTTTCAAAAATTTTCTTTTAGTTCTAAACAAAATTAGCGTGATGAAGCTGAAACTTTATCCACATAAATGGCCAGTCAGCATATAATATTAATATACTTTTTTTTTTAATTTTATTGCTGGCTTGAAAGAATACCTATACATCAAAACAGCAATGAATTCTCTAGTTGTTGGCTTTAAGGGTGCTTCTGACAGACACTACAAGGTTATTAAAGGGAAAGCAAAAATAAGCTGCATTTCTGCACAATGGAATGAAAAGTAAATTATGTTAAGAAAAAGAAATCATATAATATGTATAGAATTGATCTGTTGCTTGAGAGATATAGAGGTATTGTAGCAGGCAGTGAACGAAATAAAGTTGTATGAGCACTGGGTGACAGTTCAGGTTTTATTTCTTTATTTATTTGTACAATTTTGTTCTGAAAATTCCGACAAACAAGTCATTAAAATAATTATAATTATAAAATTTATATATGTATGTAGTCAATTCGCAAAGTCTTCTCAAATCCCAAACGGTCTGCTATATATAGCGTACTGAAAAAGCAACACCACGTGGCTATCATTTTGCCTTGGATCGAGTTCTTGAGAGAAAAAATTAAAGACATATAATTTCTGTAATATTTTTACTAAATACTCCCACTGTTTTGTTAAGTAGAGACAGATAAACTTTTCCCCTTTTGCTGTGGCTTGGCGGATAATGAAATGAGTGAAACATAATTCTGAAAACTTTTCCTTTGTATGCTGAATGATGTTGCTTCTAAAAATTATTATTGCTAAAACCTTATTATACCCTCACAACGAACCCTTAATGCCAAATTATCTTAAGCGAGATTATTTTAAAATCCTTACACTTTAAGTAAGAGTGTTAAATTGTTAAAAAAACAAGTAAGAGTGCTATATTCGGCTGTGCCGAATCTTATATACCCTTTACCAACGTACGTACATATATATAGTATACAGACACGTACATACATATTTGTTTTGTGAAAAAATTTATAATTTTTTAAAGTTTCCATCTTTGGAGCTATAATTTTCATTTTTAAAATTTCATACACCAAACTTTTCTTTCAGAAGCATAAAATATATTCAATTTATAAAGAAAAAGAAAAAAATTTTTAGACCTATTTAATTTTACATAACACAAAAAGTATAAGTTTTCCAACCCTGGAGTCATAATTTTGGATTTTTCTGATTATTGATACCAATCTAGTTCTTTAAAAAATGCATAAAATATGTTAAGTGAAAAAAGCAAGAACGAAATAAGTAAAAACTTAGTTTCATTTAATTCCTTTAATATTAAAAAAATCAGTTAAGTGCGACTTTGAATCGCGCACGAAAGGAAGGTTTTTTGTTTTTTTGAAGTTTTTTTCAGTTAAAACGATTTTTTCAGTTTTGTCGCTTTTTTCTCGTTTTGGCGATTTTGTCTGTTTTTGGAGGTTTTTTTCATTTTGGCGATTTTTTTCTGTTGTTGGGCTTTTCTTCATTTTGGAGATTTTTCTCATTTTGACGATTTTTTCTGTTTTTTGGGTTTTTTTCGCGATTTTTTTGGCGATTTTTTGTTTTTTTTTCGTTTTGGTGATTTTTTTCATTTTGGCGATTTTTTTTCATTTTGGCAATTTTTTTCTTTTTTTTATGTTTTTTTTCGTTTTGGTGATTTTTTTCATTTTGGCGATTTTTTTTTCATTTTGGCGATTTTTTTTCATTTTGGCGATTTTTTTCTGTTTTTAATTTTTTTTTTCGTTTTGGCGATTTTTTTTCTTTTTTTGGCGATTTTTTTTCATTTTGGCGATTTTTTTCTGTTTTTTAGGTTTTTTTTCGTTTTGGCGATATTTTTCATTTTGGCGATTTTTTTCATTTTAGCAATTTTTTCGTTTTTTTGCGATTTATTTTAGTCTTAGAAATTTTCTTTTAATTTAGTGCTTTTTTTCATTTTGGCGATTTTTTTCTGTTTTTTGGGGTTTTTTTCGTTTTGGTGATTTTTTTTCATTTTGGCGATTTTTTTTATCATTTTGGCGATTTTTTTCTGTTTTTTAGGTTTTTTTTTCGTTTTGGTGATTTTTTTCATTTTGGCGATTTTTTTTCATTTTGGCGATTTTCTTTCATTTTGGCGATTTTTGTTTTCATTTTAGCAATTTTTCCGTTTTTTTGCGATTTATTTTAGTCTTAGAAATTTTTTTTTAATTTGGTGCTTTTTTTCGTTTTGGCGATTTTTTTTCTGTTATTTAGGTTTTTTCTTTTTTTTGGCGATTTTTTTCATTTTGGCGATTTTTTTCTGTTTTTAAGGGGTTTTTTCGTTTTGGCGATTTTTTTTTTCATTTTGACGATTTTTTTCTGTTTTTTAGGGTTTTTTTTCGTTTTGGTGATTTTTTCATTTTGGCGATTTTTTTTCATTTTGGCGATTTTTTTCTGTTTTTTAGGTTTTTTTTCGTTTTGGCGATTTTTTTTCATTTTAGCAATTTTTCCGTTTTTTGCGATTTATTTTAGTTTTAAAATTTTTTTTTAATTTGGTGCTTTTTTTCGTTTTGGCGATTTTTTTTCTGTTTTTGGCTTTTTTTCATTTTGGCGATTTTTTGTTTTTTGGGGTTTTTTTCGTTTTGGCGATTTTTTTCATTTTGGCGATTTTTTTTTTCATTTTGGCGATTTTTTCTGTTTTTTAGGGTTTTTTTCGTTTTGGTGATTTTTTTCATTATGGCGATTTTAATTTTGGCGATTTTCTTTCATTTTGGCGATTTTTGTTTTCATTTTAGCAATTTTTCCGTTTGTTTTTGCGATTTATTTTAGTCTTAGAATTTTTTTTTAATTTGGTGCTTTTTTTCGTTTTGGCGATTTTTTCTTGTTTTTGGCGATTTTTTTCGGTTTGGCGATTTTATAATTTTTTATTTTTTCAGTTTTACCGTTTTTGAAAATTTCAAGAGTTTTGCTCTTACGGTTTCCAAGATACAGCAAATAGTCAAAATTACATAGTCAAAATTGCATTAACTGATGGAACACCCTTTAATTTAAATTTTTTTTAATTTTAGTGTTAATTTTTGTAGTCTGAATAAAAATACACTAACCTTACACATTTCAAGTGTATATACATACATACATACAATTGTATGTATATTACATGGGATTTTAACATTTTTCGTTGCTCGTTTTGGAACACCCTTTAATTTCCAATTCTCATGTATTTGTTGTTGTAGCGGCCAAAGTTCTACATACTGTGTCCAAATTTCAGGTCTGTAGCTCTTACGGTTCTCGAGAAAATACTAATATAGTTTTAGACATAGTTAATTTTACATAACACAAAAAGTTAAAGTTTTCCAACCCTGGAAACGTCTTTTTAATTTTTTTATATTTTTTTAATTTAAAATTCCAATTTTAGTCGTACTGAAGTGTAAAATATGTACATTTATTAAAAAAAAATAAAAATTTGTTTTCGGGAGTTACTTTTATATGGCAAAATGAAGTTTAAGTTTTCCAGCTCTGCAATCGTCTGCCCGATTTTGCTGAATTTCAATACCAATCTATTTTGGAAAATTTCTGACACACCAGTCCAAGAACGAAGTCTCTAGCTCTTCTGGGAGCTTCGGAAAACCGATTTCACGTACAGACAGACGGACAGACGGACAGACGGACAGACGGACAGACGGACAGACGGACAGACGGACAGACGGACAGACGGACATCGCTTATTCGTCTTCCCTATGCATAAGGATCCAGAATATATATATTTTATGGATCGCTTATTGATATTATAGAAATTACAAACGGAATGACAAACCTATATATACCCTTTTACCATTTTTTTGGTAAAGGGTATAAAAATAGTGAAATTTCGTAACTATTAAAAATTATTCATACCGATAAGGGCAGGATAAACCACCATTTAATGATGACGAAGAACAAAAGATTTAATTTCAGTTTTTTACACTTACAAATTGTTTTTTAAAAATGAATAATTAATTACTGAAAATAAACGTTCTTAAAAATATCAGACGAAAACATTTCCCGTTTTCTGACATTAAATTATTTTTATATTAGTGACAGAAAAATGGATTTAAATTTTTCCTAGTTTTTGGTTACATGAAGAAAGCTTTTTAAATTTAATTTAAATTGGTTAGATTTTATAAGAACCAAATTTTAGTCGTTACTGTTTATAAACGAAACAAGGGAAAACAATTTTTTGTACTCAAAGAAGCGGCTCTTAAGTTCTTTTTTAAAATACATTTTTAATGACACATATTAAATTTTTATTAAAATATATATTGAATTTTAATCAAAAATAATTTCTTAATCGGGCTTAAGTTCAGTATTTTCAATTCTTATTGAATGAAATATTTTTATTAATTAATGTGATTGTCTAGAAGAGAGTCGATGCAGAAAAATCATAACTTTGATTTTGGAACTTATGATCATTAGGATTTAATGCATGTATTTATTACGGTTTTAATAGTTTTTATTTTTTTAAGCTTTTTGAGCTACAGTCGAACTTCCATAACTCGAATCACCATTATCCCAAAAAAAACTTCGACTTACGGAGACTTCGAGTTACAGAATTGTATGTGATTTGCTCTTTCAACGCTACTGCCAACCAAACTAGTTCGCGTTAGAGAAAATTCGATTTAGAGAAGTTCGAGTTATGGAAGTTCGACTGTGTATGTATTTTTTAGCTTGTGTTTTGGATATATTTTTAAAAAATTTTATTTAGCCTCGAAAAAAAGGATGATAAGTTTACTTATTAATATATATTTAATTAATTTCATCTTAAAGCACTAGAATAAAAAAGATATTACCATGAAATAAACAGCAAGATGTCTTACAAATTTGCTATTTGATATTAATGTGTTTCTACAAGTTATTTTAATGAAAGAAAAGCCTTCAAACATTCAACCGAAGTGAAGGCAGATGAATCAGCTTATTTTCGAAACTCCTTTTATAATCACAAATAAAATACTTTCTTATTATTTCATTAAATATACAATATAAACATATCTTCGTATTGAAATTTTTTATTCCATATTTTGAAATTTAACAGCTACGTATTATTTTCCAATCTTCGTAGTTTTGCATAAAAAATTAGAAAAAAATTAAACCTTTGAATTGAAGCTTTTGAAAGATATATGAAGCTTCTAGTATGCCAGAGTTTAGCTTTGGCTTGTTTGCATTCCCGTGAACACACACTATTAATTTTTATTTTCTAAATTTCAACTTAAACAGGCGTAGCATGTGTTTTAACATCCTAACTCACAAGAAAACATGTGAAAACGATGTGAAAGCCAGAACACGCACGAATGTGTATTTATGTATGTATGTATAAATAAATAATATCTACAACATACTACATACATACATATATACATATATATATATATATATATATATATATATAATTTAAAATTTATTTGCTGGTGGTTCAGCGATGTCTATATGCATTTCATTGTTGCTGTAACAAATCGTCAGTAGACTTCAACCACAAATCTTGAACAGTCACAAACCTCTTATCTTATGTACAGACTTCCAAAAACTATTTGAGAGTTCACAAATAATAATATTTTTGAAAATCGCAAAAGAAAAATAAGCATAGTAGGCTTAGAAACTTATACAAAACCCAGCAAATAATTTATATTCGATATGAATCTATTCTATTTTTCTACACCTTTATACAATTAGAAATCCTTTGGATAACAATAAAAGTAATTATAAGGCAAAATGAAAAATAAAATCTAAATTTAACATTTAAGAAATTTATAATTCGACATATTGTCAAAAGTATTTTAATTTAAAATTTATTTGCTGGTGGTTCAGCGATGTCTATATGCATTTCATTGTTGCTGTAACAAATCGTCAGTAGACTTCAACCACAAATCTTGAACAGTCACAAACCTCTTATCTTATGTACAGACTTCCAAAAACTATTTGAGAGTTCACAAATAATAATATTTTTGAAAATCGCAAAAGAAAAATAGAATAGATTCATATCGAATATAAATTACTTGCTGGGTTTTGTATAAGTTTCTAAGCCTACTATGCTTATTTTTCTTTTGTGATTTTCAAAAATACTATTATTTGTGAATTCTCAGATAGTTTTTGAAAGTCTGTACATAAGATAAGAGGTTTGTGACTGTTCAAGATTTGTGGTTGAAGTCTACTGACGATTTGTTACAGCAACAATGAAATGCATATAGACATCGCTGAACCACCAGCAAATAAATTTTAAATTAAAATACTTTTGACAATATGTCGAATTATAAATTTCTTAAATGATATATATATATATATATATATATGTATATGGTATAGAATTTAAATGACAATACATAAGTACAGACAATAAAGACGCAATTTTATTTTTTATTTTTTATGAGGTTACCTAATAAAAACAAGAAGAAAATCTTATTGAAAAAATCAATAAGATAACTTCATAAAAACTACAAGATTTTTTCTTGATTTTTTCAAAAAGGTTTCCCTATGAAATTAATAAGATTTCCTTATTGAAAAAAAAACCATATAGATTTCATATTAATTTTGTTCTATTTTATGAGGTATTTAGTAGGCACTGTTTTCCCTGTGTGGAGTGTTTTTTTTAAATTATTATTACGTTCATTAAAAAAGATAGTGATTTTAAAATGGAGCATAACCTTTCATCAAAAATAATTTCTGCTAAGTAACTCTTCAAAGAGATTCCTTCAGAATTTCTGGTGCCTCCAATAAGCACAATAATGAAAATTCGGGCTGCTGAAATTGAAAAAGATCAATTGTTTTCAAGTCTTCATAGTAGGTTACAGCTGCCGCTCAAAGAGGTCATATACGACTACGTAACGTATTCGACAAACTTTTACTTTAATAGTTCTGTTAAAACTGAGATTTGGTTGTCACACCTGCCACAGCTTTTCTGATGGCAATTTTCAACGGAAATCATGTTACTTCAGTGTCTACCTATTATGAAATGTTTTTAAGATTAACAAGCCCAACCGTTTTTATAATTATAGATTTTTTTTTTAATTATAGCGTGGTGGAACAGAAAAATTCGGTATTTACCCCCGGCCAAAGCCTTTAGTGGTAACGAATAAAATATTTTATTCCATAATAAAAATTGGAAATACTGAACTTGTGCCCGATTAAGAAATTATCATATAATAAATATGTCTAAAACACCTTAATTATGCTAATTTTTTAAATTATACCAAAATAAACAAATGCTATGTCTCAACAAAATTTTTCTGTCAGTGATAAGTAAGAAGGAAGGCATTTATAAATCTTTTTTTTATAAATGAAATTTTAAATCATTGATTAAAATTTTCCAATATTATATATAATAAAGATGTTTTTTTTATATCACATTTATGCATCAAAGTAATTGACTTAGTATCATTATTAATATATACAGGGTGGTCCACAAGTTACCATGGGGTTTAAAAATTTAATAGCTTTTTCATTTATATATATTTTTATTTTTATTTTTCAGATTATATAAATAACACTTGAAGAATAAATAATGGAGAGTTTCACAACTGAACAAAAAACCAGAAAAATAGAATTTTATTGTTAAAATTTTAAATTAAAATATCATTATGAGTCATGAAGCTCATTTTCATTTGATTGGCTGTGTTCATAAGCAGAAGTGTAGGTTCTGCACGCAAAGAAAAGATATGGTTGTAAAATGGTTGAGAAAGCAATATTATGTTCTCTGAAAAAAATGTGTGGTCGTTGAAAGCTAGTTATTGTTATTTGAAACATTCATTTCGTTACGATAGACAGAGTAATGTTTGAATTTAATAATTACATTATTATATTCATAGAAAGTGCGATATGGTTAGAGTTTAACAATATAGTTTTGTTAAAATCTTATGACTACAATATAAAATGTATTATTGTGTAAAAATAATATGATGTAAATAACAATATAATGTTATCCAAAACCATACTATGTGAAGTTTTAAAAAAAATCTTTTTCAGAAACATCTTCTGTCAGTTCAGTGTTTCGTTTGTAAGTTATCGGTAGTGCACGTGTGGTGTTAAATAAATAAAAAAAGTATAAACAAAAGGGTAGATAAATAAAAATAATATGTACATATGAATGTATATCTCTTTATACAGATATGTCTGTATTTCATCTATACACATATATATAAGTATACATTTCTATACATACATACATAATTTTTTTTCAACAAATAATAATTTATTTTTATTTCAGATTTACCGCACAGGTGTTTTAAACAAGAGATTTGCCAATAAATATATGATTAAAAAACAAAATATTATTATTACATAATATAGTACTATGATCATATTTAACAATATTATTATGATATTAGAACATGATATGGCAAGTCTCAATTATATTATAGTCACATCTAATAATAGTGTTGTCTTATTTACAATAATAAGATTAGGTATAACAAAGTGAATTGTTTTTGTAGATAATATTATTATTAACTCAGAAAATAATATTATTTAAACTTTGCTTTTCCATTGACAATAATATTATTTGAATGCAACCATATAATTTAATCATAGTATGTTGCTGTTTGATTATGGTTACCTCAACCATATTTTTTCTTTGCGTGTGGGGTGCTGAAAATCCAAGAGCTATTTATGAACGCCAATTACACCCCATTAGGTATACAATATGGTGTGGGATCACATCTGAAAATATCACTGGGAAGTACTTCTTCGAGAATGAAGATGGAAAAGCTGTAACCGTAAATGGAGAGCGGTATCGGTTTATGATAGAAAATTTTTAACGTCCTGGTCTTGAAAACAGACCTGCTATGTGGTTTCAGCAGGACGGAGCCATTGCTCACACTGCCCGAGACACAGTGGCACTCTTAAGTCAAATTTTTGTAGAGCGAATAATTTCCAGAAATTGGGAAATTATTTGGTCAGTGCGATCGCCAGATTTGACAGCACCCGACTTTTTTCTTTGGGGTTATTTGAAGGAGCAAGTGTATATGAACAAGCCAGAGACAAGCCTTGAACATTGTTGGAGAAATTCGAACGCTACAGCCACAAATTTTGAAAGATGTTATGGAAAATGCTCTAAAACGAGCCCGAGTGCGAAGCTAAAGACGATGGTCATTTAATGGACATTATTTTTCATACTTAGTGTAAACAAATTTCCATTTTGTATATTATATAATCTGAGAAAATAAATAAAAAAAACATTAATAACCGAAAAAGTTATTAAACTTTTAAACTCCATGGTAACTTTTGGCCCACCCTGTGCATTATATAATTTATATTATATTATATTATAAATTACTCTTAAGAATGTTTCCGAAATGATTAGCATTTTATTATTGTTAAGCATTTTGTTTTGCATTAACAAATTGTTCTTATTATTATTTTGGCTTTCATAACAATAATATAGTTTAACATTATGGTTATTAACTCCTGCTTATATATAATATCTAACAAAACACATTTACTTAAGTAGAGAGATAAAAAAAATCTCATGAAATCATTTGATAAACTTGTTAGAAGGTATTTACGGTAGTATTTTCATATTTTCTTGCCTGTCTTTTCTTAATCCTGCTGTAATACTGCCAGCAAAGTATTTAATAGTAAAGTCTTCAATGAAATACTAAAGTACAAAAGAGAAAGTTTGCCTTATTATGTTTGCGAGTGTGTATAAAATAAAATATACTTATATGCTTGCGTGTGTTCTTGGAATAAATTTATTTAATCTAAATTAATGTTTTCGACTTGGTACAAATATTTTTCAGGAGTATTTTAAGTATACAAATATGCAGAGACAGGACTTCAAAGTAAGTTTTTTTTTATCTTAGTGATAGCTTAATCTGTTAAGATTTATTGAAATTGCAAATATTAAGCTAAGGTAAGATACTTGTCAGTGAAAACAAGTAAACTTATGGCGTGTCCAAAATAAATTAAAAAAATTATTTGAAAATACCTTTATAACATATAACTATGTATGAAAGTAGAAAAAAATATAATATAATTCTACCAATGGAAATAAGCATAAAGTGCTAAAGTCATATTTTATAAGAGAGAACTTTTACACTTTCAAGTCGATTTTCACAAATTTATTTATTTTACACTAAGATTGAGAAATTCGGTTTTCGCTTTTATTTTATTTAATTAACATCTTTCTACACACTACAAAAATTACTTTCAATTTGAAATATGCCAAAGTGTAAGCTTAATAAAACTTTTATTCCGTATGAGATAATAACTGGAAGAAGATAAGCTGCAAGTCAATAAGCTATGACGCACAGTGGGGTATTTTGAAAAAAAAGTGGAAATAATTCTGCTGTTTCTAAACTAGCCGCCCGATTTTCATAACAAACCAATGTTTGCGATGTTCCTTATAGTATTACCTTTTGAATAAATAAAAATATGGGCTTGCTATTCTTGCAATTTTTTTTTAATAATAGCGAAATAATTAATCCACTTTTTTCTGCAAAACAACGGCAAAAAAGCTACTTTTTTCAAATATTTAATTTAAATTACGTATAACTTTTGACTAACATATACCCGTATTCTAACCTCTGTGACAGTGACAAAATTATAACAAAACTGAGGTGAATGACTATTTGTATATTTTTGGTATTCTGAAAAATATTGTCATGAACCAAATATAACAAATTTGTCACCTTATGAAAAGTACATAACAAAATAAAAATGTATTAATTTTCCTTTTTATTTTATTTTTATTTGTGAGAATTAAAGAGAAAAAAGTGCGAGTGTTGAAAAATATGGCGGATGAAATAATATTAGTAACATTCGATGAAGATCGTAGAAAAGCCTTCTTCTAAATGAGGTAAATAGGGCGCCTAGATACGTTCAGATTATATTGATGTGTTCACAGAATTTATCCGGCTATACCGTAGATACAATTTTCCCAAATATTGTTAGCAAAAAATTTGAAGTCCCTGCAAGTTATTTTGAAAAAGTCAAAAAAAATGTTTCCTTAATTTTTGCAAAAAAAAAAAGCAAGAAGAAATTGTTTGTTTGGCTTAACATGCTAACAAGATTTTGGTTTGTTTGGTAGATTCTTAGGTACATTATTGCCATATATAGTTTTTAGAGCTATCATCAAGGCCGAACAAGCTGTTTGCCACATACTGAAGACACCATTTTTTTAAATTTGAAAAAAAGTTGGTCACCAAAATAGCCAAACTGAGTATAGGGTTTTACTACCCTCTGGTAGTACTATCAATCCTATACTGTCCAGTCTGTGTGTTTTTCAAAAAATCGTAATTTCTTGCAGTGTTACGAGTATTATCCATTAATCATTAATAGATTTCTAGGTGTGCAACCGTCGCTTGCTACGAGTATTTATCCATGTAAATCAGCTACGTCCAAGTCATATGCACAATGTGAAAACTTCTAAAGAGCTTTTTGTGCTTTAACAACGAAGAGAACACAACAACCAACCAGATCTCGGCGGCAACAATGATTGGTCTTATTTTGCAAAGAAACAAGAAAAAGCTTAAGAGCTTTCAAATCTGTTTAGCTCAAGTGCAAATATCACATTATGTGTGCTTGGACGTAGCTTATGTAAATGTAAGATACCCCGGCTCATTTCATGAACAAAATTAACTTTCTTTACGTTCATAATAATTTTTTTTAATATATTTTAAATAAATAAATATAATTGTCAATTTGAAATAAATCTCACCATAGTATGTTGAAAGCTTTTTGAGCTTTTTAAGCTTTTTCTTGTCATATGAACAACAGAATACTATCACAATTTTTTTTTAAATTATATAACAAGAAACTTGACAAAATTGTATGATAAAAGAATTTGTCATAATTTATTAGAACACTGGTATTATTATACCCGTATTCTAATAAATTGTGACAAATTTTTTTGTCATACAATTTTGTCAAGTTTCTTGTTATATATTTTTAAATAAAATTGCTTTGGTATTCTATTGTTCATATGACAAGAAAAAGCTTAAAAAGCTCAAAAAGCTTTCAACACACTATGGTGAGATTTATTTCAAATTGACATATATATTTATTTATTTAAAAAATAATAAAAAAATATTATGATAAAAAGTTAGTTTTCTTATTTCATAGAATTTCTTGTGTTGCAGATTTTAGTATTTACTGTTTTAAGATTTTATTGTTACTTTGCCAAATATTGGTATGAAGTCCTTGTAAATAATGCTGAAAAAAGTGAAAACAAAATATTCTTTCATCTATTTAAAAAAAAAGTGCAAACAAAAAAGTGTCGCTGAAGTATGAGCTATTAGGGTGCCTAGAGACGTTCAAATTGTATTGATATATTCGCAAAAGTTGTCCAGTTTTACCGTAGCTACAACTTTTCAATTATTGTTGGCAAAAAATCAGGAGTCCCTGGAAGTTGGTTTGAAAAAAGGTGTTTTTACTTTTGCAAAAAAAATTCACGAAGAAATAATTTTTTTTTGGCATAAGATCTCAACAATTTTTCAAAAATCACGCTTTTTCTCTTTAATTCTCACAAATAAAAAGGTAACTCAAAAGGAAAATTAATAACTTTTTTATTTTGTTATGTGCTTTTCATTAGGTGACAAATTTGTTATATTTTATTCATGACAATATTTTTCAGAATACCAAAAATATACAAATAGTCATTCACCTCAGTTTTGTTATAATTTTGTCACTGTCACAGAGGTTAGAATACGGGTATAGTTGTGCTTTTGACACCAAATTTTTTTCAAAAGGTTAAATATTTTACTTTAGCTTTAAAGTTCATAGTAGTTGCCATGCACTTTAACGCTAACATTGCTTTGTTAAGAAATTATATGCAAAAGAAAACTTTAATTATTTTGTGATTTAACAATAAATACAGGTAACACCACCATGTTCAACAACCAATTCTCAGCTTATGATGTAAAACATCGAATACAATTTCATTTATTTTATTAAATAAATTATCTCGAGGTAAAGCAACCAAATATAAAAAATATGAACTTCTGACATGGTAGGAAAACAGATGAACATTTCTATGAAGTAAAATTAAAAAAAATATGATGAACAAAGAAAAATTATCGCAATTTATTTTATTCGAATGAAATGAGTATTTGAATATCCAGCTTCTTTCGATTCGTTTTGACTGTATGTACATCACTAAAGCATTTTTGTACAATTGTATTTATTTTAATATTTTTTTATGGATTTTGCCATGTATTTCGAATAAGTTGGATAATTTGGTGATGTTTTCCATCACATGACAGAAATAATGAATTTAAGCTAAGAGCCTAGCACTTCTTTCTGGCTGCATTCTCAGCTGTAACATGAATCAGTATGTGCTATATTAACAAAAATATTTGAGGTACAAAACACACATTTTGGAAATATCAACTTAAAGTGCATTTACACTGTCTCGAAATCTAGTACTTTCGAGATTTCGAGCTAAATCGAGATGTTTTTTTTCCAGATTTCCCATACAAAACGAAATCTGATTTTTCAGTAGATTTGTAGGAAATCTAATTAAAATCTAATGTTTTTATTTATTGTTTACTACCTTGTACAACAAAAGGTTAGTGAATTAGCTCCGGTCGGCTTAAAAAGTGTGTGAATTCGCTACAATTGTTTGGTTGTAGTTTTGGAAACAAATCAGTTGGTAGGTTTTCTTTTGGATAAAAAAATCTTGATAAATGTCAAAAAAAAGCTGGTGTAAACGGTATAGATTTTCATAAAGATTTTAATCAAAATATGCTAGATTTTGTACTGATGTAAATGCCCCATTAAAGTAGTCTTAACAAACTACTTTAGAATTTTGATATAATAATTTTTTTTCGAATACAACTTTACTTAATATTGCTTGGCAAAGCTTTGTTAAGTTTTTTTTACATACGACCCTTAGTTTTTAGCCCATATTAAGTTTCTTTTTTTTAATCGAACCTGATTTGAATTCTCTATAAGCAGAACAGTAGACCAAGGTTGGTAAAAAAGCCAAAATTTTAATTTTTTCTTCTGGAATATTTCGTAAACTGTGACCGAAACTGCATAAATGTAGTATATTTTTTTTAGCTCTTGGCTAGAGAAATCAATGTGCACAAAATGTTTTTTATATGTTCAAAAGCATCAGCTTGGCAAGGATTTGAATTTTTTATTAAACTGAGGTTGCCATCTTTTTGAGATATATACAGCCATGCCACAGGGTTCAATTCCGTTCAAAATCGGAATTGTATAAACCTTAAATGTCAAGCCCAGCGTACGACCGCCTCCCAAAGTCTGGACACACCTGACAAATTTCCGTATTTTAGTTATATTTTTTAGACACCAAAAATGGGGTGGATTGAATTCCGATTCCGAACGGAATTGAACTCTGTGACATGACCGATAGTCCAAATTCCAGACTTAAGCTCGGTGACACCTCTTTAAATGTTTCATCAAAAAAATCCCCCACTGTGTGACGTTAAAAAAGAAAATTATGTTATTTAACTTAAAAAGTACAGTCACGTTTTCTCATACACTAAATTTAAGCTTAATAAGCTACATATGAATATATGTATATATATGTAATATTGACCTGACATGGTGTTATGTTAGGTCATTCTGGTGCACTGCCAATCTAAGCCAAAATTTAAATAAAATTCCTGCTTTGAAAAATTTACTTTAAGATTTGTTTTCAGGAAACAAATACGAGTACATATACATAGCTCCTTTACAGCAACACAGACATAACTCAAGAAAGCTTTTTTTATATTTAAGGATACAAATTATTTTCTTCTCTAAAGATTAGTAGGGATAAGATTTTTGTTTGACATTTTTATATAAGATTTGATATAATAATTTTGACTGCATTATTAACTCCAAAAAAGCACTTTTTTGATATATGCTTATGCAATAAAGGAGCGATATGTTATAGAATTTTTTTATATTATAAAAGTCATTGCTTAGTTTTTTTTTGCGTCAAATTTTTTGGCACTAAAGCTTTCAGCTTTATTCAACAATAAAATGTAGCCAAAAGTCAATTTGTTTTTTAACTATTTCTTTTTTCACAAAAATGTTTCTTTTGTTCATTTATTCCTTTCTTATTCTTCATTTTATTTACAATGGATTGCGAAAGCAACCCTTTTGTCCACGATGTCAACTGTGACCAATTTGAAAGAGCAAAATATTAAAAATTATATCTTTTAAAATAAAACTATTGTTACATGAAGTGCGATTTAGATAATAATATGTACTCGTAATAAGCATTTGCTTGAAGCGAATGGATTTTTTTTATATAATACTATAATCATCTTCAAGTAAGTGCGAAATGTATGAAAAGTTTAAACTTTGATTTTAAACACTTAAGTAAATGGAAATATTCCGTAATAGATTATTATGTATTTTATGCGCTTCTGTTATGTCCTTAATAAGTTGCTGTAAGACGGAGTTTTTTCAAATTAGTGTTATGCATATAAGATATTCTTAGCTAGCTCAGACTTTTAACAGAATTATAATTTATATTTATTTGTAAATATAAAAAAGTTCAACAAATATGTAGTCTCAATTATATATAATTATTTTGTGTGGGAAATAAAATATGAGTACTACAATCATCTTTTGCATCATGGCTAAACATTTCTAAATTCATTGTGGAACCCAATTGCAGCATTGCTAATTTGATTTAATGTCAAATGAACATTATATTTAATTTTTTTTATTTAACAAATTTCAAAAATATCTTTCACATCCCAACAAAAAATATCGAAACTAGTTCACTAATCACTAAAGGTACCTAAGTTGAAATTCTAAGGGCCATTATTATGAGTTCACGATAAAGTTCCGGATAGTAAATCTTAATTTTAGCAAAACTGAACTATAAAGTGACTTTGAAATTTTTCCATTATTACAACTGTCCGATTATTTGCAAAATTACAAACATAATCAAACAATTTTTCTCAATTATTTTGTTTATTTTTGTATTATTATATGTTTTGTGTTATATTGTTTTTGTTTTCTGTCATATTTTGTTAAATAAATAAAAATTTATAAAATAGAAAGTGTGGCACTTTATGAAAATGTGGCAGCTTCAAATGACTAAACCTCACGATAAAAGTTACACGTAGGGTGAACTTGCCTTTAACTTATCGCTCACTTTTGGTTAAAGAGAAGTTGTAATAATGAAGCTTTAAATCTTCAAGGGCAAGCTGAATTTTATTATAGTCAGAAGAAAGACATATGTATGTAAGTTTCGATTATAAAGAAAAGTATATTTTGTTGCTTTTTTTATAATTTGAACATATGTGTGGTCATTTGCATGTCATGTTTTTTCACAAGCATCACCGCACGTTGGGAAACCAAACATTCTGGTTTGCCAAAATATTTTCTCAAAATAAAAAATTTAGTAAATTCTCAACACTCATATTTTGTTATTGTTGGGAAAAAGTTTTTTTCTCTGGCAACGCCTATTCTCAACTGTACACAGCTGGGCTGATTAATCTTGTTTATTTCTCAACAATGCCTGTGTACACATACGTAATGCAAGACTTTATTAAAAGTTACGGCACCTTTAATTTGCCAATCACTGTTTTAAACCCGAGATTTTTTTTTGAAACTCCGCATACACATTTCTCTTTAGCATGACAGAGAATGAGTATATTATGTTCTCAAAAGTGGGCATGTCCGCTCTTATAATATTTTAACCTTACCATGTGTGTACTTCACTAAGCAGACTTTAATCTAGAAAAATAGGTAGGATGCGCCCACTAAAATATTTTTGTATTACTACATTATACATTTAATTTATTATTTGATGTATTCCTGCGCTATCCAACTGACACATTCAGCTCGAATAGAAACCTCACATACTAGAAATTTTAGATGTAAGAAGTTTTATACAATAAAACTTATAAAACATGGCAAGTGCTTATCCGAAATATCAGCCATCAAAATAATTGATAGCAAAATTTCAACCAAGTTCTTGTTTGGCACAATTCCTTGCATTTCAATCTGAGATGCACTACATTCGTTCATCGTCAAGTTGCCATCTCATTTTTGTTTTGATGTTGGTTTGTCTTATATTTCAGGTATTTACATACATCGCTTGAAAACTTTGTGCTAAGGTATGCTTCTGTGTCCATATGAGCACATGGAATCATCGAATACAGCAGCAAAAATAATAGTTTTCAAAGCACTATTAGTATAGAAAAGTTAACAACATTTAGCAATTATTACACTTTTCCTCATGCATTTAAACGAAGCCTATAGAGCTCCATATATTACTTTTGTATATATTTTTTGTATCATATTACATAACAAATAAGTGTAATAGTTATGAGGAGACAAGCCATTACATTAAAAATTAATGCTTAAGATTTACTAAATGCAAACAATTCCTGAACACAACTTTTTGCTCTTGAACATTTATATTTCCTTCAGCTGGTTTCGTGTAATTTAAATGTTTTGTAACCACCAAAAGCACAATCATCATCATCGTGGCGATTATTCTCATTAAAAGCACTAATTTTGTGTTTAGTTAACAAGTTGATTTTTTAGCATATCCCAGCAAAAAATTAACGTACCTTAGTTACAGCATGAAAGAACTCAGCTCCACGTTCTATTTTTGGTGAAACATCAATAAATTTAATAAAAGAATAATAATAACAAATTTAACTTTTGGAACTAGTTCCGAGTTTTTTTTTTGTTTGCTGTGATACCATGTTAAAGAGAGATAACTACAGTCTTAAGAAATAGCAAGAAAAGTTATACAAGATACAAGAAGTTAAAGAAAAAAGTCTAAGCACCTAACTAAAATTAAACCTTTATTAAACAAGTGTTGTAAGTTTTGGAAACCAAGGCCCAGTTCAACTTAAGCTTTACAAAATTACCATATTTTTGTGCCTGTTTGTGTTTGCTGAAGCAATGCATCTGAACATCATTTTGTTGTATTAAAAATAATTTCGTTTAATTTTCACAAACCTATTCGACTGGTAGTTTCATATCATGGCAATAAGGAAAAAGTGCTTAAGTCATATTTTACTGTTTTGCAGGAGAGCACTTTTAAGCGTTCAAGTCGATTTTCAGAAATTTATTTCTTTTGCAGATAAATTGGGAAATTCTCTGTGAACCTTAATTTTTTTAAGCAAACATCGCTCTACACCAACGGTTTTCAAATGGGGGTCCGTATGAAAATTCCAAGGGGTCCGCGAAGAGCTAAACAAATATTGTTATGATTCCTCAAAAGTTAATACTAATAAGATTTAGTAATATGGCTTTTGTATAATAAATGTAAATCGTATATTTCGCATTGCGGTAGGCCGTGCTACTATTAAAATTTCTGAAGGGGTCCCCGAAGAAAGAGCTTGTGAGAACCTCTGCTCTACACACTGTAAATAATACATTAAAGTTGAAATATACCAAAGTATAACCTTAATTAAGCTATTATTCCAAATGAGATTAGAAGTCTAAAAAAGATAAGTCGCAATTAATTTTGCTATAACTTCCTGAAAAATCAGACAAATTAATTAAGATTTTGACCAGGGGTACTTTCGAATATGCAGATTACAGACGTACCATTAACTCAAAATCAGCTTATCTCGACTTAAGCACTTTTTCCTTTTTGCCACAGAATTAGTTTTAATGCTTTTTATGTGTCATAAAATGTGTTTTTTGATATTTCAATTTTCTACACGTTAAGCCTGGTACTCTGTTCAAAATTTCACGCGAAATGTTGACATATTCCATACAAAAAAAATTTACGTGAAATTTTCATGAAATAATGTTGCAAAACTTGTACTCTGTTCAACTCGTGAAAAATGTATGAAATGTATCTGGAAACATTTTCTTGCTATCTGTGCAATAATGAAACTGGCATTTATTTTGTGCGAAATATTGACAGCTGATGTTTTTGTTAACAAAAGTCGATCAGTGTTGCCTACTTCAAACCAATAAATATGAACATGAGTGGGCATCATTTGTTACGTGTCAAATTTTTCACGCGAAATAACCAATGTTGCTGAAAAATTTTCACGCGAAATAACCAATGTTGCTGAAAAATTTTCACAACTTCGAACAGAGTACCAGGCTTTAATAAATAAAATGTTATACTTTTGTTAAACAGCTCTTGTTTGGAAAGCTTTCCATAATATTATGAAATTTTCTTATTAATAAGTATTTTAAATAAACACTTAAAAAAAGTTTAACCGCACTTAAATACAATTTAAATTTAAATAAAAATTAACGGCCGTATTCAAAAAAAAAAAAATATTCCAACTTCAAGTGTTTTTTGTCAAAATTTGTATGGAAATTTTGTTTTAACGTACGCTTCAAGCTCGAATTATTATTTTTTTTTTATAAAAAAATCCTTTTAAATAAGAAAATCTGATTTATAAAAAGTTTATAAAACAGCTTTTCATACAGAATTTTTTTTATAAACCCTTTATAAAACAAAATTTGTTTTTTTTATGAATAAAGCGTTGGCTGACTTAGAATTGACTAGAAAACCTTAGGTCCTGGGTTCGACCCCGGTCTCCAACACTCATTATTTAATAACACCACACGCATTTTTATGATGTGTATTTGTGTGATTTGTATCAGCTGTTGTAGGAAAGTTCAAGTGATGAACGCATAGTCACTGGTCACTGAACTAGACCGACTTCGACAGATATTAAACTTAATGTTACATAAGAGCGCTTATGTAATGTACAGCTTAAAAAAAATTAATAGGCCTCATTTAACAGCAGAGATGCTGCAACACTGCATTATTAAAAGAAAAAGTGCAAAAAAGCGGAGTTGTAAAATAATGAAGCTTTCCTCTATCTCTTCACTCACCAATCTGTCTTCAATCACTATCCCTTTCCTCAAGAAGGTAACACCTAGTAATAGTAGTAGGCATTCATTGCCTGATGAGTGTTACTTCTCTTAAAAAAAAAATTAGGGTTAGGTGTACTGGAACAAATATTCAAACAACGGCTGATGTTCCGGAAAAATTGTTTAAGAAGAGAAAGCTTCCATTAAAAGAAAATTAAAGTTTCAAAAATTGTTTCTGTTTGTATGATAAACAGAAACAAATTTTTTACTTTTTTAATGCTTTATTGTTGCTTTCCATGTAACTTTCACCAAGTCGACGCGTATTCCAGAATAGACAGACACCAATAAATGTTTATTTGTTGCTGCAGTTACTGTAATATTATAAATTCGCTTTGACTATAACTTGCAAACTTTAAACTTTTATAACATTTTCTCAATCAATTAGTCCTCAATCAATTATTCCTCAAAAACATTTTTTAACCATCATAATTATAATGCAAATAAACGTACAAATGTGTGTTTTAATTTCTTAAATCAATGTTCTATAAATTCCAATTAAAACTTTATAACATAGTTGCTCTTTTACAGTGGAAAACATAGCTGCTTAAGCAGTTGTATTAAAAAAAGTATTAAATAATTGAGAAGTGTAAGCATCATAAGTCAATAGGAATGGTGTTTTTTCGTGTGTACGCTACACAAAAAATTAATTAACGTTCTACAGTGTAATCTGGTTATAAAAAACACTGATGTTAGATAATTACCGCATAGGTCATACCACTTTTCGCTCCCAAAAGTTATGTTTTAATATTTGATACAAATTAGTACGGATACTATAAACTTCAGTTATAACGAATTTTTGCTCATAAGGAATATATTTTTTAATTCCAGTGAATTTAACTTCACGGTTATTTCTATGATTATAATGAACAACCTAGACTTCAAGGCGTTTTTGATGAATAAAAAATTGCCTAGAATGGAACTATAAATTTGCTCTCGAAATCATTTAATACCGCTAAGTTTAGTGTATGCGAAATATTTGGTCTACAGCCATCTTTAGTGAGAAAAGTTTTCGCAAATTATAATTCCAACAATCTTATCTTAACAATAATTAAACCTTTATCTATAATCCTGCATAATCAATTAGAGTGTATTAAAAAAATGTATGTGAACCTGTTGACTTTTCAAGCCATCCCTGAAACTTTCCGCCATGCTAAAGGTTTTAGTCAAGTTTGTAGCATCAGATACTTTTTATATATATAAAAAATTTTGTTATTAGAAAAATAGATATTTCGTAAAGATATCTCTTGAAAGAAGTATGCGATTTTAGCCAAATTGGCGGCAACCGATGTGTCTTTTTCTAGGAGTTGATGAAAGTGGCTTACAATTTTTTGAAAATCGTTTTGGGAAAATTTTATTTTGGTTTCACTATCTTACCACATCTAGTTGAACTCAGAATCTTTCGAATGCGTCAAATTTGTTTCCAATATGTTCACCCGTTCTTAAGTTATGTATATATGCATACACACAAACATGCACACACATACATACATTCTTAGCCCTTTATGGCGCTATGTTCCAGATATGCAACAAAACATTCAGTTCTCAAAAGAATTGTTAATTTTATTTTAATGCATTAACTTTAGTACAATATCAAGTTTCAAATTGTAAAATTCTTTCTTAATAAAAAATTGTATCTGTTACATTACAACAGATTTAGGGGCCAATTCATAAAAAATATTTTAGTTTTATAAAATGTTTATTAATCATATTTCCATAGAAAATTTGTTTTACCCAGCTAAAAAAATATGTATGGTCCATATATTTTTAATATATAAATGTATATAAATATGTATATATAAATATGTATGAAATCACGTATGATTATACATTGCAAAAGTATTACATATGAATTGATAATGGACTAATATATAAAATATTTTATAATATATAAGCTCATATACGGAAACTTAATTGTGAACCCCTTCATAAGTGAATACATATACATATAAAAATAAGATGTAATATATGGAGCCTAGGGCGGGTGGATTTAAAAATCGCTCAAATTATAAGGAAAATTGTATTCTAGGGATGAAAATAAGAAACTTTGCCGAAGGAACCATACCTCTAAAATGTATTTTGATGTCCCGACTTTTGATCCGAAGCGTCAAATTTTTAAAAATCTCACTTTGACCCATTTAGAGTTCCTTAATCGAGTCAAAATGTATGACCGACCCCCACTAATTTTGTAGGGTGTTTTTTATTGAGATATAGAACTTTAAGTTGGTATCACTTTTTTAACTGGCGGCCATTTTGTCAGCTGTCAAGTGATTAATATTTAGTTTGGTTTGCCATTTCATCATGAACAGGTTGACAAAAGAACAACGCTTGCAAATCGTGCAAATTTATTTCGAAAATAATAGTTCAGTTCGCGAAGTTTACCGCAAGCTCCGTCCATTTTATGGTCGACATAATCGTCCATCAGAGCAATTAATTCGGTTAACCATGGATCGTTTTCGCACTACGTTTACTCTATGTGATAATACGCATCCGCAGAGACGTCGAACAGTGCGCACCGAAGAAACAATTGCCGCTGTAGAGCAAAGTGTTGAAGAGGACCCGAATGAATCGATTCGCCACCGTGCACAGCAATTGGAGCTGATAACCGACTATTTTGTTCCCGAATTGGATGGCATGAATGTGGATGAGTTGTGGTTTCAGCAAGACGGCGCTTCATGCCACACAGCGCACGTCACAATCGATTTATTGAAGGAAACATTCGATGAGCGCATAATTTCGCGGAATGGACCTGTCAATTGGCCACCAAGATCGTGTGATTTGACACCATTGGATTATTTTCTTTGGGGATATGTGAAGTCGCTCGTCTACGCCAACAAACCAGAAACGTTAGGGGACTTGGAACCCAACATTCGTGGCGTTATTGCCAACATACGGCCCCATATGTTCGAAAAAGTGGTTGAAAATTGGACCTGTAGAATTGGCTTTATTCGAGCCAGCCGCGGCGACCACATGCCCGAAATCATATTTAAACATTAATGGCATAAAATTATCCTTCCAATAAAGCCAAATTGATGGACATTAAAACGATTTTCTTGTGTTTTATTTCAATTCGAAGTTCTATACCTCTAAAAAAACACCCGTTATATTACTCATACGTATTTTTATACCTTTTTCGACGACGATTCGAATTGCTGTTTATAACTTCTATAGATTTATAGAAGTTATATATATATATATTATAGTTATCTGATTTGTTAAATTAAATTTTGTGTGCGAATATGAGTTTTTTGTTTTTTAAATAATCGACATTTCTCTTAAAACGACGAATGAAATGTGTGAAATGTTTTAGTTCATTTTTAATTATTTTGTTGGAACTCTAATCTTTCATTGAATACAACCTCTTACAAAAAAAAATTTCATTAATTTAATTTAATGCATAGCAGTGCGCTTTTTTGAATCAAGAGTGTATGAATATGAATTTCGCATACTGTATATAGAATATTTACACACACATGTATGAAAATGTATGAATATATATTATCATATATAACCATATACCCTAATTTTTCGGATTCAAACCATATATGGAATATCATATATGCTCCATACATATTTTTTTAGCTGGATGTAAACCTTTTAAACAGGGAACCTTGACCCAAAAATCTTAGAACAACTAAAGTTATTATGCTATAAACTTTCATTTAAAGAAATGAGAAGCTCAACAAATAACAAAGTTGAAACAAGAACTCAATTATCAAATGCGCATAGGATCCAGCTTAACCTCTCAATAATCAATTTCAATATATTTTAATTAAAAAATTATTTTACTAAATAAGTAAAATAATAATTTGGGATTATTAAAGCGTTAAATAAATGTTAAACTTAAATTGTTACAATTCCCAAAAATAAAACACTAAAAAAATAATTTTTAGCTTAGAACTTTTATATGCCGAGATATCTGAACTTCTTTCCCCTTAATTTTTTAAAAATTAAAAAAAAATTCTAGAGCAAAATTTTATCCTAAAATCGGTAGAAAAAAATATTTTCTCGATCTTGCACCCTTAAAAGTTAGACAGAATTGACGGCTAGTACCTGAAAGCGTGGAAATATGGTGAAAACATGATTTTCAAAAATTTAGGTAAAATTAATTAAAAACATTTTAATTAATTTGAGAATTTTTTTTTGTACATGTTCACATCGGTTTTTTGTTTCAATTCAACTCTTAACAAATACTCTTACTTGCGAAAAGTTTGTTCTAGTCAAATACAAAAAAAAAATAAAATTTTATTGTTCTTCACACAACGATAGATAGTTTCAAAAATATCCAAGTGAAAAAAAAAATTTAAAACAAATCATAAGGAATTACTTTTTCTACTTCCAAAGTATTAGTAAGTTTATATATTTGACCTTTTAAAAAGGCATTATTAACAATATCCAGATAAATAATTAACAAAACTTTCTCTGTACTTTTCGTCTCCCACTGTACCCATTCTTAAACACACATGAAAGCATATTCTGTGCTTTACAAATAGATTTAAATTGTTAATAATTAAATTGTCATTATATGTGTCACATTTGCGATAAAGCACTTAATATTTGCATATTGGAATTGAAAATAAAACAATCGCAACAGTTGTACTTGCGATACTTATCCACTGTCATGTCATATGATGTGCAATGCATTAATATGCAATGTGTAGTATGACTGCAGTATGAAACGCTATCAATATAAAATAAAATTAAAAAAAAAAATACACAAACAAAGTCATTTATCAATAATACGATGCATGGTAAATTGATAAATAAAACATTGAGTCATAAAGATTATAATTGAGATCAGTTACGTTAATGAAAACTTTTATTGAATTAACGACTTTAATCAAGCTGTTTAAAAGCTTTAATACAAATATTTTTAATATTTTTTTGGAAGATAACTAAATAGAAGTAGGCAGTAAATATTTTACATCTTAGTAATCTATTATTCGGCATATTGTCAGAAGTCTATTTCAATTTTAAATTTATTTGCATTTCAATGTTGCTGTAACAAATCGTCAGTAGACTTCAACCACACATTCATACTCATGGGCTTTGTATGATTTTCTACGCCTATTGCGCTTATTTTTCTTTTGTGATTTTCAAAAATATTATTATTTGTGAATTCTCAAATAGTTTTTGAAAATTTGTATATAAGATAAGAGGTTTGTGACTGTTCCAAATGTGTAGTTGAAATCTACTGACGATTTGTTACAGCAACACTGAAATGCATACAGACATTGCTTAACCACCAGCAAATAAATTTCAAATTAAAAGTAACTATTTTAGGAAAAAAGGACAAACTTTTAAACTAAGCTTCTTTTTTGCTGACTATTAAAAATATATTTTTTTAAATAAATCTGTGCAGAAAAGTTTCTGTAAGAGCTGTGAATTGTGAGTCCGGTTGTTTCTTGACCATGTAAATAGGACAGTGTTTGCTGTTTTGTTAAATTTTTGGATAAATTTTTTAAAATAGGAATAACTTAGTAGTCAGGCAATAGTGGTTAGGAGAACATAAAATGCAGAATATTCCTGACTAAATAAAACTTAGTGTTTCTTCTCGGAAATGTGTTACAAGCCTTAGAAGGGATGTGTTGATGTAGTTTAAAGACATAAGTATATAATGAAATTTATTCAATATATAGCCTATGTCATTCATTGAAAAAATTATTAAAATCGTTGTTAAATTTAGAGTAAAACAATTCGTCTTTCCCTAAACCATGAAGATTTCCTGCTATCTTTAGAATATCTAAATTCATACACTACATTTTTACTAATTTACTTTTTAAATTTTTAACTGTTTATTTTATTTTTACAATGATTAATATATTACAGAATGCCTTTACTCGTATATACAATGTTCACAGCTTTCTTGTCATTAGACAATGCAAACATGTTTTCTCTAGAGGTTACTCTTGAAAGAGCGACACACAGTTGACCATGTGTCAACGCTCAAATCTAAGGTTGAAGGTTTGACCCTGCGATTTATTAATGGTCATTGCAAAATATGTCTTTACCGGAAACTGTAAACGTTTAAATCCGATGGTATCAGAGGGATTCGGGGAATCAATACATCTTCTCCGGTACCACATTTTATGAGTATTGTGCACTTTATTATGAAAGTTTTGAGTGATTTTTGCCAACAAACGCGTGTCATTGCAAAGTTTAGGTGGATTCAGGTTTCTTAATAAAATAACAGGGCAACCTACTTTCAACACCATTTCTTGAGGAGGGAGTCCAGACGGGTTCAAAGTGTTAAGGAAGTCTGTAGGAAAATGAACAGCTTCTTTCAAATCGAGAACAGTATCGACCGAGTAGTATATTTTCGTCGGTGCATCAATCTTTGAAAGAATCAAGATATTTACCTTATCTACTTGTTGTTAGTTGGTGACAGAATAGCTCTATCTTTAAACCAAGATATTGTCCTATAACTTATGAAACGAAACTGCAAGCAAACCCTTTCAAGCAAAAAAAATTAAAACACTTTTTATATGACGTAATAATTTTTTTTTTTTTTTGGGGGTGGCGGTCAAAATTTAACACCGATTTATGAACTATGGGACCAAGCTGCAAGCAAACCTTGTCAAAAAATTTTAAATCGGTTTATATACGACGTCCCACACCGATTAAAAAAAGAAACATTATGGAACTAAACTGCAGGCAAACTCTTTTAAACAAAAAATCAAATTTGAAAATCGGTTCATAAAGGACGGAGTTATGCATAAGGGGAGCAAATTTCCCCCTCCGATTTTCGTAAAAAAATGATGGGGTCTAACTTAACGCAAAAAATTTCAAACCAAAAAGCAATTTTGAAAATCGGCTCACAAATAGCAGAGTTGTGCCAGAAGGGAGCAAATTTCCTCTTTCGATTTTCGAAAAAAAAAATTATGGGAACCAACTGCAACCAAACCCTTTCAAACAAAAAAAGAATTTCAAAAATCGGCTTAAAAATGACCGAGTTATGCGTGTACAAACATAAAAAAAGTATAAAAAAATACACACGAATTGATAACCTCCTTCTTTATTGAAGTCGGTTAAAAATGTTATTGTGCGATATCCATAAGAGGTAGACACATGCCATAGCGGAGTTTTCTGTAGACCTTTTCAATGTGTACAATACTTAGCACATTATTTGGATAAATCTCGTATGGTTCAGCCTGTGTTTGCAATTTAAGCGGAAAAAAACTTAATTATTTACGACATCACATTAGAAACCCCAAAAATAACAGTATTTCCCCCCTATTTAATGGATGTTATTGTACATATAAACCTTCCTCTTCAATCACTCTATCTATTAAAAAAAAACCGCATCAAAATCCGTTGCGTAGTACAGGGTGTTTTTTTTAGAGGTATAGAACTTCGAATTGAAATAAAACACAAGAAAATCGTTTTAATGTCCATCAATTTGGCTATATTGGAAGGATAATTTTATGCCATTAATGTTTAAATATGATTTCGGGCATGTGGCCGCCGCGGCTGGCTCGAATAAAGCCAATTCTACAGGTCCAATTTTCAACCACTTTTTCGAGCATATGGGGCCGTATGTTGGCAATAACGCCACGAATGTTGGCTTCCAAGTCCCCTAACGTTTCTGGTTTGTTGGCGTAGACGAGCGACTTCACATATCCCCAAAGAAAATAATCCAATGGTGTCAAATCACACGATCTTGGTGGCCAATTGACAGGTCCATTCCGCGAAATTATGCGCTCATCGAATGTTTCCTTCAATAAATCGATTGTGACGTGCGCTGTGTGGCATGTAGCGCCGTCTTGTTGGAACCACAACTCAGCCACATTCAAAATCTTCAAAATCTTCCATAAAGTTGATGGACAAATCTCCAATTGCTGTGCACGGTGGCGAATCGATTCATTCGGGTCCTCTTCAACACTTTGCTCTACAGCGGCAATTGTTTCTTCGGTGCGCACTGTTCGACGTCTCTGCGGATGCGTATTATCACATAGAGTAAACGTAGTGCGAAAACGATCCATGGTTAACCGAATTAATTGCTCTGATGGACGATTATGTCGACCATAAAATGGACGGAGCTTGCGGTAAACTTCGCGAACTGAACCATTATTTTCGAAATAAATTTGCACGATTTGCAAGCGTTGTTCTTTTGTCAACCTGTTCATGATGAAATGGCAAACCAAACTAAATATTAATCACTTGACAGCTGACAAAATGGCCGCCAGTTAAAAAAGTGATGCCAACTTAAAGTTCTATCCTCAATAAAAAACACCCATTAGATTTAAGCATACATGGGGATATAGGGACAGAAAAAGCGACTTTGTTTTATACTATGTAATGATAAAACTCTGTTTAACATAGCACTTTCAGGTCTGCCATACTGTGTAGCTGTGCTCTCTGGTTTGTGCTCATGTGCAAAAACATTACAAAGAGAAATTATCGCTCAATCCTTCTTAATGATCAAACAGAATTGCGGCAGAAACACATTTTCCAAACAAATTGACACAAAAAAGTACATCCAGAAAGCAGTCTAGAGATAGAATCTATTTTATTTTGACAACGTTTTTCTTATGTTCTCATATGTAAATACTCACTCATTCTCTCAAGAATGCTACCATACTTTCAAAAAATTTCATACATTTTGTGAACAAAACTACAAAGAAAAATAAGCACAAAAGAGAATAAAACTGAAATTATAGAGCATTTGAAGTTACTGCCGTAGATTTTATTATGGGATTTGTTAATTTGACAATGATTTTTCCTGAAGTTGCGGACATATTCTGTTTAATCATTTATTGTTTTTTTTTTCACTCACTTCAAAGAACAAAATTAAACAAAATCAAGCAATTTGTTTCGTTTATTTTCGTACTCTGGTTTTAAGTACAAAGAAATCAAAACAAAAAAAATTTATAACTATAATAGTGTAGATTTTTTTTGTTACGAAAATCACGTCCCAGCTCATGTGTCGTGAAATAAATAGCATAGCTATAAAAACGTATACTGCTTCTTAAACTTAAACAGCTTTATGTTTAACAAAAAAAAAAAAAAAAAACTGGCATGAACTTAGCATAAGTGGCAAAATTGAACTAAGTATTAACGAGTTCCTCCATACAATTTGGCAGTAAAAATTGGCGCATAATATAGTTTTAACATACTTTTAAGTCCTAGTATGATTTTTAATGTAAAATTGTATGGCAAAAAACTTTATGTTTCTTTTTTGTTATCCATAAGGCTGGAAGTATTTTTTCATTTCTTAAAACATACAGTGTTTGGAATTTTAAATTTTTTATTACTTTTAAAAGAAAAAAAATTTATATTATGCAAAAAACACTTTTTTCGTAAAAAGTCAAGGCTCGGTATGGCAGATACTCACTTTATCGTATTCACGATATAACGAGTTAAAAAAAAAGTTTTTCGAACTACACGTAGGCTGTACCCCATTTCTGTAACTTGTGAGAAGTTCTCGCATCGAGAAAAATTAAATAATTATATTGGTTGTCCTATTTTACACAGGGTAACTCACATAAAAACTTATATAAACTTACAAAACATATCAGCAAATACAGTTTTTTTCTTACTCACCCTGTGTTTCACAGGATGATAACAATTTTTTCGACTCGAAAAGTTCTCACATTCCTTACAGACACGAGGCACTGTATACTGACGGACATAATGGAAGTGTTGGATGGTTAACCAGCAGATGTAGGAAATTGTGTGAAATATGAATTCAAAAAGTGTGTGGTGAAAAAGTTATATCAAGAGATGAACAGTTGCAGCCATTTAATAGATAGGTGCGGGAAATTATACTATAAGAGGGCTTCATACTGGAGCAGGAACTGCTAGAGGGAGTTAAAAAATAAAAATTTAGAATAACTGGTAAAAAAAGAAAAAAAATATGGAGTACTTTGAAATAAAATTTTACCTATAGGCTATCAGAATTTTAAATAATGCATTTTTATTAAAAATCAACTAAAATTAATTGAATTATGCACATAAAGAACTTTGCTATCAGACATCTTCTGTGAGTCGCTTTATAGTAGTGATTTGAAACCACTGAGACCTCATGATTTGAAACCGTTTACAAGAAGTTTATTTTTATTCCATTTCTTTAATAAATAAATATATTCGTATTCGTATTCGTCGGAATTTGGCGAAAACAAACATAAAAACGCCAGAATATTCGGGAAGTCGAGTACGAGTGTTCGCTCTTCACTCATACACACACACACATAAGCACACACACACATTCCTACCCTGAAGGAAACGTGGGGTTAAGTGTCCCCAAGCCACCACTTTTGTCGACTATTTTGGTGATATTGTCAACGGAGCGTCTATTACTAATGTTCTTAATGCGTAGAAGACATTTTTTTTCAAATACACACAACTATGCTTCTTCTTAATGTTTTATTGGCTTCTTGCAAATAAAAGTGATGTCAAGCAAAATTTAAATGTTTATCAAAATTAGTTTAAGAAATTAAATTAAAAGATTAATTTAAATGTATTGAACAATAATTAGAAAAATTACACAAGAAGACTATAAAAAAAAATTTTGAAAATTAAACGATTTTAAGTGAAAGGTGCCACTTATGAAAATTCTTGTTTGACCCTATGGAAGATTTTGTGCCATCAGCTTAAGATTTGTCACACTTTCAGCTCCATACGTAAGTGTTTGACTTTACTAATTCAGCGAAACCTATAATTTTTGATTTACATATATGTATTTAACAGAAATGCCAAACAAAATCCATATTTGCTGGCAATATGCTGAACGAATGAATGAATTAGTTCCTGTTATTGTATGTTTTTTAATGCATAAGTTCCATTTTATATATATATATGTTTAATAAAATACCAAAATGCGAACAAACTGTGCAATTTCATTATCAAAAGTGTATAGTAGAATTATTAAAATATATTAGTGACCATCTGTTTCCAATGTATTCATATGGTTCCTAAAGAACTATCTAATCAGTAGTTCCAACGTCAGTAGATGCGTTGAAATACGATTTCATTACAAAACACATCAGCAAATTGAAATACAATGAATCAAACCAATTCACATATTCTATTTGCAATAAAGTTTCGTATATAAGGCAGAAATCTACATAAACTGACACCACACACAGTGTACCAAACACAGAAGAACGCTGATGATGAAGGTTTAATGGCCTTCGAAAGCGGCTAGCTGTTCCGCTCAACTATGTGTTGTTGTCAGAATATTTACAACTAACTTTGATGTTATTTGTTCATTAATAATTATCACATGTAATTTGGCTTAAAAAGCGTTACGAACCTTCCCGTTCAAATTATAAATAAATATTTTTGTTATATTCAAATAAATAAGATAATTTAACTACACAGGGAAAAAACTGCCTCATAGAATCAATAAGATTTTCTCTATGAACCGTTTTTAGGCTAAGGGGTATCCCAGCAGAAAGAAGCGAAGATTTTTCCATAGAGATTCCTTATTGTTTTTATGTGGTAAATCTTATTAATTTTATCAAGAAGAAAACCACATAAAATCAAGAAGAAATCTTATTATTCACAACTTTTTTTACTCAATTTCCGTTATTTTTGGCACCAAAAAAAACAATACATAGAGAAAAACTTCTTGATTCTATTAGGTTTACTTATAAATTGTAAACTATAGGTATTTCTTATGGATTTTATTAGGTTACCTTATTGATTTTTTTAAAAAGGGTTTCTTCTTCATTTTATTAGGCCATCTTATTGATATTTTCAATAAGGTTTTCTTCTTGATTTTATTAGGTTCCTATATGAGTATGTGTAAAGAATCTTATTGATTTCTTTAATAAGGAAATCTTCTTGATTTTATGAGGTGTCTTGTTATTTCGTTTCTATAAATAGACATACAGACAATTTTTTCATGATCTTTTTTATTTTTGTATAAGAATGTTTGCACAATAATTTCTGCCTGTACCATATTGGTTAGAGTACAAGTTCAATACTTGGTTAAGAATATAACATAATGTGTATGTATGTATGTATAAATAAATAAAATCTACAATATACTACATACTTATATACATATGTATATGGTATAGAATTTAAATGAAAATACATAACAGAGAATAAAGACGCATTTTGTTTTTATTTTTTATAGAAAAAATCAATAAGGTAACTTCATAAAAACTACAAGATTCCTTCTTGCTTTTTTCAAAAAGGTTTTCTCTATGAAATTAATAAGATTTGCTTATTGAAAAAAAACCATAGAGATTTCTTATTAATTTTGTTCTATTTTATGAGGTATTTAGTACGCACTGTTTTCTCTGTGTATGTAATAATTATAAAACGTTTATTTGTGAACCTCTATCAAAGAGGACTTTTTTTAATAAATACTTATAATAAAAATTAAAAATTTTCAAAACCACCGATATATCTAGAAAATATGTGCTATCTTCGAAATGGCTTGAGCGATTTTCTTCAAACATAGCTAATAACCCTCTCGATCAAGTCACCTTTCAAACGGAAAATAAACTAAATCAAAGTCGGTCCACGTGGACACGAACAGACAGATACACAGACACAAACTACAAGCTGATAACACCCTTTTTTATGGTTAGGGGTTAAAAAGCATATGCCTTTTTATTTTCAGAAGGCCCAAAGTCCCGAAAAATCCCTCAATCTAAAAAAATTTCGTAATCCCGTGAATTGATTTTGGGAAATCATCCCGAATCCCTGGATCGTAAAAACCATTACCGATTCGTATCCTTAATTCAAACACAGTTTTTACTGAAATTACTGCCCTTATTCTCTTCGAGGATTGTATCGTCTTGTCTATGGACAAAAAAAAAACCGCAATTGTGATTCCTTAAAACAATTATTATTTATTATCTATGATAGAAGGTTCGTGTATTTGCTTTATGAGTTTGTTCCAAACATTATATCCAACACATATTTTGTCATATATTTTTCAAACTATTGTATAATACTTTAATTAAATTTTTATGTTTTAAAAACATGGCAATAATATTTGAATTTTTCATTATCAAAGACAACAACCATTTTTGAAGAAAATAATTTAGAGACTTCAAAGACAAGAGCTCAGAAGCATTTTCAAACATAAACTTCCTAAATCTTCTTACTGAATTAGGGCATCAAAAGTATTTGCAAACAAAAAAAGGTTCTAAAATCTTCTTACTGAATGAAATTTATTATTTATGAACATCTTTTTTACATAAAATTTTTTCAAATCTTTGAAAAAAAAACTATTTCAAACTAGTTGTCTGAAAATATTTTTTTTGAAGAAATTTACAATGTTTTATTGGCTTGTTAGCATACTGTTATTGCACACATTGCTGGCATGCTGTTTTACATGAGAAAAGACAAAATAAGCAATTCAATAGCCAACATATTTATGACCGAAAAAAAAGAAAAAAGAGAAATAAGGTGAAGCAGTGACAATATTGTTTTGAGTGCCTTTAACAAAGAAATTGTTTTTTTTTTAATTTTTTTTTCGGTTGTATATTGTTGGCAATAAATTCATGTTCTGGTCGCATGCATTTAATGCCAAATAAGGAAAACATATACACTGACCACATAATCATCTCTATGTACTCGTACCTTGCTTCGATTCACCGGGGAGCCACAGACGGCATTTGAAATCTGCAGCAAAAATCCTTTTTGGTATGCAATTGAAATTGTGATTTTTGTATTCATGTGATTTTTATTTTTTCATTTTTATTTCCTTGATTTTTGGCAATAAATTAGAACTGGTCAATCGCATAAAAGCACATTGATATTTATGTGCTTTTGGGTTTTATTTGGAAGTGGCGTAAGTCACGTTTCACCAAATTTAATAAGACTTTCTTTCCTTGAGACTTATGCGAATTTTAAGTACAAATAATATGTTGCATGTTATTTTTGTAATGTATATATAATTCAACTTTTAAAAGGATTGAAAAATAAAAAATTTTTAATTCAATTAGGTTTATAATATTAAAATGGAAGGAAAAGATATCACGTTAGTATTTGAAATTAAAATTAAAATAAAATATTAAAACCATTTAACAGTATGAAAATATTGGACATGTTTTTGTATTACATGGAAGTTTTCTTTCTATTACATTGTTGTATTATAAAGCTACGATATATTAACTAAATATTCGCTTTGATTTAGTTCCCTAAATCACTTAGAAATAAAGAACTATATGTATATTAATTGCATTTAGGCAGTCTTACGGTATGAGTTTTTGATTCAATTACTCAAAAATATACAAATTAAACCAAATTGAAAGTTCAAATAAACCTAAAGTGGTAGGGCATAAATACCCTAATTCTGTTCGACGATTGTATCGTCTTGTCTGTGGACAAAAAAAGCTCTAGTTGTGATTCTTCAAAACAAATATTATTTATTGTCTATGCTAGAAGGTTCGTGTATTTGCTTTATGATTTTGTTCCAAACATTATATCCAACACATATTTTTTCATGTATTCTTCAAACTATTGTATAATACTTTAATTGATTTTTTTATGTTTAAAAAACATGGCAATAAAATTTATATTTTTCATTATCAAAGACAACAACCATTTTTGAAGAAAATAATTTAGAGAATTCAAAGAAAAGAGCTCAGAAGCATTTTCAAACAAAGAGGTCCTGAATCTTCTAACTGAATTATATTTTTGATTGATTTTTAACAATCATGAATAGAACTTTCTTTACGTACTCCCAAAGATAAAAGTCTTAAGGTGTTTAATCACGAAATATATGCAGCCAGTTTCGATCAGTTATACGATGTTGGTGGTCGTTTGGCTTCACTTTTTGTCGTAACTGAACCTTAAAAGAGTCGAGACCTAAGTTTTTATACAAAATACGATCTTACGCAGCTTGATGGAATTCTAAAGATCGCCGGTAAATGAATAAACTTTTATTTACCTTAACACTATGGCCTACAACAGCAATTTTCTCAGTTATGCTTGATAAGAGTTCAATTCTTTACATCAGTTATTTGCTGCAACATCTCAAACTTTTCCACCATTTTCACAATTGCGGTCCAAGAATGTGCTTCACGACGTACACACATGTTTTAGCTTTTAAACGCCAAATTGTCACTATTTTTGTAGTGAGTTTTAATAATTTCAATGCTTTGGTAAAACTTATATCGTTCGGTTTTTATTAATGTGTTACTTTTTAGTTGTCATCTGTCAAGGAGTTGTAGCTTGAGTCATGATAAATGATAAAATGGTGCGTGATTCAAAATGAAACTGTCTTATTGGAACAACGTTTGCTTGCGCTCTTTCAGTTTGAAAATCAGAAATCGTCAGTTTGATCGGATTAATTAAGACAACTCAATATTGGCGTTGGCAAAGTTATTTTATTCTCTGAAAACGTTAAATTTAGAGTAATTTACAAAATATTTTCTATTAAAGCAATAATTGAATTTTTTAAAATAAAATTTTACATTCTCACTAAAAAAAAATTGGTGCAACAACATAGAAATAAAGATCGAAATAATATATCGAACTCGATATAATGAAGTTTTTAAAGCTGAACGTTACCAAAGACTAGAGCTGAGCACAAACTGTTTGCTTGCTCAATCTTCACGATGTACATTAAGGAATTGTTCTCTCGTTTTAGTTCTCTTGATTTTATAAAAACATTAAAACTGGTATTGGATTTTATGAAAAGCATGCCACAGCGTTTGTTTATCTGTCAAGCGAGGGCATTAGTTATTGTAGTGTCGAAGCATATTTCACTAGTGCACACCGAATGGCAATTGTAAAATGAGCACATATGTAAGTGTAAAAATATTTGTGTGTAAAAGAAAAAACAAACAACGTAGGTTATTTGAGCGTGTTATAATTTATTAATTTAAGACTCTAAAAAATAGCATACCTGTAAAAATAATTGGGGTATTCACACCAGTGTTTTCAGTGTCGTAATGTCATAATATCTTAAAATTTTAACATATTTTAAAATAATTGTTGTCTTGGCTTAAACAAAAAGCTCACATGTTTATTGTTTCTCATAACAGTGTTGCCAGTTTTTTTCTAGAGCTTATCCCGAATATTTGATTTGTCATCACCAAAAATCCCCAAATTGATTTTTTTAATTGAATTTTTTCTTTTGTGAAAAAAATACAATTTTTTTAATTTTATTCAAAAAATAGTGACAAAAATAGCATACTTATTTTATAAAATTCATTTATGTATATCGATAGCTATATAAATATTCATATTAATTTAATTTTTACTTATAAAATTTGTAAAGAAAAAATTAAACATAGTTTAATAAACACAAATATAAAAATTTTTTTTACCAAAGTTTACCATTTGAAAACTTCGGATTCGAAATCTTCTGATTCATCTCAAACTTTGTTGTACATAGCACTTGCATTAAATTACTAAAGTATTACATTTTGTTAGGTATTTTTATTTTGGTAGTGTTCATTATTGGTTAATCTGCCTTAATACTTCTTCTTCATTCACACGTTTTTAAACTTGCCAGACGCATATTTCTTAGTTCAAAAATCATTCTTGTTACCATCAGTTGTTAAAATAAATCCCCAAAAAATACCCTTAAATTTGGTTATCCTCCCCAACAAATCCCCAGATCCGCAATACGAGAAAAAAAATCCCCAATTTGGCGACAAATCCCCTAAACTGGCGACGCTGTGTCATAACCACATGTAGAAATGCGTGAGAGTTTACCAAAGGAATTGATAGAGAGAGAGAGAGAGAGAGAGTAAGAAATGTACAAAGGTGCTAAAAGCAAAATACAAATAAGTACAATATTTATAATTGTAAATTATGACGGGTCATATTTTTTCGTGTTATTGCTTTAAAACGTCTTCATATATGAGTACCATTTGAATACCCTAAATCTTTCACAATAGATATTGTAAAAAGTTTTTGAAATGCAATATGGTTCACTATGAAGTATGCAATAAAAATATTGCACACTTGACAAGAAGTGTCTTTTAAACAGTTGTACAATGGATTTGTGTGTTTTTTGTGTCCTTGTTCTCTATTTTTGCTTTACACTCAAGTACGATCACCACTAAAAGCAATATTCGCTCATGAATGAAATACAATATTCTGCACTTGTTCATGGCTTGCGCTCACCTCTACTCAAGACATACCGCATACTAGAACAATTTGAATCTTTAGAAACTTTACTTTTACTGTCTTCATTTCGTTACCTCTGTACCTTCTAAGAACACAAGATATTTGAAACCAAAGTTATGTTTGCTGCTGGCTAGAATGCTGTTAGTTTATTTTCTGCTTGTTATAAAACCACAACAGATGGCCAAGCAAAGTACAATCAACAACGGCATCCGCAAAAACCTTAAGAAAAAATTTCAATATATGTTCAATGTTTGAGGTTTTTGTTTTCATATTGATCTTTTTTTTTAATTCAACAAAGTATATTTTGTGTTTTACATATTTTTAATTTTAAATAAGTGGTAAATCATGTTACAGATATTATATATATATATTTTTTTCCTAAAGTATTTGTTTTACACAATGATTTCAACACAATGAATTTTAAAATATTTTAAATCTCTTTTTTTTTTGTTGTTGTATTTTTTAAAGCTTATAAATTGTTTGAAATTTATTTGATTTAATTTAACTTTTTTGACAGATTTTTATGTTTGTGCTTTTTTTTTGCAATACGAAAACATTTCTATTTATTTCAACAAAAATGTTTTTCTTGATTTATATCCTTTTTTTTATTTCATTCATTTTATTTCATTTATATAAAGAACTATAAAATCAGTTTTTTTCTCTGCTTTAAGCTTTTAGAGTTAAGTTGTATGAGAGAAGTAAATATACATACATATTTATTAGCAATTGAGTATAATAAATTCCATGTAATTTATTTCGTATTATTTAAACAAAAAACAAAAGAAAAGAAATAAATCTTTATTATGCATGATATATTTTGTTTTGAACATACTGTTGATAGGCATTTTTCTATCCGAACAACAATTATACCTTGTATTTATTTTATTTTATATTGTTGTTTCTTTCCAGGTCAGTAAAGTGTACTTTTCTTAAGAAAATCAGCAGATATGTTAATGGGACATTTTTAAAACAACATCTTGCCGTATGATTGATATTCATAAACAAAATATTTATCATACGCTTGTGCTACCACTTTGTCAAAACGACAATCCGGATGTAAAGGTTTGTTTTTTATGACAATAAATAAATAAATATATTTATTTTTCCTTATTTGTTTGTTATTTCTGTTTGGTACTTTATTTTTCTTCGAAATACAATAACATAATAACACAAAAAACAAAAAATAAACAAATTAATTAAATAAAAGCAAAATGTGTTCATTAAGTTGCACTAAGGGTACAAGATGCGAAATATTTGGTCTGGCGACTAGCAGTACCAAAAACATTTTAAAGAATATATAATAATTACACCCAGAAAAAAGATTGGTTGGAAACCGGTTAGGCCAACAAAATATCATTTGCATAAACTATATTTCAGTTCACGCAATCAAATTTCTATTAATCCAAAAAACAATCCATGTTTATTTCCATAAGGGCATAATTGTAATAAAGATATGATTCTGACAATTTTTAAATTGATTGCATCAACCGAGCGTATGCTTTTGCCATGACTAATTCATTGATTGGTTAACACAGCCGAATAAAATATTATGAATTGGATGTTACTACCAACTTTTGGTATTGGCAACTAAAAAATTGTTGTTCTATATTAAGGTTAAAATAAACACTTTCTATCAGTTGCTGCAACTAACTATGGGTTGAGCTTACTATCATAGTTTATACTCGTTGCAGCAAATTAAAAATTAACTTTTGTGACTTTCAAAGATATTATGATTTATGGTTTTTGAAAGTCTGTGCATAAGATAACAGGTTTGTGGCTGTTCAAAATGTGTGGTTGAAATAAATAAATTTCAATTAAAAATAAATTATTACAATATGTTAAATAATAAATTTCTTAAATTGTATATTTTTATTTGCGTTTATTGCTTATTTTATTTCAGCAAAGAAGGCCAATTTTTCTTTCACAGGTACCAATTATAATATTGTTTCAGTTATACTAAAGCACATTTTCGGTAGCAAGAATAACTTTTTTTCAAATTCCATACTGTTAACCAATTTTTTCTGTTGCTGCAACTATTTGTTTAAGGGTTATAATTAAAATATAGTGGTACCACAAGAAAATAGCAGTCGTTATACCAGAATTCTATATAGTTGGTGCAACAACTAAAATTCGATTGGCAACAAATTCGGTTGTCTCAACGAATCTGTTTTCTCACAGATATTTATAAAATGGCGTAAAATACAGTGAAATTCATTTTCATTCACATAATAAATTTGTATTATAATTCTGTTTTCCTTAATATCAATATTGTCAGTGTTTTTTTTTTGTATATATTACAAAAGGTCGTTTGAATGATTGTATGACTAAATTAACACGATGAATTGTTTAAGTTTTTCATCGTCTGTTTCAACCCTAATACACGGAAGGAAGGACATTTTTCATTCTAACAATTTTATTTGAAATAAAAACAAATTATAAGATTTTGTTTCAAATGTAACTGTAGGAAAGAAATATTTCCTTCAACACCGACAAACAAGCATAATGTGATCTGTTTAAATTTATACGAAAAATTTCATAAAATATCCTTCAAATTGAAGTCATACTCGTACTATTTCTCCAAATTTGTCTACTAGAAAAATTATTGCTTTACTCGAAAACTACATGCAAGATGTATTAAGTAAAGGCAGTTTCAGACTATAATAGAAGTATTATATTTCATTTTGCAGAAAATGAATCTCTGACATGCTGAGTTGTTATTGTTTTTTGAAATTTTCAAAACTGAAATTAGATCAGCGAGGCATTTAAGTTAAAACTATAGTCTGAAACAGCCTTAATCACTTATCTATCACTATAATATAAGAAAGTGGAACACTTTGTATAAGTATCACTGATTGCAATAATCAAATCGTTTCCTAAAGTTAAACAAACTTGAAGTGATTTGTCGCCAAATTAGTGAACTTTTTTTTTCAAATTGTTGTGAAAATTTTAAGTTCAAAGAAACTGTTAAATCTCTGAGTTTACAATACTTTAATTTATTATAAGTCCAGGCTATTATTTAAACCTAGAAGGAAATATTTGTATTTTGTATTTGTTTTGGGAGAAATAATATATAAGTTTAGAGACATTTAGACAGACTGTGGCTCAGGCTATGCTTGCTTGTACTTAACGATAAGAATCTTCCTGGAAACTTTTCAAGAATGAGAAACAAGCAAGGCAAATTCTTAATTAAATGATTTGGGAGCCTTATTATAAAATTATTCACTAATTGCGGTAACAGTCGTCAATATCTTTTTTACTGTGTAATAGCTATATTCTATTTGCTTAATTCACTTAAAAATTTGTCTTATAAATGTTTTTGTGTTAACTTTTATTTAAAAAGAATGCTTACATTAATAAAACAATCAAAATTTCGCCAAATTTCATTTAATAAATGTACTGAATTTATAAATTGAGTTTTTTTATTTCCGTTTCCCGGGAAGTGCAAAAGTCCGGGAAATCCCAAGCCCTAGAGATGATCCACATTTCGACTATTTTTAGAATGCAAGTTCTACATTTTCGCAACTTCTTTTAAACTGTATTTTTTACTGCATTATAACACTGTCTGACAAAAATTAATGAAGTCGAAATATTTGGGATGAATTATTGGTAGATATTGTCGAATATAAGAACAATGTGTTTTTGAAATTTTTCAAACCGCCCCCAAAATTTTGAGTTACGAGTAAAAACCCGGTTTAGTGTACCCGTATGCATTTACCCACCAACCCCTTACTAAGTCGATGACTTCCAAACGTTCCTTGCTTATATAATTTAGGCCTTTCTCGACTTGGAAAACGTTGTAGGATGCTGGAGGGCGTGTTTCAAATTCTGTATTCACTGGTACAGTGGACGCAACTAGGTACATCGGAAAATATTGTTGATTGCCAGAAACTTCTGGCAGATGGATGAAATCATCGGGACGTGGGCGTTTACTTTTGTTGGATTTGCCTTTTTCGTCCAAAGAACTGGGGACAAATTACGGCATTCGATGCAATTCGAAATTTAAAAATATTTCCTTATAAACTCTATTGAAATATTTTCGTAATTTCGTTCGATAACGATTGCCGTAATTTGCCCCCTGATGTTAAATTTATAGACGGATTTTGAAAGAAGAGACTTAGACCTTTCGAACAATGTAAATTCTATTTCAAAAAATTTCAGACATATTTAGGTATTTTTTTTTTGTCAAATATTTTTTTTTTTTTATTTTCTAATAATTTCTTTACTTTGGGTACGATCTTGTGTCGTATTTTCGTACATGAACCATACTTTTTACAACTTTGTTAATAAAACTCAATTGATTACAAGTAAAACGCTGGTTAGTATTAAAAAATCGGTTGTAATTTCACTGAGTTATTAAATATTTTATTAGAAGATCTTTTGTTTAAAAAAACTACCTGCATAATGTGTTTATTTTTCCGCCTTTAAAATATTTAAGCTTCCAGGATGATGAAAGTACAACTCAGCAAACATAGATCAACACATGCTACAAAATTAGTACAGCAGTTGTCACCAAACTTTTTTCCTTCAGAGTCACATTTTTCACATACACCAAACTTAAATTCCTCTAAATTACACCAAATTAAAATTTATTTTGGTGTGTGTATCATTGCTTAAAATACTGTGATGTATTTAGTTGGTACCCTGCAACTACTCGAATCATAACTAATATGATTTGTATAGCCTGAGGTTCGCAAATTGTAAACCACTGTTATACAAGTTAGAATGGCAACAAAAATTTGCAAAGAAATCTAAACTGATGTAAAAATACTAAGAATATATATAGGGTCCGCCAGATAACTTTTTTTTTTTTTGAAAATGCTATGCAAAACATCGAGTGTAGCTTCGGCTGTGTGGCACGTAGCGCCGTCCTGTTGAAACCAAATGTCCAACCAAAATCCTCCTCTTCAATTTTTGTGAACAAAAATTCGTTCAACATGGCCCGATAACGATCGCCATTGACTGTAACGGCCACTCCTTGCTCATTTTCCAAAAATGGCCCAATTATGCCTCTGGACCAAAGTCCGCACCAAGCAGTGACTCGTTTTGGGTGCGTCGGATTTTCAATTTATACGTGCGGATTTTCTGTGCCCCAAATGCGACAATTTTGCTTGTTTACATACCCGTCGAGCTTCATCTGAAAAGATGATTTTTTTTGGCAAAATCGGCATCTTCTGTAAGCAATATTTCCCAGCGTTGTTCAAGCGTATACACAACCATATTCATTCAGCGAAAGGATAAAACTAATTATCTGTCAAATCAGACATGAGCTAAGTCTTACCATTCACGAAATAAGCACTAGTTGAAAAAAAAAACGTTAGATGGCGGACCCGTTATTATTTTTGGGGAATGTAAGGTTGGTGTATGTGAAAAAATTTGGCTCTTAAGGAAACAAGTTTGGCTACCACCAATTTTGTACTATGTGTGTTAAGTTGTACTTTCATCATCCTGGAAGCTTAAATATCTTGAAAACTCATAAATAGAACACGAAAAACATTATGCAGGTAGTGTCTTAACAAAAGGTCTTCTAATAAATTGTTTAATATCGACCCCTGTATGTTACACTTCTTTCGAAATCGGCTTTTTTATACAAATTGCTTCTAAATTCATTAATTCATCATAAAATATTATAGTGATAATTATAATAATTATGGAGATAACGCAATGTACATTTTATCGTAACAGTGTAATTTACTTTGTGACCAAAAATTATTGCATATGCCATCAGTGCTGTGAGACTTGACGATTTGACGAGTTTTGCCTTAAAATTTACGATTTTATAATACGAGTATTCTAAATATGGCAGCAGAAAAATTTGCTATTATAATTCACATATGCATAACCACTAGAAGACTTTGCTTTAGCTTTATCAACTCTCTCAATACAATTTTTTATTTAAATTTACCTTTCCATAGCCATAACTTCAATTTAAAACACAAAACTTTTTGCTTTTATACTCTATTTGTTGCGCAAGTGAAACATGATATATGACGATTTTTTATATTTTATCGGCATTTTGACGATTTGTAGATAATTTTATCGGACAGGCCTATTTGCCGTTTACAATACAACATTTTTTGCTTCAGAGTGCTTGTTTTAAAATAAAGAATTATGTGAAGTAGATTTTTTGCAAGAAGTGTTTAAATTTTTTTATGCGCCAGTTTTGATATGCAGAAAGTTTTAAACGCTCCCTATGAAAAAAGATTATACTGTTTTTGTCCCGAAAATACGCCTATTATAATATTTTAAATTCTTTGATTGCTGTCCCTAAAATTAAGATTACTTATTTATTTTCGGGACATACTATGACGCCATTAGATTCGGTACAAAGCACCATTTAATCTTTCGTGCAAAGTCGAAATGTTTGGTCACCTAGTGAATTGTCGACTATTATCCGTAATGCCCAAACTAGTCCATTAGGCTACGGCTGTATTGAAATGAACCACACCGGCACCAAAAATTGGAAGTCATTTGGTAATTCTTTACTGCCCAAAAAAAATTCAAATTAATTTCAATGAGCTCCGTTTTGCAGCATTTAAAAAAAGCTCAACTGCAACTGAACTTGTTTACGGATATTTTGGCAATTCTAAGAAAAAGCTTATAACCAGGCCTCAAATCGCTACATCTTTGATCGTATCGACAATTGTACGAAAATAAATTAAGTGATAAGTCAAGCGTATAAGCTGAATGGGGTTTCAGTAAGTTTATGTATGCCATAATCCGTAAATGGTTATGTGGATTTACACAATGATTGTTAGGCAATTATAACGTATGGCGCGATAGTTTGTTGGCAAAAGACTCGCCAGGTTGTGGCGACAGCTAAACTCTGTAAAAGTTCAGGGATTGGCATTTCTTCTTGCAACAGGCGCAATAAGGTTGGACATCTTAGCCATTGAGGCCTTGATTGGACTACCACCCATACAAATCTTTATTAAATTGTCTGAAGCAATGGCTGCTTATAAAATGGGTGTCTAGACATCTGCTCGTTGTGTTTGTAACGGACACTCGTCGGTCCTGAGTACAATGCCCAGCTTAGGACTGCTATGAATGCCTAGTAACAGGATAAACTATCAACTGAGGTTCGACAGGAGATTCAATGTCACAATTCCACGCAGGGCAGTGTGGGACGAAAACGGTTCCGATGTGGATTCCAGAATTTTATGTTGGTATACGGCTGGATTCAAAACGGAGGTTGGAGTTTTTGGATCCAACGTAAAACCTCTTTGCTCATGGACAAGTGGATTACGGTTTTACAGGCAGAAATGCAGGCAATCACCAAACGTGTTGACATTAATTGAAATAGGGGCATTAGAGGTGCACATATAGTCAGGCAGCTCTTAAGTCTCTCCTTTCATGGGAATTCCGTTCCAGGCTAGTTTAAGAGTGCTTTGACTCATTACAAAAGCTATCCATACGGAACAAGGTTTCCATTTATTGATGATGATGAACTGGCCAAGAGGGCGTCTGCTGCTCCTTTTATGGGCCCAGAGCCGGTTTGTGGCGTAAGTCGGTCGACTGTAATATCTCTTATCAAAGAAAATGACACTTCGACCGGTAAGGAAATGTGGCTGTCTTCTTCTTATTGGAAATAAAGCGTACCCCACTGAGAGTGGTGCTCTCCTAAATGAGTGCATGTGAATGCAAAGCGACAGGGAACACTTCAAAGGAAGCAGACCTTTGACAAACCTAGAATGATTGAGCTTACCTCAGCTGGAATCGAAAACTGCATTACAGTTCGAATTAATTTTTTTTTTTTTGCAATTAAATTCCTGTCATCATATTCTTAAACTTCACACGCTTATAGGTATATAATAAATTTATGATTTATTTATCTCAACAAAGAAATTTACAGATTTAAAAAATCTTTGTTTAAAAAATATTATACATACCTCCTAAATATCATAAAGAATATTTTAATTTAAGATTCGTTAAATGAAAATGACGACAAAGATTAATTCCCTACAATATTTTTCAAATATATGCGTAAGTGCATATTTTAGTTGAAATAATATTTGTGTTAATGTTGAATATTTTTTTTCTTTTTCTTTTTTTTAAGAGAAGTAACACGCAGGCAATGAATGCCTGAGTGTTGGCGAAGGAAAATATGAAGGAAAGCTTCATTCTTTTACAACTCTGCTTTTTGCACGTTTTTTTAATAATGCAATGTTGCAGCGCCTCTGGTGTCAATGAGGCGTATTGAATTTTCAAAGCTGTGTTTAGTAGCCATTTTATTGGTTATTTTATTTTGCCGATGAATCTGCTACACAACATCGACGAAGGAGGGCGCTCTGATGTTACATTAGGATTATTATCCGCTAAAGCCGGTGTAGTTCCGTGACCAGTGTCTAAACCTTTAAAACCTGAACTTTCCTACAACAACTGATACAAAGGGAGTCTAATGCATATCAGAAAAACGCGTGATGTTGTTATTTTTAATGACTGTCAGAAGCAGGCTCGAACCCAGGACCTTCGGTTTTGTAGTGAACGTGCTAACTACTTCAGCCAACGTCACCCTCGAATATTATAATAAGAAGAAAATTAATAAACCTGATTTTTCCAGACTTTTTTGCTACTACGTATTATATGTAATTTACATTTGTTTAAAATTTATCGTAAATACTAAATTTATTCATCAGCTTTAAATGCTTTGTGGGCAAAAATATCGTATATGCCAAAAATTTTCATTATTTTGAAATATAGAACATACAAATTACTATTTATTTACGAGTATTTAAAGCAACCGAATTTTTATTCGCGCACAGGGTTCAATATTTACAAATTACACTTGTCCCATGGTGGATTTTAGTTAAACTATAAGTTGCTGAAAGTAAGAACTGACTTGACTTTAGAACAAAGTGTCGGGCGATTTTAAATCCAACAACTTTTGCTTCAAATCATGTAAAAGAATAATTATTTTAACTCTTATTTATACACTACCAGTTATTCCATCTTATATGATGGCAAATACGATGGGAGATGTGTCCTTCGTTCAAAAAAATTTATTATTAATTAGCAAAAATAATTTATTATTACTTTTATTGCAATAGTGACTTAATAATCAAATTTCTTTGTATATAAAAGTTTGCTATTTCTGGTATTTGTTAGCAAATAAATTTATTTAAAGGTTTATTGTTTTATTTGCAGCTCTAGGCCGCAGTAATTTTCAGATTCAAAATTAAAATTAAATTACTATAGCTTATATACTACTTATGAGAATAAATCTTAACCCTACATATTGACATACTTAAGTTGAAACATACGAACATGTATGCACAAACTAAAGTGAAATTAAATCTATTATTTACTTAAAATTAGTGCACATATTTTCGTGTGGAATCTGGCCGTAATATGATTCATTCTTGCAATAACAAATTCATTCTCACGATTGCGAGTGTTTTTGTGCAGCAGGTATGTGTGGCTGTTCAGGTGCCAACAATAAAAAACTCTTTCTTAAATTTGCCGTCGATGCACATTTGTACTTGGCCTTGAATAGTTGTCACTTGTACGACTTCAACATTAGTGAAATATTAGAATCTTTTAATTGTACGTGCAGACGTTGAAAGTAATGCAAACATTTAATTAGATACTGCTACACCTCCACTTTTCGCAAGAATGTTCATACAACGTTAGCTTTATGGACATTCTTTTACATTTAATTTATAACATTTAGTTAATTTATACTTATTAATATTATTGTTATTAGTATTTACTGCGCAGTAAGATATTAATTTATTAGGTAATGTATAATTTAAGTCTATTTTTATGTACTACTTGTTGCTTATTAGTTTTCTTATCAACTATTGTTATATTATTTCTTATATCTATGTTTTGAATTTCGTATGGTCCTTTATAGTTTGGCTCTACTTTGTGACCTGATTCATTTTTAAGTAAAACTAAATCTCCTATAGTTAAATTACAATCTATAATGTTTCTATCATAATTTTCTTTTTGTCTAATTTTATTCTTATCTAGTAATTGTTGGGCCCTCTTATAAGCTACTTCTAACCTAAACTTTGCTTCCTTAGCGTAATTATCTATATTATATAATGGAGTTATTCTATCTACTTCTGTAAATTGCTTAAAGGTATTGGGTAGTTTTGCAAATACTAATTCATAAGGACAATAATTATGTACAGTTGATGGCGTCGTATTGAAACAATACGTGAAATATCTTAGCCATTCGTCCCAATCGTTTTTGTCTACTGATATGTAGGAACGTACATATTCGTTAAAAGTTCTATGACTTCTTTCAATTGTACCTAAGGTTTGGTGATGGTGTGCAGTGGAAGTTAGTTTTTCAATTTTGAGGAGATTGCATAACTCTGTTAATATAGAATTTTTATATTCCGTACCCATGTCCGAGATAAACGTCTTCATTGGACCATAGGTAAGTATAAAATTTTCAAACATTGCTTTGGCAATTGTTTTTGCGGCTTTGTCAGGTATTGGTATGGTTATTAAATATTTAGTTAAATCACATATTATTGTGATTGCATATTCATTTCCATAAATTGATTTTGGAAATGGACCTATTGTATCTACATACACCGTGTCAAATGGTTTTGTTGGTGTTTCTGTAATGGTCATTGGACTTTTCAAATGTTTGGTTGTTTTCGATGTTTGACATTTATGACATGATTTTACATAATTAGATATGTCTTTTGACATATTTTTCCAGTAGTAATATCTTTTAATTTTTTGTATTGTTTTAAAGATACCACAATGTCCTCCTTCTATTGGATCATCGTGATATTTCAGCATGATTTCGAGAATTGCCTTGGCATTCTTACTATCAATTTGGGTCACCTCATTTAGTAGCGCTACTTTAATTTTCTTTAATATTTTATTGCCCATATCTTTAAATTCATTAAAAGAGATAAATTCGAAAATTTTCTCATTAGGTGCCACTTGTATTTTATATATATTATGTTTACCGGCCACATATTCGAGCCTAGGGAAAAATTGTCCTAAGTCAAAGTTCCCATTAGTAAACAAATCATTAATTGGTATATATGTTACTATGGATTTTCCTCGTTTGATGTAACATCTTCCGGGGGAAATCTTTAGTTTGTAATATTTTCTGACGTCAGTGTTTGTTAAAGGTTCATATATACTGGGCTTATTATAATAATCATCATTATTAATTTCATGCTGTTTATTGTTTTCTTTATTTGTCATCGATCTTGTCGTAATTCTTAATATGGAACAAATTTTATTATTCATGTCTTTAAATTCATTTATTGTAATGCGTGATAGAGCATCGGCAACGTAATTATCTTTTCCCCTAAGGTATTCAACCGTAAAATCATATTCTTCTAAATCGAGTCTCATTCTTGTTAGTTTCGAGGTTGGATTTTTCATTGAAAACAAATAAGAAAGTGGTCTGTGATCTGTGCGGACAAGAAAATGTTTCCCATATATGTATGGTCTGAAATGTGATATGGCCCAATGTATGGCCGTTAGCTCTTGTTCTATTGTTGATTTGTTGCTCTCACCTTTAGTAAATGTTTTTGATGCATAAGCTATTGGAAGATGTCTACCCTTATATTCTTGGGTTAAAACTGCCCCACAAGCGTATTTGCTTGCATCTGTTGTAATGCAAAATTCTTTAGTGAAATCTGGGTATTGTAGTAAAGTAGGGCTCATTAGTGCCCTTTTGAGGTATTTAAATGCAGAGTCGCACTCTTTCGTCCATTCAAATGGTGTATTTTTCTTTGATAATTTTGTTAGATGTCGAGAGTATTCAGAAAAATTTTTAATGAATCTACGGTAATAGTTACAAAACGCTACGAATCTTTTGGCACTGTCTGCGTCTGTTGGTGTAGGATAATTTTCAATTATTGAATATTTATTATCATCTGGTAGTATTCCCTTGTCTGTGCATTTGTGACCAAGGTAAGTTACTTCCTTCCTGAAAAATGAGCATTTTTCTGGATGAAGTTTTAAATTGTGTTTGCGACATAGATTAAAAACATTTTTTAAATTTGCTAGCATATGTTTTTCTGAACATCCAAGAACAACTAAGTCGTCCATATAAAGGAAAGCTTGATCTGGATTCAATCCACTAAAGGCAAGTGTCATCATTCTTTGGAATGAATTAGGAGCTATTTTTAAACCGTATGGTAATCGTGTGAATCTATATGATCCATTATTGGTTGAAAATGACGTTAAGTCTCTTGAGTTTTTATCTAAGCTAATTTGGTGGAATCCTGACATTAAATCTAAACAAGAGAAATATTTTGCTCTGCCCAGTTGGTCTAGAATGTCATCTATTCTAGGTAATGGGAATTTGTCTGCTATTAATTTCTTATTTATTTGTCTGTAATCTATAACCAATCTCCATCTTTTGTTTTGCGAATTAGGCAATGATTTCTTTGGTACTAATAGTATTGGGCTATTGTATTCTGATTGTGATGGCTCTATTATATTGTCGTCTATGAGCTTTTTTACTTGTTTATCAATTTCTTCTTTATGTGAATGTGGAATTCTATAATTTTTGATGTATACAGGTTGTATATCTTTTATTCTCAACTTTTTTTCATAGAAATTATTAGTAGTTATTGATTCTGTTTCTAAACCGAAAATATCGCAGTATGAGGTGCATAGCTCTGTTAATGTATTTTTGAATTGCTCCGGAAAATTTTTCTTCAAGACTTTTAAGACTTCCTCATTTCTGTTTGTATTTACTTTAGGATTACTTTTAAATATGCAGTAGTTTGAGATGTTTTCGGTTTTTATTTTGTTTTGTTTAATTTTAGTAATGTTGTCGTTAGTGTTAAGTATTCTGATAAATGCGTTATTTGTTGTTACTAATGTGTTTGCGATAAAAACACCTGGTTCTATTTCTTGATTAGGGATTAATAATTCATTATCTTCGGATACTAGTTTTATTTGTCGTATTACTTCTGATCTTGGTGGTAAAATTATGTCATCACCATTATTTGTGATTGGTATTTCTATTGGATGTGCGATATAAAATGGGCGTAGAATAAGGTAATCTGAATCATTATTGAAATCTAATATGCAATTATATTTTTTAATGAAGTCCATGCCAATGATACCATCGCATGGTATTGGAAAATTGTTTTTTACTACTTGAAATTTATGAGGTATTAAAAAATTTTTGTGTCTTAAATCGAAAAATATACTACCGATTGACTGTATTTTACCCTGTCCTATTCCGCTTAATGTTGTTGTTTTATAAGTATTTATTTGATTTATGTTGAAATGTGTTAGTTTTATTAGTGAAATATCTGCTCCTGTGTCTATTAGTAATGTTATTGGGGTGTTAGTGTTGGCTATTTGTAATTGAACGCAGAAACATAAGTTGAGGTTTAGATTGTATACCTTATTATTTATTGAATTGGTCTTAGGGGAACATCTTGGTTTTCCGAATCAAATTCGTTTGATTCTGTTGCTCTAACATAGTTTGTATATCTAGGGTTGTTGTTAGGCCTTCGCCTGTAATTGTTATTGGTATTGTTGCTAATTCTGTTATTATTGCTATTGTTATTATAGCCTCTATTATTATTATTTCCATTTCGTGGGTAATTATTTCTTCCACGAAATCTTGTGTAATTTCCACGGAAATAGTTATTCCTAGTGTTTTGACGTTGCTTGTAGTATAGTATAGAATTTTGTTGTCCAGTTGCTTCTGTGCAACTGTTGACAAATTTACTAATGGCATCATTCATGGTATTGAATTGTCCTGCTTCCATGATAAGTTTTACTTTATCGATGGTGCAGTTTTTGGTGATAGCTTTTACTGCCACTAGTGTGGAGTATTTAGTAGCTAATTCACATGGTATCCCGTCTGTAATATAAGCACTTTCGAGGAATTTTGCAAGATTCTCAATTTCTGCACAATATGTATTTGCAGTTTTATTATTCTGTTTTATATTTTGTATTTTTGCCGTTATTACTTCTACTGATTCACCCTTTACTGTATTTTGTAACTTATTTATAATTTGTGAGATGGTTGACTCAGTGTTTATTAGATTTCTTGCGTTTCCTTTGAGTTTTGTTTTAATTAATGAAACTGCAGTTGTTTCATGTGAGCCTTTAATAGATTCAACCAGTGATAGTGAGTCTATAAAGGAACGCAAGTTTTCAGATTTGCCATCGAAGTCTGAAATTAACTTCGAAGCTGTACTGAGAAACTCTACGACTGTTTGGCTCATTTCGTAACAGTTTTCATCATCTTTAGGGGAAAAAATTATTTTTATATCAGTTTGTTCATGTATTGTTTCTGGCAATTCAATTTGTATGTCCCTTTTGGCTGCTAGTTTTAGTATCTTGTTCCTAATGTCATAAAAAAATGCGTCTGCTGCAGTCTTGTGTGTAGATGTTAGTCGCGCATAATTAGTATTTAGGATCACTCTTGTTTTTTCTAAGCAATCTAACAGAATTTTAAAATGTTTATTTAGGGTGTCTTGTTTTATTGGTCTGTCTATACTAAGACATTTATATGATTTTTCGAATTCTGTTTTAATATTTCTACATTTACTGAGGATAGTTTGCCAATCCATTCAGACCTAAACTTTATCCAAATCATTTGCCCTACTAATGTACTGCTTTTTGAGCGATCTTTTATGTGTTAAGTAAATTTTAAGTAGTAGATTAAGAGCTGTTATTATTGTAAGGATTAATATAAGTAGCCATATAGAGTTAATTTCTTCCTTGTGGTCAACTATTTCTACGTTATTGACAACATTTGCGTTGGGATGATCTACTTTAGATTCTTTTGCTCCCATTATATTGTCCTAAAAAAAAATTTACCAATCTAGATATTTTCTCATTAACAACACTGTTTCTAATTCCACTTTTCGTCTGTAAATTACATCATCTCTAGTAGGGGTTCCTTCTATTCCCAAATCCTTCCACAGTTTAGTTAAAAATTTTATAGTTCTTTCAATTTCCTCTTCTTCGTATTCTACTGGGTTTTTTGGCCTAGCCTTATTTTTATTGTTATTTCTATTCATTGCAAAAATTTCGAACTATAAAGGCCATTTACAAATTATTTTACCAAAGAGTATTGGTTAATATGTACATATGTATATATATTGTAGAATTATTATTATTATTTTTTATTATTTTTTTTTTTTTTTTTTTTTTTTTTTTTTTAATGAAAATAGTGCAAGAAATTCTTATATAAAAATTTTTACATAGAAAGCTTCAATTTTTTTTTTTTTTTTTTTTTGACTTTATTTCGGTTTTTACCGAACTTATTTTATTTATATTTTTTTTCAGCTCGCTACCCTGAGCGTAAGTTTGTTGGTGCATGAGAGCACGTAGTTCCGTCTTTAATTTGTTTAGTCGGCCACCTCTAGATTTTGTTGTGTTTGGTAAAGGGAATATTGGATATTTTGGCTTTTCTTCCTTCTTCTTTTTTGGCTTTATGGGTTTTGGTCCTATTGATAGAATTTCAGGTTTTTGGCTGGGATCTGCGCCCTCTCGTAGCTGCTTTTCCCAACGGACTTCAGCTTCCGCTAAATCCTTCAAAATTTGAGTTAAATTTGGGTCCATTTAAGGACAAACTAGAGATTGAGAACGGCTGTCGGTAGAATCCTTTTCGCGTTTCTTCAATTCGGCTGGTGTCAATTCTTTTATGGGCTCATAAGGAGGCATTTCTTCATCATCTTGGCGAAAAATAATTAACAGGAATCCAACTTAGCATAAGCTCTGTATGTTGGATCCTATTGTCCTTTCTTATTTTTAGATAAAGGATAAGCAAATATGCTATGTATTCCTTTATTCTAAAAAATATGGCAGGATCGCCATATTAGCAAATAAATTTATTTAAAGGTTTATTGTTTTATTTGCAGCTCTAGGCCGCAGTAATTTTCAGATTCAAAATTAAAATTAAATTACTATAGCTTATATACTACTTATGAGAATAAATCTTAACCCTACATATTGACATACTTAAGTTGAAACATACGAACATGTATGCACAAACTAAAGTGAAATTAAATCTATTATTTACTTAAAATTAGTGCACATATTTTCGTGTGGAATCTGGCCGTAATATGATTCATTCTTGCAATAACAAATTCATTCTCACGATTGCGAGTGTTTTTGTGCAGCAGGTATGTGTGGCTGTTCAGGTGCCAACAATAAAAAACTCTTTCTTAAATTTGCCGTCGATGCACATTTGTACTTGGCCTTGAATAGTTGTCACTTGTACGACTTCAACATTAGTGAAATATTAGAATCTTTTAATTGTACGTGCAGACGTTGAAAGTAATGCAAACATTTAATTAGATACTGCTACATATTAATTCATATAAAGAGATAAATGCAGGACTATTGATTTTTTGAAAGGTTTGCTCAGTTCAGTGAAATACACATCAACTTTCTCTCTCACGTATAATGTTTCAAAATATGTACATACTTACTATGGTATTCGTTTTTTACTAAAACGAAAGTTAGGGAATGGAGAACATCAAAATTAGATGGTATATCGCTCACGCCCCAAAACACATATAAAGTACCTGGGAGTTATTTTGGATAGCAAACTGACGTGGAAACCCAATATAGAGGATAGAGTCAAAAAGGCTACCACTGCTCTATACGCACGTAAAAAGATGCTGGGCAAGACATGGGGACTTTCGCCTAATCTTACATATCGGACCTACACAGCGGTAGCTAGACCAAATCTACTCTACGGAATACTTGTATGGTGGAGGGTGACTGAGACAAAAGCAAACCTAAAAAATATGTCAGATGTCGTAAAAACCATTTGGTCACGGTAAGTTACTGGAAGACATGGAGTGTAGCTCGGACTACATCATTCCAGAATTTAACATCATTGCCAAACCACAGATCACTCTAAGGGAAGAAGGCTATATCGAAGGTCTTAACTATAGTGGTTATAGTTTTAATTTATTCACTGATGGCTCAAAGATGGATGAAGGGGTGGGAGCTGCGGTTTACTGCCCGGAGCTCAGTATAGAGGAATCTTATAAACTTCCTGATTACTGTAGTATCTTCCAGGCGGAAATCTTTGCATCCAAAATGGCTGCAGAATTAGCTTTCACCCCTCAAACCATGCATGCGCGTGTGAATATTTATATAGACAATCAAGCAGCAATTAAGGCAATTTCAGCAACACCTGAAATGGATTATAGGCTCCAGGATGAAGGAAGAGCGGAAGAAAGTTGGCGTGCGACGAAAACTTGCAAAACTTCTAAAATCATATGGAGCTCTTATGATCCTAAATCGACATAAATTTCTTTTATCACAGACCAGAAGCAACTGTATACTTCTAGTGGGGGTATTAACTGGACACTGCTGGACGGCTTTGTATGCCGTCAAAATAGGAAAAATACTTGACGGTACCTGCAGGAAATGTAAGGAACCCGGGGTAATTGAGACAGTAGAACATCTACTGTGCCACTGTCCGGCTCTAAGCCGCACTAGATATGAATGTCTTGGTGGTATCATTTTTCGTAGTCTTGATCTATTATCGGGAATGGAAATGTGTAGGCTACTAAGGTTTGCTAAATCTGTGTGGGAGTCATTTCATGCAGGCACCAGGCTGCCATACTTATAGGTTTCTTGTCATCTTCTGGTATCGCTAAGGATCAATCCTGGTCTGTGCGATGTCTTTGACCGCCCAGACTAACCTAACCTAATGGGATAAGACAAGATAAAGGGGTCAGTTAATACTTTTAGAAATAATTTGACATGGTATGCAAGTGTGTAAGGGTGAGTAATGACTTCATCAGATTGATTTTTATTTTAATTTGTTTGCAATCCCACTAAGCTTGTGTTTTTTTATTCGCTTACGCATCTGTACAACTATCTGCCGAAAATTTACATAATATTTTTATGGTTCTCCAAGATTAAGAGCCATTTTCATTAACTTATTTAAATATCAATGCATAGTTAAAAGTAATTTTTCCATACAAAAATTAGGGAAAACCGACATTTATATATGAATTGATATTTAAATAGCATTGGTGAAATAGGCGCTAAGACTTATACTTTTCTCTATAAACAAGAAAAATATGGGAAGGATTCCTTAAGCATCACTACATCCAAACATATCGCGCATCATTATAGTTAGTTGTATTTTCTTACTTTTTAACTTTTATCCATTGCTTAACTAATGAAACATGTTCCTTACTGTTTTATTTCCTTTAAAATGATTCTAACTTTTGTTGAGGAAAAAAAACTATAAGAAAACAATCAGAATGTTTATTCTTGCAACAATCTTTCTTCACCTTCAAATGCCAAGTAGCAACATGTTACAGAAAAGTAACACAACTATTGTATGACATAATATTAACAAATTGCAGTTACGACTTAAACGTTTGTTTTCGTTTTGACAAAACAAAATTTATTCAGGCAAATTCGTTTGTTTATTTTAGTTATTTGTTTAGCTTTTCTTACCTTTTTTTCTGTTAGCGTTTTATAGTTGCACCGTTTTTTTTTTGGGAGAAAATTTTAAATCAGCCAGAAATACTCGTAATCAACAATGGCCAAGGATAGTTTAAACTCCACTCAAATAACGCAACAAAAGAAAGGAGTGTAAAAACTGCAATTTAAAGAAATACTCGCAGTTACATTGTTAACAAAACAATCTCATGTTAAAAAAAAAACACCAATACATATAAAAATAAGTTATGGCTCTTTTTGTAGCGCTTCACTCAGAAATATGAACATCTACTTACTTAGCCTTTCCTTAGTAAAAGTAAGCAGGTGACTTTGCTGCTTCTAAACAATATATCGTCAGCTGAAATGCAAAACCGACGTGACCAACAAAAAAAATTCAAAATCGCATTTTTAATTAATTATTGTGTCTCTCATCGAAGCACATGTTGCTACGAATTTTCAAACCTTTATCATAACAATCAGGCATATTAAAAATGAAAATAAGAAAACTTAACCCCAGTCCACACTTTTAGCTGGCCAATAGTAAAAAAAAGTTCCCCGATATTGTTGATTTTTAACCGACGAGTTTAACAACTCGTCCTTATTTTTTATTTTTTTTTTTGGGTGTTACTTCATAACTCGGTACATTTTAGACCGATTGTAATTATTTGTCGGAGAGAATCACATTGTAAAATAAGTGGGCGGGGACACGCCAACAATTTTGTTATTTAATTTTAGTTGCTTTCTGCGAAACCTATAAAACACCTTTGGTTCTTAAAATTACACAATTTAAAAGCTGAAAAAATGGGCTACTGCACACTTTCAGCTCTCAAATAGACATAATCTTTTATTTCTAAAAATTGACAGGGTCATACCCATTAAAATTTAATATTTTACTTTAAGTGGTTCTACTTTATCGATTTTTACAAGACTTAACACGCACCCTGAGCTCTGAAAAACACACAATATCAATTTTCAAAAAATTTTGTAGCATTTGCATTCCATATTTTGCCGATAACAAAAGTTTCTCTGAGTACATCAATTGTAGCTCCTCAATGTGGCATGTGACTCCGTCCTGTTGGAACCACATATCAGCAAGATTACTGCCACGTATTTGAGGTACGAAAAAATTTAGAATCATGTTCATATATCGTTCACCATTGACAGTAACATTCTGACCATCATCGTTTTTGAAGACATATGGGCCAATGACTCCGCCAGCCCATAAAGCGCACCAAACAGTTATTTTCTGTGGATGTAATGGTGTTTCGACAAAAGCTTGTGGATTCTCCTCACTCCAAATGCAACAATTCTGCTTATTTATATACGCATTTAACCAGAAATGGTCTTCATGGGAAAATAACATTTTTCAATTTTCTAAAATTTTCAAAATATCAACAATTTGCCAGCGTTGGTCTGGTGTAAGTCGATTTGTAATGAAATTTCAAAGCAAAATAAATAAAAATCAACTATCAGCTGCTAAATGGGTGCCCAAATAAAGCAGTGATGCCAACTCAAAGTTTTGACATTCTAATAAAAATTGGCGGACCATGCCCATTTTTTCTACAAAGCTACATTTATATAAAGATATTATCATACCAAATTCATCTCCGATATCTGCTCCGGAACGAGAGTTATTAATTTTGCCCAGCTAAAAGTGCTAAAAGTCGGCACACTGTGCAGTCACTTGAATAATTTAGTTTAGTTTTTTCTGTCTCCTATAGAATTTAAAAAAGTGTAGTTAAGAGATTTTACATTGCAGCTAACGATATATATAATTTTCTTTTGATTTTTTTCCCTATGTCCAAGAATTTAAAATAGTAGTGTACATAATTTTGGATCTAGATTTTAGTTTTTTGAATTTTCTTATTCCGCTTGCATTACTTTTTAACAAGAATCAAGACAGAACTTCAAGGACGCCACACGGTGGTGTGTGTGGTAAGCCACGCAAAAGGATGTTCGAATGTTTCTTGCAAACTTAACATAAGAAAGGAGTTTTGCTTTTTAAAGAAATTATTTATTAAATAAAGAAGATATGTTTTTCTTGTATAATTTTGACACTCTGTACAAAACTTTATAAATTACATAAAAATCTGAAGAAAATGTTGCAACTCCAAATGCTTAAGATTATATGTACGAAAACAATAAAGCTCGTAGTTAGATGGAAATATTTTTGAAAAATAAAATGGAGAAATTGGAAAAAAGTAAACAAGTTTCAAGCGACAGCCTCTAAATGAAAACTCACGAACACTACGACTATTTCAATGTACAACATGTTTGCAAAAAGCTTTTCTTTGTGAAGAAGTAAGAAGAAGACTAAGAAGAAGAAGAAGAAGAAGAAGAAGTAATAATACTTGAAAATAATTTAATTTATATAGAAAATTCAAATTAGCTAAAGAGGACACTTAACAGCTAAAACAAAACAAGAAACTTGAAGCAAAAGTAAAACTCTGCTTTAACTCAAGCACACCAGTAGCAGAGTTTGCCAAGTCATCAGAAACACCATAATAAATTGACTTTTTCTTAATGGTTTTTCTTGTTTTTATTTTGCAAGGAAAACTTCACAGATATTGGACTGAAACGAGCGAAATGGATTTCAAATTAAGTTGAGTAAATATATCAAATAGTAAATGCTGGTGTTAATAAAACACTCAAGATTTATGTCATTTGTACATCTTGACAGTTTTGATTTTATTTAATGAAAGCTTTAGTAATTTTTTTAAGGCTACAACTATAGCGATAATTTTCAACATGCTCTACTTACACTAAAACAAAATTAAATAGGTTAAATATTGGAAGAATCCAAGGTTTATTTCAGTATGTGGTGTGACAGGTACAGTTAAGCTGAATGAAAAGACTAATAGTCACATACCATTCTAAAAATCAAGCGCAAAAATTAAAACACTTAAGCATTAAACACATTCACCACAGCAGCCGGCATGGCTACACGACTACAAGTGACGCTGTCTACAAATGTTGCCTCGTAGCCAGTTACTTAATTATTTTGAAAACGGCAGCAGCACCACAGGAGCCTGATATTGAAATCTATTAAGCTTATGTATAAGAAAAAACTGGCATGAAGTTGGCACAAGTGGCCAAATTGAACATGATCTTGAAGAGTTTAGCCATAAAATTACATATTAAAAATCACGCTAGGATTGAATGGTGGGTTACAACTTCATATATATATTTAAAATCGTATTCGTAACGCATGATTTCTGGAATTACAAGAGCTGTGGAGCTAAAATTTGCAACACAGATTCGAGTCAATGCTCAACTGTGTGGTTTAAGTGACCACTGTGGGGTGTTATTTATAATTAAATTCAATTCAATTCAGTTCAATTCTTTATTTGCATATAACATCCCAGAAAAAAATTTCAAAAAAGGTAATCGGGTTTGGAATTAAGCATTTTTGGTGGAAGCTGTTCCTTACTGGATTACCAACTTAATGATTTTAACAAGGCGTGAGACTAAAATAATCAATTCTTGAGCAGTACTTACTTTTTTTATTTGGCAACTTGTTCACGTAATCTATTTAATCTAAAAAACACTATTCTCCTCATTTAGCAACTTTTACATAATTTTTTTAAATTTTAGGTAATGTGATTTGTAAGCGAGTAATGATATTTGGTAATCAGAAAAGTAAATCATTATATGGCAAGTAGTTCTGATGGTGATGTGTAATTTTTTGCTGGGATATGTGGTTATGAAATTACAACAGTTTTCTTAAAGAGTTTAGGAAGAATGATCCTTTTCTACTTAAATATTAAATAACCATTACTTTATATTCAGGTGGATGTAAATTATATCAAATGAAAGGAGAAAACTAAAACGAATCAACCTATTTCCTTATAATTATTGCAAATTTTACTATTTACAGGTTTAATAATTTATTTAATACATTTAGCAACTTTTCGCTAACTTGCGATTTTTTCGCCTTTTTACCAACATTTTTTATTTTTAACTGCTTTGGCGATTTCTAATAAATTTTAGGGCTTGCTTCGATTTTGCAACTTTCCGCTAATTTTCGCATATTTGCAGTTTCCTAACACTTTTGCCGGTTTTTAAAAAATATTAGACTTTGTGTTCATCACGCTGTTAGTGAGTTTTTGCAAATTTTCATTGTTTTCATGATTTTGGCTGAATTTTTTGCATTTCTTACAGTTTAAACAATTTTTCGCGAATTTTCGCTTTTTCGCTTTATAAAAAGTATAATTACTTTTGTAATTGACATTAAAATTTTGCAACTTTCATTTTTATTTTGTAATAAAAAATATATGTGAGCACTAATTTGATTTACATATTGAGATTTTGAACTCAGTAGCTTAGTTCAGTGGGCAGTGTTCTAGCCTAACATGGGATCGGCTCCTGATTCAAAATATAAAGAGCAAATTTTTTTAAATATATACGTACATATAAAAAATACATGAGTTTAATGCATCTAGGATGTTCAGAGAAAAGCTCATACATGGAATCTTTCCCCCCTCCCAACCTGGTTACAGGTAGACGGATATCTTAGCAGGGTTAATTTGTCTTGTCTTCTTTAGAAAATCATATCAATTAATAAAAATATTTCATTAATTGAAAATACCGATTAAGAAATTTTTCCTGATTAAAATTCATTCTACAACTTTTCCAGTTGTCATTCAGAAAGCGTCAATTATAATTAAGATTTATCAATTTTAATTCAGAAAGCATAAATTGTAATACAGAAAGTATCAATTGTAATTCATAAGAAGAACAAATTTTATTAACTATGAATTTATTTTAACTAGGATCGCCCGGTGGTCTAAATTAGTATGCCTTTGTGTCTAGTATGCCTTTCTTTATTATAAGCACATGTGTACACAACACCAAAAACAAAGAGGAAAATTGCCTTTTTTCAAGCAAATTTAAATCGCTTTTTACTACTTTTGAGCCAAAAAATTTGAAAAAACGTTTACATTGTGCATATCTACACAAAAATACCCTTTAAACTATATCGCACTTAATCAACAATAGGGTATTAAGTCAAAAATTTTGAAATTTCACTTTTTGCAAGAAATCTACTAACAACATAGATATCTATCTACTGTAAAAATTTCAACGTATTTGACTACTCTTTTGTTGATAAAATTTGTTTAACTTTACTGACTGTTTTAATGATAAAATTGCTAAAATTTTTTCTGATTAGTGGCTCTTTTCAAAATATAGATATTCTTCCCCAATAATCGCAAGGTTTTAAAATAAAAACATTATAAATATATTTTCAAATGGAATTTGCTCACCATGATGTATTTGGATATTCAAATTCTCCTAAATTGTAACTACAAACAGTCTTTCGTCTCTACTGAAAATTTAAAAATTTTGAGTTGATCAAGTGCAATATATGTTTCACCAATATTGGTGGCAGAATATTCGACTCGAAATGCGTAATACGAGTGATTGTCATAAGTTTGTTTAAATTGAAATTTATTTGCTAAGCATTGTCTATATAATTCATTGGTGCTTAGCCAAATCATCAGTAAATTTCAACCACATATTTTGAACAGTCACAAACCTCTTATCTTGTTACAGTTTCTAAGCCTACTACTACCTATTATGCTCATTTTTCTTTTGATTTTTAAAAATATTATTATTTGTGAATACCCAAATAGTTTTTGAAAGTCTGTTCAAAATATGTGGTTGAAGTCTAAGCACCAATGAAATATATAGACAATGCTTAACCCACCAGCAAATAAATTTATATTCTTTTTATAATTTTTTTCCTCTGAATTGCTTCTTTTCCAATAACAACTGTTCTGCAGATAGGACAAGCACTTTCTACAACATGTTTTTATATAATTTTTTGCCATAATATTTTTATGTAATGATAGTTCTTTACAATAATAATTATTTTCTGAATTACAATTGACGCTCTCTGATTTAAATTGACAAATCTAGATTACAATTGACGCTTTCTGAATTACAGCTGGAAAAGGGTGTAGTTCAATTAAATTTAAATATGTATGTATCAATTTAAAATTCTTCAAATAAAAAAGAACATAAATCTTATAAAAAAAACACTCTTCACGTTTTTCTAACATCCTTGGACTACTAATGGTTTCGTCAATTATTTATTCTACTGCATATGTGAATATGTAAATTTCTCTATCACTGTCGAACAGATTGGATATTTTTATTTATTTGAGCTTTTCAGTCATCACCTTTGTAACAAATTTTTAAATTTTATTCGTTCATTTCGAGTTTTGGGATATTTGCATTTCGTTTGGCATATTTGTTTGCATTTGAATGGATAATAAATCGGATTAAACAAAATGTTTGCGAAAATTTCGATTTTATATTTCGTGTTTGTTGTTTATATTCGCGTTGGACTAAAAGCAAATATAAAATTTGATTTATTGCCAAGCAATCAATAACGCTCAAAAGTTTTGCTCTTTAAATATTTACTCTTATACACTCACACACACACACACTAAAAGGACACAAACAAAAAATCATATTTATAAGCACATAAGGGAGGCATGTGATGTATGCTTTATAAGTACGTGTTATAAGTACAACTGTGATCTAAAATCGCGCTATTTGACTTAGAGATGGGCACCGGATGCATCATACACAGTGAGTCACATTTGATTACGCAAGGCTATGAGCAGAATTTTCCAAAAACATTTTGTGCCGTAATTTATTAATTTGTTGGCTTACTTTAGACAGGTTGCCAATTAATACTTCGCAACAAAATCGGACTTTGAAAAAAAATTCTGATTTCTGATTCATTGCGCTAAAGAAGAAGAAGAAGGAGAAGCTTTGCATTACATCACAATTAGTTGCAATGAATTATCACTTTTATATGAACTTAAAAATTTATAAACTACAAGAATCAACAGAACAGGATAGAGCTGGCAAACTATCGATAGTATCGATAGTTTTGTTTCCATTAGACTATCGATAGTATTTTCTCAATTGTGATACTATCGTTGAAAAAATGTATTACCAAATTGGCAATAAACTCAATAAAATTTAACATATCGTCGGCTTCGAGTGTAAACCTCCTAACTCACTTTCATCAAATTTTACAGGAGAGACCAAGTACTGTTAACGGTTTCTATACAAAGGTTAAGAAATTAGCCTAATACATTAATTTTTTTCGACATATAGATCTTCAAATTTAAATAAATATCTTAGCAAGTTTATGAGGCGTCTCGTTCTCTTTCGAAAGGCATTAAGATGTCATATGTTATAAAAAAGGATTTAGCAGTTTAAAACTCTAAGCCAACGAAAAAGAAAAGAAAACTAATATTTTATTGAAAATACATATAAGTACATATCGCTCATTTACTAAAATAACGTCATAACTCAAAAAATTAATTTATGGAGTAAAAAATTCACGCAAATGGCGTGCAAGCTGACCTCTTGATAGAACAAAACTTAATTAATATTTCCCATGAATTGTATATAAATTGAAAACTTAACTTATTTTATTATTATTTTCAGAACTAGATTCTTTGAGTTATGACGTTGTTTGAATAAATGAGCGATATGTATTGAATAATAAAATTTAATTTTCCTAATAGCCTGCTCACACGGAAAACAAATATCGAGGTTCGCTCTCTCATTTATGATTCGCGCTCGAATATTGACTGAACCATGCAAAATTTTGTAAGCGAACTATTTTTTTCATTCTGAATCTCGCTGCGAACTATGAAGAAATTGCAATCATCTCTAATTTTCATAACAAATTATCGCTAATTTATCTGATCTGGCTATCACAACAAAACTATATTACATACATACATAAATATCTATTTGTAAACAAAAAACAAACCTAAAAACAGATGTGTGTTTAAAATTAAAGAAAATTAGATTAAAATTAAACATAAAATTTATCCGCATATTTTATGTATAATTTTTACCTAATTTTCTTATACATATACTATATACATAAAAAAAACAGTCAAAACGATTCACGAATGCGTCGCGTGAACCCCATGAATCGCAAAAAAGATTCACGAAGCGACCCAAATGGTTCACGTTGCCTTGTAAATATAGTATTAAACAAGTAAGAGTGCTATATTCGGCTGTGCCGAATCTTATATACCCTTTACCAACGTATGTACATATATATAGTATACAGACACATACATACATATTTGTTTTGTGAAAAAATTTATCATTTTTTTAAAGTTTCCATCTTTGGAGCTGTAATTTTCATTTTTCAAATTTCATACGCCAAACTTTTCTTTGAGAAGCATAAAATATATTCAATTTATAAAGAAAAAGAAAAAAAATTAGACCTATTTAATTTTACATAACACAAAAAGTGTGAGTTTTCCAACCCTGGAGTCATAATTTTGGATTTTCCTGATTATTGATACCAATCTTAGTTCTGTAAAAAATACATAAAATATGTTAAGTGAACAAAGCAAAAACGAAATAAAGAAAAACTTAGTTTCATTTAATTCCTTTAATATTAAAAAATTCAGTAAAGTGCGACTTTGAATCGCGCACAAAAGGTAGGCTTTTTTGCTTTTTTGAAGTTTTTTTCAGTTAAAACGATTTTTTCAGTTTTGTCGCTTTTTTCTCGTTTTGGCGATTTTTTTCTGTTTTTGGAGGTTTTTTTCAATTTTTTCTGTTTTTGGGAATTTCTTCGTTTTGGCGATTTTTTTCATTTTGGCGATTTTTTTTTTCATTTTGGCGATTTTTTTTCATTTTGGCGATTTTTGTTTTAATTTTGGCGATTTTTTTCTGTTTTTTAGGTTTTTTTTCGTTTTGGTGATTTTTTTTCATTTTGTCGATTTTTTTCATTTTGGTGATTTTCTTTCATTTTGGCGAGTTTTGTTTTCATTTTAGCAATTTTTCCGTTTTTTTACGATTTATTTTAGTCTTAGATATTTTTTTTAATTTGGTGCTTTTTTTCGTTTTGGCGATTATTTTTTCATTTTGGCGATTTTTTTCTGTTTTTTTGGGGTTTTTTTCGTTTTTGGCGTTTTTTTCATTTTGGCGATTTTTTTTCATTTTGGCGATTTTTTCTGTTTTTTAGGGTTTTTTCGTTTTGGTGATTTTTTTAATTTTGGCGATTTTTTTTCATTTTGGCGATTTTCTTTCATTTTGGCGATTTTTGTTTTAATTTTAGCAATTTTTCTGTTTTTTTGCGATTTATTTTAGTCTTAGAAATTTTTTTGGATTTGGTGCTTTTTTTCATTTTGGCGATTTTTTTTTTGTTTTTGGCGATTTTTTGGTTTGACGATTTTATAATTTTTTATTTTTTTACTTTTACCGTTTTTGAAAATTTCAAGAGTTTTGCTCTTACGGTTTCCAAGATACAGCAATTTATCAAAATTACATAGTCGAAATTACATTAACTGATGGTACACCCTTTAATTAAATTTTTTTAAATTTTAGTGTTAATTGTTGTAGTCTGTATAAAAATACACTAACTTTACAAATTTCAAGTGCATATACATACAATTGTATGTATATTACATGGAATTTTAACATTTTTCGTTGCTCGTTTTGGCACACCCTTTAATTTCCAATTCTCATGTATTTGTTGTTGTAGCGGCCAAGGGTCTACACACTGTGTCCAAATTTCAGGTCTGTAGCTCTTACGGTTCTCGAGAAAATACTAATATAGTTTTAGACATAGTTAATGTTACATAACACAAAAAGTTAAAGTTTTCCAACCCTGGAAACGTCTTTTTATTTTTTTTTTATTTTTTTAATTTAAAATTCCAATTTTAGTCGTACTGAAGTGTAAAATAAGTTCATTTATTAAAAAAAAATAAAAATTTGTTTTCGTTAGTTACTTTTATATGGCAAAATTAAGTTTAAGTTTCCCAGCTCTGCAATCGTCTGCTCGATTTTGCTGAATTTCAATACCAATCTATTTTGGAAAATTTCTGACACACCAGTCCAAGAACGAAGTCTCTAGCTTTTCTGGGAGCTTCGGAAAACCGATTTCACGTACAGACAGACGGACAGACGGACAGACGGACATCGCTTATTCGTCTTCCCTATGCATAAGGATCCAGAATATATATATTTTATGTGTCGCTTATTGATATTATAGAAATTACAAACGGAATGACAAACCTATATATACCCTTTTACCATTTTTGTGGTAAAGGGTATAATAATTCGATACTATCGAAAGTTTTCGAACAAACTATCGAAAATATCGAATGATGTGACTATCCTTTTTTATAGATTATACAAATCAGAAATTGCAATTTTTTTCTTTTTTTTAAATACATTTATGTTTTAATTATAATAATCATTATTATTATATTTTTTGTTTATAAACAAGATTTAAATCGAGTTATATAAATTTAATTCTAAAATAAATTTTTTAACTTTTCCGAATTCACTATCTTTTGTCAGAATTTCAAGGTTATTTATTTTATATTTAAGCCGTTTTTCATGTAATAATATACATTCACCAAATATATGAGATACAGTTAGGAGTTCTACACAACTGCACAATGGCGGTTGTTGCTATTCAATAATATGTTTATGTGAAAATAAACAATGACCTATTTTCAATCTAATAAGCTAAATGAAATAAGTTTTAGGCAAAGTAAGGGTTTTAAACAAGGTTGGAAACCGAAAAAAATAACGGTATCGGTATTGATACCGGTACAATTATTTTTTAAATTTCGGTATCGGTAGCGGTATCGGTATTTTTTTTATTTCGGTATCGGTATTACCGGTACATACCGTTATCGAGTTTATAACACCGGTATACCGATATTACTGATAAATTTATTATTTTAGTCATTGGACATAACAAAAAATCTTTTTTTTATTAAATTACTTCAAAAAGGGAGTATTTCTACATTAACATACATACATAAGTATGTATGTACTCATATAAAAGCGTATAAACTTATTTGTTTCTATATACATATGTTTTTATATTATTATTAGAAAATAATTTATTAAAAAGTGAAACAAGGAGACTGCAGTTAAAAATTTACATATAAAAAGTATACATTTTGATTAATTAAACAAAATAGTTAAAATAAAAGTTTTGTCTATACTGTTATATTACACTGTGTGAAAAAATCAAAATCTTCAGTTACAGCTAAAACCCCGGTTTTTCGTAGCCCTAGACACTTATCAACCTCTAACTAAGTTAAATATCAACCGATTTTAAATTTATAAACGGATACAGAAAGAAGAGACTAAGACCTTTTAAAGCATATATATATTGTTTAAGTAAATTTCAAATATATGTCCTAATTTTTTCACCAAATATAATTTTTTCGGTTTTCTTCGACACTTTTCTACTTTGGACACGTTCTTAGGCAATATTTTTGTACTGGACCTATTATGTTTACAACTTTGTTTATAAAACATAATTGAATAAGAGTAATTCGCAGGACTGTTTTAAATATTTTTTTTAGGAGACTTTGTTAAAGAACTACCTGTATGATGAATTTCGCGTTCTATTTATACGTTTTCGGTGTATTTAAGCTTCCAGGATGATGAAAGTACAATTTAATAGATGTATATCAACACAGTAGCTTGTTTCTGTATTTCTCGCATAGCAAAATTTCTCACATGAAGTGTGAAACACAAAATTAAATCGCTTCTCGAATTGTGAGAAAAAAGTGTTTCTGTATTTGAATGTGAAAACAGACAACACTGAATCTGTTTTCACTGGAATATTTCCAATAATCAAGTGTCAAATGAAAACAAAATGTAAAAAAATATTATTTAATAACGAAAAAATTAAGTAATTTACAAGAAAATGAAAATAATATAATGAAAATGAATATAAAGTGAATGTAAAATTCTTGAAATAAATAAGTTTTTTCTATCAATTGTCTCTACATAAGAATATAATACGAAATAAACATTATCATATCGACTCGTTAATAATTATTTTAGTTCAACAATTCTTTGCATATATTTTCGACTAAATTCTTTTTCATATTTTTACACACAAATTCAAAAATTCATATGTTTTTGTTTACATTTTGTTGTTCTCGCACCAATTCAAAATGCGAGTGTTTTTGACAGTTCTTGCGAGAAAGTTTTCACAAAATATTACAGAAACACTTTTTCACATCCTTCCAATAATTTATTTATTCAAATGACAGATAGTTCTCGCAAAGTAAATATACAGAAACACTTATGTGAGAAAAGCCATTTTTTTTCAATTTAAAATGTTTTTGTTACGATTCCCTCGTTTCATACGGGAAATTTTACGATGCGAGAAATACAGAAACGAGCTACAGAGTACAAAATTGGTACAAAAAAGTACTTTTCTTCACCTCAAGAGGAGAATCTTTAACTTCAAATATAAAAGTTTAGAAGTTTCTTCTCTACCAACCTTATATATTACGGTGAAGTGTATAAACAAGACCAACACCAAAGAAAGAAAGTTAATTGAAATATATTTTTGCCCATATTATTGTTTACAGCTCAACTAAGGTGGATTGAAACTGCTAATTTTAGTTGACTTCGAAACAGTGCTATATTTTTTGAAACCATAGTATCCATTACAAAACATTTTAAATATTTTTAGTTTTGGCCTTGGTATTTTTCGAGATTCTATGTTTTATGAACATTGCAATAATATTGGTTGACAAATGGGATTGGTTGGCGTCTGGAATAGTACAGCAAAACGAACACAATGGTCGAAATAAAAGCCAAAGTATAACTGATAAAAAGCAGTTGTATCATGGTGAAAAAAGTTGTAATACATAATAAAAATTTGGCAACTATCATTTATTTTTTGGCCGGAATCGGTATACCGGTACGTACCGGTATAGACGTAAACGGTAGTCTGGATACCGGTATTTTCTAACCGAAATGGATTTCGGTATCGGTAATGATACCGGTATCTAATTTTAGCGGTGTTTGAATCGGTATCGGTATTTTTACGATACCGTTTGCCAACCTTGGTTTTAAACGTATGATTAATATTTTTTTGGAGATTGCGAATACACATTACAACTTTTCTTATTAAGTCCCTGTCCAAACGGTGAAACATTTGATGCAAAACTTTTGAGTTTGTTGATGAACGGGGGAAGAGGAATGGAAAAGGGTACTTTGTTTCATGTACAAGAAGTTCTTGTTGAGTACGTCATTCTCGCCTCATTCTCATGAGAATTATATGAGAAAATGTATTAAGCTGCAAAACTTAAACTTCACAGTGCGGATACGACTGCAGTTTCAAAAGAGAAATCAAAAATGTGTCGCAGCCAATGTTTTACTAAATGGACAAGGACTAAGAGATAACTGGAAAAAAAAACCAAAAAGTATCCTTAAAAGCCCAAAAAAATTATTAGTTTTTCTACCCAGCAAAAAAAATTTCAAGATTTTGTAATGGGTAGTACTCTTTTAATGGCTTACAAAGTAATGAGTTTCACATATTTATCTAATTATTTTATGTGTATAATAATGACGTCATGTAGCGAATAAAATAACAACTTATTTATGTCATTAAGTGAAAGTACTTACTCGTATTGTTGTACTTTCCAGTTAATAATGAAATATATCTTGAGAACAATTTATTGATCATGAGAATGAGCTTCGAAACCAATAATATAACTTTGGGTTTACTATAATTTTTATAACAAAATTTAAGTATTTTTGCATATTCTTCAATATACATTTTCACATATTTTCTTTCTAAAATTATGATTTTTAACAATCCTAAAAAAAATTGCCAATTAACTTTTGAATAATTGTAAGCAAAAAAATAACCCATTAAATTTAAAATACTTTTAGGCAATCAGTAATCTTTTAACTTTTGGATGTTTGTAGGCAGAAAGTATAGGGTGACGCATACTTTTTGAACTTCTCAAACAAAAATAATGGCTTATTCAGTCAAATTGGAAGTACTTACGACTGGAGTGTACATATATTTTTTTGCATTCTAGTAGGCAAACTTTTTTGCTTGGGTAATTTACATTAAGCCTGTAGACTGAGAAAACACCTCAACAGACTTGGCATTGAGAGTAACAGCCTGTGCAGGTTCCAGGGCATATTCTGAAAGACTGTGAAGCGTTATGCCATAAAAGATATAGCCAATTGAACAAGCACTTATTGGATGAGTGAGAACTGCCAACTCTGGACCCACTGGCAATCCTGAGATTCATCAAGAGAGTAGGTCTAGATGTGGTGCTCTAGTACCTGGCAGGGGATACAGTAGGTCTACTACTTTGGTCGCCGTGTCCTGTGCTTCCCGTTTGACTTAATTCATTCATTCATTCATGATATGGCCATATTAAATTCGTGGCGATTACAGTAAGTTCTAGTGAAAATGGATTGAATCAGTTATTTTTTCGAAGAAATATAGCTAGGTTTGGTCGAAAACAGTGATCCCCACAAATATACATTCACACTTATGTTTTTGTTGGTGCTTCGGTTTTGAGCGTAATATATTTTGCTCTTCTAAAAGCAGGGCTGTCATATGACATACTCGTATTTGTAATATATTTGTAAAACTCTAATTCGGGTCAATTTCTCGTGTTCAAAAATCGATCAATGCACATTTGATGTATTTTAAATATAATATAATATCTTAATTTCAGATATGATATGTGAAATACATATCCCTCTGATAAATAGAAAACCTTCAAATTAATTATTTGTTGTCTAGTAAAATGCGACTACACAACTGTGTAGTGTAGATTATCGTAACAATTCAGTGCACATTAAATAAAAATACAAATTATCTCTCATTGCGCGGTTTTGAAGATATCTGGTCTAAGACAACTGAAACAAAACTACTGAAGGCTTAGGACTAGACTGCAATGATTACTTACCTGAGAAGCTGTCAAATCATATGCGCTGTACTATTTGCCATGGGAGAGGTTGCACTCTCTGCATAGATAAATCTTGTCGTATGTTGTACGTTGCCGTTTCATACATAAGGACCATTTTGATACAACCCTTAATTCCTTAAAAAGATTTTTTCCTTTTAATTGAATTTTTATTGTATTTAATATTCAAATAAGGAAATTTCTGTATTTTATGCCGGTGGTTTTTATGTAGAACCAAATTTTTTTTTTTTTTTTTTTTTTATGCATGAATTTTTATTTATTGTATCTTCATATATGAACTAACAATAAGTATTCAAATCTTAAATCTAAAAAATATAATTAGGCCCGACCAATGTCGGACATAAGCTTAGTAGTAGTTATATATAATACATATGTAAGTAGTGATAATCAAAAGGAAAAAAAAAATAAAAGTATTTTCAAGAAGTCCCATCTGGTGGAGTGCTGTGAATAAGAGCCATTGTGTCCCTCTTTTTTAGGCGGATGTGTCCAGTAAAGTTCAAAATATTACGGGCAAGCGGATTAGGATGTGACTCGAGTTTTGTTAAATATTTGCCAGCGTATTTTGCAATTTCTTCAGTCACTAGTGGCATATTCAAATCACGATGTATATTTGAATTTTTGATGTACCATGGGGCCGATGTTATCATGCGTAAAATTTTATTTTGCCTGCGTTGAATTTTCTCTACATTTGAAGCTGAAGCAGTGCCCCATAGTTGAATTCCGTAGCACCATATTGGCTTTAAAAGCGACTTGTATATTAAAAGTTTACAGTCTAGGCTAAGTGTTGAATTTCGACCAATCAGCCAATGTACCTGAGTTAGTTTAAGTTTCATTTGAGTTAACTTAGAATCAATGTGGTGTTTCCATGTAAGTCGTCGATCAAGGTGTATACCAAGATATTTCACATGTGAATGTTGAGAAACAACTTGATTGTTAATCCGAATGGGGAACAAGTATCTCTTCGTAAAGTAAATGTTACTTGAACACACTTTTGTTCATTTACCTTGATTCTCCATAAGTTTAACCAAAGCTCCATCTGGCTAATTTGTTCCTGGAGTTTGCGGGATGCCTCATCAGGGTTTTCATGCATACTAAGGCAGGCTGTATCGTCGGCAAATGTGGAAGTATGGATACTACTGCTCACAGGCATATCACAAGTATAAATTAAATATAAAACTGGTCCCAGTATACTCCCCTGTGGCACACCAGATGAAATTGTTTCAGGCCTACTTGTAAAGTCTCCTTCCGCAACAGTGAACTTACGGGAAATAATGTAACTTTCCAAAAGATTTAAAATGTTTATTGGTAAGTAAGTCTTCAATTTTAAAATAAGGCCTTCATGCCACACTTTATCAAATGCCTGGGAAACGTCAATAAACAGCGCAGAACAATACTTTTTTCCCTCAAAAGTTCTTCTTATAAATTGAACTAATCTGTGAGTTTGTTCAATGGTGCTATGCTGACTTCTAAAACCAAATTGATGGTCTGGTATGCACCCACTACTAATTAGAATTGGGGACAATTTTGTTTTGAGCAGTTTTTCGAAAAGCTTTGACATTGTAGATAGTAGACTTATTGGCCTATATGACTCAGCCTTTGTTATATCTTTGCCCGGCTTTGGAATCATTTTAACCTTGGCAAGTTTCCAGTTGTGTGGATAATACTCCAGTCGTAAAATAGCATTAAATATGAATAACAGGATTCTCATTGCAATACGAGGCAAGTTCATCAGCATCTGATTACTAATTCCATCAATACCCGGAGCTTTCTTCGGGTTGAGTTCGGCAATTAATTTTTGTAAATCACGCGTCTTAAACTTTATGTGTTGAGGGGGTAGAGCGACTATATTCGGCAAATCAGCAACACCAGTACATATATTTGGCGTAAAAACGGATTTTAAGTGCTCAGCAAATATTTTACATTTTTCAGTATCGCTTCTTGCCCAACCTCCGGTAGATGTGCGTAGAGGTGGCTTATACTCAACGGGTGTTTTAAGCTTTCTGGCAGCGCGCCACAAGGAGTAATTAGACGCCGGTGTAACATCAAGACCCTCCAGATAATTTTTAAGAGATGCAATTTTTTCAGATGCAAGCAACTCTTGGAGTCGTTTAGTGCACTCTTTAAATCTGATTTTATTTTGTGGTGATCTGTGCTGTTGCCATTCCCTTCTAGCCCTTCTTTTTTCACGTACGAGACGTTCAATGTCTGTAGAATAAATTTTATTAAACCCAATCTGTGGATGGGAGATAGTGGCATGTTCAGCAGCCTGTTTAATATTCTCGCTGAGATTGGCAATGTTCGATTCAATATCATCGGGTGTTCTAAGCGTAATGTTTTCCGTACTATGACTGCTGGGATATTTTTTGAACCCCAGCCAATTTACACGATTGATCATCTTCACATATGGGTCAGGTAAGTTACTTCTTAATGGGCTACAAATTGTGGTGATCGTCGGGGAGTGATCGGACGAGAGATCAAGAGAAGCTTGAACTTGAATTAAATCCCTAGAGATATTTTTTATGACGCCAAAATCTATAACGTCCGGAATTTTTTGTATGTCAGTAGGCCAATAAGTGGGCTCCCCACTCGAAATGACATCCAAGCCCATTTTTGAAATAGTGTTGAACAATGCTCGACCTCTGGGTGTAACAAGGCGCAAACCCCAGAACGTATGTTTCGCATTGTAGTCTCCAGCTGCTACAAAACAAGGTCCAAGAGATTTGTAGAAATCCTCATATTGATTCTCAGTGATTGAAAATCTGGGAGGGGAGTAAATTGATGATATAACGAAATTTGAACAAAAACTTTCAATGTCAATATTTGTTGCTTGTGGGTATTCTTCACAAATGTTATCAAGAACATAGTGCTTGAGTCTTGACTTTATTAGAATTGCTGATCCACCGCAAGCCCTTCCTCTAGGGTCCTTTGTATCATATATAGTGTAGCCATAAATTTTAAAAAGACTTCTCGAAGTCAAATGAGTCTCAGATACTAACATTATATCAATATTTTTTTCCGTGAGGAAGTGCTCAAGTTCATTTTTATGTTGGCGAATGCCGTTTGCGTTCCAGAAACATATTGTTAACGTGTTCATGGCTTATTAAGTATTGCTTGAAGCAAAGTATTCTGCATTCGCAACATTTCTTGCATCATGGTAGTCATATTTGTTGTAAAATTGCTTATAGTTTGCACAAGATTTTCAATAGTGGCTTCAAGGCGATTATAATTAAAGTTTGAGTTTGTATTTGTAGAATTATTTTGCGGTGAAACATTTTGTGTCGGAATAGAACTAGCCTTAGCAGCATCTGCATACGATACACGGGAAGTAACTGGTTGGCTCATTTGCTGAAAAGTGGCAGAGTAAACGTTTGCTGATTGAGCTGGAGCTAATTTAGGTTTTTGCACCATAGTCTTCTTTACCAAAGAGTACACACGACAACCTCTGTAGTTCTCCACAATTACTGCATTTTTTGTTACTTTGATCTTTCGGTTTATTGCAACTAGCAGTGCCGTGCAACTCGCCGCACACAACACAAACAGTAGGTAATTTGCAGTAAGTTTTAGTATGGCCATATTCTTGACAATTATGGCACTGTACGGGTCCTGAATGCTTGTAGAACCAAATAGGTTAATAAATTTCAAAATGTTTAAATATTTTCACTGTGCAAGGCTATTCTTGAAAGGATATGTTTTTATTTTCAGTTTTCTGTATATTTCACGTAGTGTGTAATATCTTAAAAGTCTTGACTACCGAGTGTATGACACTATTCTCGTATGCTATTAGATACGAAGGTTGTATTAAAAATTTTTATATTTGTCGGTGGAGCGTCTAGTGATGAAAACAAAGGCGCTGTCTACCTAAACAAACAATTTAAGTGGTTTTACTATGCTCTGCCCAATGTGAATCATTAAACAGGTCTTAAATGCTAAAATTTTTCAGATTGTAATCTTTCCCACTGTTCTCTATACCGGAAAATTATTTCCGAAAAATTTTTAAACAAATGTTGGCTTGATAAAAAAAATTATTTTCCGTAAATATTTTTTATTTATTGAGCTAAAACAGGCCACGAAGTTTGTCGCCATTTACATACATGTAAACAAGTCAATCAATCAAGAGCACAGCAGTGCGTTGTATTTATTAGACCTGAGCACAAGCTATCAAAAAGTGCACAGTATTGTATTTTTTTCAAAAGCGAATACTGTTTGTAGTGGTGATCGTAATTGTGTGTGAAGTAAAAATAGAGAACAAAGAAAGAAAAAAACACACAAAACCATTGTACAACAGTTGAATAGCAAGTTGTGTCAAGTGTGCAATATTTTTATTGTACACTTCATAGTACTGCACCATACTTCATTACACAAACTCAAAATTTCATAAAATATGAAGTGATAATAGAACTTTTTACAATTATATCCATTTTTATTATATTATTTAATAAATTATAAAACTTAAAACAGTATCGCCTGCGAACTAACACGCTCAAATAATCTACGTTGTTTATTTTTTCTTTTACCCATACACACATTTTTACACTTGTGTGCTCATTTTACAATTGTCATTCGGTGTGCACTAGTGAAATATGCCTCGACACTACAATAACTAATGCCCTCGCTTGGCAGATAAGCAAATGCTGTTGCATGATTTTTATAAAATTCAATAGCAGTTTTAGTGTTCTCATAAAGAGCACTAAAAAGAGAGAACAATTCAATACTGTACATCATGAACACTAGGCAAACAAACATCTTGTGCACAGCTCTAGTATTTATCAACAAACAAGATAAATACCAACACACTTAAATAAAAATTTAAGTCAGCTGAAAGATGTTAAATTTAAATTTTTTGCAAAATCGTTTTAAGAAATTACAATACTATTTGTGGGTCGGCATTCATGGAAACTATTTATTGATTCAATACATTTTGGTTATTGAAAATTAAATTTTGATTTTTCTTAACTGAAGAAATCAAAATAACATATCAATGGCTCAATATAAGAAACACGAGAGAAGGAAAAAACTGAATAAAAACTTAAGGAATTACATACAAGAATAGTTTTTTAATATTAAATAATTTTTTTATTTTTCATTGTTACTTACTTCGTTGTTGGAGGAGGTTGTAATTATACGTTAAAATCGCGAATTCGAAGATATATTAAGCCATCGATATGTATTTTAATTCGAATTACTCGTTTAAAAACCATCAAACCTATCACGCAGAAGAAATCAATCAATGCACATACTAGTTGATGCTAAATATTTAAGCTTATAAAAAAAAACACCCGTTTGTCCCAGTAAAACTTTCTACAACTGCTTTCATGCAATATGCAATTTAAAGCCTGTTATAATTACACCACTTAGGCTTTTAATTAAAATTAGTTTTAGTGAGTCAATTTGCCTCCGAGACTTCTCTCTAGTGTTTCTTACTTACCATACATAGGCGAGTATCTCTAAGAGTTTGCTTGCGCTCTATATTATGCAACATGTAGCAAATGAAATTTAGTTTTCTTGTGGTGTATATTTTTTAAACGACATTATGTTCGCTGCCACAAAGTTTAATGGCTCTGAAAGATAAACAAAAATGCAACATCATGCTTGCTGCCACTTGATAGTTCGAAGAAGTGCTATCAAAGCGTTAAATTAACTCATTTTTGCAACTTTATGTTGCGCACAGTCATGGGCACAAAACGATTTTTTAGCCGAGTGAGTATTTGTGTTAGTAATTTAATTATTAACAAGATTTATGTAGAAGTTTAGCTTGTAACATTAACTACAGAGGAAAAAAAAGACAATAAGAGAAAAAACTGCAGCATCTTAAATGAAAAATGTTGTAAAAAAACCAATACAATTTTTAGACATTATTGTCAACATTTATATGTCGTCTCTTATCAGATAAGGCAGCCGTTGTGATGTAACTGCTACTGGTTTACACACAGAGGAGCTCAGAAATTAGAAAAATCTCTTCATGAATCTCTCAGGACTAGGGTTATATGGAAAACTTTATAACTAACGATTCAGTTTAACTTGTAATATTGTATATTTTTGACAGTCAGTCAAACAGTATTTATAAGCCCTTAGAAAGTTTGCCAACCATAGCTGTAACGTTTACTTGGCCACAAAAGCCAAATTAAAATTTAAACAAATAACATCTCAGGATTAGGGTATTTAGAAATTGAAATGAAAAAAATTATTATTTAGGGTTACAAATAAGAAAATTAAATGAGTATTTATGGAAACAGGGGGCCTCACAACTTCTGCTAATGAGTAAAAATATTGAATTTTAAATAAATTAATATATGTATAAAAGCCAAAATAACTTTTTAGAAGTCGTTAATCCATTAAGAAGTTTTTGAGTGGTTTAACGCTATTTTACGGGTAACACACACAATAAATTGATTTATTTTCCTACCACGTATGCATCATATTATTACAATTTAGCAAGTTTTTAAAGCTTAAATGCACAAACTTTGTTTAGGTTAAAGAACATCAGTGCTAAAAAATATCTGAAATAAAAATATCTTGTAATTTTTTTATTACTTGTATTATATCCCTGCAGGAAATGGAACTGACACAAGACTAGCCACGTGACCGATCCCCAAGTGATAGGGACCAGTCCGAGTTCTAACACTTCCTATGAAGTTGACCAGTCACTTTTCCATGGGGATGGCGTAGGATGGGGTTAATTGATACTTTGTATGAACCTTGTGACTCATCACTGAACTATCTTATAGGGACCTATTCCGTGTAGAATATAAATTATATATAAATGTCATTCCGACATTTATGTAACTGTAACAACGCAATCTTGAACTTTTTTTTATTATTTTTATTTTTCAATAAAAAAAATATCAACCTACGGCATGGCAGGCTTGCACACTACCTATCCGATCATACGTACCAGTTAAGCTTAGGTTAATATCTAAGCATAGTTACGAGACTTTTTCCATAGTGACTTGGCAGTCTATTTATATTGATTCATTGTTTAACCTTCACAGTGAACAGATGTCCCAGCGAAGTCTTTCTTATATAGACATACTCACCCAAAAAAAAAAAAAATATTCGTAATACATAATTCATGCCTCAGCGGAGTGTTTCTTATATAGAGATACTCAACCAAAAAAAAATATTCGTAGTACATATAATATATAATATTCGTAATAGTATCCTATTGAACTATGGATGAAGTTATGGAAGTGAACGAACAAAAGTGTGTTCAGATAACATTTACCCTATGAAGAGAGATAGAGCGAGAGAGAGAGTTGTTCTTCAACATTCACAAGTAAAAAAATATCTTGGTACACACCTTGACCGATGGCTTACAATTCAAGTTTGTGCTTGTATACAAACTTTGAGCTTAAACGGAGCTGTATTAGTGTCCTAACAGAGCTCTGTTGAGATATAATTCATTTCGAAAAGACTTTTGCAATAAATGAGGCAACCGAGACGGAAAAAGTAATGCAAATTTATTGACGAGGTGCTCCTTCTCCTCTTTTATTATTGCCCATGAAACTATTTCTCAATTTGAACTAGATATTCGAACCTGTTCTGTAAATCGATCGATTTGAAACCGCACGATTTTAGAAAACTAACTCCGACAATAGAAATATTTTATTAGATTTTTTTAAATTTTTTTATTATATAGATTCCCAAATATCATATTGGAAAGAAAATTATTTTGTGTATGATTTTAAACACGTCTGCAGGAGCATTATTAATTTTTTGAAAATGAGAAATTTACTCGGATTCGGTTTACAGAACAGGCCCGATTGCCAAGTTTTTAACTTGGCACTTTCTGAGTCAATGTTGGCGGATAGTATTGGTCATTGATTCATGTTCAAGTGCTTCTCTAAAAACGTGCATATTCAGAATTTCTTGAAGTTCGAGTTTTCAAGAGTTCTTCAAAAAAACTTTAAATTTGCCCTACCTACATGTATTAACATTTTCTCATGTTAGAAACTGTGAAAACTGTGTATCTTAAGTACATAACGCTTTTTCCTATTTATTTTTAAATCCCGCTTTTTGAGGATATATTCTTCAAAATCCCGCTTTTTGCCACATCTGGCCACGTTAGCTATGGGGCACTACTTCAGCTTCCAATGTACAGAAAATCCAACGAAAAAAATTTATATTTATACTATTTGATAAGTCCTGGATTCAGCCACATCAAACATGTTGAGTGCCGTTTACTACAATTCCCAATTCAAGAAAAAGGTGAATATGTAACCATTTACACGATATGTCTTCTGTTCACCATACACTACTCCCTACTTTTGTTAACACTCCCATTTTCTCAAGTCATAGGATGAGTACGCTTGGTTCAATTGTCACCGAAATTTCTGCAGGGATATTAACAAACATCTATGCGGTTCCATTTTCGCGATTTGTACCCATAATTGTTATACATACGAGTTCTACTTATAAAATTTAAATAACACGATATACATCAATACACTAACAGATATCGATTTGTAGAATTTGTAGGGTATTAAAAAATCGTAGTTTATAAAGAAAATTTTTTATGAAATATTAATTAAGCTATTGGGACCGGAAAATTTATTCCCCTGCGGTAAATGGAACTGGCACAAGAATAATCAAGTGACTGGTCTCCAAGTCATAGGAACCAGTCCGAGTTCCAACTCCTCCTATAAAGCGGTTAAATATCATTTCGTCACTTAATTGTAATAATTGAAATCTCATCTATTTTTTTAATGTTAGATTATGACTGACAACCTCCAGCCAAAGTGAAACAGAAGCTATGAATATATTTACATCACTTGACTTACATTTTCGGGATATTATTGTCTAGTCCAAACACACCAAACTAGAAAGGAGGAATATCTATTGAAATAATATACTGTGTACTTATAAAACATTTAAAACTTTTATTACACACCCAGCAAAAAACGCTGAAGAAGTTCAAAAAGGTTGCGACTTTCACGACTTCTTAATCATTATGTGAAATGAATCAAGATGAAAATTATGATCCAAAAACTTTAAAAAGGCGAGAACACGCTTCCGTTCTCAACGACTTAGCAAAAATATTTATTTTTTAAATTATGAAAAAATGTCTTCCAATCAGAGAATACGGTTCGATTCATTAATTTTAATGGAGACCAATTTATTTAAATTCCCACACAAATACATGATCACCAAAAATATGCCAATGTAAAAATTATATACATATGTTTCCCCTAAATCGAACCAGTTCGTCATGAGTTCAAGCCAGGTCATAGTCATGTTATTTTTGCTGGGTATGGAGATATATACATAAATGACAATACAATTCATTAGTTACAGCATTGATGAGCTCAGCTCAAAGTAGTTCCATTTCTGGTGAATCATAAATGAATTTAACACCTTGGTTGTCATAGGACGGAAGTAGTCCAAATAACTGAATGGTATGCACTTAAAAAGTTCTCTAGAACAACTTTTTATTATAAACAACAGCCTTAGAATATTAAATTCAGTAAGTAACTGTAGTAGAGGTGGAAAACTATCGACAGTGTCACTATCGAAAGTTTTCGATAGTTTAAAAAACTTTATTGATATATCGTTTCAAGACTACGGAAAGTTAGAAAAACTATCGATATTATGACGATATTATCGTGATGGTATCGAAGTTGTATGGTTCTCGTATAATGTACATATTTATTGCCACTAAAAATGCAAAACAAAATATTTTTATTTGTTAGTTCAATAAATAACAAAATTAAAATAATTGTATGGAAAATAAGTGAGATCAGTGAAAAAAATTTTCCTTTATCCACTTTTTTTGTTTATGAAAAGCAACATAGTTATATTTGCTTGCATTTAGTGTTGTGCCATTTACTATCGATAGTGACTAAAAATATCGACTGTTTTCAAGTATTAATCGTTTGCAGAATTAAAACATCGATAGTCGGAAAAACATTAAGTATCGATAGTGCCATCGATGGTTTTCCACCCCTAACCTGTAGTGATTGGTATGCAATGAATGTGGTAAACCTTTGGAACTAGCTAGTCCGATTTTTTTGCTGGGATATTAATAATTTTTTGTTATTTAACTTAATTGATTTGTTTAGTTTTTTGATAAAAGTATTTTAAAATAAAAAAAAATATTCATTTAAATTCGTAGTTTTCTCTTGATTGCACAACTTCTTGTACCAGCAAATTTCAATGGTCGATTCAGTGTCCGCTCAAAAGAGATTCCACTGTATGTAATTCGGCCTTATAGCATTCTTACTTGTTTTAAGTTTAACACTAGACTTATCGAGACGTTTAGTAAGGTCCAAAAGCTTTAAGCCATTAAAAAGTTCCTTTTGCTGGTATGAATGTACGTATGCAAGTACGAGTATGTATGTCCAAGCCTTTAGTTGCCACACACAAAATTCGAGGATGAATTAAATATGAACATTAAAGTCATCGTTTACCTGCAGTGGAATAGCAATGGAATTTTCCTCCCTCTATAAATTGCTTAGTCGAATAATTTTGTAGAGCATTTCGATTTTCTTTATTTTCAATTTAGCAGCCATTATTTTATGTTGGTAGTTTCATGATGTATGTATATTTAGTCTTACATTTTGCAGTGTGGTATTTGATTTTGTTCGCTATATTTAAATCTGTATTTTAATTAAGTAACAATATATTTTTCAATCCGATACAAGTACTACATATGTATATAATACTATTCCTAGTTATACATACATACATGCCATTGGCTTAAAATTCTCATTAAATTTCTTAAGTTAACAGAGAAGTAAAGACAGCTAAATTTACCAACTGTTTAACTAAACTGCAAACTATTACCCATAAACCTGTTATTAGGTTCCCTCTCACGTCGGCCTTATTTTATGGCACGGCAATGATAACACACTGTCACGTAGCAAGCAGACACACATACACGCACGTACTCAGTTTACTTTGACTTTAAATAGACAAATGAGTGGCATTTATTGAAGGAGACATTAAGCCTAAAAAAAAAGCTAGCAAGGATGTTAATTAAATATTTAGCTTAGGGAGCTCATTAGTTAAGAAATAAGATGCATACTGGGGTATGCTCAAAGATTCAGCAGAATTTCAAATTAATATTCTTCTGCTTCTCGTGCGCCGTTCCATTCTATTTTTTATTTATTTTTTGTCCTCATAACTTTTTAATTCAATATGAAGTAGATTACATTTTATCCCCAAGTCTTGGCAAATGAAAAATTGGTTTAAAGCAATGAGAAAATGAAATAAGAAGAAAATAAAAATTGCATAATAAAATTAACCTTAAGTTTGCCTCACGTTATGCACGTATTGCAATGTGACTTCCTTGAGAGCTATAAATCGTTTACACAAAAGCAAAAAAAAAAAAAAAATTCTCGTATATATACTTACATTAAATTGGAATATAATAAAATGAGAATTTGCAGGAAGAAACAAAAAAAAAAAAATAAATAAACAGCCAGTAGCTTCAATTCCATTATAAATCATTATTTTTATCCAAAAATGTAGCAAGCTAACTTAAAAGAGCTGTAGCACAATTACAAGCAAAAATTTCCGCACCAAAACTATGTACACGTTGTTGTCTGAAACAACGTTCTGTACGAGTAGCTCTATTTGTATCGTTCATGCTACGTAAGACGCTTTAAAAGGCAGTATCCGTTACATATACAAAAAGGAAATGCAAGGAAATCAACAAACGCTCGCATGCACAATGATATTTTCATTTGTAAAATTTACAAGCAACAGCAAAATAAAATGATAAATTGTTTGAAATATTTAAGGTATTTTCAACAGAATTTAATACTCACATTTTATGCATACGAGTGTATGTATGTGTGTATGTATGTGTGTAATTCCATATTTGGCAAACGATGGTAATAACTGAGAAGTTAAAGCTTCCAGCAATTTTAACAAATTCTGAATAATTTTCTTCACACGAATTTGATGTTATTTTTTCCTTTGCAAAATGACTGCTAATTGAAATATATTAAAATAGAAAATCATTGATAACGTAGCAATTAGATTGACATACACATACCTTTGCTTTGCTACTTTGATATTAATGGAAACTTTCTATTAGTGAAATGAAAGACGGAAAAGAAAATTCATTATACATTATTTTCGGATAACTAACACTTGCTGCTATATATTCATTCATCAAAGATTCATGATTAATAGCACTGATGTCTTTTAGGCAGGTTAACGTACTCAATGTGAGTGGGGTCATAGTTTAAGGCTAACCGTGTTCCCTGTTTTCATTAAATAATATACAGGGTGTCCGCCGGGAAGGTATACTACTTTGTTTGTTTATAATTTTTGATTAAATGAAAGAGAATGAATCTTATATTATATTATATTATTGTTTAATGTCGGAAATTATGTATAGAATACAAAAATCAGATAAATGTCCGCCTCTGTTAGCCTCACAAATGCGAGTCCTTTTGAGTACCTACATTTTTCATTAATTACATCACGAGCATTTTGTTTGAGTTGCTCAAGTGTTTCTGGTTTGTTTGCATAAACCTTGCTTTTCAGATATCCCCACAAAAAGAAGTCCGGAGCAGTGAAATAAGGCGAATCAACATCACCATTTCTTAAAATAACTTGTTGTCTCATTGTCACAGTAACCGATGGTTGATTTTGATACAAAACTTTAACGATTAAAACACATTGGTTTATCGAATATTTTTCCATAATAAATTTGCCACGTGTCTACTTTACGACTGCCAAATATAAACTGTCAAGACTAGTATACCATCCTGGCGGACACCCTCCTGTATTAACATTCCTAATCTCTTTCTATACAATGTGCATAACGCAAATTTTTCTATCCTTGCATGGAAGTGGTACACTATACCACAGCTCATAATATCCTAAGTCCACAGAAAAAATACCAAAAAATTTGAGGTAAGAAACAAATCTGTTAAACTTCGTTAATAGCAGACCACTGCACATTAGGTCAAATGATCACTTTTTCTGTGCAAAAGTAATAAAACCATAAGTGAACTTTTACTTATTTTGTCATTGTTTTCAATTGTCAACACTTTATTAATATAAAGTCACGTTATTTTAATTTTCGGAAAATATTTAGGTTTTCCTTAAAATAAGCTTGTGAAATGTAAAATAAAGCGACAAGTAAGTATTGCTGTTTTTCTTATGAAACATTGTTTATATTTCTATCGCTATGCTTTGAAATAACTCATTATAACTCATTATTAACTGACCTTATTTAGGCCATCAAAAATGTTAACTCCATTTGACCCCTTTTAAATTTAAAGTATAAATTAAGTAATAACCAGGGAAACCGCAACTATGCAATTGCATGGTTTTGCTTGTATCACGTATTAATGCGAGGACAAGATATTTATCCGTTTCAGAACTTTTTATGAATTTTGGAATCGATTTGTTTGTGCAAATTTTTGCATATTTTACCCTTTAAGGAATGTTTATGTACATATCAGCTTTACACGCATATTTTTAGCATATTTTTGAATTTTTAGAGCATAATTTACGCTTTTAGGGCATATTTTGATACTTTATAGAATTTATTTTATTTTAACCCGCTTGGCACCACCATCCTTTTAAAAAATTATATAAATTTATTTTTCTAGAAATTTATTAAAATTTCATTTTCGAAATAAAAATTTAAGTTTTAAAGAACAAATTTTTCCTGCGCTATCTGGGTTAATATGCTGACAAGTTAATAAGTTGGTCAACATTTTTTTTATTTTTCGCCATCTAAATCTCTGTTTAAATGTTCCATGTAGTGTATACATTTTTCTTATATGTATATTACGCAGTTTTACGGAAGTTAGTTTCAATACAAATGCCCCTAGTAGACGTTGAAGGAACATTTTCAATCTATAAAATTAAATTTTTATTTAAAATTATCAGGGCAATTATGAATAAAACTCCCAGGGAAATTTCTCCCTTTTCCAATTAGAATTTTTTGTTTTCCCTATCACTTGCCATTAGTTGGAATTGTTCCCTGGGAAAAATTTCCCTGGGAGTTTTATTCATAATTGCCCTGTATAGGTCAATATTTTGTTATTTATAGCAATAAAAACTATAAATAAAAATCTTGTCTTATTTTTCCAAAATGCTCCAAAAAATGTTCCAAAGCCTTAATTCTGATATCAAGATCTTTTGAAATTGAAGTTAAATTCTTATGCATCCAATAAAAATTAATTTGTATTATTTGTTTTAGTCAAAATTTTTATGATAATGTTGTTTTAACCTGTGCTTCAAACCCAGTTATTCTTTGTTATTTTGTTTCCTTTTTTTTTTTGTTAATTTTTTTGTCTTATCTTATATGCAAATGTTGTTGAATTTTTTATTAAAAAGTATATTTTCATTTACAAATAAACCAATTTATTCTATTTTTAAGAGCATATTTTTTTACTTTTAAGTGCATATTTTCAAGTTTTTAGTGCCTATTGAATGCGCATAAAACACTTTTTTTAGAGCAAACTTCTGGTTTCCCTGGTAATAACCAATGAGTTATTTGCAATTTATTTCAAATTGCGATTTTTTGCGTCTTGCGAGTAATGCCTCTTTTTAGTAGGTAACATTTATCTATCAGGGCAATTATGAATAAAACTCCCAGGTAAATTTTTCCCAGGGAACAATTCCAACTAATGGCAAATAATAGGGAAAACAAAAAATTCTAATTGGAAAAGGGAGAAATTTCCCTGGGAGTTTTATTCATAATTGCCCTGTATATGAAAACAACTGAACTGTTAATGAAATTAATGAAAATTAAGAGGATTTTTTTTTTAATTTAAATTTATCAAATGAACTAAATTCAAACAATTAGCTTAGGTTAAAATTTATTAATGCATACATATATTACATATATTAGTACTGTTGTTATTAAAGGGTTAATTTTTGGCCGATAATGGGTTAAATTAAATTTTGAAGAAATTTTTTTCAGAATTTGGTTTGTATAGCATGAAAAAGTGGTGTTTTGATTTATAGTGCATTTTAATGAATATCTGAAAAAGTATGTCAAGACATTCCCCCTTAATGTGAATGGCGTCGTCGACGTCACATCAAAACGACAGTAAAAATTGTCACTTGGCTACTCTTTGTCGACAACAATTGACTACTATTAATACGCTCCACTAACTTACAAAGCCTCAGAGATTAGTAAGAGATTGTCAATAAGAGCCAATTGTTGCCAATAAAGAGTAGACAAGTGGCAATATTTACTGTCGTCTTGATGTGACGTCTACGACGCCATTCACAATAAGGGTGATTATCTACACGTTTGACTGCATAGCAGCAATTACATATCGTCAGCTAAATTGCAAGCCTACGAAATTAAAAAAAAATTCAAAATCGCATTGTTAATGAATTATTATTTAAACTTAAAAGCTGGCCAAAGAGGCAAAAATTAATTTAAAGAAATCTTAAGAACTAAGTACAAAACAAAATTTTACATCATATTGTAAGATTTGAAGACAGCAAAAAAAAATTGGAGCTTCCGCCGAAGCATAATTTTACTTTTATGTATGCGCGTCTATACATACATACATATCGTTAACTTAGTGTAGAAAGGCCATAACTTTTTTCCAAATAGATTTCGCATATTTGTATCGAAATATGCGAAATATGGAAAGTACTCGGTCGGCAAAAGAAGTTAGGGCCTTTATGTATAAATAAAATTAAAAGGTACAATACCTTAAAAATTATTTTAAAAAATTTGTTCTTCAAATACTTTTTTTTAAAGAGAAGTAGGCAATGAATGCCTACTACTATTACTGGGTGTAACCTTCTTTAGGAAATAGCGATAGAGGAAAGCTTGATTATTTTGCACGTTTTTTAATAATGCAGTGTTGCAGCGCCTCTGCTGTTAAATTAGGCGTATTAAATTTTTTTTGAAGCTATGTTTAGTAGCCAATTTATTGGTTATTTTACTTCGCCGATTAGTCTGCTACACAACGAAGGACGGCGCTCTGATGCTACATTAAGATTAGTATCTGCTGAAGTCGGTATAGTTCAGTGATCAGTGACTATGCCTTCATCACTTGAACTTTCCAACAACAACTGATACAAAGGGACACTAATGAACATCAGAAAAATGCATGGTGTTGTTATTTAATGATTGCTGGATACCGGAGTCGAACCCAGGTTCTGCAGTCAACTTGAAAACTACTTCAGCCAACGTCACCCTCATACATACATATGTACTTAAATATATACACGCAAAGAAAAGAGATGGTGTAAAATAGTTGAGAAAACAATATTATGTTCTCTGAAACAAATGTGTGGTCGTTGAAAACTAGTTATTGTTATTTTAAACACTAATTTCGTTACGATAAACAGAGTTATGTTTGAATTTAATAATTACATTATTATATTCATAGGAAGTGCGATATGGTTAGAGTGTAACAATATAGTTTTGTTAAAAATGTATGACTACAATATAATTTGTATTATTGTGTAAAAATAATATGATGTAAATAACAATAAAATGTTATCCAAAACCATACTATGTTAAGTTTTTAAAAAAATCTTTTTCAGAAACATCTTTTGTCAGTTCAGTGGTTCGTTTGTAAGCTATCGGTGGTGCACGCGTGGTGTTAAATAAAAAAAAGTATAAGCAAAAGGGTAGATAAATAAAAATAATATGTACATATGTATGTATGTATATCTCTTTATACAGATATGTCTGGATTTCGTGTATACACATATATGTAAGTATACATTTCTATACATACATACATTTTCTTTCAACAATAATAATTAATTTTCATTTCGGACTTACCGCACAGCTGTTTGAAACAAAAGATTTGCCAACAAATATATGATTAAAAAACCAAATATTATTATTAAATAAAATAATACTATGGTCATATTTAACAATATTATTATAATATTAGAACATGGTATGGTAAGTCTCAATTATATTTTAGTCACATCTTATTTACAATAATAAGATTAGGTATAACAAAGTTAATTGTTTTTGTAGATAATATTATTATTAACTCAGAAAATAATATTATTTAAAGTTTGCTTTTCCATTGACAATAATATGATTTGACTGCAACCATATAATTCAATCATAGTATGTTGCTGTTTGATTATGGTTACCTCAACCATATTTTTTCTTTGCGTGTACATCGCTGTTAAGTAATGATTAGTAATCATAATGATTACTAATTTGATTACTTTTTTTTAAAGGTGAAGTAGTGATTAAATTACGATTGTATTCAGTTTCGCACGATTACTAATTGATTACGATTACTAATAATGGAAAAATAATCTGAATTACTTAAAATTACGAAAAATAATCAAAAGTAATAGAAATATAGTCCGATTCTTACTAAGTATTACTTTTGATTATTTTTGATTATTTATTAAGAATCAAAAGTAATCTTGGAAAGTAGTCGGATTACTTTTTGATTACTTTTGATTCTTTTTGATTATTTTTAGTAATTTTAAGTAATTCAGATTACTTTTCGATTATTAGTAATCGTAATCAATTATTTATCAGCAAATTCTTTTGAAGGCAATTATATAATCATTACAAATCTTCTTAAAATGTAATCTAATTGATTACTAATTGTAATCGAAATTTAATAGCTCTGAGTATATAATTATCTTTTTTTTAAGTAAATCCAGCCCCGTATTCTGTAACTCGCTAAAGCTAAATATCTATCGTTAAAAATCTGTAAAATCGATTTATAGATTTTCGACTACGAATACAACTTGTAGTGCTTGTATTGCTAAATCAGTACCTGGATTCAGTTAATTTTGTTACAATAATCGTATGGCTATAATAAACATAATGAAAATTTTTCGGCTTTGCTATCCAGTAATATATTTTAACAATATTCGTTGTCGGTTGAAGTAATAAAAATCAGATCAGAAGCTCAAATTCATTAAGTTGTTCTTTAATTATTTTGACTTTTTGTATACAGATATGCCACAGGATATACAATTAAATTATGACTAAAACACAGATGAACACTATGGTTACAAATATATTACAGAATCAAATTTTTGTTACCAAAGATTAATGAATATACTGCTAAATATTACGATTTTCGGTTCGCATATAGTTACTGAATTTAGGCACAGGCATTGGGTCAAAAATTGATTGCATCGAAATTTTACAGCTTTATGTTGTCGCCAAAAAAAATTTAATTTTCTATTTGTTCAGCATCTTAGCGAGTTTAGAGGGGGCAGGAATCAAAACGAAACGTTAAACTTGTTGAAGAGAAATTGCAAATTTTAGTTAGAAAATTTTGCGAAATTTCAAAATGTCAAGGAGATAGTGATATAGTAGCAGTGAAGCAATGTTTAAGGAGTTCAATATATATTGGCACTCAGCACAAAGAAAAAAGGACCTTCTTTTAAACATGCATGCCACATAGCTAGAAGGAACAGTGACAATACCTGCGGGTATTGTCATATCATATCTTCTACGTAGAGAATTTGCCATATAAAATATTACAGAGTATTATTATCAGTTTAATTTTTGTATTAATACTACAAAATTTAATTTTTTTTTTCATTTAAATTTTGCAGATTTCAATTTAAAATTAAAACATAACAAAAATCCCCATGGTAGCCTTAACAATATCCAATTCTTCTGGCAAAATTTCCAATGAAAGCAATAAATTTTCTGACAAAAAAAAATCCAAAAGAAAACTGTACAACGAGTTAAATTTTTTTTTGTTGAATTTACATGGAACATACATATGTTTTGTCTTCTGTTCTAACCAGACAATTTCATGCTGGGCACTGCAGGTGAAAAATGACAAAAATCTATTTTAAAAAAATAAAATAAAAAACAAATGCATTGGACTCTGTTGGTAACAAAAGTTATTCATTTTGTTTTCCACGTCATTCTCATTTATTCGCTTAAAGAAAATATTAATACTTGCAACAACATGCTTGCAGCATTCAGACGAGAGTATGAAAAATAACGAAAGAAGTAATAAATTGAGACAACAATGGAAAACATCATAATTGTGAGTATCTTAAGATGCCACTTCGGCATGATGGATTCCAAAACACAGCACAAATAGTCGTAGTTTCATTTAAATATTTCTACAAAGACTTAATAAATCATTTGTGGAATGTGGGAAACAGAAATGCTTTTATTTCTTTTGGTATGCGAAGAGTACTCAATTTTTTTTGAAGAAGACACTACTGTGGGGAATTAGCTATAAGAATTTGTAGGATATATATTCTTGGATTTAAGTTTGATGTGCTTCTTGAAGGTAGAATAGAACATAAGGTCTGAATTGTATCCATTTGTTTTACAAAATTATGAATATAGTACATATAACCAATAAAATGGCTACTAAACACAGCTATGAAAATTCAATACGCCTCATTGACACCAGAGGCGCTGCAACACTGCATTATAAAAAAAAATTGTGCAAGAAAACAGAGTTGTAAAAGAATGAAGCTTTTCTCTATCTCTTCCTTCACTACCTACCTGTCTTCTCAATCACTATCCCTTTCTTAAAAAAAGGTAAGAGACATTAATAGTAGTAGGCATTAATTGTCTGAGTGTTACTTCTGCTTCGTAAAAAAAATTGTGTAAAAAAGCAGAAAGTTTAGCTTTAGTTTAGTTTCAGTGACTGTAGCGCGTAGAAAATTCAAAACTGTTCGAGATGTTCGTCAGTAAAATAAAGTTCCAAGTATACGTCTCATTCGAAAATGGGTCAGAAATTTTGTAAGAGACTGGTTAAACACTGGAAAATCGTAAGTGTGGCGGCCAAGGTCATCACAAACGGCCGAAAAATTGTATATTACACACCGTTCTGCTCGTGAGGATTCATATCTTTTAATCCCGAACGGGCAAGTGCTTCAAATTTGCATAGGGTGGCGTTGGCTGAAGTAGTTAGCACGTTGACTACAAAACCACAGGTCCTGGGTTCGATCCCCGCATCCATCAGTCATTAAATAACAAGACCACGCATTTTTCTGATGTGCATTAGTTAGTATCCGTTTGTATCAGTTGTTGTAGGAAAGTTCAAGTGATGAAGGCATAGTCACTGGTCACTGAACTATACCGACTTCAGTGATACTAATCCTAATGTAACATCAGAGCGCTCTCCTTCGTAATCTAGCAGCATCATCGGCGAAATAAAATAACCAATAAATTGGCTACTAAGCACAGCCTCGAAATTTAATACGCCTCATTTGACACCACATGGCGCTGCAACACTGCATTATCAAAAAAGCGTGCAAAGAGCAGAGCTGTAAAAGAATGAAGCAATCCTCTATATATTCCTTTCCTTAAGAAGGTAACACCTAGTGATAGCAGCAGGCATTCATTGCCTGAGTGCTACTTCTCTTTAAAAAAATATGATCATTAATTACAGCGTTATGCTATAACAAAAGAAAATGGTTTCAATAGCACGTGCTGGCATCATGAACGTCCAATACGTATCTACAAAGAGTACGTGAAATTTTTTCTGAGAAATTGATATCTAGGAGAGGCGACTTTAATGGTCTACACGCATTTTTATATAGTTCCTAAGGACATTTTCCCGTAGATTTAACTCAAATAAGCCAACTTCTCTGGCGCTTTTGAAAGAAAACATTCACTATGAAATGGCAGCCATCACGGAGCTGACCTGCCGAGCCATCATTAGAGTTCCACTAAACGAATGCCGTAAACGAAAATGTTTACATTTAGATGATATTATTTTTAAACAGATCAATTCTTAAATACTGTTCTTTGATAATTAATAAACATTTTTTTTATAAATATCTTCTTTTTTATTTTATCGACTCGCAAAATAAAAACTTTCCTTTCAGACACCTTATTTAATCAATATTGGCAGGACAGCTTTCGTCTAGGAGTATTTTTCGACGAAATATTTAACATATAAGGCATTTCAATCTAGAAATGTGACGGGAAAGGTACTTTTTTATTTTGAAAACTTAGGAAAAAATGGCTCAATCATAATCGAAACCGTCGAAATTGTTCTCAGAGAAATGATCACTATGAGATTTAGTATAGAAAATCTGGGAAGATTTATCGCAAATAATATTCTTTTTGAATACATTATGGTGTACATTTTGATTGTTTGGCCACGCTTATATATGAATTTGAATGGTGTTCCACAAGGACAGAGCTCAAGCATTTTTTTTATTACAAAAACTAAAATTAACTTTTACTTTTTTCTTAAAAAGCACTTCATATACAACGCATAAATCATAAGTTAATTCAGTTATCAATCTTAAAATAGCAATCAGGACATGACATAATGGCATTTTCCGCTAAAAAATAATTTTTGAATGCGGCACATTTATAACGTGTTTTGCAGATTTTTTTTAATAAACAATATCTAAAGCGACCATCTTTTATATTTTACTGAGCTTAACTTAGATTTATGGTTTGAGGCAAGAAAACATTGAGAGTTCGATGTGGGAGTTGCGAATTAATGAAATCGTATGACAAAACTTCAAGAAAGATGCTGCTTCAAGCTGCTGGACGCTCTTCTCGGTACTCAAATTGTGAGGACCAAAAATTCTTAGAATTTTAAATTTTTTAAATGGCGCAGATCAAGGGAAAATGCAGCAGAGAAATGCCGAAGGTCGATGGGTTGTGAGTTAGAGTTCGACCGATTAATCGGCTTCGGCCTTCGGCCAAAATGTGGTAATCGGCCAACATTCGGCCTACGGCAAAAATCGGCCGATTAGCCGAAGCCGAATATTTTTCATTCCAAGCTTGAAAAATAACATTATTTTTGGTCGTTGCTCGCCGACAGTTTCTATTGTGTTTAACGTTTTGAAAGGGTTGCTTTGAAATACAACCCTGTTGCTTTCTATTTTCTTTTACTTGGACGTTCTTGTGAGCGATCATATGAAAAAGCAATCTAGAAATTGCAAAATAGTTTTATTTTTCTTGTTATGTATCCAATAGATATTACAGCTATTTCAGTGATCTCAAAAAAGCAAACTTTTTTCTTAATTCATATAAAACAAGTATCATTTTTAAAATTTAAAACATTCGGCTTCGGCTTCGGTTTTGGCCGAAGTTTAGGATTTTAGCCGAAGTTCGGCTTCGGCTTCGGCTTCGGCCAAAAAAAACGCCTTCGGTCGATCTCTATTGTGAGTACAGCAAGGCGTTGCAGCAAGGACTTGTAGGGGTACACCAGGAGAAACAACATGCAGTTGGGTGGGATATTTCATATTAGCCATATTCGTTTGACATTCGTTCTTGGCACAAGGTATCAGACTGCATTGTGTAGAAGAGTAGCAGATGAGAATAGTAGAAGTAGAAACAGAGGAGACAGGCAGAGCCAGAACAGGAGAGCAAAGATGTTGAAGCAGTGCTGGAGATGGGCGAGGAATCAATAGAGGAGCAAAGGAAAGTACAAAATACAGTTCCAAGGCCAAGAAGAAAAATGATCAACACACACAGTTACAGAAACTAATGAACAATCATATAAAGAAATATAAAAACAAAGGTGAAAAGTGAAAGTGACAGTGTCACTTTCACAGACACCATATCCTTGGTGACAAAAGACGGTGAATAATACAGTGAATTTAATTAGTGCTAAGTAATCAATAGGATTGGTTACACTAATCCTAATTGAGTGAATAGGGAAACAGTGAGACGGATCACATACGCCTAATATCCCAGTGGGAAGGCACTCAGTGACGGTAAGGATTTTGTTTAACAGATGTGTACACCCAGATTACTTGGAAAAAAATAAGCTCAAATTCAAAATATAAAGGAGAGGAGAAAATTTATTAGGACACCAGGAAGTGGCATCACCGTGCGTCACTTAACGCCACCAATCGTGGTATAAATTTTGTTTTTTTTCTCTTGAAACGGTTTCAGTAACCATTTTGTTTTAAAACAAATGACTGATAAGACATAGCGTCCTATCCTGGTGTTGGAATTGCCAACTATGCATCCAGGCGAGTTGAGTTGCTGCATGTATTTACTCCGTGCTACGCCAGGGGCGACTTGTCCTGGTCGGTCGTCAGAACCTCGTTAGCGTCGCAAAGGGCACCAAGTCTCGGATTTTCAGTGGGTGAGGTTGACAGCTGAAAAGGATTGGCTATATATACAAAGATAAAATGTATCAATCGTGGTAATCAATTTAATATTTTTCAATAAAGTTTATGCAATTTAACTGAGAATAAAAGAGTGTTTTCTGAATTATTTTATATAAGAAAACTGTATAGGAAGTTTCAACCCCCGAAACAACCAGATGGCATGATTTGAAAGGTGCAATTTTATATCATCCTTTCGAAGGTATAATTCTCCACTTTTGATGGTTTTCCACCTTATACAACTCTTTGTCATATCCTTCTCTATCGTCTTGCATCACTGCTTTATTTGAGCATAGTTATTGATGGTTGCTCTTTGCTTATTTTGCTTTGGAATTTCATTATAAAACGACTTACACCAATGCAACGCATGCAAATTATTGAAATTTTTAATCAAAATAAAAGCTCTATTCGTCAAACTCGTCGTGCACTTCTTCCATTTCCCATGAAGTCCATTTCTGGTTGAATGGGTACGTAAATAAGCATAATTGTCGCCTTTAAAGTGAGGAGAATCCACAAGCTTTTGTCGAAACACCATTACATCCACAAAAAATTACTGTTTGGTGCGCTTTATGGGCTGGCGGAGTCCTTGGCCTATATGTCTTCAAAAACGATGATGGTCAGAATGTTGCTGTCCATGGTGAACGGTATAGGAACACAATTCGTACTTCAATTACGTGGCATTAATCTTGCTGATATGTGGTTCCAACAGGACGGAGCAATATGCCATATGCGGGCATTACAATTGATTTACTCAAATAAACTTTTGATGAAAAAGTAACTTCACGTAATGGCCCAATCAATTGGCCACTAATATCGTGTGATTTAAGATCATTGGATTATTTTCTTTGTTGTTGTGTTAAGTCACTTGTCTACAAGCAATTGAATACCTGGAAATCAACATTCAAAGAGTTATCGGCGAAATACGGCCGCAAATGCTGCGAAAAGTTTTTGAAAATTGCTGTTCCAGATTGCGCCTTCTACGCGTTAGCCGTGGCGGCCACATGGCAGAAATCATATTTAAATATTAATTTCATGAAATTTTCTTTCTATTAAAGCCCGTTTCACTGATATTAAAAATATATTCCCTTGTTTTATTATGATTTAAACTTGTGTCACTATATAAAAAAACCCTTACATACATTTGCAATAGTGTTTCGTTGATCCTACAGACCAATGAGGGGGTACAGGAAGAATAAAATCATAAGTGTAATACCTAGTCGAACATACACAGAGAAAAAACTGCCTCATAGAATCAAGAAGATTTTCCCTATGAAACGTTTTTAGGATAAGGGGTATCCCAGCAGAAAGAAGCGAATATTTTTTTATAGGGATTCCTTATTGTTTTTATGTGGTAAATCTTATTAATTTTATCAAGAAGAAAACCACATAAAATCAAGAAGAAATCTGATTATTCACAACTTTTTTTTACTCAATTTCCGTTATTTTTGGCACCAAAAAAACAATCCATAGAGAAAAACTTCTTGATTCTATTATGTTTTCTTATAAATTGCAAACTATAGGGATTTCTTATTGATTTTATTAGGTTACCTTCTTGATTTTTTTAAAAAGGTTCTCTTCTTAATTTTATTAGGTTGCCTTTTGATTTCTTCAATAAGGTTTTCTTCTTGATTTTAGTAGGTTCCTATATGAGTATGTGTAAAGCATCTTATTGATTTTTTTAATAAGGAAATCTTTTTGATTTTATGAGGTGCCTTGTTATTTCATATCTATAAAAAGACATAGAGACAATTTTTTTAATGATGTTTTTCATTTCTGTATAAGAATGTTTGGACAATAATTTTAATGGTTATTCAGGCTGGTTCAATACTTAGTGAGTAAGTTAGTCGAGAATATAACATAATGTGTATGTAGGTATGTATAAACAAATAAAATCTACAATATACTACATACATACATACACATGTATATGGTATAGAATTTAAATGAAAATACATAAGTACAGAGAATAAAGACGCAATTTATTTTTATTTTTTATTAGGTCGCCTAGTAAAAACAAGAAGAAACCCTTATTAAAAAAATCAATAAGATAACCTAACAAAAACTAGAAGATTTCTTCTTGATTTTTTCGAAAAGGTTTTCCCTATGAAATTAATAAGGCTTCCTTATTGAAAATAACCATGAGATTTCTTATTAATTTTGTTCTGTTTTATGAGGTACTGTTTTCTCTGTGCACTTATTCAATTTCAACGGAAGTCAAAGTTTTATTTCAGAAAGTGACAACAAAGTTGATGAACTAACTCCCTTAATTGGCAGTTATCGTTCATTTACTGACAAGTAGACAAAAACTTGTCAAATGAGAGAACAGTACAGCACTACGCAAATGCTTTTAATTTAAGGCTCTGGAATATATATTTTTAACGGGCAGAAGAAATGGCGTTCCGAAAATAACTTAATCTTTTTTTTTTGTTTGTGGTTTACGTAATCGTGTTTGGACACCCATACTGATCGTTATTTGTTAATTTGATAGATTTGGCAAATTATAATAAAAAGAAGCTTTGTACACAAAATTATTCTAAAACTATGGTCATACTTTAGCAAAAATTTGCCTAAATAAATGTAACCACTAAATATTAATGAAAAACGTTTTGATTCTATGACATTATCGATAAGTTATGAATGAAACTATTCAAGTGAATAAACACAAGTCTGAATCTAAATATATTTCATTAGCATTTAGTGGCTACACTTGTTTGGAAAAATATTTTAAAGTTCTAAGGGAAAGGAAAATTACTTCTTGTATGTAATTTTATATTGTGTAAAATTCAATTGGTGCTGGCGTGAAATAAATCTTTTCCTTGAACAAAAGCATCTGTGCTGTTTCTTATAACCCAATATGTTATTCTTCCTGTTTTTTTTTTTTTTGTTTGCCTTTATAAATTGTAAACATGTAACTTAAATGCAACATTATGATTTTGTTTGTTTGCTTAGTGCAAAGGAAATGGAAAATAAAACATTTTTGATTTTTATTTTCACAGAGAAAAAGAAAAACAACTAGATATTTTTCTATCCTTTGCATAACAATCAAATGTATAAAAATGTTATTTAGATTTTACCATATTTTTTATAGACAGTCATCTCAGGCGGCTTCTACAACTAAATGGTTTCGTGAATAGTTCTGTGATTGCAAAAACAAAAAAATAGAAAAAGTATCTTCCATTTAACATACATTAAATCTCACACAAGCACATTTTTAGGGGTTTTATACTCGTAACCTAAAGATACCAAAAAGAAAATGTTAAAAAGAAATACATGCTTGTATGCATCATGCACAAGAATGAAACTACCAATATGTGAAGAAACAGCACATGTGCAAAAATATAAAACAAAATAAAAAAATTTTATGAAGAATGCTAGAATTTTTTCTCGTTTCTAAAATCATTCATATTATAAAGCTAAATATTCTTATGTTGCGGTGAATAGAAATATTAAGCAACTTTTTCCTATTCTATAATTTTTTTTCTTTATACGAGTATCTGCAAAAAGTATGTCTAGCAAATTGAATTATTCTAGTGTGGCAACCGGACAGACGCACTTACAAATATATAAACGAGCTACTATGACTAAAACCAAAAAGTAAATGTTCATGTAAATTTACTTTTGTATTTTCAACTATAATTTAGCGTAACTAAATGTAAATATAATTTTATATTACCGTGAAATGTATAACAAATATTGAAATGAATATAATAAAAGATGCATTTTGTTCATAACATGAACAGAATAATTTCAGTAGGTTCCAGCAAGTTTTATAATTTCCCATTGTGAATATAAAAGAAAAAAGTTATTGCTAACTTGTAATCAAAGCTGCAGAATTATCTTCAGTTTAAAGATTCTGTTTAAAAAATTTGTAATATTTTAAATAAGACAAGACTGAATTTATGAAATTTTTCATAAAATTACTAGATTGAAAGTTGTGCTTGTTGGTGAGAAGTGTAAAGAAGTAATCCAGGTAACGAAAATTGTTCTAATACTAGTTAATAAAAAAATATTGAATTGTGTTGCAAATTTCAATTCGTAAAAACTTTAAAAGAAAATTTATAATTGTATGATGTAAACATGGTGGTACGGAATATTGGCCACAAAAAAAATCTGATAGATTGTGGTTAGCAATTGTGGTTTCAATAGAGGTCAGGTTCTGAAGTGACACTTAAAGCTTTGAGAGTTTCTATTTTGTATAATAGCCCAAAATAAGAAAACGAGTTATTAGCCGATGGCATTGGTATCTAATTCTTCTATTACGCGCACATTGTAATTATATTTAACTATAACATTATTATTTGCCCATCAAATAATCACAGAAAAAAACAAATTAATTTTCACTAACCAAATTCATTGAATTAATAAATATTTTGTGGTCCTACAAATATGCAATTTTGTAAATTCTGATAACAATTTTTGTAAAAATTTAAATTTAGCAGAGTACGGCTGACAGAATTCGTTATTTAAATGTGTTGGTTTAATATTTCTTGTCGATACCCTGTCGGAAACTCAGTTAACCTTAAGCTAACCTTAAGCTAACTATTTCGCAGCTAGTACTGGTTCACACTTGGATTACTTTCCAATGGAAAGAACTAACCATTTAACATTGCGATATCCTAAGCGGTAGTCAATTGTTTCACTCTCCACTACTTTTCAACTAACTTAAAGTTGACTTTATTTAAGTCACCTGGTAGTCAGTAAATTTACAAAAAATATTGCTGGGGTTCGAACTATGTATATATCATCACAGGTTGTAAAGTCAACGCAACAAGTACCGTCTAAGATAATAGCAGCAAGAAGTTAATATAAAATTGATATGAGTTTCAAAGCAGCTGAGAGTAAATTTGTTGACTCTCACAAAATCCGATTACGTGCTCAACTTAAATGATGAAACAGAATAAAGTCTACAACTTCAGGAAAATCGCTCTCAAACATCGACGGCAGTAATTTCAAATGCTCTCTAATTTTTATTTTATTTTCTTTTGTGCGTATTATTCCTTGTAGTTTTATTTACAAAATGTATGAAATTTATTGAAATTATGGTAAAAACGCTCTTAAAATAAAATAGCTTCAATCTCACGACTGCTTTCTGGGGCTGCTTTTTTGTGCAAATTTGTATGGAAAATGTGTTTATGCCGGTATTGTGTTTAATCATTAAGAATTAATTTTGTGTCAGTTTTGGATGCCATTGTAGTTAGCTATTAGTTAGTCTAAGAAAAGTTAACTATAAGTTGATTATTTTTGTAGTCAATCACACAATCTGCCACAAGATAGGTTCAACGTGCTGTTGTGGTCTTGTTGTTGATTATGTTCATTGATGGTGTTGTATACATTTATATGCCGAAAAGTAGCCGACAAACATAGTGGCCTGTTTCTTTTATATACGGTTTTTTTTTTTTGCAACAAACAAATTTGCTGGAACAATGCAAAATATTTACGAAAACTGAGGGCCTAATTTTGTAAAACGAAAGTTGTAAATTACAAAAAAAATATACATATATATTAAATTTGTCAACACTAAGCGTTGGATCTTACAAAATTAGGCCCTAATCCAGGTAGTAAATTTATTTTTTCCGCCAAATGTATTTGTTAAAATGCTACAAAATATTTCAAGCGTAAAAATCGTGAAATCTTAAAAACATCGACCAGGTCGTGCTAAAATTATGCAGCGTGAAAAACGTCAAAGTTCTCTAGGGACCCTGTCTGGTATCGGAGGTTTAAAATCCAGCAAAAGTCTCCCATCACAGCATCTTTTTTATATATCCTAAACATTTTTTATACAAAAATCTCATTTCCTCAGCTTAAAAGTAATATACTTTAACTGACGTAGCATCGTTTTTTACCATCTGATGATGTAGTTTTATATTACATATTTATTATTGTACACCATTAAAAAATAACTAAAAATTGAATTTAAGAAATTTATTATTCGTCATATTCAGGCATAATCTGGAAATCCCAAGATTTCAAATCACTTTGTGATTCTAAAATCACAATTGAGATTTGATGGTGTTCTGAAAATCACAAAAGTTTTTAGTTAATTTTAATTATTATTGTTCGAACTTTATTTGTTTCTATATTTATGACTTGAAAAGGCTAAAGTTCGTATCACTTTGTAAGCCAAATTATATGTGATAATTATTAATGAACAAATAACACCAAAGTTTGTTGTAAATATTCTGACTAACAACACATAGTTGAACGGAACAACTAGACGTTTTCGAAGGCCACTAAAGCTTCATCATCAGCGTTCTTCTGTGTTTAGTCCACTGTGTGTGGCGTGAGTTAATGCTTTATATACTCAGCCATCATTGCAAATGGAATATGTGAATTGTTTTGATTCACCTTATTTCAATTTGCTGAAAGCTTCGTCAATTTGCTTTTTCAAAATCACAAAAATTCCTAAAGTTTTGTGTGCAAAACACCATTCTTGTGATTTCAAATCACTCTCACACAAAGTGATTTTCAGAATATGCCTGATTCTCATAATTTAATCCCAACCAGTGATCGGCAATGGATCGTCTTTTCGCTATTCATACTGACTTATGAAATTTTAGATATAAGTGAGTAGACATCATTTAAAGTCAACTACTTTGATTTACGCATACTCACGATGACATTGATTTATAAGTATAGGTTGAAATTAATATGAATGAGACATCGGCATCATAGTCATACCACTCACACTAATAAATCACCTCAGTTTGATTTCTAATTTCAGGAAAATACTTATACTACTCACATTGATTCAGCTCACTCAACTCATGCATGTATGTTCATTTAAAAGTTTAGGCATTAAACAGTTTGCAAGTACCCAGCGGCGAAAATGTCGTTTACAGAAGCGATGATTCGATGCACACATGTAAGACAGTAATGTACACCACCTCATATACGTACCTAGTACACATTTTCAAATGCATTGCCGCATTTGTGGAGTGAATGCCTTTCACTTGCACACAAAGTAAGCGAGATACGGAAGTGTTCATCCAATCAGCATAAAAGCTCAATATTGCCTAACATACATTGTAAGTTGGCAGTGGGCAGTTCGAATACAATCTAGCTTACTTTCGTACACTTTGTAAGCTAGCATTCATTGAGCACAAAGTATGACAAACATCATTAAAGAGATGTAATGTGGTATGCAGCGTTCGCCGCTGGGTAGTATACATACAATAGCAATAAATAGGGTTGTTTTTCAATTCCTGCAAAAAAAAAAACAAAAAAAAAGCAACAGAGAAACACATAACCTCATAATGAGAACTTTAATCTACTTATGCGAAGTTCGCATATGTGAATCATAGGCATTGCTTTAAGGAGAGTCGAAATCAACAACGTCATAAATGTGTTTAGATATGAGATCTAGTGAATATAATTCATAGGCAACATTGCAATAAGTATGAGTGCGCATAAGTTCAAAAAATTATAAGTCACGATTCAACTCTACTCACTTTTTCATACTCATTGCTGTTCTCTGATCCCCAAGCCGAATTCCATTTGCGTTGTCTATATGCATCTCATTGTTGCTGTAACAAATCGTCACACATTTTGAAGTCTACTGACATGTAGTATATTAGGAACTACTTGATGGATGTTAACAAAATGTGTTTCTTAGTATGTTTAGATTTTGTGGGGTATAACAATTGAAAACAATGTTTGCGAATCTAAAATTTATTGGGTCAAAACTAAAGGAACTCAGAAAGCATGTTTCTAACTTTATAAAATTCTGTTACTCTCCCACAAACTTATAACCAAAATAGAACTCAAATGACAGAAAATTTTCAACACATTATGGATATTTGAACACATTTGATTATGTCGATAGAGTTGTGTCCGTCCAACATCTCTTTTTGAACTAGTTTTTGAGCGTTCGAATCAAAAGTTGTTTCAACCCATTTAAGTTACACTGAAGGTTTTTGACCGAACTTGTGTCCAACAGTTTATTTTAGTTCAAAAAAGCTGTTGGTCATAAGTTTATATTGCGATGTCAAAATTCGATATAAATAAAGAAATAGTGTGTTATGGTTGAAAAGTGCAACTTTCGAGAAGAAGTTTTCTGATTTAATTTAATCGCTTACTGCGTCAATGCTTTAGTGAATTATTAGATTACCTATACGCGGTCTTTAAACTTTTAACTGGCAAGTCAGGCATGGGAGTTGAAAACAATTTTTGATATATTTTCAACATAAGTTTGAGTGCATGCACACAGCGTTTCAATTACCTTACGAACTTGCAATCTAGTTTTGAGACTTGAACTTAATCTAACGTACGTTACATTCCTCAACATTTATTTACATCATTCATAATAAATCGTTATTACTGGTCGAACGTCTTTGTGTTAGCAGACAACATTTGGTAGCAAGAACATTAAAATCGAAAATCAACACCAGACCAAATCAAAAATACTGCGGTATCATAACGCTAATAACACCATAGATGAATAAAAGCATATTGTTCAAATCGACCTCGCTGCACATTGAAAGAAAATGTTTATATTACAGAGTGTAAGTGATCTTCAAATCTTTAAATCTATTAATTCGGATTTTCTTATAAAGGGTTAGCTAAAGTACACAGGTAAATAAATGTTCCTATCTAAATCCATTCTCATACATGGTTCTCAAATTATATGTATGCTGCCTCGCTAAGCACTGGCATTCATTTTCAAACATTCCCTGCATAAATATGTTTCTAGAGGTTCATTAATTTTAGCAAAAAAATAAAATTATTTTTTTTAAACTACTACACATAAAAAGGGTGTACAATTTAATGTTTCAAAATAATAAAATTTAACTGTTGAAATTTTTCACATAAAAAACATTATGATAAAAAAAAATTCAAGTAAAACATTATTTTCACTCACTTTCGCAGCAGCAAAACAGCATTTAACTGACATTAAAAACTCATAAAAAGTTATATAAAAAAGTCATAAGGAATGTTTAAAAAGAAACAAGAAGAAAAAGGACATTTAAGCAACACTTAAACATATAAAATGAGAGTTTTCCTTGGTTGGGTTAAGTACTAAAGGTGATAGCAACACATAAATATCTACATATAATAATAAAAATGTTTTAAATTTTTAAAGAGCACAGATAAGTACAGGGACAGTGCTGTCAATTTTAGTTTCAGTTTTCTGTTCAAATGTAGAACCATTATTTTTCAGCTTTTAGGAAGAAATTCAAAGATGGTATTTCAGTCAAAATTTTAAATAAAATTATTCATTTCGTTCCAAGACGACTTATGTGGTAAAACAATTAATTTTTTTTTCTTACTGGCTTTTCACTTGAGACCCGTTTGTGCTTTCCTCATCTTTGATACACTCCGGCTGATGTCATCAATTTGTAAATAAATCGTTTTTAAATTACCCTCAGTATTTGCATATGTATGCATGTATTATAGCGCGCGTGTGTGTGTGTGTCTGTGTGCATATTTAAGACTTTTCCCAGCTAGCCAAGAGCTGTTTGACAGGCGATGGTGTTTAATATACAACTCCTAAACCAATCTTCTGCTGATTATTTGCAGAATGATATTGTATATATATTGTATTTCTGCACGCAAAGAAAAGATATGGTTGTAGTATGGTTGAGAAAACAATAGTATGTTCTCTGGAAAAAAATGTGTGGTCGTTGCAAACTAGTTATTGTTGTTTTGAACATTAATTACGTTACGATAAACAAAGTAATGTTTGAATTTAATAATAACATTATTATATTCATAGAAAGTGCGATATGGTTAGAGTTTAACAATATAGTTTTGTTAAACATTTTTGACTACAATATAATTTGTATTATTGTGTAAAAATAATATGATGTTAATAGCAATATAATGTTACCCAAAACCATACTATGCTAAGGTTTTAAAAAAATCTTTTTCAGAAACATCTGTCAGTTCAGTGTTTCGTTTGTGAGCTATTGTAAAGTATAAACAAAAGGGTAGATAAATAAAAATATATAACATATGTAGATACATATGTATATCTCTTTATATATACGTGTCTGCATTTCATGTATACACACATGTAAGTATACATTTCTAAATATACATTTTATTTCAACAATATTAATTTATTTTCTTTTTACCGCACAGCTGTTTTAAACAAAAGATTTACCAATAAATATATGATTAAAAAACAAAATATTATTATTATATAAAATAATACTATGGCCGTATTTAACAATATTATTATAATAATAGAACATGGTATGGTAAGTCTCAATTATATTTTAGTCACATCTAACAATAGTGTTGTCATATTTACAATACTAAGATTAGGTATAACAAAGTTAATTGTTATTGTAGATAATATTATTATTAACTCAGAAAATAATATTATTTAAACTTTTCTTTTCTATTGACAATAATATGTTTTGATTGCAACCATATAATTCAATCATAGTATGTTGCTGTTTGATTATGGTTACCTCAACCATATTTTTTCTTTGCGTGTGTTTAACGCTCTCTTATGAATCTTGCAATGTTTAATCGACGATATATTTATCTAATATATGTTTGTTCTTTTTTATTTTCATATTTACTGTTAAAGATTGTTATTTTTTTCTTCATTCCATTTGAGTTTTGAATAAGAATCTCGTCGGTTTTTTTCAATTTATTAATTTAATGTTTTTGGTATTTTACATGAAATATTTATTAAATTATTAGAGGTACGTAAGAAGCTTTTAAAATAATATAATTCTTTTAAATAATTGAATTTTTCATAGATCTTTGCCATTCAAAGTTCTTGCAGCACTACTTTATGCAAAGAAAGAAGCGATATACTATTAAAAAAAAAGCTAAATTTAACATAGTAAATATAAATTTTCTATGTATAAAGACTGGGGGTCTACTGTGTAATTCGAAACGAAAGAAATTGCTTTCGAATTTGTATGCTTATATCATGTAAATGTGAAAGCGTTTCCTTTCGTTTCGAATTACACAGTAGACCCCCTGGTTGCATCTATATATACATATGTAAGTACAATAGTCTTTAATCAATTAATGAAGACACATTTTTTATTAATAAGTATAAACAAATTTTATTTGTTTTTTTTTCATATATAACTTGCAAAATAAAAGCGTACAATAGTACGGTTTCCCAAATCATTATGGAATGATTCTTTTACAACTCTCCCAACGCTCATATAAGATTAACGTTGAAGAGCCTCACACGATTCTCAATGTTGTTCAAAAAATAGTTGTAACATAATTTCTAGATAAATCTCAAATGATTGCATCTACGACTAACAAAAGCGCCTTCTGCGGTTATTGTACACAAATCTACTTCGCTAAAAATTTCCTCCATGCGAAACATTTTCCACGATTAAAATATGAGCTCGTCTGTGATTGAAAATTCTCACAACGGACTCTTCTGCGATTGAAAGGGCTAGCTGGGTTCATTCATTCAATACGTAAATCTGCGAGTGTATTTATGTGCAAGTGCAGCACTTTATGCATTTAACCTTTGATGACTTCTTAGATAATAATGCAAATATATGTAAATTTCATTAAATAAGTTCATATGTAAGTTGTCTTAAAAGAAACCCTGAAATACTGACACACTTGCACAAGAACTTGTAAAAATACACACTCACGCAACATTAGTTTTCTTTACCAAATCTGATAAGGGAAAAAGTTATTTCGTGTGTTGCATCCTGACTATATACACAAAAATGGGTATCTACCAGTGATCGGCAATGAATCGTTTTTTCGCTATTCATGCTGATTCATGAAATTTTAAATATAAGTGAGTAGACATCATTTAAACTCAACTACTCTGATTTACGCATACTCACGATGACATTGATTTATAAGTATAGGTTGAAATAAATATTTATGAGACATCGGCATCACAGTCATACCTCGCTCACAGTCATAAATCACCTAAGTTTGATTTCTAATTTCAGGAAAATACTTATACTACTCACATTGATTTAGCTCACTCAAGTCATGCATATATGTTTATTTAAAAGTTTAGACATTAAACAGTTTGCAAGTAGTATACAATAGTAGTCAATAGGGTTGTTTTTCAAGTCCATCAAAAAAAAAAAATAAAAAAAAAAAACAGAGAGAACTTTAATGTTCGTATGCGAAGTTCTCATTGTGAATCATACTTTTTTTGCTTCGTCCATTAGCATTGAGTTAAGGAGAGTCGAAATCAACAACGTCATAAATATTGCTAAGTATGAGTTCGATGCACACTTCAAACTTTCGAGTGAATATGATTCATAGACAACATTGCAATAAGTATGAGTACGCATATGTACAAGAAATTAGAAGTCATGATTCAACTCTACTCACTTTTTCCCTACTCAGCGCTGTTCTCTGGTACCAACAGAATATTTTAGTTTTAAAGTACCGAAATAAACAAGTAACGAGCTAAATGCTTACCTTGTCCATATAATGAAGCCAAATGATAATTTCAATTAAGTACGAATAAACCATAATGTTCCTTTAATGTAGAGATTAGATATAAGCGCCTGTCATGTTTTTTTTTTCGTGACACGAACACACACGACACAACACGAAGTGTTCGTGACAAAAAAAAAACTGATTTCGTGCATGTTTGGGTCGTTTCGTGTTGAGCAAAATTTACACGAAAAACACGAAACAATTTTAGATGTAAAATATATATGAATGAATTTCCGATAGAGAAAAAATTTAATATTTTGTATCGTCAAACATTATACGTAACACCAGAAATTTTTTTTTTAAGTAAATGGGTCTCTTGAGCTTAAAATTAAAATTAAACAAAAATATTAATTTGTTTTATAAATATTCAGGGGTGTTTTGTGTATCGCACGTTTTGATTTCGCCTAATTTCCAGGAAAGGGCTCAATTAAAAAGGTGACTTATTGCAGCTTTTTAATTGGTTTTAGTGTTCTACTTATTTGATATATTTTATACGAACTTAACTTTGAATGCACTAAATCCTCCGATCAGCAGAACACGGTTTTCGATTTTGGAAATCGCACGATTTCAAAACGAGCATTTTACAGAACACCTCTGATTGTTTGCTATTCAATTTTATTTCGTGCGAGTTGTGCAGTATCGTGTTGAAAAAATTTTTCGTGTGCGTATTTCGTACGTGCTGGAAAAGTTGAATGAAAAAACAAACAACTTCATAATTATTCTCCAAACAACGGCGATAATTAATAATGTTTTTGAAGTTTTTTCTAAGTAATTAACATTATATTTTTGTAACATTGTTTAACAAATGAAGAGTCTTGGAAAAACACACGGACTGGACAGTATAGGTTCGATAATACTACCAAAGTGTAGTAGAACCCTATACTCCGTTTTTCGATTTTGGTGACGAATTTTTGTATGGGCCTCCAACGATTTCGAAAATCAGTGCGCTCTCAAAAAATGGTGTCTTCAGTTTTTGGCCAACAGCTTTTACAGACTTGCTGATAGCTCACAACTACCGTCTAGTCAGCCTAGAACCATATCTCACAATGTCAACACTCTTTTCTCTAGCGACAGTTGCAATAGTTGAAATGTCGACAACTTTCCTTTTATGCACAAGTAGAGATACGTTAGAGAAAACAGTTCTAGTGTATTTCAGGTAACATTGTTAATGAACACGTCAGTAGTTCTTTTTCTTTTTCATAAAAAAAACTTAGGTACATATCGGATGTATGTATTTAAGGTCAGTAAAATATACCAGTGAATCTTTAGTTCAAATGTATCCATATGGCCGTAAAAGAATAGTGCTAAAGTCTACTGGTGGATTTTCAGTGACAACCCTATGTTATATGTCAAAAGGCTATTACATTGGCTGGGGTACACCTACTCAGTAGTGCTATTGACAATGTTACTAGTAAATAGCTACATCGAGCGAGGAAATACCGATATTGTAGACTAGAGCCGCTAAAATTTACTAGTGAATAATTGGTGCCAGTGACTCCATGTGGTACTAAAAGAACTACTTAGTCAGTAGGGCTACAGTCTAGTGGTGGATTTTCAATGACAAGCTAATGTTAAATGTCAATAGGTGATTACATTGGCTGGGGTACACCTGGTCAGTAGTACTACTGGCAATGTCAGTAGTAAATCACTACAATTTCACTATTCAAGTTTCCTACAGGTTATTTATGGCAAAAATGTAGCTAAGAGCCAAAAAAATAATTTCTTCGTGCACTTTTTTGTTACAAAAATTATGGATATTTTTTTCAGTTTTTTCATAAGAACTTCCAGCGCCTTCTGATTTAACAATGTTTGGCCATACAGACCACTTTTTACCTCAAAAATTTTTGTTTTTCACAACTTTTCCACGCTAAAATTTTGTTTTTGAAAATCTTATAATCAAATGCACACTTCTCTGTTGAGTTTTAGTAACACTTTGTGTAAAAAGTTAATATTTCCCCGCAATTTTTGTGAAAAAAATAGACCAAAGAATATTTTTTGTCACTAATAATAAGAATATTTGGTAAGGCAACAACAAAACCTTAAAAGAGTACATACTTAAATTTGCAACACAAGAAATGTAGCAATAGCAAGGAAATTAAAAAAATTTAATAAAAGTATATTCTAACTAATAACTAGTTAATAACAAAAATTAAAAATTTAAAAAACCCCCCATATTTCTATAAAATATGTGATATCTTCTAAACGGCTGGACCGATTTTCTTTAAACATAGTTAAGAACCTTCTCGATCACCTTTCAGACAGAAAAAACTAAATGAAAATCGGTCTAGCCGTTTGGGCTGTACGTGGACACGGACAGACACACACTAAAAACTTATAACACCCCTTTCTTTGGTGGGGGGTTAAAAAGGAGAATATTTAAGGTAAAAATTGGTCTTAGTGAGGTATTTAGACACGTTCATATTATACTCGCATTGATACTATGTTCACAAAAGTTGTTCACACTTACTGTAGCTACAACTTTGCCAAATATTGTAAGCAAAAAATCAGGAGACCTTGAAAGTTATTTTGAAAAAAGTGAAAAAATATTTTTCCTTTACTTTTGCAAAATAAAAAGAGCACAAAGAAATTATTTTTTTGGTATAAAATATTAACAAGATTTCTGCGAAGGACTCTTAGCTACATTTTTGCCATATGGGCATTTCCATGAAAATGACAACCACGACTGAAAAATTAAAAAACCTTGAAATTTTTTTTAAAATATGTCAAAGAGGAAAAAATTACTCAAATTTTACTATGCAGAGATATTAATAGCTTATAAAAATTTTTCAAGAGCAAAAATAGCAGTTTAAACTGACCATCTCTTTGACTAATGTTAAGAAATTGCAATCACCTATTTTTTCTTAACTAGCGACTCGATTCAGGTATTTGTAACATTACAATTATACTTTAAAATTAATGTTACAACAACAATGAACAAGATCCATGAGGAAAGAGAAAATTTAGAGTTCGATAAGCGGTATTTTTTTGGTTTGCTTTGGATGCTAATCTAATGTCACGTACGCGATGCAAAATCCGCATTTGTCTATATCATTTGAATTTGACCGGTCGCAACTGTTTCAAAATAAAAGTTCAAAGCAGGATAATTGTCGCAAATAAATATTGTTCAAAATGTTTTCTCAATTTAGTGTAATAAAAATGATATAAGCATTTAAAGCTTGTCACGTACGCTATTGTAAGTATTAAAATTGCAATTAAATGTATCAGCGTTAACTTGATAATTATCAGGCATGTTCTGAAAATCACTTTTTGCACACATAACTTTTTGAATTTTTGTGATTTTAAATCGGTCACCTAAATGCCTGCCGATTTGAAATCACCTGGTTATTTTTTCAATCACTTTATTTTGAAATTCTCAATAGATTAATTAAATGAATAACTTAATATCTTCTTTATTGATTTTTATAGTAAAATGAGCAATTTTCTACGAAAGAATTTATGAAATTATGAAAAAATTTAAAACTCTTAATTTTGCAAAAATGTTGTTATTTGCTTTGTGATTTAAATTTGTGATATTGCATTTACAAAACAAAACGTCAGCTGTTTTCTTCTATTTTTAAATGTAAAACAGAAAATTTAAAAATTTTGTGATATTCAGAACACCATCAAATCACAAGTGATTTGAAAACTTGTGATTTCCAGAACATGCCTGTATAAGATGGCGGCGAAAACTCAGCGCCCAAGTAAACAGTATGTAGTAAGAAATGAAGTTGACTATTTCTTGTTTTATTGCTATTTTCACAGAATACATATTTTTGTTTTGTTTTTAAGTTTTTGTATGCATAAATTTCTGTGGCAATATATAATAATGGCTTAAGTTGACATAAGTGCTTTTTCATTTTATTATATATTCTTATTTTCCTCTTCAAGATCTATCATTTAAACTATACCCATTTATATTTTAACTTAAGTCTTCTTGGAAAATAATACATAATCCATAACATCTTAACTCAACTTAATTTTTATAAGGTAGCTACATCAATATTAAAATATTTGAGCATCAAAACTTGTATACACTTGAGTTCAATAACTCAATAATAACGACTCGTCTAGAAAATTTGTACGAAATTCACTCAAGAAAATGAGTGCTTTCCATGTAAATTTTATACTCAAGTCGACTCCTGGGTTGTAGAAACAGGGAGTTATATTTAACTAACTCCCTGTATCTACAACGCAGACGGTTGACTTGAGTATAAAATTTGTATGGAAAGCACTCATATTTTTGAGTGATTTTCATACCAGCACATAAGCTGTTAAAAAATTATCTTATTTCAGGTTTTCCGCATTTTTCAATTTAACCTAAAGCACTTATCTCGACTTACTATCAATAAAAACTATTTTGCCTTTCAATATAATAAGTTCACTTTAGTTTTTATTTTTCTGCCAAATGGAGTTTTTCATATCTTACGAGGGCGGTTCGGAAACTTCTTAGCCTATCAATGAAAGAGAATAGTTAGTTTTTCAAAAATATTTTTATTTTTCAATATAATCTCCTAAAACTTCAATACACTTAGTCCAACGCTTTTCTAGCAATTATATCCCTTGATTAAAATAGTTTTCCTCAAGGTCTTCAAAATAGTGGTTTACAACTGTAATTGCATCTTCATTTGAGGTAAAACGCTTGCCAGCAAGGAATTTTTTTAGATTTGGGAACAGGTAAAAGTCACTGGGAGCCAAATCAGGAGAATAAGGTGGGTGGTCAAGCAACTCGTACTTTAATTCGTTGATTTTAGCCATTCCTAAAACACTCTTGTGCGCTGGTGCGTTGTCTTGATGAAAAATTATTTTTTTTGTGTTGTAAGCCAGGACGTTTTTCTCGAATTTGTGCATTTAATTGCTCCAAAAGGTTGCAATAGTACTCTGAATTTATTGTTTTACCCTTTTGCAGATAGTCAATCAATAAAATACCTTTAAGGTCCCAAAAAACCGTTGCCATAACCTTACCAGCCGATTGAATTGTTTTTGCCTTCTTTGGGGCACTTCCTCCAGCTTCAGTCCATTGTTTGAATTGTTTTTTTGTCTCTGGAGTATAGTGGTGGATCCATGTCTCATCAACAGTTATGAAACGACGCTTAAAATCCATTTTATTTCGCTTAAAACGATCCAAACAAGCTTGAGAAATGTTCATTCTTATGCGTTTTTGGTCGACTGTTAACAAATGCGGCACCCATCTTGCAGAAAGCTTTTTCATCTGTAGTTCTTCATGCAAAATTAAATGGACTCGATCATTTGAGATGCCCATGATATTAGCTATTTCACGCACTTTTATTCGTCGATCATTTAATACCATATCATGCACTTTGGCTACAATTTCTGTTGTTGTTGCAGTTTTTGGACGTCCACTACGTGGTTCATCTTCAATGCTTGTACGATCACGCTTAAATTCAGCAACTCAATTTTTTACTGTTGCATATGAAGGAGCACTTTCACCTAACACATTCACCATATCATTATGAATTTCTTGTCCCGATAAACCTTTTTTATGTAAATATTTAATGACACCACGCATTTCTAATTTTTCCATTGTTAAAAAATCGCGGATGCGTCTTTTGTGAACACCTGTTTCTATATGAAGGAGTTGTCAGATCGAAACAAAATTTAACATGTGTTCATAGCAGAGATGGAAGTTTCCAAAACACTTAACTTTTTTCTGTTTATACCGCGCTTTCTGTGCTAGGCTAAGAAGTTTCCGAACCGCCCTCGTAACTAAAAAACAACGAATAATAACTAATAAAATCGTTTCTTTTTTTTTATAAAATTAACAGTTTTGTTATAAATAAATGTGCATTTTTTTTCGGTATCTAAAAATTTTATATAAAAACCAAACACAATTTATTTTAGACAAAACCCATAATATCTCAAAACACAAAATTTCGACTCAAGCCATTATTATTTATTTCCACAGATTAAAAAAAAAATTTTTTACTTAAGAATATTATAAGAGAAAAATCCGTCACGTACGCTATGTCAAGTACGCTATTAAAGTTCATTCATTATAAAATCAGCCAAAAGTCTTTTTTATTTAAAAATTACTGATAATAAAGGAAAAATAGTTGGCTTCGTGTAAGAAATTTAAAACAAGAAAAAAAAACTTCACAATTCGCAGATTTTCGTATACTTTTACATGCACCTTGATATCAGTTCCGTTTTATGTCACGTACGCTATGCCCTTATTTCCCTCGATATTTTGGACAACAGGGTTCCAAATGTAATAATTTTTTTTTTCGCATATAGTACGCCCTGAATGGAACATAACAACAAAATATTTTTGAGTTACCTCTATTTTTTCAGAATCTATTCCACTTTGTAGGCGTGCAAATGTCACGTACGCTGATATGGAAATGCCCATATATAGTTTAGAGCTATCACCAAGTTTGAACAAGCATTTGGTCAAAACCTGAAGACACCATTTTTTGAGAGCGGACTGATTTCCAAAATTTTTGCAGGCCCATAAAAATTTTTTTCACCAAAACTGCCAAACTGAGAATTTGGTTTTACCACCCTTTGGTAGTACTATCGAACCTAGACTATCACGGCCGTGCCGACTTTTCACTGTGCATAGTCCTAATTTACACTAAGCTGATTAGTTTTTTAGGAGACAGTGACGAGGGAAAAAGAAACGTATCTGTTCCCCTCGTCTCTCTATCCATCAAACTAATCAGCTAACACTAAGCAAGTCTTATTGATAGACTTGCTGAGTGTAAACTAGGACATAGTGTACAAGTGCAAAAATTCTGTTCAAATGTAAAATTTATTGAGACAAAATTCAAACACAACTGAAAAAGGACATTTCTAAATTAGTTGAGATGAAACTCACTTATTTCGACTCAAACTATATAAAAAATTACACACAAAAGAAAGGAAATATTGTCCATAATACGAATACGCAAAAACATTTAATTTTATTTGAGGTCCAATTTTAAAAAATATTTCGTATTTCTTTTAACAATTTTCCGAAATTTTTTTTAATATAACTGAAAATTTGTACGTACTGGACCTTTGCTAATTTCAGATCCTTGGTAAGGAACCTCGAGGCATTTACACCACGTAAAGTGATATCAGTTTAGTCAATTTGTTGAGTAGTGCTATTTTTAGCTTTGATTTATTAATTTTTTTGACTACGTGCTCTTTTAAGCAGTTGCTCGCTCATTAAGAACTATGCCTGGCAGCGCATAAATACTGTTTTCTTATAAAATGTAATCATTAATGTCATACCTTTGTTGCTATCAACTGCAAACAAATTAACATGATGAGCAACATTTTGTGCAAGCAGACCAATAACACAAAGATAAATCCTTTAATGGACGAACAATTAGTTTCAGTTTCCAATTCAGTTACAAGCACTTATACAAAATTCTGGATAAATTTAAAACCCGCCAATATGTTCTTTCAGCTGTTGGTTTGCATTTCACTTTGATGTTGGAGTTTTCATTATTCATTGACAATATGTTTTTTTTTTCTTTTTGTACATTCACTGTTAAGTCTGTTTGATGTTTGAATGTAAACGAATGTCGGTGAGTCATTGTTTTTAATGCAGTTCTGTTGTCAAATACCATTTAGAGGACACTAATCGCCAGACAAATTGCACGAATTTGTAGAAATTGTGGAAAAGTTTAAATGGTTGTAATAAAAACTGTGTGTCATATGAATTACGTCGAGAACACTTTTTGTTTGATATGTTCATGCGGTTGCAGATGTGTTCAATATGGCAGCTTTCGTGTAGCTTTTCAGGACATTTAGTTTTATTTTAATCCTCAATTGTGAATCGCTTGTGAAAAAATATACATAAAATATGAGCTTAAACAAAATATGCATTTAATCTGATCGAAAGCGTTACATTTGTGCTTTTTAAAACTTTACTATTTAAATACATTTTGCAATAACTAAGACTATATTGTCCCCATAACTAATAAATTTCTATGGATTGTATTGTAATTTGTCATCAATGTATCTAAAGTTGCATTTTATGCATATACATACCTAAATTAGCCATAATTAGAGGATTGGCAAATTAAAGCTTAAAGGTACGGTCACATTTGTGAAATATTTGCCCAAAAGTAGCAAATATTTCTTTGTTGTAATGTGACCACAAAATATTTGGTAGGTGCAAACCAGTTTGTGAGCAAACAAATTTGTTTGGTATCAAATAAAAATGCCTCTAATGTGACCATAGTGTGACCACTCTCTAAACTTTTATTTATTTTATTTAGTTAAAACTTTTATTATATATTTATATTTTTATTAATAGAGATTATTCTGAATGAATATTGGAATCTACATCCATACATCCATTCATTCATTCTAATATCGTGTGTCGGTAATATCTTGTGGGTTGCAGCGGCAATAATTGCCATTATTATTGCTCGTGTGGATGATTAGTTATGGTCAAACAGAAAAATATATACCCAAACAAATGTTTGTTTGAAATAAAATTTAGTTGCAGTGTGTATTTTTTATTGTTCCAGTAAATTAAAACCGTATAGAGCAGAAACAACATGATGAATCAAAACATTCAACAACAAGAACACATTAAAACGTTGAACTTATCAACATACTCGTAGAAGATAAACACACAGAAAAAAGTAAAAACAAGATTCAATTAAAAAATTAATTGAACTATTTTTAGAGATTCAATTAAAAAACTAAATAAACATGTTTAAATGTTTAAACAATTGTCTATATGCATTTCGTTCCCACTTTTGTAACTCATCAGTAGACTTCAACCCGAAAAATTTTTGAATTTAAATAAAAAAAACTTCGTATGTTTATTGAGGTGGCATTGGCTGAAGTAGTTAGCACGTTGACTACCAAACCAAAGATCCTGGTTCTAGCCCGGTATCCAACAGTCATTAAATAACAACACCACGCATTTTTTTGATGTGCATTAGTGTTCCTTTGTACGAGTTGTTGTAGGAAAGTTCATTTGGTGAAGGCATAACTAGTCACTGGTCACTGAACTATATTGACTTCGGCAGATACTAATCCTAATGTAACATCAGAGCGTCTTTCTTCGTTGTGTAGCAGACTCATCGGCGAAGTAAAATAAACAATAAAATAACTGCTAAGCACAGCTTCAAAAAAAATTATAACGCCTCATTTACCATCAGAGGCGCTGCACATATAACGAGCGGCCAAAAATAGAAGGGGTTATCGTAAGGAAATGAAACTTGGAACACACGCTTTAATTGGTAAAATATAATCACACACAAAATTTGGCCATTTAATTTTTAAGGATTCGTGTCCTTCCCATATATCCTAAAATAAAAAATTACCATAACAGAGAGAAAAATAATTGTAACTCAATGAAATTGTGTATAGATACTAATTTTAACATATTTAATGCTTCGTAAAAATTTCGGTTAATTCAGAAAAAGGATACGCATACCTCAAAAGTATCCTTTTTCAAAAATGTGAAACAAAAAAATTGTCTTCACTTATAGTGAATTAAATGTTTAACTAGACGCAATATAGACAATAGACACCTACAATTTGGACATTTAAATTTACAGGACTAATGTAATTCCCTAATGTCCTGGAAGTAAATAACATACTGCAAGTATACAAATTATAACTTGAAAAATATTGTAAAATTAAATTGTAAGGGGGGAAAAGGTGGAAAAGAATACAAAAAATTTGCAATGTAGTTACTTGTAGAAATATAATGTGAAAGCATGAAAAATTAATTTTTATATATTTTTTTCTATAGACCATTTAACTCCTACTTTTTTCATCCACAGATGTTTTTCTTTCCATTTACATTATAAGCAACGGCACATAGCATATGAGTTATATAGAATATAGAAAAAAATATATTGTAACCATATTATAACAATATTCCCCTTATGTTTTATTGGAAGTTGTAGTGCAATATCTAAAAAAAATTTTAATCAACTAAAGTACTATATTTTCCAATAGTTGAATACTGGCTTAAAACCGTTGCATTTGAATCGTCAAAACTCTTTAAAAATAAACCTTTTTTAAAAGATTCCTTTTTATTTTACTTAATTAGAATATTGCACATGCAACAAAGTAATTTGTTCGTTTTAATTTAAAACCAATTTTTTTTTTTCATTTTTGGCCACCTTCGCGACAGTGTGCGCTGCCACACTACATGATTAAAAAACGTGCAAAAAGTAGAGTTGTAAAAAAATTAAGATTTCCTCTATCTCTTCCTTCACCACCTGTCTTCCCTATCACTATCCATTTCCTTTCCTAAAAGAAGGTAACACAAAGTAATAGTAGTAGGCATTCACTGCCTGAGTGTTACTTCTTAAAACAAAGACTCTTACGTCCCTTTTCACAATGTATGATTAAGAGTTAACGTGAACTTTAACTGACTGTTCTTCATACAAAACCGTTAAAGTCCCTGTAAGCTTTTAGTTGTACATTGTGAAAAGGGTCATTAATACTATATTGAGAATCACAATATACAAAAATAATAAGTTTTAAAGATTCAAAAAAAAATCTTTACAAAACAAGTATATTTATTTAATTGTGCATCTATTTTATTATTCACCACCTTTTTAGTGATGTACAAAAACTAATTGCAGAACTCAACCCGAAAAAAGCTCCGGGTATTGATGAAATTAGTAACCAGATGCTGATAATGTTGCCTCGTATAGCTATTAGAATCCTGCTATTCATTTTGAATGCCATTTTACGACTGGAGTATTATCCAAACAGCTGGAAGCTTGCCAAGGTTAAAATGATTCCAAAGCCGGGCAAAGATCTTACCAAAGCTGAGTCATATAGGCCAATAAGTTTACTGTCAACAATGTCAAAGCTTTTCGAAAAACTGCTCATGACAAAATTGTCCCCAATTCTAGTTAATAGTGGGTGCATACCGGACCATCAATTTGGTTTTAGAAGTCAGCATAGCACCATTGAACAAACTCATAGATTGGTTCAATTTATAAGAAAAACTTTTGAAGAAAAAAAGTATTGCTCTGCGCTGTTCATTGACGTTTCTCAGGCATTTGATAAAGTGTGGCATGAAGGCCTAATTTTAAAATTAAAGACTTACCTACCAATAAACATTCTAAATCTATTGTAGAGTTACATTATTGCCCGGAAGTTGACTGTTGTGGAAGGAGGCTTTATGAGTACGCCTGAATAATCTCATCCGGTCTGCCGCAGGGGAGTATACTGGGGCCAGTTTTATATTTGATTTATACTTGTGATATGCCATTGAGTAGTAATATTCACACATCTACATTTGCCGATGATACAGCCTGCCTTAGTATGCACGAAAACCCTCACGAGGCTTCCCGATATCTTCAGCAACATATTACTCAGCTAGAACTATGGCTAAACATGTGGAGAATAAAGGTAAACGAACAGAAGTGTGCTCAGGTAACATTTACCTTAAGAAAGGACACTTGTTCCCCCATTACAATCAATAATCAAAGTGTTCCTCAAAACTTACATGTGAAATACCTTGGTATACATCTTGATCGAAGGCTCACATGGAAATACCACATTGACTCCAAGCTAACGCAAATGAAACTTAAACTAACTCAGATACATTGGATGGTTGGTAGAAATTCAACCCTCAGCCTAGATTGTAAACTTTTAATATACAAGTCGCTCTTAAAACCTATATGGTGCTACGGAATTCAGCTATGGGGTACTGCTTCAGCTTCTAATGTTGAGAGAATCCAACGAAGGCAAAACAAGATTTTACGGTTAATAACATCGGTTCCATGGTATATAAAAAATTCAAATATACATCGTGATTTAAATATGCCACTAGTGACTGAAGAAATTGCAAAATATGCAGGCAAATATTTAACAAAACTCGAGTCACATCCTAATCCGCTTGCCCGTAATATTTTGAACTTTACTGGACACATCCGCCTAAAAAAGAAGGATACAAGGGCTCTTATTCACAGCACTCCAGATGGGACTTCCTGAAAATTCTTTTATTTTTTATATTTTTTCCTTTTGATTATCACTACTTGTGTATTATATACAACTATTACTAAGCTTATGTCCGACACTGGTCGGGCCTAATTATATTTTTATATTTAAGATTTGAATACTTATTGTTAGTTCATATATGAAGATACAATAAATAAAAATCATGCATTAAAAAAAACACCTTTTTAGAACTAGCTGCCACACTGAGCAACAATAAAAGTATTAATAACAAAAATTACAAATTTTAAAAACCCCAGATATATTTAGAAAAGATTCTAAGCGGCTGGACCGATTTTCTTCAAACATAGTTAAGAACCTTCTCGATCAAGTCACCTTTCAAACAAAAAAAAATCGGTCCAGCCGTTTTGGGCTGTACGGGGACACGGACAGACACACAGATACACAGACACACACTACAAACTTATAACACCCCTTTTTTTGGTCGGGGGTTAAAAAGCACATCGACAGTTGCAAGCAAATTTTTTAAATTAAATAAATAAAGACTTTATGTCAAATAAATAATCTTCGGTATTTCATATTTAAAAATATATGTTTAATTTTTCTTGCAATAGTATCATAGCTCAAAAAATGCATTTGGTATTTTATCTTGTGTAAAAATTGCATATAATTTGCTTGTAAAGGGTGGTTTTTGTGCAGTGTTGCAAATTTGAGTTGGTAACTACAGCTGTTAGTTGCTTTTTGTTTAGTTTTCTTTGAAATTTCATTATGAAGCCCATTTCTGGTTGAGTGGGTACATAAATAAGCAGAATTCTTGCATTTGGAGTGAGAATAACCCACAAGCTTTTGTCGAGACACCATTACATCCACAGAAAATTACTGTTTGCGCTGGCGGAATCATTGGCCCATATGTCTTCAAAAGCCATGGTGGTCAGAACGTTACTGTCAATGGTGAACGGTATAGGAACATAATTTGAATTTTTTTCGTACCTCAATTACGTGGCATTAATCTTGCTGATATGTGGTTCCAACAGGACGGAGCCACATGTCACACAGCGGGCGCTACAATTGAATTACTCAACGAAACTTTTGATGACAAAATAATTTCACGTAATGGCCAATTAAGTGGCCAACAACATCGTGTGATTAACCACATTGGATTATTTTCTTTGAAGCTGTGTTAAGTCACTTGTCTATGGTGCTAAATTATAAGCAATTGAACACCTGGCAATCAACATTCGAAGAGTTATCGACGAAATACGGCCGCAAATGCTGTGAAAAGTTGTTGAAAATTGGTATTACAGATTGCGCCTTCTACGCGCCAGCCGTTGCGGCCACATGACAGAAATCATATTTAAACGTTAGTTATATAAAATTTTCTTTCCTATAAAGCCCGTTTCATTGATATTAAAAATATATTTCCTAGTTTTATTATAATTTAAGCTTGTGTCACTCTATAAAAAACACCCTTTACTACCACCCCGTTAGGGAAGAATATTTTTCCCTGTCTTCATTGAGTTGTACGAGTATATAAATTGAAGACTTTAAACGCTTAGTGTCCTTTATTTGACTTACCCAAGCTCAGTCTGAAAGGGGTGTTGCTACATAATGGAAATAAATATTCGTCCGTACCATTAGCTCATGCACTAAGTATGAAAGAGACAAAAACATAAAACTATTGCTTAATAGAATTCAGTACGATTGCTATTTGTGGAATATATGTACCAATTTAAAAGTAGTGGCTATGCCGGGAGAATACACAAGATACAACAATTTTCACCTTTAAGATTACATGCAGTTCCGGGAACCAAACACATTGCAAATTAGCCTTTATTTGGCAACCAAAAAATATGTTTGCCACCACCGCATATCAAATTAGGCTTCATAAAAAATTTGGTAAAACAGAGATGAGAGGGCATTTAAGCAACTGTAAAGAATATTTCCACGCGTAAGTTGGTCTCCAAATAAGAGAAATCTTTAGTTGATCAAATCTAATAGTATTTTCACACTGACATGGTTTTAACTTTAAAACCTGGTTTTACCATACAAATTGTTTTTGTTAAAACCAATTTAAAACAATTTTGAATTTTTTTTAAGTTGGTTTTATGAAATGCAACCTTGTTTTCGCTGTGCTTAATTCAGTGCTGCCAAGTTAAAATAACCGGAAGCAGCTGATAATGTTTATGCCAGTGATGGCGCTTGACTTAAAAATGGATGCAGCAGCAACAATAAAAAAAAATTATGGAAAATAAGTTTTTTGGAAAGAAAACAAAGAAAATATTTTCAAAGTGAAAATTTACTATACGACTGGCATTCATCTACTTATAAAAAAAGGTTTATCTTATAATGTATTTGTGCATTTTTATATATAATAAGAAGTTCCATAATTAAAAAATATATAAAATAATTTCCATTTTAGAGCACATGGTCAAATATCTGAGTTTTTCATATAAACAAAAACAGTTGTTGTACAGTTTGTCAAAAAACTATTATTAAAAAGCAGAATAAATACAACAAGAAATACAGGCATTTCTGCATGAGATCTATTTTATTTTGAGCAAAGTTATTAGACAGTCTGTGAGTTAAAACCTGAATTTAACAAACTGGCAGTGTGAATGCAAAATCAGCTGTGTATCGTTTTAACGTTAAAACCAGATTTCAACTTTCAGTGTGAAAACACTATAATCTCGAGTACACATCTGACATTTCTTGTGTGGTCATTTTATGGTCTCATTTTTCAAAATATGTGCAACGCCCTTCCCATTATCTTTTTCATATGGACAGCAATGCCACACAACGTAACATATCGAAAATTACAAACCAGCATACATTATTCCGATGTCATAAAATGCCAAAGCGTGTACTCGACATAAGTTGGTCAAAAAGAGAGAATATATTTCGAACATGTATGCCACAATTTTCTTGGAAATAGAATAGCAGCAAATCATAAAGAATTGGCGCAAGAACATGCAAATTTAACATGTCATTGAAAATACACTTCTGGCATTTCTATCTAAATTTTTTCCGTTGCACCGTCTATGATGAGCACCGAGATATTGCACACATGGAAAAAAGATATAACGACTAGTTGTCCCGAGATATGTTCACTGATTTTTTTCTGGGCAATCAACCGTGAAACAGCAGATAAAGCTCATAAAAGAAAGCAATATATTTAATTTCATTTAGGATTTTAATTTATGCCACAGAAGCCGTTTATGTGTAAGATTTTTTACTTTCCACTATCAGTATTTAAGTTAAATTAAAAAATCCCAAAAACTAGACGTGATGAAATCAATCTGTGAACAGATTTGTATTCCGTGCACTGAAGTCCATTAACATTACATAATGAAGTTATTGCTCCCTGCTTTTTTTGCACAACAGTGTTATAGGAAAACCGAAACCAATTTTGGGTCAATCTTTGCATATCCAACGCTTGTTCTCGGGTAACAATTCCAACTAATAGCAAGTAATAGGGAAATCAAAAAAAATCTAATTGCAAAAGGAGAAATTTCACGCGGAATTTAATTCATGATTGCCCTGATTGAAAAAAAAACACAACCTCCTCCCTATAGACATCCAGGGGCAAATTACGACATTCGATACCATCGAAATTTCCATATAAAAACAATTAAAATTGTATAAAACTTATATTTCTTCCATATCGAATGCAGCAATTTGCCTCAAAAAATTTCTTAATAAACAATCTCATCTGAAAGGATATTCATAATAGCCATATGTTGCAAAAATATAATTTAACTATTAAAACCAGTTCCTACAACTACTGAGGACTACAAGTATTTATCATTTTAACATTATTAAATAATTTTGTATAGATTCTCATTCAAAATTACATTTCCACTCAATTCGACTACATGTAGTTTATATTTTACACTTTCTGGCCCAAGTATTCACTAAATCAAATGTATCATGAAATTGTAATTAATAAACAATTTATTAGAGAAACAAATCTCTTTAATTGGCATTTGGGCCAATTTTCAGTAAACAATTTTCAGGCATGTGTGTAAATGAACTTGCTGTGAAAGTTCAATTTAACTCATAAACTATAACCAAAGAATAGCAGCATATACGTCAATTTGCATAAAAATTAAACTACACGTATGTACAAAGTACGTATGTACTTTTTAACAATTTTTTTAAAATATCAAAATTGGCATAGCACAGTCCGATAGAGCATAAAAAACTATAAGGGAACGTATATTTATTATTTCGCTAAGGTCAAAAAAGTTCACGCACCAACCGCAATGGAGTTTTGGCAATTTTTAATTTTCTTTTTGGTTAAGAAAAATTAATAATTCCACAATGTAGAAAAACCAGTTAACTTTATTCACAAAAAAATTTTGGAAAGGCCGCGTAAAATCCATAACATTGATTTTGCACTAAATCATTTCAGTAAAATGCCTACCAAGGAAATAATAATTGGCAGATATAATGTTTAGAAAAACCAATTGGTGTGTGGACTTTTTTGAGAAAAATTACAAAAGATTATGATTTTCGTGGTTACTATGCCAACAAATTGGTTATACCCCTAATGCACATATTTGCTTTTATACATATCAACAACAGTTCTCGTTGTACCTTCATAGTGAACAGACGTATTAGCGGATTTTTTTTTACATACATAATAAAAAAAATCATACAAAAAAATATTTGTAGTACATAATATTCGTTGTACATTAACTTTGATAAATAAGCTTTTTTTGCTTTGCTAATATTTTTTTACATAGACAGTAATAACTAAAACAAAAATAAAACAAAAACAACCGTAAACAAAATAACTCAAAGTGCCCTTGAGGAATACACTAACAAAGTGCCCTTGAGGAATACTCTATATGAGTACCTCAAAAACAAATAATTGTGAAGTGAGTGATAACGGCAGAAATGCCTATCTTACTGTGAGCTCTGATGATCTTAATGATAACAATAAAAAATCTGATGATATACTTACTGTGAGTTCTGATGCTCTTAATATAAACAAAATAAATAAAAAACCTGATGACAGACTTTTTTTAACGGCTAAGCCAATTTTTCGTCAGCGATCAACTTCGCTTTGTCCAATGTCAACTAGTGATTTGTTAACATTACAGTTGCCTACTACTTCGTCATTTAAATCAGCGATATCATCCGATTCAGGCTCGTGTTCATCACTTACCCAAATTGTCAATATAAATAAGAGTAGCCCAAAACCGAAGGTCCAAGTCGGAATGGACCGATATATAATGGTGGGAAAGCGCGGGCGAAGCCCAAATTCTAATAAAATTGCATCTGCTTCAAAGGTATCTAGGGATAACAGCGCATCCTCCACTAATCGTTTTCAAATATTGCAAGATGACAACGACACACCTGATATATCTGAGAAAAAAACCTCCAAGCCGTCACCAATATATTTGAGAGAAAAAAATTCAAACGCTCTTATTAAGAAATTAATTTCGGTCATTGGTGAGAAAAAATTTCACATTGTTCCAATAAAACGTGGCAATATCGATGAAACGAAAATTCAAATTTATGACGAAACAGATTTCCGTAAAATGGTTTCTGAATTTGAAAAAAATAAAACAAGTTTCTACACATACCAGCTCAAGAGTGCTAAAGGCCTGCAGATCGTATTGAAGGGCATAGATTCTTATGTTGTTCCCGAAGAAATAAAAGACGCACTCGTCCTCCAGGGATTCAAGGTAAAAAATGTTTCAAATATAATAAATAGGGAGAAGATCCCCCAGCCTCTATTTCGCGTTGAACTTGAGCCGAATGATATAAAATTGAGAAAAAATGAGACGCACCCAATTTATAATTTAAAATATCTTTTATACCGAAAAATAACAGTTGAAGAACCACACAAGCGTTCTGGACCCGTACAGTGCCATAATTGTCAAGAATATGGCCACACAAAAACTTACTGCAAATTACCTACAGTTTGTGTTATTTGCGGTGAATTGCACGGTACTGCTAGTTGCAATAAACCGAAAGATCAAAGTAACAAAAAATGCAGTAATTGTGGAGAAAATCACACTGCTAACTACAGAGGTTGTCGTGTATATTCTTTCGTTAAAAAGACAATGGGGCAAAAACCTAAAGTAGCTCCAGCACAAACAGCAAACACTTACTCCGCCACTCTTGCCCAAGTGAGCCAACCAGTTAATTCACGTGTATCGTATGCCGATGCTGCAAAAACAAGCTCTATTCCCACACAAAATGTTTCACGGCCAAATACTTCAATAAATACAAACTCAGGCTTTAATTTTAATCGCCTTGAAGCTACTATTGAAAATCTGGTGCAAACTATAAACAATTTTACAACAAGTATGACTAGCATGATGCAAGAAATGCTGCGAATGCAGAATACTCTGCTTCAAGCAATACTTAATAAGCCATGAACACGTTAACAATATGTTTCTGGAATGCAAACGGCATTCGCCAACATAAAAATGAACTTGAGCACTTCCTCACGGAAAAAAATATTGATATAATGTTGGTCTCTGAGACTCATTTGACTTCGAGAAGCCTTTTTAAAATTTATGGCTACACCTTATATGATTCAAAGGACCCGAGAGGAAGAGCATGCGGTGGATCAGCAATTTTAATAAAGTCAAGACTCAAGCATTATATTATTGACAACATTTGCGAAGAACATTTACAAGCAACGAATATTTGTATCGAAAATTTTTGCACTAATTTTGTCATATCATCAATTTACTCCCCTCCTAGGTTCGCAATTACTGAGGACCAATACGAGAATTTCTACAAATCCCTTGGCCCTTGCTTCGTAGCAGCTGGCGACTACAATGCAAAACATACGTTCTGGGGTTCGCGTCTTATTACACCTAGAGGTCGGGCATTGTTCAACACAATTTCAAAAATGGGCTTGGACGTCATTTCGAGTGGGGAGCCCACTTACTACGGACATACAAAAAATTCTGGATGTTATAGATTTTGGAGTCATGAAAAATATTTCTAGGGAATTAGTTCATGTTGAAGCGTCTCAAGATCTTTCCTCCGATCACTCTCCCACGATCGTTACAATTTGTAGCCCACTAAGTAGTGACTTACCTCACCCGTATATGAAGACGATCAACCGTGTTAATTGGCTGGGGTTCAGAAAATATCTCAGTACTCATTGTACGGAAAACATTATACTAAGAACATCCGAAGATATTGAATTTAACATTGGCAATCTTATCAAAAATATAAAACAGGCTGCTGAACATGCGACTACCTCCTACCCGCAGACTGGATTTAATAGAATTTATTCTACGGATATTGAACGTCTTGTAAGTGAAAAAAGAAGAGCTAGAAGGGAATGGCAACAGCACAGATCACCACAACATAAAATCAGATTTAAAGAGTGCACTAAACGACTCCAAGACTTGCTTGCATTTGAAAAAACTGCATCTTTTAAAAACTATCTGGAAGGTCTTGATGCCACACCAGCATCTAATTACTCCTTGTGGCGCGCTGCTAGAAAGCTTAAAACACCTGTTGCGTTTAAACCACCTCTGCGTACATCTACAGGGGGTTGGGCAAGAAGCGATACTGAAAAAGGTAAACTATTTGCTGAGCATTTAAAATCAGTATTTACCCCTAACTCGTGTACTGGTGTTATTGATTTGCCGAATGTAGTGGCGCTACCCCCCCGACCCATAAAATTTAGAACGTGTGATGTACAAAAAGTAATTGCTGAACTTAACCCGAAGAAAGCTCCGGGTATTGATGGAATTAGTAACCAGATGCTAATAAAGTTGCCTCGTATTGCAATTAGAATCCTGTTATTTATTTTAAACGCCATTTTACGACTGGAGTATTATCCAAATAGCTGGAAGCTTGCCAAAGTTAAAATGATTCCAAAGCCGGGCAAAGACCTTACCAAGGCTGAGTCATACAGGCCAATAAGTCTGCTATCAACAATGTCAAAACTTTTCGAAAAACTGCTCATGACAAAATTGTCCCCAATTCTAGTTAATAGTGGGTGCATACCGGACCATCAATTTGGTTTTAGAAGTCAGCATAGCACCATCGAACAAACTCATAGATTGGTTCAATTTATAAGAAGAACATTTGAAGAAAAGAAGTATTGTTCTGCGCTGTTTATCGACGTTTCTCAGGCATTTGATAAAGTGTGGCATGAAGGTCTTATTTTAAAATTGAAATCATATTTACCAATAAATTTTCTGAAGCTATTAGAAAGTTATATTACTACCCGGAAGTTTACGGTTGTGGAAGGAGACTTCATGAGTGTGCCCGAATCTATATCATCCGGTGTGCCACAGGGGAGCATACTGGGGCCTGTTTTGTATTTGATTTACACTTGTGATATGCCTTTGAGCAGCAATATTCATACATCTACGTTTGCCGATGATACAGCCTGCCTTAGTATGCACGAAAACCCTCACGAGGCTTCCTGATATCTACAAGAACATATTACACAACTGGAACTATGGTTAAATTTATGGAGAATCAAAGTAAACGAGCAAAAGTGTGTCCAGGTAACATTTACCCTGCGAAGAGATACTTGTTCCCCTATTCGAATCAACAATCAAGTTGTTCTTCAACATTCACACGTAAAATACCTTGGTATACACCTTGATCGACGGCTTACATGGAAGCCCCATATTGACTCAAAGCTAACACAAATGAAACTGAAATTAACTCAGCTACATTGGCTGATTGGTAGAAATTCTTCACTCAGTCTAGATTGTAAACTTTTAATATACAAGACGATTTTGAAACCAATATGGTGCTACGGAATACAGTTATGGGGCACTGCTTCAGCTTCTAATGTCGAGAGAATCCAACGAAGGCAAAACAAAATTTTACGCTTAATAACATTGGCTCCATGGTATATAAAAAATTCAAATATACATCGTGATTTAAATATGCCACTAGTGACTGAAGAAATTGCAAAATACGCTGGCAAATATTTAACAAAACTCGAGTCACATCCTAATCCGCTTGCCCGTAATATTTTGAACTTTACTGGACACATCCGCCTAAAAAAGAGGGACACATGGGCTCTTATTCATAGCACTCCAGATGGGACTTCTTGAAAATACTTTATTTTTTTCCTTTTGACTATCACTACTTATGTATTATATATAACTATTACTAAGCTTATGTCCGACACTGGTCGGACCTAATTATATTTTTAGATTTAAGATTTGAATACTTATTGTTAGTTCATATATGAAGATACAATAAATAAAAAATCATGCATTCAAAAAAAAAAAAAAAAAAAATACATATCAACAAAAATATGATGTTAGTTCGAAGATATATAAGCTATTTAGGAAATTCCTATGAAGCTATGTGTAGATCCAATTTTTTTATATTCATTTTTAAATTAAAAACCATTAGACTAAGTTCGGAATCAGATCTGGGCTGGCTAAGGGTAAATCTAAAATATTTTCGTATTCAATTTCTTACAATCATTTAACCATGAGACAAAATGAATAAGTTTTTTTTTAAGTTTGAATTTTTTAACTTCCTAATTATTCATCAGGAGTTTTTAAAGCTTTTTTTGAATTAAGGGTGAAGTATAGCCAAAAGCTGAGGTCATGCGGCCAGCGGGAGAAAGACGCCGGTAAGGAATACAACTCCTTCTGTTTGTTTTCGAGAAGTAAGAAATAGAAAAAAAACTGACTTGCATGCCAATCATGAAAATAATAAAGGCTCCATTAGTCTTTACTTTCTGTTGCTGTTCTGTACTGTGCCGTTCTGCTTCTAAGTTTTAATACTTAATTTTTCTGTTGTGACTTATCAGCTGTTTTATTTACCAAAAGGGTCACAGTTTTCCACTAATGTAATGAGTTTTGCATCGTCCATTTATTTGAATATAATTTTATGTTTTTCTGGTAAAAAATACTATTTTTTTAAACTCAAAAATCACAATCACAATTTATTTGAAAATATTTTTATTTAATTTATTCTGTCACTTACGATTTCTTAACCATTTTTTTATTTTCACAGGTTGAACCGAAACAGAACAGAACGCAACAGAAAAACTAACGACTTGTATCAGATTTCTATAAACAAAAAAGAGACAGCTGATTCGTAACAGAACAGAAAGTAAAAACTAATTCTGCCTTAAGACTGTTTCGAAGCATTTAAAACTCAAAGATGATATCGAAAATTTTATATTAAAAAATAAATAGAAAATAAATAAACTTACCTTAAAATTAGAAAAATCCATTGTACACGAAAACATTGTTTTCTCAAACGAATTGGCTTGTAAAAAAATAAATTTGCTTATCCCACAAAAGATTTAAGCAAACATCTCTCGACAGAGCCAATTGAGAATGAAGTTCGCCATTATTTAAACTGTTGATCGTCGCTTTGCTGCTCAATGTGTGGCCAAGGTTTAACAATAATCGTAACGCATTTATAAGTGCTTAACCGACATCAAGCATCTTTTTTTTTGCAGACATTCTAAAAACTACTGATGTTCTATAAAGCACTACAAAGAAAATAATATAAATAAAATATAAATATATTTTGTGACTGTTCAAAATTTGTGGTTGAAGTCTACTAATGATTTGGTTGAAGCGCCAATGAAATGCGTATATATAGACATGCTAAGCCAACAGCAAATAAATATCAATTATTTTATATAAATATAAAACGTATATGGGTATTTTCACAGGATTGTCAACTTTTTGTAGCGTGCGACACTAAGCAAATATACTTGTTGTTTTCTCAAAGAAAATTAAACTTTTTTTCTTACTTCTTTAAATATTTGTGTAGGCCGTCAGCAGCTCTACGTTAGCTTAAATTTTAAGAAAACTCGAGTCACGTTGTTCAGAAATACAAGGTTAATTGCTTGCTGTCGCACGTGACAAAAACATGGAATTTTTTGGGGGAATGCCCTAATAGTATTTTTGAATTCAACGTTTATTAACTTAGATTCTGTAAAATTTTGATAGTAATCAAACCATTCTATCAAAAGTTATGGGCAAAAATGTACTTAGCATAATTTTTCAAGTTTAAAAAACCTCCCTTTTTAAATGTTTTAGGTACAGTTAGCGTGATTTAGTTTGGAATTAAGTAAAAAAAATGAATATAAATGTTTCTCCAAACTAAAACATGCTATATGCACTTAAATGACCATTGTAGGTGAGAAAGGACCACCAGAAAGATGCACGCAAAGAAAAAATATGGTTGAGGTAATCATAATCAAACAGCAACATACTATGATTGAATTATATGGTTGCAGTCAAATCATATTATTGTCAATGGAAAAGCAAAGTTTAAATAATATTATTTTCTGAGTTAATACTAATATTATCTACAAAAACAATTAACTTTGTTATACCTAATCTTATTATTGTAAACAAGACAACACTGTTGTTAGATGTGACTAAAATATAATTGAGACTCACCATACTATGTTCTAATATTATAATAATATTGTTAAATATGACCATAGTATTATTTTATGTAATAATAATATTTTGTTTTTAATCATATATTTATTGGCAAATCTTGTGTTTAAAACAGCTGTGCGGTAAATCCGAAATAAAAATAAATTAATATTGTTGAAAGAAAATGTATGTCTGTATGTATACATACATAAAATGTATACTTACATATATGTGTATACAAGAAATACAGACATATCTGTATAAGGAGATAAACGTACATACATACATATGTACATATTATTTTTATTTATCTACCCTTTTGTTTATACTTTATTTATTTATTTAACACCACGCGCGCACTACCGATAGCTTACAAACTAAACATTGAACTGACAGAAGATGTTACTGAAAAAAATTTTATTAAAACTTAACATGGTATGGGTTTGGATAACATTATATTGTTATTTACATCATATTATTTTTACACAATAATACAAATTATATTGTAGTCATAAATTTTTAACAAAACTATATTGTTAAACTCTAACCATATCGCACTTTCTATGAATATAATAATGTAATTATTAAATTCAAACATTACTGTGCTTTAATGTTTAAAATAACAATAACTAGTTTTCAACGACCACACATTTGTTTCAGAGATAATAATAATAATATTGTTTTCTCAACCATTTAACAACCATATATTTTCTTTGCGTGTGCCAAGTCTACTTAGAGGACTAAGTAATAGATTTGTGGACAATCTTAAGTATTTTAAGTAACTTTTAACTATGGTCTACAACAAGTTTACAAAGTTTAAATAAACTAAAAACTTTGATTGCAATTATTATATGACTTCAAAAAGCCTCAAGTTTCTATCTCATAACATTCCCGAGACATAATCAATATACTTTGAAGGCGTTGATCTCAAAACTGGCTTTTTCGACTAAGCATGTTTTAAAATGGAGCCGTAATTTAATTTGATTTATTTAAGCATTTTCTTTATTGAAAGAAGAATATAGATTTATTTTAGTCCACGTTTTAATCGGCATTTACATTATGTTGAAATAAAGCACTAAGTGATTCATCATTCGGAGTGTCTTACTACACCCAGAAAAAAGATTGGTTGGAAAATTGTTAGTCCAACAAAATATCATTTGCATAAACTATATTTCAGTTCACGCAATCAATTTTCTTTTAATCCAAAAAACAATCCATGTTTATTGCCATAAGGGCATAATTGTAATAAAGATATGATTCTGACAATTCTTAAATTGATTGCATCAACCGAGCATATGCTTTTGCCATGACTAATTCATTGATTGGTTAACACAACCGAATAAAATATTATGAATTGGATTTTACTACCAACTTTTGGTATTGGTAAATAAAAAATTGTCGTTCTATATTAAGGATAATATAAATACTTTCTATCAGTTGCTGCAACTAACTAGAGGTTGAGTTACATATCATAGGTTGAGTTTTTACTCGTAGCAGCAAATTAAAAATTAACTTTTTTGTCTTTCAAAGATATTATGATTTATGAATTCTCAAATGGTTTTTGAAAGTCTGTGCATAAGACAACAGATTTGTGGCTGTTCAAAATGTGTGGTTGAAATAAATAAATTTCAATTGAAAATAACTTATGACAATATGTTAAATAATAAATTTCTTAAATTGTATATCTTTATTTGCGTTTATTGCTTATTTTATTTCAGCAAGGAAGGCAAATTTTTCTTTCACAGGTACCAATTATGATATTGTTTCAGTTATACTAACCACATTTTCGGTAGCAAGAATAACTTTTTTTCAAATTCCATACTGTTAACCAATTTTTTCTGTTGCTGCAACTATTTGTTTAAGGGTTATAATTAAAATATAGTGGTACCACAAGAAAATTTCAGTCGTTATACCAGAAATCTATATAGTTGGTGCAACCACCAAAATTCGATTGGCAACAAATTCGGTTGTCTCAACGAATCTGTTTTCTCTGTGTACATATTCTTCAATATTTTTCAATAAATAAAAGGAACGTCAAAAAATTAATCAAAAACTAAAAAGAATTCAGCAATAATTTTTTTCTGTGTATATACACTCTCGATCAGATGATTAGAACTACTAGAATTTCTGTTTTTAGTGGCCCATATCATTTTATACATTTCCTCATCAGCTACAATTTCAGCACACTTTCAGGGCACTTTTTTTAGGATAATAAAAATGTTTCCGTTTATTTGATTGAAACTACTTGACATTTTATTTTTTTTTTGCAAGTAGTCATCTTTCTTTTATGCATTAAACTATTTTTTAGAAGAAAAATATTACTTTCTAATTAACATTAGTGAAACTGGGCAAAAAAAGGATTTTGAACATAGCGGAAAGACCAAAAAATTGACGTTTGGCATTCGCAAGGATATTTCTTTTGGGCATACTGCGGTCCATTGGGAAATTGGGCGAGGTCACGAAACTGTAGTAGGATACTTGAAAGATATTGTAGACTATGAAAAGAATTCTAAAAAGATGATTCCAACCGATTGAACTTCTACAAAAGGATGAATGCCTTGGTGGTCTCACTTTTCGTAGTCTTGCTCTATTATCGGGAATGGAAATGTGTAGGCCACGAAGGTTTGTTAAATCTGTTTGGGAGTCATTCGATGCAGGCACCACGAACTAGGCTGCCATACTTACAGGTTTCTTGTCACCTTCCGGTACCGCTAAGGATCAATGCTTAGAATTGAAATTTGTATTTTGTCCTTACAACTTCTGTTGCTTTAATTTTTATTGTTGTTGGAGAAAGTGTCTTTTCTCCTGGTCGTGAAATTTTAGCTGGCGACAAAATATTTAAAGAGACATGAGCAACTAAAAATAGAAAGTAAAGTGCTTCCAACCATCTGATCGAGAGTATATATTCAAAGTATTTTTTATCCAGTTTTTTTTACCTCGAAGAAACTACAATAATTTAAAAAAAAATTATATTGTTTTTCTTAGAATTTCAGAGGTCTTCGTCAACTCGATTTTGGATATCCACTCCTTTTTATAGACTTAAAAATCTGTAAACTGAATCGATAGATATTGATGTCGAAAGATTGTGGGAAATTTTTTTTGGATTTTACTACTCCGTAATTTTTTATCAATTTGATTTTAGCTGCACATTAATTTTTTAGACTTAATAAGGGTGGGAAATTTCAAGGATGGCGTTATGATCTTAGCATATTTTTTTATAATATAAAATGTGATTTTAATCAGAATTCATTTCTTAATTTTAATGGTACTGCCAATCATATTTGTCGTGGCAAAAAGTCTATTTAAAGGCTTGACTTAGTTTGGGTACTTTCTCTGTAATTAAAATAGCAAGTTCAGCTTGGCATTCTAAGAGTTTGTTTGTCCTTATACTAGCATTATTTTCTTCAGTATACTTATGAATAGCCGTCTTTATAAACTTAAACTTTCATGGCTACACTGAGTCATTGATACAGCAGAATATTACATTAAAATAATTTACATAGAATAATGCCATATGTCATACATATATACAATTCATATGATTATTTAAGTAATGTGGTATTTGGTATTTTACACATTACACTTATTCCAATTTAATTTGCTCATATTCAATATGGACACACCAAGAAACAGCCAAATATAAGTTTCAGTAATTGAAATTGCCATAAATGTTTGGCGCTTTTTGATATTTCTGCCGACTTTATTGTTGTTTCAGTTGAAGTTTTGCCTTGATGTGTTTTCAATAATTGCTTAACAATAATTATTATCATACCTGTGGATACAACAAAAGAACAACATCATGCTAGAAGCAAAACAGCCGCACATGCAGCCTGCAAAACATCGATAATGAAAACGGCAACAGTAGCCAACAATGCAAAGTAGAGGAAAATCGAGTGCTTTATCACTGGGTGAAATTAATTTAAATGATTGCACTGTGCAACAAAAAAAAAATTAATAAAGAGCTAAAATAAAGGATTTTAAATCGGTCACCATTAATGCACAAAGGGGAACTTTTTTCGGAATCCGAAAACAAATTTTTAATATTTTTCAATATTTAAGTGCGTACGTATGTATGTATCCTTGCTTGTGTTTGAGATACTTCGATTCTGATTACATCATACACATACATATTATAAATTTTGCATTCGTATGCTTTTGAAAACGGGGAAAAGATACCAGCGGTAGGGTAAACCTGCCAGTATGATATAGCACAATTGTCTCAACTATAATAATATACCAGTACGTTGATAAATTTATAGTGACAAAACTAAGCTGAGTAGCATAAACTATAATCCACAACATATGAATCGTTTTTTTTATGAAAACCTTTTTGCCACTTTTTTTAATTAAAGACCTTTTATTACACAGTGTTGTTGTTATTAATAAGCCATTGTGTACTAACTTTGCAATGGTTGCCTTCCTCCCATTTTAGTTCGTTAGACCATTTATCAATTGCAGCATAAATAAATATTAACGAGTTGTCTTGCGTACACCCTTCATTGGTTTTGTTGTCCTCGAGATATTTTCAAAAGAGCAGAATAATTAGTTTACGTGTGTTTATATTTAGGCACACATATTCGTATATATTTGTTGTTCGCCCAGAATATTTGAAATCAAATTACGAATTTCAGTGGCTGAGAATTTTGAATTATGTGTTTCCATACACTCCAAATGTGTTTATGTATCTTTAGTGATATTATGCTTGAAGGTGCTTTATCTTACTCAGATGTGAGTACATTAATTTAAAGTACTCCATTTGTTTAAGAAGGTTTACACTTAGTAAGTAGTTTCATGAACAAAATACATAACAAAGCTATTGTTGTACAGTAAGACATTTTAGTTTAAAAAAGTTTGAATTTCTTCTTTTATTCACAATGATTTTAATTGTATAAATAGCTCTTGAAATTTTTTCTGCTTCAGCTATTTTTCGAAGTTGTTCACTTAAAGAAAAAAACGATGATTATAAAAATATTAAAATATTAACATCAAAGAAAATATTTGTTATTTATTTATTTTTAATTTCTCTTGGCTCCATTACACCTCCAACTTTGAACAGAGTATTTTCAACCTTACTAATATTTTCTTAAATGCTTCATTATTTCCGTTGCTAATTGTTTTGCTAAACAAAAGCAAATCCTGTCTAAATGACGCAGAAAGTATTTTAATATTTAATTAGTTGCCAAATATTTGCAATGATCTTCTTCTACCTAAGGTTTTTCTTGTTAATTGAAGTTGTTACTTGTACATACTACATTATCCTCCCTTACATAATACTGCATGTAAACTTAAAATGATTATAATTATAAGAATGAAATGTTCCTATAGGCCGTTTCAAGATACCTTTGAACATTTTTATTTCTTAAGGATCATAAAAAATATAATTGTTTTATAAAAAGTCTAATTTCTCCCTAAATATATAATCAGCATTGCAAATGACTTCTAATTAAAATATTTCAGCAAAGGTGTTGTAAAATCTAAATTTAAATTTTTTTCAATAAACTTTAAATGGACCCATCATTGTTCTGTAGTAAAAAGTATTTTAAAAAATTACTAATTCGCACTGACTATCCAACATAATAAATATTTACCCAAAAGTATGCTATAGTTTTATATGCATGCGTAAACGTATACTTATTATCATGAAAGCATGGGCAATATTACTCATACGCACTTAAATAGAATCAGAAATAGTTCGTATATAGGGACTAGGGATGCCAATCGGGACTGGTTTTCCGAATCGCGGGATTCGGGATTTCAAAAAATCAAATCCCGGGATTTTTCGGTATTCAGGAATTTTTCGGGACTCTGGGTTTTTTTAAGATTGATAGATATATGCTATTTATAGGTATTTATTTAAAAAAATCATCTCTGAAAGATGTTCACAACCAAAAGTTTTATAATTTATTTCATATTACATAGTTAAATATAATATCCTTATATACTTGAATTTAACAAAAAATTTTTGTTATTCATAAAAAAGCTAAACTAAAAAATAAAATTATTTATATATTAAAAGTTGCTCTTTTATGGAAAAGCAAAATTGCAAAGTTTAAAAAAAAATATAACAACAACCAGCTAGAAAATTATTTGCACAAATTATGCAAAATTATCAGGGTCTGACTGATTAAGTGCAAGATTATCAGCATAAGTTTTGCGAGGTTGTAAACTTTAAATGATACTGGCAAGCCAAAAAAATAGACAAAAAGTACTTATAAAATAAAGCTAGACACAAAATTATAAGGCAGAAACCTGTTTAAAGAATTATAAAATTCCTAATATTGTAAAAATTCTTAACTATGTAGTGAAAATATGGGAATTATAAAGTAAATTTCAAATTATTTAGGATAACAAAAAAATAATTTTATTATTTAAAAAAAAAACCTATGGCTTATAACATATGATCTTGTTAAAGAATGAATTGATTACAGAATTATTGAGCGAATTTCTGATACTTTGTTTCAGCATTTGAACAAAATCGTTTACTAATCAAGAAACATACGGGTATACGAGGGCGGTTCGGAAACTTCTTAGCCTAGCACAAAAAGCGCGGTATAAACAAAAAAAAAGTTAAGTGTTTTGGAAACTTCCATCTCTGCTTTGAACACATGTTAAATATTGTTTGTTTAAAATTAGAAATGCGTGGTGTCATTAAATATTTACATAAAAAAGGTTTATCGGGATAAGAAATTCATAATGATGTGGTGAATGTGTTAGGTGAAAGTGCTCCTTCATATGAAACAGTAAAAAATTGGGTTGCTGAATTTAAACGTGGTCGTACAAGCATTGAAGATGAACCACGTAGTGGACGTCCAAAAACAGCAACACCAATAGAAATTGTAGCCAAAGTGCATGATATGGTATTAAATGATCGATGAATAAAAGTGCGTGAAATAGCTAATATCATGGGCATCTCAAATGATCGAGTCCATTTAATTTTGCATGAAGAACTACAGATGGAAAAGCTTTCTGCAAGATTTGTCAACAGTCGACCAAAAATGCATAAGAATGAACATTTCTCAAGCTTGTTTGGATCGTTTTAAGCGAAATAAAATTGATTTTTAGCGTCGTTTCATAACTGTTGATGAGACATGGATCCACCACTATACTTCAGACACAAAAGAACAATCCAAACAATGGACTGAAGCTGGAGGAAGTGCCCAAAAGAAGGCAAAAACAATTCAATCGGCTGGTAAGGTTATGGCAACGGTTTTTTGGGACTTCAAAGGTATTTTATTGATTGACTATCTGCAAAAGGGTAAAACAATAAATTCAGAGTAGTATTGCAACCTTTTGGATCAATTAAATGTACAAATTCGAGAAAAACATGAAGTCAACGCACCAGCGCACAAGAGTGTTTTAACAATGGCTAAAATCAACGAATTAAAGTACGAGTTGCTTGACCACCCACCTTATTCTCCTGATTTGGCTCCCAGTGACTTTTACCTGTTCCCAAATCTAAAAAAAATTCCTTGCTGGCAAGCGTTTTACCTCAAATGAAGATGCAATTACAGTTGTAAACCACTATTTTGAAGACCTTGAGGAAAACTATTTTAATCAAGGGATAGAATTGCTAGAAAAGCGTTGGACTAAGTGTATTGAAGTTTCAGGAGATTATATTGAAAAATAAAAATATTTTTGAAAAACTAACTATTCTCTTTCATTGATAGGCTAAGAAGTTTCCGAACCGCCCTCGTAGTATATAGTTATACATACTGATGTACATACATATAAAATGGGTTAGAAAGTGCAATTATGTATTTTACACAGTTGCAAGTGTTGGCGTGAATATGTTTATTATGAAACAAACAAATATAAAAGATCAATATTGTGTTGCCACTGTTACTATCATCGCATGGGGGAAAATCATGATGAATTTATTTTTATAAAACAAACAAAACGTAATAAACAATTTCGGAATTGATTAAATCCCGAAAATACCGGGATTAAAAAATTTAAATCCTGAGATTCAGGATTTCGGGATTTGCATCCCTAATAGGGACCCTTACACTACAACAGCATGTATGCGCAATAATTTGCTTGTGCCAGCGATATGGTCGTATATGAGTAAAGTTGTCAAGGAGTAAATATGCATTTAAAAGCATAATTAGTTGAAACATAACGGAAAATGGAATTTGAGCACTTTAGTTATACATAGCTGCCAATATTAATAACATATCAATAAAATGTGAAACAAAAACTGTGTCATTATTCATAACCACCCTTTTTGCATTTTTTTTAAGTGAATATTGTACCAGCTTGCTGGTATGATTTGTGGTTCGAGCATGATTGCTGTTGTTGTGTATGGGTCGCTTAAGAAAATCAAGTGGAATAAAATCTGTGTATTACGCAGTTTCCAATAAAAAAATTTTAAAAAATCATCTGTTTCTCTAGGTGTGCGTTTTTTTTTATCTGCTTATCTACCTATAAAGGGTCTTCCAAATAGAGGTTTAATTTTATTTTGTAAGAAAATAAAAAAATGTTGAAGCGATAAATATCATCGGATATTTATGTAATTGTAACGCTTGCAGAAACGTATTATTTTCATGAAATTTTCCTTCACCAAATCGCACAACTGGATGTGTGTCTTCGCTAAGACCACGGATTAGAGCTTTGGGTTGTCTAATGTGGGTCATTTAGATAGCGTAGCCCCAAAGAGAAAAAGCCTAAAGATGTCAAATCACAAGATCTCGGTGGTCCACTTCGAGAAATCACACGTTTGTGCAAGTTTTAACGTTAAAGAGCGATATTATTCTTGCTTAAGTGGCACGCATCGTTGTCTGGCTTTAAATAAATGTCGTTCACATCAATATTTTCCAATTAAGATCATACAAAATCGTTAATCAGCGTCAATATCTTCATTCTTTCACGGTAACTGGAGCTTTTTTTTTTAATAGGATTCAATATCTTCGTCAGATATAAAAGCACACCGAAAATACATACATTAAAGATGGGGCGAACTTTGAACAACAATTCTTTGGTCCGAGGTGAAAATAGACCTCATCGCTGCTTATATCGTTGCTGATGTTTTAATTAACTGGCCTAATTAACACTTTTAAAATTTTGCAGGACATTACGATCGTTTTATGTATATATGTACAACAGTAATGCTTACTTATGAAGTCTAGTAGTGGACTCAACTTTCCAAAAAAAATATCAGTTAAGTCGGTTAGTTAAAACAGCGATCATATGCCCATCCGTCTATTTATCTGTGTGTTCGTCTGAACATATATGACGTAAAATCTACATCAGACAAAAAAACAACCATACCAAGATTAAAAAGTTTTTTTTTAAATATTGCTCGTGGTATTTCAGATAATATATCCAAACATGTGTTGCAGCTAAAACGCAGGAATGTTTATGTAAAAAAATAATTGACTCATTTCTGCTGCTTAATTTTTGTTACCAGACTTTCTATAAGACATCTTACCATTGATAGCATAGCCGTTTAGCGTTTCAGTGAAAATGCGCAAAACTTGTGTTTACGAAAAGCCATTACAAATTTATTTTTATTTTTATTGCGCTTGGTCTTGGAAAAATTTTGCATACTATATGCTTTTGAGTCTGAATTAAGATGTTGATGAAATAAATTTAAAAAATTAATTTATATGAAATTCTATCTACAAAGTGTCAACTATATTATTTTTTCGCAATCATATTGTTTACCACATTTTAGTACAGCTTTTATGGATATATTCTATAATTTGGATCGCTAAAGCGTGCTTTAATTTGCTCCTCAGTCAGGTACACGAAGTTTCAACAGTATGTCCGCTTTGATCTGTTAAAGTCGTAATTAAAGTCGCTATTGGAAGGCCTTAGATAATCTGCTGTACATTGAAATTTAATCGAACAATGGAGTTTTATCTTCTAGAGAAAGTGCAACAGTTGTTATTGCTTTTTAATGCCATTCGATAAGAAATTGTATGTCCTCAAATTTTTAAGCACTCCCTTTTAATAAATTTTAATTTGCTAATTTACATGAAAAGCCACAAAATTATAACCTTTATTTTTAAACAATTGCTCAATTCACAAGTATACTGGATACACATCGTTCGAAGTTGTTCAGTGATTTGACACAAACTGCTCTTTTTAAACTATCGTTCCCGTTCGAACCAAAAGTTGATTCAAACTTATTTAATTTATATTGTCCTTTTTGACCGGACTTGTGTTCAACAGAACGAACTAGTTTAAAAAGTGCTGTTGGACACAACTCCACATAAGTTTGTGTCAAATCACTGAACAACTTCGAACGATGTTTGGACACAACTCTAAATATATGATGATACAATAATATAATAATATAACAAATCTATTGACAATACGGGTACGTTTATGTCTAAAATGATCGTCTGAACGAGTTGAATCCAGCACAACTCACAACTAGACTTGGGGCAAACTCATCCAGTCGGTCATTCTTCACACAAACCTATGATTACACCCATTTAAATTACATGGGTTTGATCACAGGTTTGTGTCTAAAATGAACTACTGAACGAGCTGGATCCAGCTCTAGATTGAATGAGTTCAGCAGTGAGTAGAATACAAATAATTGTCGAAGTCGAACGTGATACAAATGTTTTTGGTGTTTTTTATATAGATTTGTTTGGACTTTGGCCGAAACACTAGTTCATTTTTGATACAAACCGATGATTAAACCCATTTAAATTGCATGGGTTGGTTTATGTCATAAATGAATTATTGAACGTATTCGGCCTAAATTTATCGATAACACAGTACAACAGCCAATCTGGGGGGTGAGAAATTCCAAGTCAGGGTGAAGGTACTAGGTCAGTATAGTAAAACCCTCAAAGGGTTTGGCGTTCGTATGTGTCAGTTTTTTTTATGACCTTTTAAATTTTTTCCTTAAATTTTTTTTTAAATTCATAAAAAATCCAAAATGGAAAAAAGGATCAAGTGTTATTAATTTCGTGTAAAGTCACATAACCTATAAACAAAATGCGACATTGATCATAGAAATCGATTAACGCGTTCTGCTTTTATTTACAATTAAGTGAAGGTATCCCATTTTGACAAGAATATTGATATTTGTTTTTATTCAAAAAAGTGTCATTTATCTGGAGCAAATTTCACTTCACTTAATTTACAACCAATTATAATTGGTTGTGAATTGAGCAAATAAAAAATAAAATATTATATTAAATAAATAATGTATTAAATAAAATACCTTAAGGGTCTTGCTTGCAATTTTCTTAATGACGACATGTTTTGAAGTTTCCATAAGTTTAGTTCAGAATTTATTCAGTTATTCGTGTTTAGTTTAAAAGAAACTAGCTTTAATACTTAAATAAATAATTTTCGTTGCGTTCTAGAAAGCATAAACCATTTTTAGTTTAAACATTTATGCGTTTCTATTTAGTTTCTTTTTACGATATGCATTTACATCCTGCTGCAGCAAATTAGAAATAAATAAAAAGAGCAAGAATAAAAAATTTACGACAAAAATAGCTTTACTTTGTTAAACAGTGATACTTCAAAAAGCAAATAATACTTATGCAAACATATCAAAGCTTATTTCCTCTTTGTTTTTCCTTCATCCTGCTGATTCTCTTTAAATGCTAGTCTTTGTGATTGTTTATATCATTTCCACATGCGAGCTAAACAAAGGAATGAGAAATGCATCGAAATGAAATGAATAGAATACAACTAAATTCCTGTGCTCTATATGAATGTTTGTTGGCTTAAATACGTGGCATGTATGTATGTGTGTGTGTGCGTATATATACATACATACATACATACATACGTACGAGTATATGCAATAGTAAGTGCATAAAAATAAAGGAACACATAATGTATTAGAAAAAAAGCTTTCTAAGCTAAAAGTAACAAACTAAATCAATTGCTTTTAAAATGCCACACAATTTCAACATACAGACATCGTATGTATGTATGTATGCAGCACACAGTGATATGGATGCAGTACAGGGTACAGTTTTCAATGATAGAGAAGACTTTAGCATTTTATTTGCTTGTATGGTACTATTTTATTTTGGTACCATTAAGGGTTTATTAACGCACTTTATTTGATTATTTCTAAAGTAAACTTTATTAAGGGGCCTTCAAATACGGACTCCTAAACTTTGACAGTTGATAGCAGCTATATTGCAGAAGATACATTCTGGCAGGAAATGGAACTGACACAATACTAGTCACGTTATCGGCTCGCAAGTGATAGGGACCAGTTTGAGGCGGACCAGTCATTTTTAGACGGGAATGGCCTAGAATACTTTGCATGTACCTTGTGACTTGTCACTGAGCTGATCTTATCTTTTGATTCTTTAAAACAATTATTATTTATTGTCTAGAAGGTTCGTGTATTTGCTTTATGATTTTGTTCCAAACATTATATCCAACACATATTTTTTCATATATTTTTCAAACTATTGTATAATAATTTAATTGAATTTTTATGTTTTAAAAACATGGCAATAATATTTTTATTTTTCATTATCAAGGACAACAACCATTTTTGAAGAAAATAATTTGGAGAATTCAAACACAAGAGCTGAAAAGTATTTAAAAAAAAAAAACGTCCCAAGTCTTTTTACTGAATAATGAATGTATTCATTTGCATGATAGGCTTTTTTTCACCATACACTATTCCATACTTTTGGTAACACTAACATTTTTGCAAGTCGTAGGATAAGTACGTTTGGATCAATTGTCACGTAATTTTCTGCAGGGATCTGTCAAATTGACTTGCATTTATGCATCTTATTTTTTACAACCAAACAGGTTGGAAACAGCTTTCGAGCACACTATCAAATTATAAAATTGTTTTATTAAAATGGTTGTTCTCTTCCGGCCACATTCTGCAAGTCACGCGAATTTAATGTTCGGAAGCACTATGGGTCGACTATTACAAAATTTGGATTATACGGACATCATCGAAATGTGGTTTAAATATGACAGCGATACTGGCCATATATGTATCTCATGCCACGAGCGATTTTAGCTGGATATTTCATGTTCATATTACGCAGCGAAACCGCAGCGTAGATTCACATAGGCCTTTCAAAGGAATAAAAAAATCATTATCTCACACACACTTCGTTTTATTTAAGTTAAAAGATTGGAAGCGCTTTATGAAAGACTTGTTGATGTTTTTCACATAAATTGTAAATTCAACTACTTCATTTTTTTTTTAACAAATGGCAATTAACGAAAACTTAAATATAAGAAAATTAATACCAGATTAAATTAAAAAAATCAAAGTGTGGGTATAAAAAGTATCGCCACAGGCTCATAGTAGTTTTATTTCCTTGATAATCCTTAATTTAGCTGAAAAATATTTAACGAATATTTAAAATGTAGAGATTTACCACTAATGGTATTAGAAAATGACTGTAAAGAGTTTGTTTGAATTTAGAATTTATTGGCTCTGGACCTGAATTCGGCTGACGAGTCTGCACAGAAAAAACAGTGCCTACTAAATACCTCATAAAATAGAACTAAATTAATAAGAAATCTCTATGGTTTTTTTCAATAAGGAAATCTTATTAATTTCATAGAGTAAACCTTTTTGAAAAAATCAAGAAGAAATCTTTTAGTTTTTATGAGGTTATCTTATTGATTTTTTCAATAAAAGAATAAAAAAAAATTTCGTCTTTATTCTCTGTACTTATGTATTTTCATTTAAATTCTATACCATATACATATTTATGTTGTAAATTGTAGATGTTGTTTATTTATACATACATCCATACACATTATGTTATTTTCTTAACTAACTTACTCACCAAGTATTGAACCAGCAAACTTCTACCTGCTAGACAAGCACTCTAACCAATATGCTAACAAGCAGCCTGAATAACCATTGAAATTATTGTGCAAACATTCTTACACAAAAATTAAAAAGATCAAGGAAAAAATTGTCTCTATGTCTATTTATAGATATGAAATAACAAGACACCTCATAAAATCAAGAAGATTTCCTTATTAAAAAAATATATAAGATGCTTTACACATACTCATATAGGAACCTGCTAAAATCAAGAAGAAACCCATTTAAAAAAACCCAATAAGGCAACCTAAAAAATCATTCAGAAATCCCTATAGTTTACAATTTATAAGAAAACCTAATAGAATCAAGAAGTTTTTCTCTATGGATTGTTTTTTTGGTGCCAAAAATAACGGAAATTGATTAAAAAAAAGTTGTGAATAATAAGATTTGTTCTTGATTTTATGTGGTTTTCTTCTTGATAAAATTAATAAGATTTACCACATAAAAACAATAAGGAATCTCTATGAAAAAATCTTCGCTTCTTTTTGCTGGGATACCCCTTAGCCTAAAAACGGTTCATAGAGAAAATCTTCTTGATTCTTTGAGCCAGTTTTTTCTCTGTGTGATATAAGCATATTGTTTTTAAAATTTTTTTAGCTTTTCGGTAAATGTTATATTATAAAAAAGAATATTTCAAGTGTATAATAATAATTACAGACAAAATTTTAAACTTAAGGTCCTTATTATAGAGCAACTATCGATATTCGACTGTATTCGAAAGTACTGCTGGAACGAATGTTCATTTGATATCATGACAAAAATTCCACAAAGAGTTTCCTTATTGTGAATCAAAGTGATTTTAAAATTTACAATAACTTTACCTAATAATTTAAAACAACTGTTTATACTAATACCCTAATTCAGTAAGAAGATTTAGGACGTTTTTGTTTGAAAATGCTTCCGAGTTCATATCTTTCAATTCTCTAAATTAATTTCTTCAAAAATGGTTGTTGTCTTTGATAATTAAAAATATAAATATTATTGCCATGTTCTTAAAACATAAAAATTCAATTAAAGTATTATACAATGGTTTGCAAAATATATGCAAAAATATGTGTTGGATATAATGTTTGGAACAAAATCATAAAGCAAATACAGGAACCTTCTAGCATAGACAATAAATAATAATTGTTTTAAAAAATCACATCTGCGGCTTTTTTTCGTCTATAGACAAGACGATACAATCGTCGAACAGAATTAGGGTATAATTTTTTATACTAAAATACTTCATCGAAAGCTAAATTTTGTTCGAATGAAATAAACATTCGATTTTCGATGTTCGTTCACTAGCAAAAATCGAAAATCAAATCAAACTTATAACAAGGCATAAATTACATTTCACATATTCCATCTCTGCCAACAAAAGAAACTTTAAACTATTCGAGTGCGTTTGTGAGCAAATATCTAACTATAAGTTAGTGTGTGTGTGTGTGTGTATGTGTATGTGTATGTGTATGAGCACTTGTACGTTACTTCAAATATTCTTTTATCTCGTGCAATTCTAAATGCTTAATAAAAATCACTATTGAAATGCAGTATTAAAATCTTGTTGTTATTGTTGTTTGCTGCTGCAATTGCTGTCTGTTTTCGCATATATCTGTCATCGTAAACGAATGAGTTGGATTTTATTTATTTATATGTATACATATATATTGTTGTTTTTGTTGTTGTTGTTGAAAAAAAACGGAAATTAGAACTCAATTCGTAAGTAACATTTACAGCTCTTGTAGACGATGATGCTGAAGATAATGATGACGATAAAATCGAGTAGAAAGAATGTTATTTAGTTTGAATTTTTTTTTTATACATTTGGCTTCTTATTGATATGTTTTAGCTTTCTGGAAGTTGCAATTGTTGCCATTTTTTTTTGTATTTTTCCTTTTGTATAACATAAATTTGGTTGGGAAATTTTATATACACTTGCACATGAGTAAGCATTTCTTTGAACACAAACATTTTGGAAAAGAAATTCAAAAAAAAGGTTATCTTTGTTCAAAACAAAAATGTTTAATTCAATTGTTGGAAAATAAGAAACTTAGTGCACTGGCACACAAACCCAAATTCCTGTTAAGTGGAAATGTTTTCCGCTCATAGAAAGCATAAATGATTTGTTTGATAGACTCTCAGCTACTTTATGTTTACGTATAGTTTAGAGCTATCAACAATTCTGAATTAGCTGTAGGCCAAAAACTGATGTCACCATTTTTTGAGGGGCAGTGATTTTCGAAATTTTTGGAGGTTCATAAAAAAACTTGTAACCAAAATCATCAAACTGAGCATAGGGTTTTAATACCCTTTGGTAGTACTATCGGACCTATACTGTCTAGTACGAGTGTTTTTCCAAAAGTCTTTTTTATTTGCTGCATAGTGTAAGTGCTCAGAAAGAAAACTAAAACTAAAACTGTACTAAGAAAAAAATTAAGTATTTTAAGCTCCTTAATTTCTACAAGTAGTTATCTATTGGTGCCTAGATATCTATCGTATAAGTTAAATTTTATAAGGCAAACTAGTGGGTAAAAACCTTAGGTAAATTACCTGTGTGGCATAAGTCCAATAGAACTCTAACCTCCTGTTTCCACAAATCAGGTCTAGAAAATGTTTATGAAAATCAGTCAAAAAATTAAGTGATTTATGCCCTAATTCAGTAAGAAAGTTTAGGACGTGTTTTGTTTGAAAATGCTTCTGAGTTCTTGTCTTTGAAGTCTCTGAATTATTTTCTTCAAAAATGGTTGTTGTCCTTGATAATGAAAAATAAAAATATTATTGCAATGTTTTTAAAACATAAAAATTCAATTAAAGTATTATACAATAGTTTGAAAAATATAAGAAAAAATATAAGTTAGGAACAAAATCATAAAGCAAATACACGAACCTTCTAGCATAGACAATAAATAATAATTGTTTTAAAGAATCAAAAGTTTTTCTTTTTTTCGTCTATAGACAAGACGTTACAATCATCGAACAGAATTAGGGCATTAAAAAAATCCACTTAAGGCGATCGTCTGGGTTGTGAAAAATATTTTATCTTAATTGAAAGAACATTTTGACTCAAAAGATAAAAGAGTAGCATTAACATTGCTGACTAAACGAATTTTTGCTGGTTTACCAGTATAAACCAGACTGCACGTGGCCCCACAAGAAATAATTTACAGTAAACAAATTGTACGACCTTACAGCCAATTAACATACCGAGAAATTTCATATTAAAATCTACGAAAACAAGGTTGTTTTTAAATTGCTCGGCAATGAGTTTGCCTCGCATGTGTTTCATGTTAATTCAACATAATTAACAGTAATCTTAAAATAAAATTTTTTCTTTTAAAATAATTTTATTTCGTGTTGATTTAACATTCTAGTACATAATGTTGAATCAAAGTTATTTTAAGTTAAAATAGCATGAATTTAATTTCATATAGTCATCAGGCCTCAGGAATAAATGATTCTCTGTTCTATGTATAGTTCGCTTCCCTGGCCAAAATTTTACCTCTAACTCATGGCGTCGTAGTCAAAAGATCTACCGCAACCATAACAAACTTAAATATTATTTAGATACACATTAAGGGCCTAATTCATAAAATATTTTTTATGAATAAGGCAGTAAATCTATACCAGTAATCTATATAGTGGTCGTTGAAAACTAGTTATTGTTATTTTAAACATTAAAGCACAGTAATGTTTGAATTTAATAATTACATTATTATATTCATAGAAAGTGCGATATGGTTAGAGTTTAACAATATAGTTTTGTTAAAAATTTATGACTACAATATAATTTGTATTATTGTGTAAAAATAATATGATGTAAATAACAATATAATGTTATACAAAACCATACCATGTTAAGTTTAGTTAGTTAGTTAGTTAGTTAATTGAGACTTATTTTTTTTCATATTACAAGAATTACCAAAATAACATTTTTAAGGAGAATTTAAAACTATAAAGTATTGTTTCAATTACATAATTATTTTTGCTAATGCTACGTGCTTATCGAAATTAAGGAAAATTATTCATATAGATATAAAATAACATTTAAATTTTTATAGTGCTTGCTCCCGGCACTTGTCTAATACAGTAGAGTTATATCTACAAAATGAACTTAATGCTAATAAATCTTAAAATTAAAACTTACAATTAAAACTTAATCTAAAATTAAGACTATGAAATAAAAATAATAATAAAAACCAAAATAAAATGTTTATCCCCTGTGAATGCCGGGAGTTGTATGTGAGTAAATGTTCTGACCAGGACTACTACTGATGTCTTCACGTAAAATCCCAATGCAGGATATATATTGAGTGTTTGACCAAGTAAACTCGTGCTCATTAGACAAAATATCTCGAATTACACTGCCTTCAAAGTAAGAAAATTTTTCAACAAATTTTCTCGTCAAGTCGAGAGCATAGTACGACAAAGGAAATAGTTTTGCCTTTTCGTATACATGTTCAAAGATTTATAATTCTTCTCTATGCACTTTCGCACAATATGACGTTCGAAAATTTCCATTCTTTTCATTATTGTTCTAGAGATGCTAAACCATATTGGAAATGCATAAAGAAGAATTGGTCTTATGCTCACCTTATACAAAAGTAGCTTAGTTTTTTCTGATAAAAATTTACTATTAAATAATCTAGCAAAGGCTCCTTTGACCCGATTAGCCTTTTCCAAGTTGTAAAAAACATGCTTATTAAATCTTAAAAGTTTGTTAAAATTAACTCCTAGATATTTTATACTATCTTTAAATTCGATGTCATTACCATTCAAAGTCAGTTTTAAGTTTTTGCTTTCCGGTACAACCGTATATTTACATTTTCCGGAAGCATTTCGTAGGCATATTGCATTACTCTTAGAGGCGTTAATTTTTATTCCCCAATGAGAATAAAACTCTTCGACACAACTAAGATACGATGAAACTTGTTGGAGAGCAAGCAATGGAGACTCATCATGAGCATAGAGAAGCGAGTCATCAGCAAAAAGTATACCTTTGCAATTATTAAAGACGTGAGGAAAATCATTTATAAAAATGTTATATAAATGAGGAGCCAATACAGAGCCCTGTGGAACACCGCAAGAAACCCCACCCTCTGTTGAAACTACGTTACCAATCTGCACACAGAACCTCCTGTTTTCGAAAAAGCTTTGAAAGAGTTTTATTATAGAAGGATTAAAACCAATTTGTGTCATTTTGTACAATATACCATCATGATATGCTCTGTCAAAAGCCTTTTCTACATCAAGAGACACAGCTACAGTGCACCGACGTTGTCTTAAATTCTGAACGATATCAGTATGGAATTTTAAAAGGGCATGAACGGTAGAGTTTCCCTTTTTGAAACCAAATTGCTGCTGAGGAATATATGAACCATTTAAACCTAAATCCATTTTATCACGTATTATTCTTTCAAAAAGCTTTCCAATAATAGGCAGTAAGGATATTGGCCTAAAGTTATTTACATCACTGCTACTGTTTTGTTTTGGAATCGGAACTATTTTAGCTATTTTCCATCCGTGTGGAAAATAACAATTATTTAAACAATTATTAAACAATATAGTAAGGTACTCAAAGGCCTTGATTGGAAGTTTCTTTATTATAAAATTAGATATATTATCAATACCACTTGATTTCTTGTTATTTATCATTTTAGAAATATTCATCAAAGAATTCATGTCCGTGAATTCAGAATGTCCTAAATTATTTAACGATGTATTAAAATCATTAAATATAATAGGTGCTGGAACCTGAGAAACTGTATCATTTATCGTCGCGGTTATCTCTGAAATATCTCTATTTGGAACAGAGCCTTGAAAAATAGTTCCAAAATGATTTCTAAGCACACTTACTTTATTATCTAATCCAATTATTTTAACACCATTCAATGAAACATCTCTAACGCAGTTACGATTCCAATTTCCGATTATATTAAAAAATTTTTTATAAGCCCATGGACCCGGCTTAATCTCCTTCAATCTATTGTTAAAAAACTCTGCCTGTTCTTGTTCGCTTTGCTCCTTTATAATGATCTTAATTAGATCAATTTGTTAAGAAATCAGCAGGTATTGAGGATGTCTCCTATTAAGGGTTCTGGTATATATTATCTTCAACTCCTTTTGCCACTTATATTTAATCATAAGTAATTTTTTTAATTTATCTGAAGCAACAAATTTTTTATTCCTACATTCGACATTTTTGGAGTGAACCCGTGATACAAAATAAGCAGAAGTATTAAATTCCTCGAGAAAATAATCTATTTCGCCATTAGACAAATTTATATTTTTTGAAGGAAAATGGTTTAAGAGGGTGTTAGTCAAATCAGTTTTAAATGTGTTCCAATTTGTGTCTTTATAGGATACAAAATGCTTAGGAGTTTCCAAAATAAGTCTAAAATCGGGTAAGCTTATGTGTAATCCTAATGGAATATGATCGGAAAACGTAGGCAATGTAAATGTTCTGTAATTTGGATGAACAGTATCTAAAATATCATTGCTAATTATAAAGTGGTCTAAATGCGATGATCCACCTGGATATGTAGGAAATGAGTCACAAATTCTTGTAACTGAAAAAGATTCATTTTGAAGCCAAGATGATAGCACTTCGCCATTAAAATTATTTACCGTATCACCCCAAGATGTATGTTTTGCATTTAAGTCCCCACCTAAAATTAGGCCATCATAACTGCTGGAAAAATTTAAAATCAAAGAAAGACCTCTGCAAATATCAAGGCGACTGCAGTTAGATTTAAAATATACGGATCCACAAAGAATTTTTTTAATGCAACCGTTCATAGAAAGTTTAAGCTCAACAAATAAATGTAGAAATTTAAGGCCAGAAATATATACTCGAGAAAAGTAAACTGTCTTTTTAAGAACAATGCCAACACCTAATGGACTGTTGTCTCTTAATAAGATGCAATTTTCAATTCAATTTTCATAAATTCCTGTATTAGTGCAGGTTTTTGTGGCTTATTCTGTATTGGAACCTCATTAAACATACTAGCAAACGATTTATTTGGAATAATATTAGATTGACTAAGTTCTTTAGCAACATTATTAGCTGCTAACTCCTTTTTATGTTTAGATTCCTGATGGGACTTTTTCTTAAAAGAAACATAGTTCTTATAGATAGTAGGACAACCTCTGTAATTAGAAGTATGTCCATTTTGATTACAATTAACGCAAAATGGTAAATGGCTGCCGTTAGAAATAAATGTACACTCACCAGGGTGAGTGAGAAGCATCTTTGCATTTCAAACAAGAAAATGGGCGGCTACAATTCTTGGAATAATGGCCCCACTGCTGACATCTCCAACATTGAGGTATTTTCGTACTAGACTTTGGACGTTCCCATGAAACCACTTGATTCAAAATAAATTTCAAGCCGAGCAACTCATTAACCTTTCGGTTAGGTTTAAGTATTATCAAAAACAAACCTGTATCTATACCTTGCTTTCTTGAGTACTCCGTTGAAAACTTAAAAACAGAGTCAACCGAATCAGGAATTATTTTATCTAGTTCTAATTTTATTTCACTAGTATTCGATTTAAAATATAAACCTCTACAAATAACGCTCTGGCGTTTGCATTCCTTTGGAGTATAACTATATGAAGGAATTTTTTTATCTTTTAAAAGTTGCATCATTTCGGAATGTGCAGACGAATCCCTAAAATACAATTTACTTTTGAATTGCGATATATTTTTAATCTTAAACTCAACGTTGCTGGAGTTCAATTGGTCAATTAAAGACTTTACGTTAACATTTTCAAGAAAAATGGGAGGACAATAAGACACCCTGGTCGTAACACGTGATTGAGAAGAATTATTAGTTAAAGAATCTCTATTTTCTAAATTTATATTATTAACTGGCTCTTCGGCCTCTACATTTAAATTCCCTAATATTGCATATTTATTATCGCGGTTGATTACTTCACAATTATTGTCAACTTTCTTAAAATTACACTTGGATAAATCAATCTGTACGTCACCTTGATATTTCCTTTTCTTGTTCTTTACGAACTCAAACTCTTCCTCCAATGAAAAGATTCCTTGTTCAACATGGGATATTTCTTCCATTTCCATATCGTCAATCTGAATATCGTCCACAATTGTCACTTTTTCTTTTCGGTTTATCTCTAAGGGCTCTTGATAATCACCAGATGTTTTTTCACTAAAAACAGCCTCCAAAAATTGTTTACCAAGCTGTGAATCCGCAACAGCATTCTTATTTAAAGATATCTCCTTTGATTTTTTATAATGCATTTCTTTATTTCTTTCAATTGAAGATTTACCATCAAGAGGAGTCTTGCCTACTTCCTTCTTGCCTTTTGTTGAAGCGTTCTTTACGTTACTGGGAGGTCGTCCTCCAGACTGCGTAAGCAACTCGCCTGTTTCCATTGAAACAGTTTTGTTGAAAATTTACCAAAATCCAATCAAAATTAAAAAAAAAAAATTTTCCGCAAAAAATTATTTTAATAAAAATTTTGACAGAAAAAGAAAATTTAAATTTTTAAATGATTTTAAGAGCTTTTGAAAAACACGTCTGATACGTTTCACAGTTGACATGAAACTATGTTAAGTTTAAAAAAAAAATCGTTTTCAGTTCAATGTTTAGTTTGTAAGCTATCGGTAGTGCACGCGTGGTGTTAAATAAATAAAGTATAAACAAAAGGGTAGATAAATAAAAATAATATGTACATATGTATATATGTATGTTTATCTCTTTATACAGATATGTAAGTATACATTTTATGTATGTATACATACATACATACATACATACATACATACATACATTTTCTTTCAACAATATTAATTTATTTTTATTTCGGACTTAGCGCGCAGCTCTTTTAAACAAAAGATTTACCAATAAATATATGATTAAAAACAAAATATTATTATTACATAAAATAATACTATGGTCATATTTAACAATATTATTATAATATTAGAACATGGTATGGTAAGTCTCAATTATATTTTAGTCATATCTAACAATAATGTTGTCTTATTTACAATAATAAGATTAGATATAACAAAGTTAATTGTTTTTGTAGATAATATTATTATTAACTCAGAAAATAGTATTATTTAAACTTTTCCATTGACAATAATATGATTTGACTGCAACCATATAATTCAATCATAGTATGTTGCTGTTTGATTATGGTTACCTCAACCATATTTTTTCTTTGCGTGTATTTATGAACTTTAAAACAAACAAGAAGAAACTAGGAACACATATGGACAATTCCACAGAAAGTCACTTATGATATCACAATCAGTTAAGCTTTTATTTCAGATCAATGCCGTTAAATCTTTTTCTTAAATTTTACCAAAGTAGAGCTACTTACGCTCCTCAAAAGTATATAAAGAAATAAAGAAAAAATTAGTACTCTCTGAAATACGAGATTAATTGATTAATCCACGCACGTGATTCTGTGGAATTGCCGATATTATGTTTAATAAATTTAATATGATTTGCAATCAGAATTTTTTCATGGTGATTTTACATTGGTATTTTTTTTTGTGAACATGTCCATTGCTCAACTTATCACAAATTCTTGGTTTGTGTAACAAAAATTAAGCTTTTCTCTATCCCTTCCGCCATCGCCAGTCTTCTTTAAGACGATCACTTTCCTAAAGGAGACAATACCTTGTAATAGTTAATGGCATTGATTACCTGAGTGTTAATTCTCTCAAGTAAAAAAACAAATTAAAAGTTCAAGAAATTTATTATTCATATCGAAGCGACAAAAATTAAATTTCTCAGGAGAAGGTTTTTTTTTTTAATATTCAAATATCGCACCTTATCAACAAGAGGGTATTAACTCAAAATTTTAAAATGTTCAGTAGAGACGAAAAGCTGTTTGTGGTTAGATTACAAGAGAATTTGAAAATCCGAATCCATAGTAGTAATTAAATTTCATTTGAAAATATATTTGCATTGTTTTCATTTCAAAATGTTGGAATTGGGAAAAAACTCTATGTTTTAAGTTAATACCATTTTTCTGAATTTTCTCGATATTTTTTTTTTTTTGTATTATTTTGAAATACGACGCTTTAGTTGAAATTTAAATAAGGTTTCAAAATATATTTTTTAACAAAACAGTATCAACTGAAAATACAACAGAATTTAAATAAAACAATTGGATTATTTTTAACTTCAATAAAGGCTCAAATCAAAATAATACATTTTTTATGAAAATATAAGATACATTTCTGTGTCCACTTTTGTACTAACTCAAAATAATACCTTTTTGATTATATAAAGGTATTCACTACACTATCACAAAAATGGTCTAAAATGTGGTTTTCGAGGTGAAAGAGTAATCGGAATACGTTGAAATTTTTACAGTAGATAGATATTGATGTTGTTAGTTGATTTCTTGCAAAAAGTGAAATTTCAAAAATTTTGAGTTAATACACTCTTGTTGATAAGGTGCGATATGTTTTTGTACGTAAATTTTCGCTTACCATAGAAGTTTAGAGCTCGTATCTGAAAAGCTATAAACAATTTTGGCATTTTGATAATTCTAAACTATGGGTAGGCCCATAAAATCAAAGCAATGCACGGAGCCAAAAAGGCAAAAATCAATTCACAGAAAGCTTAAGAACAAAGTACGCAGTTCGACACACAACAAAATTTTACATCATATTGTAAATTTGGAAGACATTAAGTTGTGCTTTGTAGGACTGAGATACTGCTAAAGTAAGGAAAGTGAACAAACTAAATGCGTTTTTATTTATTTTTTTTCGGCTTTAATATGTTTATATGATATTTTTTTTTTTGGCTAAGCGAATAAAGGTAAAACAAAAAAATTATCTTGAATATTAATGTTGAAACTAGGGATGTAACGAATACCAGTTTAGCGAATGCGAATGCGAATGCGAAAGCGAAAGCGAATAATACATTTAAATTTTTGCGAAAGCGAATGCGAAAGCGAATGCAAATATTACAATTCGTTAAAATATCACATGCAAATAAATTTATATAAGAGTAAGTATATATAATAATTAAAAATAAGTTTACACAATGTTAGGCAATCCACCTATTCGTACTTTAGCCCTAAATCCTGGTACTCTGTTCAACATTTCATGTCAAATGTTGTCAAATACATATGAAGAAAACTTGGAATGAAAAAATCTAGCAGAAGTAGTACTCTGTTCATCTTGGGAAAAACATATGAAATATATCTTCAACATTTTAAGTTTTCATGAGAAATAATATGAGTGGAACTTGTTTCGCGTGGAATTTATAACAAACAAGGACTAGTTAATATTGTTTGGATTTGAAATTTGTTGTAGGAAGTAATGAATGGCGTTCAAAAGTTTGAACAGACTAGTCTTAAGCAAAAAATATTTTGGCGCAAATTAAGCACTGTCTCTTCTTTTTCAAAACTGAAAAATATTTCCAAACACCGCTGGATTTGGGTTTCATTTTGATACTTATGGGAACTTATTGATAGAAGTTTTTCGCTAAAATATTAATGCTTTACATGTATCTTTTTCATGCTGGCTTAAAATAATTTTCGTCTTTAAATTTTAAATGGTAAACTATTTTCGTAAAAGAAATACATCATTTTCTTGTCTTTAGTATTCGCTTGAAATATTCGCATACATTTTAGCGAATGCAAAAGCGAATGCAAATAGCAAAAGTAAGCGAATTATTTGCGAATGCGAAAGCGAATGCGAACATTCGTTACATCCCTAGTTGAAACCATTTGTTTAAAAATTAAAAAGACAAAAATAATACACATGAAGAAGTTTTTCAAAAGTGAAGGTACACTTACATTTAGAATTATGTTTTATACCACAATAAAATTTAAAATCTGTAATTTTAGATGCAAGAAAAAAAGTTTGCGAAATTATTTTTTGGTGATTTTTTAAACATTTCACCTTTTTTCTGTTTTATTCATCTTGCATGGATAAATATGAGTAAGAAACCTTTTTGTCAGTCATGAAATGTTTCGTTTTGAGAAAAGAGTTACTCTCCTTTGCCCATAAAGAAGCTAATAAGTTTAATTTGTATGATATTAATGCATAAGACGTAATTTTTTTTTTTTTTTTTGATATTTACATAACTTTTGCAAATAAAATTTTTGTCACCGCCCAAAAGGAAGAGGGGATGATAATGGCATCTTACTGTCTCTTAGGTCCAAGTTTAGGGTATTGAACTTTCGCCGATGTTGAAAGCTTAATTTCATTCATAAAAAATTTAACAAAAAATAATAATTTTTCAGAGGTGGGATTAGTTTTTCTGAGGGCACCTTTTTCCCCTTTGTCTGAACTTTCTTGTTTTCAAGGTTTAACAGCTTAGAAATATGAGACATCTTTCTGCCAAGTTTCATTGATTTAGGGGCACTCAATAACTTTTCACAACCAATCTAAACTAAAACATAGTATTGGCCAGCTTTTTGGCTGAAGTACTCCTCTGTGCGATGTTCAATTATTGCACATATGTAAATATTATTTTATTTCTTAACTTACAGTGCTCTACACTAACAGGCTAGCACACATCCACTCAACTACCATCACACATTCGAGAAACTATCGAGAAAAGTTCGAGGTCCGAAGCTTAAGCAAACATTCGAATATTTTTAGATTTGAAAATAAAAATTGAAATTTGAAATTGCGTCGCTTTACCGAGCATTAATTTTTATCGAATCTCAGGTCAATTGGGTTTGTGAATTCTCAAATTGTTTTTGGAAGCCTGTGCATAAGATAAAAGGGTTGTGGCAATGAAATGCATATAGACAATTCTTAACCACCACCAAATAAATTTCACTTTTAAAAATTAAAAATATTCAAAACCCCGATATATCCGGAAAAGAAACGGCTAAACCGAACCATAGCTAAGAACACTCTCGCCTTTCAAACAGAAAAATATAAATCGAAATCAGTTTAGCCGTTTGGTGTGTACGTGGACTCCAAGAGACACACACTGCATACTTGTAAAACCCCTTTCTTTGGTCGGCGGTTAAAAAATTTTGTTTTTATAGGATTTAATTTTTTTACATATTTTTCTTTTATAAAACAATTTCAGTTGTGAACAAAACCTTCTGTAGCTTTCTTCATTCTTTACTTTATAAATTATTTCGTCTTCCCCCAAGCCTCATCCTGCTTTTTTTTATTGCAATAAACAATCATCTGACATTTGCATACGACATACGACAGAGTGTAATATAAATAGTTAAAATTCCATTACAAACCATTCAAGTGGTAGCAGCATTGCCGGTACTGATGTTGCAATTCATAAAAGTGTCTCTACTTGTTTTTATTGCTGCAAGGGTTTGTTGCACTGCAGCGCTATAAGCATGAATATGTATGTATGTGTTGGCATTGAGAACAGGAATGGTAGACTCAAATGGATGAAAGGATAAATGATTATTGGCTGTAATAAATATACATATATACGTATATTTTTTATTTGTATATGTGCGCCTCGACTTTGGAAATGTATGAAAACAAATGTATAAAAATATTTTGCAAGTTGTTTTTCCTAGAAATATGCATTCATTTGACATTTTTGTATGAATTTCTGTGGTACTGCCACTTATTTGGCATCGGTATGCATAAATAGCGAAAGATTGTTAAGGAAATGTGAATGCTAAATTTTGCAGAGACAAACAAGTGTTGTATTGAATTTATTAAAATTTAAAATATGCCTGACATAGGTATAAGGAAAATGTTATGAATAAATTTATTGAACCTTAGTAGTTTTGTTCTTTAAGAAAATCTGCGCATAAATTTACCAGTAACATGTTGATGGGTTTTTAAACTTTTGTGCTGAAGTCGGTAAGATCCTGAATTGGTGATCCGAAAGTAATACAAATCTCGGCAATTTAAAATGAATTTTTTCAAATCATTATTACAATGACAGCAATAAGTTCAATTTTGGCACTTGTTCATATCGTAAATTTAATTTTTTATATGTTTCTTTCAAGTGCAGAAGAACTGCTATTTCATTACTCTTATAGAGTTGGGAAAATTCTGTCAACATTTTGATGTATGTTTTAAATGCTGTTATTTGGAATAACTTTATAGTAAATTACAATGCCATACTAGGGCATTTACAGCTATTAAAATTTAGTTCAAATCTTTATAAAAATCTATGCCGTTTACACCAAGTTTTTATTTGTTTTTTGACAATTATATAGATTTTTATCCAAAACTACAACCAAACAACTGCAATGTAGCCAATTCACACACCTTGTTAAGCAGACCGTAGCTAATTCACTCATCTTTTGTATAAATATGTTGTAAAGGGTAGTCAAAAATAAATAAAAAATTAGATTTTGATTAGATTTCCTAGAAATCTACTTACAAAATAAATTTCGTTTTGTATGGGAAATCTAATAAAAAGCAACTAGATTTAGCCCGAAATCTCGTAAATACTACATTTTGAGATAATGTAAATGCCCTATAAAAAAATCTAAATTTATTTAATTAACTTTTTGAATTATATTAATTGTATTATATCCTTTGTTTTAAAAGTCATATTTAATGATAAGCAAGCAAATACACGAATTGAAATGAGTGTCCTCAAAAAATATTTTGCGAAAAAAAATTAAACTAAAATCAATATAGAAAATTTTCAAATGTTCATATGCGTACATTAGGCTGTTTGGTTTCCGACAAAAGTGTCCAGTCCCTTTTATAAACATCAATCTAGAAACTTACTTATCGATTTTATTGTAAGCGACATGTTATCGGAAATGGACTTTTTTATTGAAATTAAAATTTTATGGGCCTACACATAGGTTAGAATTATCAAAATGGCAAAATTGTTGATAACTTTTAAGATACAGGCTGTACAATTTTATCGTAAGCGACAATTTACGTACAAAAACAAATTTGAGTATTTAAAAAAAAACCTTCTCCTGAAAATTTTAATTTTTGTCACTTACGATAAAATCGAAAATAAGGCTCGATATGTTAAATCATTACAAATCCTCAGGTCGCTAATAATATCCTGCACAAGATCATTTATAAGATCTTTCAAGACATGAGAGATTTTTCAAATGCTTTACTACAGCGAAATATTCTAAAACAATTGCTAAACAATACTGTTGGCAAGACAAACAACTGAAACAAATGTCTTGCCAACAGTGTTGTTTGTTTTAAAATATTTCGCTGTAGTAAAGCATTTGAAAAATCTCTCATGTCTTGAAAGGTCTTATAAATGGTCTTGTGCAAGACTTTAGTCGCTAAAGCAGCGCTTCTTTGGCGGCTTTATGTCATCCTTTAAATTATCTTTAATGGATTTTTTCCAGGTACTATTTTTTTAGGCAGGTATCAGTGATCGGCAATGAATCATTTTTTCATTCATATTGAGTCATGAAATTTAAAATATAAGTGAGTAGACATTATTTAAACTCTTTTTTTTACGCATACTCACGATGACATTGATTTATATAGGTTAAAATAAATATGAATACGACGTCGACATCATAGTCGTACCACCCTCACACTCATAAATCACCTCAGTTTGATTTCTAATTTCAGGAAAATACTTACACTACTCACATTGATTCAGCTCGCACAACTCATGCATGTAAGTTCATTTAAAAGTTTAGTCATTAAACAGTTTGCAAGTAGTATACAGTAGTAGTCAATAGGGTTGTTTTCAATTCGTGCAAAAAAAAAACAAAAAAAAGAGAACTTTAATGTGCGTATGCAAAGTTCGCATAGTGAATCATACTTATTTTGCATCGTCCATTGGCATTGTGTTAAGGAGAGTCGAAATCAATAACGTCATAAATGTTGTTTAGTATGAGTTCGATGCGCACTTCAAACTTTCGAGTGAACGTGATTCATAGACAGCATTTCAATAAGTATGAGTGCGCACAAGTATAAGAAATTATAAGTTATGATTCAACTCTACTCACTTTTTCACTTCTCATTGCTGTTCTCTGGTAGGTATTAAGAAATTTGAACAATTGTAGCTTACAAAAGAAAACGCTTATGAACATTTGTTAATTCAAAAATTGTAAATTGTCATGGCTGCTGTAGACATCAAATTGATTTTGGTAATACTCGAGTTACAATAATACTCGTAGGTTGTAGCAATACAATCATAGGGATAAAACTAATAAGCATAATAGTAATGGCAATTATAATGGTAATGGTATTGGTATTGGTATTGATATTGATATTGGTATTGGTATTGGTATTGGTATTAGTATTGGTATTGGTATTGGTATTGGTATTGGTATTGGTATTGGTATTGGTATTGGTATTGGTATTGGTATTGGTATTGGTATTGGTATTGGTATTGGTATTGTATTGGTATTGGTATTGGTATTGGTATTGGTATTGGTATTGGTATTGGTATTGGTATTGGTATTGGTATTGGTATTGGTATTGGTATTGGTATTGGTATTGGTATTGGTATTGGTATTGGTATTGGTATTGGTATTGGTATTGGTATTGGTATTGGTATTGGTATTGGTATTGGTATTGGTATTGGTATTGGTATTGGTATTAGTATTAGTATTAGTATTGGTAATGGTAATGGTAACGGTACCGCTAATGGTAATGGTAATGGTAACGGTGGTTACACAGCACGAACATCAAAACAAACAACAAAATAAGAACAAGTCACATACATAACTGAGCACAATAGTGAATTGTATTTATGAACAAAGCAAGTTGTCAACATCGACGTCACCTCAATATAATGCCCTAATTCAGTAAGAAGATTTAGGACGTATTTGTTTGAAAATGCTTTTGAGTTCTTGTCTTTGAAGTCTCTAATGCCTTAATTCAGTAAGCAGATTTAAGACGTTTTTGTTTGAAAATGCTTCTGAGTTCTTGTCTTTGAAGTCTCGAAATTATTTTCTTCAAAAATGGTTGTTGTCTTTGACAATGAAAAATATAAATATTATTGCCATGTTTTTAAAACATAAAAATTCGATTAAAGTATTATACAATAGTTTGAAAAATATATGAAAAAATATGTGTTGGATATAATGTTTAGAACAAAATCATAAAGCAAATACACAAACCTTCTAGCATAGACAATAAATAATAATCGTTTTAATGAATCAAAACTGCTTCTTTTTTTCGTCCATAGACAAGACGATACATTCGTCGAACAGAATTATGGCATAAATTATTTTCTTCAAAAATGTTTGTTGTCTTTGACAATGAAAAATATAAATATTATTGCCATGTTTTTAAAACATAAAAATCCAATTAAATTATTATACAACAGTTTGAAAATTATATGAAAAAATATGCGTTGGATATAATGTTTAGAACAAAATTACAAAGCAAATACACGAACCTTCTAGCATAGACAATAAATTATATTTGTTTTAAAGAATCAAAACTGCTTCTTTTTTTCGTCCATAGACAAGACGATACATTCGTCGAACAGAATTAGGGCATAAGACCAAAAGGTAGCTGCTTGTCTACAGGTTGTCGAAAATAACTGACTGCTATTGACAGCCTCATGCTATTTTCTAGACCTTGTGGAACAGAAATATATTAGCAATAGCACAAAACTGTTCTCGAGAGCAAAGACACAACCAGCGTGACCATATTAGCTTATTTTGAGCTAAATTTAGCTTATTTGTTTCAGATTTAGCCTTAAAATTTTCATTTAGCTCTTAGCTTATTATACGCTTTACCAAAAATGGAAAAGGGTATATATAGGTTTGTCATTCCGTGTGTAATTTCCATAATTTTAATTTGCAACCAAAAAAATATATATATTCTGGGTCCTTATGAATAGCGATGACGAATAAGCGATGTCCGTCTGTCCGTCCGTCCGTCTGTCCGTCTGTCCGTCCGTCCGTCCGTCCGTCCGTCCGGTGTACGTGAAATCGGTTTTCCGAAGCTCCCAGAAAAGCTAGAGACTTCGTTCTTAGACTGATGTATCAGAAATGGTCCAACTTAGATTGCTATTGAAATTCAGCAAAATCGGGCAGACGATTGCAGAGCTGGAAAACGTAAACTATATTTTGCCATATAAAAGTCACTACCGAAAACAAATTTTTATTTTTTTTAATAAATAAATTTATTTTACACTTCAGTACGACTAAAATTGGTATTTTAAATAAATAAAAATATAAAAAAAATTAAAAAGACGTTTCCAGGGTTGGAAAACTTTAACTTTTTGTGTTATGTAAAATTAACTATGTCTAAAACTATATTAGTATTTTCTCGAGAACCGTTAGAAGCAACAGACCTGAAATTTGGACACAGTGTGTAGACCGTTGGCCGCTACAACAACAAATACATGAGAATTGGAAATTAAAGGGTGTTCCAAAACGAGCAACGAAAAATTCTAAAATCCCATGTAATATACATACAATTATATGTATATACACTTGAAATTTGTAAGGTTAGTGTATTTTTATACAGACTACAAAAATTAACACTAAAATTTCAAAAAATTTAAATTAAAGGGTGTTCAATCAGTTAATGCAATTTTGACTATGCAATTTTGACAACTTGCTGTATCTTGGAACCCGTAAGAGCAAAACTCTTGAAATTTTCAAAAACGGTAAAACTAAAAAATCAAGGAATTATAAAATCGCCAAACCGAAAAAAATCGCGAAAAACAAAAAAAAGTCGCCAAAACGAAAAATACCCCAAAAAACATTAAAAAATCGCGAAAATGAAAAAAACCCCAAAACAGGAAAAAAAACGACAAAATGAAAAAAAAATCGCCAAAATGAAAAAACCCCAATAAAGAGAAAAAAATCGCCTAAATAAAAAAACCCCAAACCAGGAAAAAACGCCATAATGAAAAAAAAACCCAAAAACAGAAAAAAATCGCCATATTAAAAAAAATTTCTAGGACTAAAATAAATCGCGATAAACCGGAAAAATTGCTTAAATAAAAAAAAATCGCCAAAACGAAAAAAAAACCCCAAAAAAACAGAAAAAAGTCGCCAAAATGAAAAAAAAAAGAAAAAAACTCCTAAATAAAAAAACCCAAAAACAGAAAAAAATCGCAAAAATGAAAAAAAATCGTCAAAAGAGAAAAATCTACAAAATGAAGAAAATCCCAATAACAGAAAAAAAATCACCAAAATAAAAAAAAACTCCAAAAACAGAAAAAAATCGCCAAAACGAGAAAAAAGCGACAAAACTGAAAAAATCGTTTAAACTGAAAAAAAACTTCAAAAAAGCCTACCTTTCGTGCGCGATTCAAAGTCGCACTTTACTGAAGTTTTTAATATTAAAGGAATTAAATGAAACTAATAAGCAGATTTTGTAAAAAATTTTGTTTCTAAACGTTTCAAATTTGTATGAAAAATAACGAAAATTCTTTTCAAAAAATATTTTTTCCATACAAATTTCAAAACGAAAAAATCGTTTGAATTTACAAAATCTGACCTTAAGTTTTTCCTTATTTCGTTTTTGCTTTTTTTTCACTTAACATATTTTATGTATTTTTTAAAGAACTAGATTGGTATCAATAATCAAAAAAATCCAAAATTATGACTCCAGGGTTGGAAAACTCACACTTTTTGTGTTATGTAAAATTAAATAGGTCTAAAAATTTTTTTCTTTTTCTTTATAAATTGAATATATTTTATGCTTCTGAAAGAAAATTACAGCTCCAAAGATGGAAACTTTAAAAAAATTATAAATTTTTTCACAAAACAAATATGTATGTATGTGTCTGTATACTATATATATGTACGTACGTTGGTAAAGGGGATATAAGATTCGGCACAGCCGAATATAGCACTCTTACTTGTTTTTTAGCTTTTTTTAAAAACTAATTTAGCTTTTTTAGCCTTTTTTTAGTCTAAATTGCGTGTTCTCTAAAAATATATTAAAAACATAAACAACTTATAAAAATTATAATTTTTTAGCATTGTAAAATAGTTTACAAAAAATACAAAATGTAAATTATACGACAATTTTATAACAGAAATGGAAAGAAGAAAAATAGTAGATAATGGCAGAATGGTTAGAATTCCAATGGAAAAAGTTTAATTCATATTAGTGGCCAAAACACTTTTTGAGTTTTTTGGGTATAAAATTATTTGACTTGAGTTGAACGTTCATTCAGCGGCATCAATTAACTTCAAACAAAAACGTGAAATAGCCTCAAGCCTGGATAACACTATGTACCGATTTTCGTCGGGCTACCTCAATAAAGTCATAAGTAACAAGCCAAAATGGCATTATTACTCAATTAATTCTGGAATAAGTCTATATGGGCTTATTACCAATGCAGTGTGTCGCAATTATGTCCTTGTATTTCAAGTAGTCGATAAATTAGAGCAAAATCTTTACTTATGACTTTATTTCACTGATCTGACGAAACTCGGTACATTGTGCAGATAGTGTGATCCATGCTTTCCCTTAAATAGCATTAATTCACTTAAAAAGCTTTAGTATTTTAGTATAAATGTTTTTACATTTTTAAAAACTTTTTAAGATTATTTTGGGGAAGTTTTTGTTTTGTTCTTCATTAAATCTAAAATATAATAATTAATAAATAATTTCATTAAGCAAATATTCTATATGTATAATAAAAAAATATGTTTGTGTAATATTTAACGTTAGTTTAGCAATAAGAAACTATTGAAAAGTGATCAAAGAAGTGGAAAAAAGTTTAGCTTTATTTTCTAGCCTAAAATGTAACTTTTTAGCTTATTTTAGCTGTTTTTCAAACGTGATTTAGCTTAATATTATTTTAAAATCTGGTCACACTGGACACAACTCCTAATTTGTTGGTATCGTATTGACGTGACAACTGTAATAAGGGCAATTATTTCTAATAAAAAATGTTGCATACATTCGGCAAAAATATCCACGGTGACGCATGCTGGCCATATGCCCAAAGTAGTTTTCAAATATTAATTGACTGATTGTTTTTTTTTTTTTCGATTGAAAACATTTTTGTATTAAAAGTAAATTTTTTGTGCTATTTTTTAAAATTTAAGGTTCTGTCAGTCTTAAAAAAACAATCTTTTCTTTCATCCATATCAGATTTATATTATATTCGTCCACTTTTCCAATTAAATTTCGTGAGAAATATTCAAAGCTTAAACTTCCCAATTTTTGAAATATTTATTAACGAAGAATGTACAATTATTTTAAATTTTTACTTACTATAAAGTGCCACATCAGAAAAAATCACTTTACAAACACTTCTACATACAAATATATCTGTGGCAATATGGAATAATCGGTTAACACGGCTTAAGCAAATTTGGCTTTATTATGCTATATTATGTCCCACTTGCAAGCTTCAGCAGGTACAATGGTAAATATACTACAAAGAGAAATCACACTAAAGTAAAATCATGCGCAAGAGTTTATTAATATATTTGCGTTAACTTTAGAATTTTCGAAAAATACTTATTTACTCAAGTCAACTTAAGCGATTATTCCACATAGCTGTATGGCAATATATCTGAGTACCCTTTTAAAATAATCCTTTGAGCGCGTATACCATGTGTAACAAGTTTATTTCAGTTGATTAATTAAAGCTCATTAAAACCTGCTAGAGCTCGTAGAATATTTTCAATTAATTCATGTCATCTTGTATAACTATATTGATTCATTTTTGAACTTGTTTGTCTATTAGTCACTCTTCTTAGCATATTTACTTTTTTATCGCTTCTTTTTCCTTAATAAAACACTTTTTTCGTTTTTAAGTTACTGCAATGTAATTAAAATAGTTTAAATGTAAAAGAAGTAAAATACTGTGTACGAACTTTTGTTACTTTCAGAAAAAAAAATTCTTTTGCTTCAATTAAATATCGGTGAATAATTGAAAAAAAAAGTTTAAGCTGAATTGATTAAAAAAATAAGGATAAGTGAAACTTTCGCTTGACAAAGTATGAACTGTTTTCTGAGGCAATCTTCGGCAATAATTTACTTTTTGTTCATTTGTTTTTTGTTTTTGGGAGTACCGAGAATTTTACTCCCTTAGCATTGACAAAATTTATATAAAAGGCTAAAACTTATTAGAAATTAAGTGTCATCATATATACAAAAAAAAACTTTTCTCCAGTTGCTACGTTTAATTGAAAAAATATATACAAATAATCAATCAAAAATTTAAGTCACTCAATTAAACTTTTGTTTAAAATTTTACTTGATAAAGATTTTAATTAAAAATTTAATTTTATTAAAAACTTAATTTGACACAATTATATTCTTATTATTATTATTATTATTGATATTGATATTCCGAGCTTTATAATTAAAGGTGTTAACAGGGGAAAAACTTGTGTTATGTGCAATCTGAATTATACATTTCCTTTTAGTTTTTTTTTTAAGAAGTGTTTAAAAAGTGTAGACGAAGATTTTGAGTCTAATTTGGAGATATTGTGTTTTATAGGTGATCATAAATAAAATGTAACCTTACACTTCTAGCTTGATCCGACGGTGCCTTCTGTTGCCGAATATACCTAAAGTACCGGTACACAGTGGATGGAACAATGGAAATAATGCTGCACTTTCTAAACTAGCTAGCTATTCGATTGTTATGAAATGGCATACGAAGTGTCACAGAGCTTACAACTGGAACTATGGACTATCTAACTTTAAAGAGAGCGGCGCCACAAAGCCCCAAAGTGGGCAAACTGGGGTTAATGAAAAAGTAAATCCCATGGCAAGCTGATGTTTTTGATCTGATAAAAAAGATTTTTACAAATGAATTTTTTTCTATCCAAGAAAAGTCTGCTACATTTATGGGTTTTCGCTCACAGTTTAAGAAATATTAGAGAATAAATTTAAATTTTTGCCCAGGTCCACTGTTCTGCTAATGGAGAAGTCAAATCTTGTCCGATTTAGAAAAGGAAACACATTATTAAAAAAGAATAAAATTTTTAAGATTTAAAAGAAAACTTGCAGTTGGTATTTAATATCAAATTTTTAAAAAATTCGATTTTCGCTGTTTTATTTTTTGCAGAAGAAAGTGGGTTAATTACTTTGGTATTATAAAAAATTTTTGCAAAAATACTAACCTCATTTTTTTTTTGCAAAGTCCCCCACTGCGTATGGAGTATTTAGGCCAGTGATGTCAAAAATAAAACTATAGTTGTGTGTGTGAGAAACGTTGTCTCGTTGCTCTCGAAAGTACACAGGAAAAATAATTATTTGGAATAAATGATGTTTATTGAAGTAGCTAAAAATAAATAAAAGGAGCCTATGTGATAGAAAATTAAAAAATAAGATGTAAAAATTAAATATAAAAGTTGGCGGCGACCCATATTTTTCAAGTTATCGGGCTCTGAACTTTTCATAGGAAACTCTGAAAAATCTCAAAAAAAGAATTTTTAAATAACTTATCAGATAGTAATGTGAAAAATAAGAAAAAAAAACTTAATAAAAAAAATTTGCTGCAGGCCATATTTCCCGAGTTATTGGTATTTAAAGTTTAAATAGAAAGTGCAGTTTAGTGGAAATGCTCAAAAAAAAGGCAAAATGTCTTTTAAATACATATTAATTTCTTTCCTTAAACGTTTTACAACATCAAACACATTAAATATCGCGAAAAGCATTGGTGATCATAGAATATTTTTCGCATACCACTTCTTTTCTTTCACTGTATCTATAAACAAATTAATACACACGCTACGCATGTGTTCTCGTCGCTGTCTCATCGACGACTAAATGGAAGAGAATAAGAATGTGTGTGGTTTTAGTTTGCAAAATTGTGCCATGAAACTGACATCAATGATTTAGGCCCTACAAGGCACCGTCAGATCGAGCTAAAAAATTAAGACCGCGTTTATGGCAGCAAACCTTAGATTTTAGACAAATAAAATATATCAAATAAAAAAAAATGATTTTGCGACCAGACTACTGGTAAAAAAAAAACAGAACAAATGACAAATTCAGCAACTGCACCTTTTTAAATTTATAGAACACCGAAAAACTATACAAAATTATTCACGTGACTTCCTTCAGTCTTGATAAAGGTTTAAAAATTTTTAGGATTAAATTAATTACAATATTAAATTAAACTGAATATTTAGTTAATAATATATATTGGTTCGAGTGAATCCTTATAAGGCGGATAGGTCCTCAATTTCTACTTGAGGTTTCCTTAATCTTTGCTTAATTTAAGATGAGTAGGTGATTGGGTTTCTGCATCCGATCCTGGATCTGGGGCTGCCAGTACGTCTCCAGGAAGACAGTTGACAGATGTGTTTTAGATTAGATGCTTACCATCACCCCCATGCACCGTTTTAGAATGAACCCTGTACCCATTCGTCAAGGCACATAGGTTGCAATCTTCGACCATAGTTGTTATCCCTGCTACTCACAGCTATCTAAACTCTTTATGCCGTAATGACTTTGTCAAAACAGTACTATCTGTTGTATGACAACATCATCAGAGTTTAGACACATGCCTGTGCCGCCAAATATGTAGTGCCTACTCTACACCGCTCAAAATCATCCCTTCAACCCCCTTGGGTAGGACGAACTTAACCTTTTACCAAAGGATCTTGACGAGCGCTACATACACCCATACTCCGATAGCAGCCTTACTGTCGGACAACCGGCACCCGTGGTACAAGAGACAAGCATCTGTTGATACCTCGAAGTTCCACCATAAAGACTTAATCTCTATCGTCTTTTGAACTCAGCCAAATTCCAGGTGACATAAGCAGACCTGTTTTCATTTTATAAATATGTACACATCCTTTGTTCTGTTGCCAGAGATCGGTACGTCAACGAAAAAAGCCACATCACCCCAACTACATAGTCAAAAATAGACTCCCCTGAGGGAAATGACAGTTGACAGCTGAGATTTATCCGCCACCCGTTATGAGAGTTATAACGCCCATGGTCGGTCGTTAGAGCCTCGTCAGCTAATAACAGGGTACGCCACGTGTAGGGGAGGTTAACAGTTGTGCAAGAGAAGCTGTGGTGGGGCACATAACTACAAAATTAGTACCCCAAGTTATATTAACTATACTAGCATTAAATTAACTAAAATATTTTATTAAATTGAATATTTACTTTGAACTTTTTGTGGGTTGCGTGGTTTTGCATTTCAGCTGACGATATGTAAATGCTCAAAAATGTGAAAAATTTTGTTATATAAATTCTAATCTTTTAATATCAAAAATGTGAACAATTTTGTTAAATAAATTCAAATCTTGTAATATCAATTAAAAATTATTAAATGTTTACTCTGGTTAACAATAAAGGACAAAACATATCTCGTTTCCTTAATATAGAAAGGTCTTAAATCATTATTTTTTTGAAATCGAGATTTCGATAGAAGAATATCTGCATCCATACCCGAAATGATTTTGCTTCATAAGTCCAATGAAACCATTTCATTAAAATTTTTCACAAATCTAATGATAATTTCACAAATCCAATGAAAATTTCATGAATATTGTGAAAGAATTTCATTGGAATTGCTTCGTTGGTATTCCGGTTTCGTAAGAATATTTTATTGGACTTATGACGACAATATTTTCTAATTACTAAGAAACCCTTGATATTTAAGTTATTTCATTATTTTCATGAAGTTATTTAATTGTTTCGATGAAGTTATAGCACTGCATTAATTACACTGTTAAATAAATTTGATGAAGTTTTCAATAAAATAATTTTGACTAAACTGGTTTCATTAATCCAAGGAAGCGTGACGTTTTAATGAATTTTTCATTCGATTAATGTCGCAATTCATAGAATTTATGCCAAAAATTCTTTCAGTGTATGTATAAGAAAAAACTGACATGAAGTTACCGTAAATGACCACATTAAACTAGGTGTCAACGAGTTCCTTCATATAACTGGACATTAAAAATCGGCGCACAAGGTAGTTTTAACCCACTCCCAGCGTGATTTCTGATGTACAATTGTATGCCAAGCTCGTTACGATCATATTCAGTTTTGCCACCTATGCTAACTTCTTGCCAGTTTTTCGAGTTCGGGCCTTTCTATATTAAGGTAATGATATACAGATATTTCTATTTATGTGTACGAGTACATACGAATAAAAACACATTTATTAATTAACACGCATATATTATTTTTTTCGTAGAACCTCACAAACAATGGAAGTCAAAAAAATAATTTTTATAAAGCGTCTTAATAAATCCAGTTTCAATATACCAAAAGGAAAACGTTCATCGAAAGTGTTTACAGCACTTTTAATAAGATATTTATAGATCTTAAAGCTTAGCATCTCAAGGAAAGATGCGTTAATGTCCTGGGTAGCAAAATACTGCCATATAGTGGAGAATAAGGAAGCAAAAGCAGCAAGTTGGCAGCAAAGGAATGAGATACGCGAAAAGTCTCAGTAGAGTTTGGATCCATATGCAAACCAGCGTTTGATTTAATTTCTTTTTCTGTCATATGCAGATTTAAAATTAATTTTCTAATAATTTAAATGTTGGTGCATACTGCTATCCATTTTAGTCGCTTCGAGTTTGGCTTAGTGTCTTAAACAGAAAATTTCGTTCGGTTATATTTAAAAGCCGTTTTTCTGTTAACTGGTGTCGGTTAATTGAAATCATACAATGTCAAAAATGTTTTTGGCTAACTGAAGGTGTAATAAACTTTTAACGGATCTTGTAAAGAGGGCTGTAAAAGAGATTTCGTTCCTTTATTGCAGTATGATAATATTTAAACAATTTGTTTTCTGGATATTATATTAATGCAAAACTATTCTTCTTGTGTAAAAATATCATAGAAATGGATTGTATACGTACATATCTCTTGAGAAAAGATACAGTTTTAATATCTTCCTTGAGTTCTATGTAAGTTAAAAGCTTTAAGATATTTTTTGAGTGAAACTAGGAGAGATATGAAAACTATGGTACATATTTTCAAATAAAATGCAAATTTATGCGAATACTTAATATGCGAATACAACTAATTAGATATAGCGTATACGTAACCGATTATATTCATATTTGTTGTAATTTAAAGCAATTTATTTAAATTTATATTCTTTCAAAACGCTATTCATTATTATAAATTTAATTTAGCTTACCAGGAAGAATAAATTTGCCTTTAACTTAGCACCTTAGGTTAAGCTAAAATTGTACTGATGAAAAACTTTTTATACGTCCGATAAAATCATACTTTTAACTAAATTTAAGTTGTAATAATGGCCCTTAGAATTGTATTTACCAAAAGAAAATCAAAAATTGTATACACAATAATAATTTCTGATGATTCATTTCATTAAACATTCGCGTTAAATAGCTAATGTTAATAATAATCTCTACCCCAGTAGATAGACATGGGTGCTGATGAATTGCGTGGATGCACAGAAAAATATCGGTATTTCCCCCAGCTATAAAGTCTAGTTTAATTTTTCTTCTCTTCTTTAGATACTCACATTAATTAATAAAAATATTTCATTCGGTAAGAATTGAAATTACTGAACTTAAGCCTGATTAAGAAATTATTTCTGATTAAAATTCACTACAGTTTAATTAAATCTAAAAAAATTTCCCAAAAAATTTTTTTTGCATATGAGAAGTTATTAATAAGATCTATATTCACTGAAATACCACTATAGTGATGGCAATTGCCACATCAAGGAGTTTCCTTCCATTGGCCGTTTGTTCCCAAAAGTAACTCATTTGTTAGAACAACATTTTCCATTCTGCATTTTATTGAAACTGAATTAAGAAACAAAATGCAATATTAGCTTTTCAATTCTTTACTACACAGAGAAAAAACTGCCTCATAAAATCAAGAAGATTTTCTCTATGAAACGTTTTTAGGCTAAGAGGTATCCCAGCAGAAAGAAGCAAAGATTTTTTCATAGAGATTCCTTATTGTTTTTATGTGGCAAATCTTATTAATTTTATCAAGAAGAAAACCACATAAAATCTAGAAGGAATCTTATTATTCACAACTTTTTTTTGCTCAATTTCGGTTATTTTTGACACCAAAAAAACAATCCATAGAGAAAAACTTCTTGATTCTATTATGTTTTCTTATAAATTGCAAACTATAGGGATTTCTGAATGATTTTATTAGGTTGCCTTATTGGGTTTTTTTAAAATGGTTTTCTTCTTGATTTTATTAGGTTGCCTTATTGATTTTTTCAATAAGGTTTTCTTCTTGATTTTAGTAGGTTCCTATATGAGTATGTGTAAAGCATCTTATATATTTTTTTAATAAGGAAATATTTTTGATTTTATGAGGTGGCTTGTTACTTCATATCTATAAATAGACATAGAGACATTTTTTTTTATCTTTTTAATTTTTGTATAAGAATGTATGCACAATATTTTCAATGGTTATTCAGGCTGCTTGTTAGCATAATGGGTAGAAAAGTTAAGAAAATAACATAATGTGTATGGATGTATATGTATATAAATAAATAACATCTACAATATACTACATACATACATACATATGTATATGGTACAGAATTTAAATGAAAATACATAAGTACAGAGAATAAAGACGCACTTTTTTTTATTGAAAAAATCAATAAGATAACCTCATAAGAACTACAAGATTTCTTCTTGATTATTTATTATTTGGTAATGTTCGACAAATTAATTGGCTGGAAGGCTAATAACAAGTCTGCCAATAGTGACTGGATTTACAAAATTATCAGAAATCTTTTATAATCTTTCTGCTTTTAAAAATTCTTTAATTTAAAAAATTTTAATTTATTATTGCTTAAGTAATGTCTATACAATGTATTTCGTTTACGCTTAAATGTTTTTAAATTTTGTATATTAAACTTTCTTACACGTTTTTAGTGCAACAAGGCAGCAGTATAATTGTGAAATAACCCACATGCAAGAATACTTTCTTCAAATAGCATATTATGCAACTACGAATAAGTTTCTTAATAACTTTTTCTTTTTTTTAAGATAACGATAAGAAGTTATTTTAAAACATTGTTTCTTGATACTTGTAGACATTAATTGAAAAAGTACAACTTTTCTACAAGAGAAAGTTTTCAATTAATCCTCACATAATTACTTGCAAGAAAAAGTAGAGTTCGCAACAAAGTTGATTATATTATTTTAATATTAAGTAAAATTCAGTTTATTTTTTAACAATTAAAATACTTTAGCGTTATGAATCACTAGCAGAAAACTGTTGAAACTCTTTTTTGTTTAAGAAGTGCCAGATATGATATTCAATATATCGTTAGCTTAACGTGCAAAATTTTACCATATTTTGTTTGCTTCTGTTTTGAATACCAATAATTAGTTGTTTTTGTATTGTTGCCCATGAAGGCAAAAATGCTGTCAAGAGAAGGAATACATATGTATATATTCGTATTTAAGAGCTTAAATGGAAACCTAATTTTAAAAACTTAAACGTTGATGTTAGGTAAGGACGCAGAAATTTGAGAGATTTTCGCCTTAATATATAGAATGTTTTTATTAATCTCATAACGCTTTAAATATATTTGAGAAAAGCTATCTTAACGACAAATAATTTCTGCCTATCTCAACTTTGAAAGCAGAAATAGATAAAAAAAGATACAAAATATTATTTATTTTTCTTTAATGGAAATCGTTTAATGTTTTATCGTGTCGAGTCAGAACATTCCTAGGTGTGACAATTTAAGGGGAGCCGCGAATAACGTTGTAAAAGACAATTTTTACAAAACCAGTTTTTTCACAGATTACCATTAAAATTACTCTGTTGCGTTGTTAAAACATAAAACCAATCAAAATTATGCTTCTTATCGCCCTCAAAATATAATTACAAATGGTCAGTCATTGGAAGAACTTTGAAAGTAACTAACAAAATCATTTAAACGAAATTGTCGAAAATAATTGATAAATGTAACAGAGATACAAAAAGATAAATTAATGCTAATTATCATTATTTTCTTTAAGACAAAAAAAAATTAAACGAAAAAAAACAACCCTGCTTTAAAATACGTTTTTAGGATTTCCTGACAAATTATTATTTTGTCACTTACAACGTTACTCGCGGCTAGCCTTCAATTGTTTGTAAGTTAAGTGAGCAATTGCTTGCGAAGGAACATTTTTAACCTGATCTATCTATCTATAAACATAAATAAATCACAGTTATTTTTAATTATTATTGTTCGAACTTCATTTGTTTCTATATTTTTTATAATTTGAACAGGCTTAAGTTCGTATCGCTTTGTAAGCTAAATTAAATGCGATAATTATTAATGAACAAATAACACCAAAGTTATGCTAGAAACACAACTGAGACGAACGGCGAATATTTCGGTACGAACTTTCGTCATAAAAATTAAAACACATTTGAGCATATGAAAATAAACACAACACCACCGTAAAACGAAATTCATCGCGTGTGACGAACTCATAGATAGGTTTATTTCTATTTTGTACGCCGACAAACGACGAAAAAACAATTTTCTCTCTCTCTCTCTCTTTGCATACACAATAACCAACTTTATCAATTATGACCGCAGAATTCGGTGAGTAAATTCGTCGTTATTGTGCTTCATACGACGAATTTACTCAGCGAATTCTTATCGAAGAATTCTTCGTTCGTCCCAATTGTGTTTATAGCATTAGTTGTGAATATTCTGACTAACTACACATAGTTGAACGGAACAACTTGCTGTTTTCGAAGGCCACTAAACCTTCAACACTTTCTTTGACACGGCATCACGCATGAATGGCTGGACCGATACCCTCCACCTCCTCCTTTTTTGTTTTGTTCATTATTGGCTGGAGAAGAAGAATAAGAAAGAAATAAATTCAGTAAAGTGCGACTTTGACTCGCGCACGAAGGGTTCCGTACGTTGGGCTTTGAGCATTTTTTTTAATACAGTGTTTGTTACGTTTTTTCAGCTGAAATAATTTTTTTTATTGTTTTTCGCTTTTTTCTCGTTTTGGCGATTTTTTAAATTTTGGCGATTTTTTTTTAATTTTGGCGATTTTTTTAATTTTGGTTATTTTTTTTTTGCGATTTTTTTAATTTTGGCGATTTTTTTTTTTCATTTTGGAAATTTTTTTAATTTTGGCGATTTTTTCATTTTGGCGATTTTTTTTTCATTTTGACGATTTTTTCGTTTTGGCGATTTTTCCGATTGTTTTATTTTCGATTTAGAATTTTTTTTTAATTTGGTGCTTTTTTTTCGTTTTGGCGATTTTTTTTGATTTTGGCGATTTTTTTTCGGTTTGGCGATTTTATAATTTTGAGATTTTTTTGTTTTACCGTTTTTGAAAATTTCAAGAAGTTTGCTCTTACGGTTTCCAAGATACAGCAAGTTATCAAAATTACATAGTCAAAATTACATTAACTGATGGTACACCCTCTAATTAAAATTTTTTAAATTTTAGTGTTAATTGTTGTAGTCTGTATAAAAATACACTAACTTTACAAATTTCAAGTGCATATACATACAATTGTATGTATATTACATGGGATTTTAACATTTTTCGTTGCTCGTTTTGGCACACCCTTTAATTTCCAACTCTCATGTATTTGTTGTTGTAGCGGCCAAGGGTCTGCACACTCTGTCCAAATTTCAGGTCCGTAGCTATTACGGTTCTCGAGAAAATACCCTGTGACGGACGGACAGACGGACAGACCGATAGCGTACACGCAAAGAAAAAATATGGTTGATGTAACCATAATCAAACAGCAACATACTATGATTGAATTATATGGTTGCAGTCAAATCATATTATTGTCAACGGAAAAGCAAAGTTTAAATAATATTATTTTCTGAGTTAATAATAATATTATCTACAAAAACAATTAACTTTGTTATACCTAATCTTATTATTGTAAATAAGACAACACTATTGTTAGATGTGACTAAAATATAATTGAGACTTATCATACCATGTTCCAATATTATAATAATATTGTTAAATATGACCATAGTATTATTTTATGTAATAATAATATTTTGATTTTTAATCATATATTTATTGGCAAATCTTTTTTAACAGCTGTTCGTCAAATCCGAAATAAAAATAAATTAATATTGTTGAAAGAAAATGTATGTATGTATTTATAGAAATGTATACTTATATAAGCATATGTGTATACACGAAATACAGACATATCTGTATAAAAAGGTACACATACATACAAATGTACATATTATTTTTATTTATCTACCCTTTTGTTTATACTTTTTTTATTTATTTAACACCACGCGTGCACTGTCGATAGCTTTTAAACGAAATACTGAACTGACAGAAGATGTTTCTGAAAAAGGTTTTTTTTAAAACTTAACATAGTATGGTTTTGAATAACATTATATTGTTATTTACATCATATTATTTTTACATAATAATACAAATTATATTGTAGTCATAAAATTTTAACAAAACTATATTGTTAAACTCTAACCATATCGCACTTTCTAGGAATATAATAATGTAATTATTAAATTCAAACATTACTGTGTTTATCGTAACGAAATTAATGTTTAAAATAACAATAACTAGTTTTCAACGACCACATATTTTTTTCAGAGAACATAATATTGTTTTCTCAACCATTTTACAAGCATATCTTTTCTTTGCGTGTAGCAAAGAAAAGATATGTAGGGTTCCTTTTTCACCTTTGGTGTACGGAACCCTAAAAATTAAGAAAGTTGCGCGAAACACGAAAAATGTGTGCTGTTGGTATATTTTTTGTTTTTGATAAGCCAAACAATTAAGAGTCTACTCAGTTTCTTTCTGGATGCGAACGAAGTCGCGGGAAAATGCTAGTATAACATAAATTGAACCGAATTGGAATGACTGACTTTCATTCGGTCAGATTTTTTTGATAAGGCTTTGAACAGATTGCAATAATTTTTAAGGACATATATAAAAAAAGTATAAATATATGGATATTAACACCGCCAACAAAAATTATGTAGTATATGGGTGACGTATGTAAAAACACGTTTTTGTTAAACAAAAATAAATCTCAAGCTGCACCAGTAGTCATGGTTCGTAAATAAAAGTGTGAAATAATACTATGTGGCAAATATTTGTCACATTTATCATACACGCATATAAAATGACCCATATCAACTCTTCACTATAAATTTTCCCATAATTAAATGCAACACTTTTGTAAGATTTCATTAGCCCAATTCACAAACTTGTGCAAATGGTCTTGCATCGTAGCATGTGCAAAGTGGTATAGTATATTGATACTCACCACTTAAGAATTCTTAGTGGTGAGTATGAATATACTATACCATTTTGCACATGCTACGACGCAATACCATTTGCACAAGATTGTGAATTGGGCTATTGTGAAAACATTTGTGCGTAAATTGAAAATAAACTTTGCTCATACGACTGCAATATGGCACTTGAAATTTCAACAGAGTGACAAAATGTGTCGTAAGTTGACTTCAATTTAATTGAAGCCATGTGGTCCTTGCATCCTTTTACAATTGTTGGCATTGCATGTGCTTCAGCTCAAAACGAAATTGAGAAACTCAATATGGAGTCGCGTTCTATAAATTTTGCTTTTATTCGTTGGTCTGCCGCTGCTTGGTTCATTGCTCTGACCTTATTAAACATTAATCACTGTCAAACAATGCTGTTGCTTATTGCTGCTTGAATACATTTTTTTTTTGCCATTGTGAAGTTATAGATGTTGTGTCTTGGCCACGTACATATATATGTATATACTTAAATGACAAAACATGAGTGAATTAATACGTAAACAAATTTGAAAACAACCCAGTAAAAAAAATTGGAAGTCATTCTAAAGGAAGTACATTTTCATTGCTTCCAAAAAATCGATATTTTTAATTTGCCGATAGTTAGCAGAAAACCAAGTAGAAGTTTATTTTAGTCATACAAAACCTTGTAATTCCTCTCTAGTTTTAGAAATTACTCACCAGAATTTTAAAAAAATCGTTTTTTTTAAGAAACTTATGAACTAATTTTGGTCTAAAATTTTAAAGTTATTTGCTTAAATTTACATTAAATTACTGTTTCGCGTTTAAATTCCTATAAAAAGAAACTAATTGTTAAAATAGGTAACTATTAGCAATTTTTCCTAGATGAAAATATTATCATAGAACACAAAAAAGGAAATTTTTCTTAAAATCGCTTCCAATTCGGTGACCAGGCAGCGAAAAAGAGAACTTCTTGCAATGACAACCCTATGTAAAAATCATTAGATCGGATCGAAATTTGCACTACTTCCAGATCGCAAACTCTACATTTTCATGACTTTTTTGGAGTGTCTTTTTTACTGGGAAGTGTTGTGCTATATACATACATACATACATGTATACATAATAAATGTATGTCTATGTAACATAATAAGTGAAATTAAAAATAAAATAGTGAATGCCGTTAAAACATATTAAAATTATATGTATATGGATACTTTAACAAAGAAAAGCCTGTAGTCGTCAGGGTGAAAAAAATAATTTTCTTTTATTCCAAGCTGCACTTCGCTACAAGAAATTTTCCCCAGCACAAGTCGTCATGATAAGCATAAAATAGTTTTCTAGATTTAAAATCATTTAATTAAAAATTATATGGAGATTCTTTGATATAATGTTCATAAATACATACAATACAAGAATCATTAGATTGTTTGTACACTGAAATAATTTAACGTCAATAAATAAAAGAATTATAAGACTTCTCCAAAATTTCAATAACAATTTCACAAATCTAATTAAAATTTTACAAATGATGTTAAAGAGTTTCAGTGTAATTGCTTCATTGGCTTTTATAAAGCGTACTGTTTTAGAGTGTCACAACTTTGAGTTGGCATCACTGCATTATTCTACCACCCATTTAACAGGTGATAGTTGCTTTTTGTTTAGTTTGCTTGGAAATTTGATTATGAATCGACTTACACCAGAGCAACGTCTGCAAATTGTTGAAGTTTTTAATCAATATATAATTGTTCTATTCGTCAAACTCATCGTGCACTTCTTCTATTTTCCCATAAGGATGTAAGTATCCATTCAACCATTTCTGGTTGAATGGATACATAAATCAGCAGAATTGTAGCATTTGGAGTGAGGAGAATCTACAAGCTTTTGTCGAAACACCATTACATCCACACAAAATTACTGTTTGGTGCGCTCTATGGGCTGGCGAAATCATTGGCCCATATGTCTTCAAAAACGGTGGTTGCCATGATGCGAAATTTTTCCTTTTGCCACGTACCTCAATTACGTGGCATTAATCTTGCTGACATGTGGTTCCAACAGTGCCACATGCCACATGCCACATAGCGGGCGCTACAATTCATTTACTCAGAGATACTTTTGATGAAAATATAATTTCACGTAATGGCCCAATTAATTGGCCACCAAGATCGTGTGCTTTAACCACAATGGATCTTTTTATTTAGGATTATGTTAAGTTACGTGGATAAACCACAAAGAATTGAACACCTGGAAATCAACATTCGAAGAGTTATCGGCGAAATACGGCCGCAAATGCTGCGAAAAGTTGTTGAAAATTGGTGTTTCAGATTGCGCCTTCTACGCGCCAGACGTAGAGGATACATGGCAGATATCATATTTAAATATTAATTTTAATAAAAGTTTCTTTCCAATAAAGTTTGTTTCATTGATATTAAAAATATATTTCCTTGTTTTATTATGATTTAAACTTGTGTCACTCTATAAAAAAAACAACTTATATTAGATATTACAAGTTTTGGTCTTCAAAGTGTTAATTGTCTATTCTTCTCTTTACAATTACATAAATATCCGATGATTTCGCTTCAAATAAATATTAAACCTGTATTTGAAAGACCATTTAAAGTAGATATCGTTACATCTGCGAACGTGCAACTCTTCACGTAAAAACAGCATTTTCGGATTATGACATACGTGAACGTATCCAAATCCCATTTAACTTATACGATTGATGTATACTTAACTTGTTTTCGTATAATTGTCGATTCGATCACGGATGTGATGATTTGAGCACAGGGGTATAATCGTCGCTTTCGATAACGAGCTGATTTGATCACATTTTTCGATGTCGAATCAGCTAGTTATCTAAAGCGCCGATTACACCGCAGATTTCACTTGATTTTCGTATACCAACTCAGTGTAGCCAGTTTAGGGGATTTGTCCTCAAATTGGGGATTTTTTTCGTGATTGGGGATGAAAATTTCGTATGGGGGATCTGAGGATTTGTTGGGGATGTGACCTAATTTGAGGGGATTTTCTTGGATTTTTTTTATAACTGATGGTCAAACAAGAATGATTTTTGAATGAAGAAATATGCGTTTGGCTAGTCTAAAAATGTGTTTTACTATTCATAGTGTATGGTTTCTAATAAAGAAGAAGTATCAATGCAAATTAAGCAATAATGAACACTACAAAAACAAAAATAAGCAGAAAAATGCAATAAGACTTTTTGGAAACATTTTTAGAAAAAACACACACTTTAAAAATAATTCAATTTGTTGTGACAAATTTAATCCTTTTGCTGAAATGCTAAAACTTTTTAATACAAGTACCATGTACAACGAAGTTTCTGAGGCTGATGAATCAGAGGATTTCGATTCTGAAATTTTTGAAATGGTAAACTTAGGTTAAAATTTTTTTTATACTTGTGTATATTAAACTATGTATGTGTAATTTTGTCTCTACAAGTTTTATAACTACAAATTAAATTTATATGAATAAATATGTTATTTTGGTCCTTATTTTTCAAATAAAATTAAAAAAAATATTAAAAAAATTTCATTTTTTTCTCAGAAGAAAAAGTTTTAATCAAAAAAACTCAATTTGTGGACTTTTGGGGATGAAAAATCAAAAATTGGGGATAACCTGTGGAAAAACAGCTGGCAACACTGTACCAACTACATATTTGTGATTCTATCCAAGTGCGTATGAGTAATATTACCCATGCTTTTATTTATATTAAGTATACGTTTACGTTTGAAATTAAACTATAGCATACTTTTGGGAAAAATACTATCTTGAATAATCAGTGCGAATGAGTATTTTGTTTTAAATTATTTATACCAGAGAACTAAGGGTCCATTTAAAATTTATGGGCAAAAATTAAAATTTAAACCTTCGCTCATTGTGCGCAAGAAACAACTTACAACTCTTTACCTGAAACATTTTATTACAAGCCATCTGCAATGCTGGTTATGAATTTAGTAACTTGAAGGGAGTAATTCAAAACCTATTATTAATACAAAGTTTTAATCAAAAAAACTCAATTTGTGGACTTTTGGGGATGAAAAATCAAAAATTGGGGATAACCTGTGGAAAAACAGCTGGCAACACTGTACCAACTACATATTTGTGATTCTATCCAAGTGCGTATGAGTAATATTACCCATGCTTTTATTTATATTAAGTATACGTTTACGTTTGAAATTAAACTATAGCATACTTTTGGGAAAAATATTATCTTGAATAATCAGTGCGAATGAGTATTTTGTTTTAAATTATTTATACCAGAGAACTAAGGGTCCATTTAAAATTTATGGGCAAAAATTAAAATTTAAACCTTCGCTCATTGTGCGCAAGAAACAACTTACAACACTTTACCTGAAACATTTTATTACAAGCCATCTGCAATGCTGGTTATGAATTTAGTAACTTGAAGGGAGTAATTCAAAACCTATTATTAATACAAATTTTTATAAAACAATTCTCTGCTTAATATCCTAAAGAAATAATAATGTAGAAAAGTATCTTGCAACAGCATATAACAACATTTATTTCTTACAATTATAATCTTTCTCACTTTACATGCAGTATTGTGTAAAGGAGGCGAATGTAGTACAAGTAACAACTTCAATTAACAAGAAAAAACTTAAGTAGAAGAAGATCATTGCAAATATTTGGCAACTAATTAAATATGAGTATATTTCCTGAGTCATTCAGACAGGAAATGCTTTTGTTTAGCAAAACAATTAACAACGGAAATAATGAAGCATTTAGGAATATATTCAAAGTTGGAAGTGTAATGGGGGCCAGAAAAACTAAATACATAGAAATAGCAAATGTTTTCTTTAATGTTAATGTTTTAATTTTTTTTATAATCACCGTTTTTTTTATAAGTGACCAACTTCGAAATGTAACTAAAACAGAAACAAATTTGAATAGTTATTTATATAATTAAAATTATTGGGAATAAAAGAAGAAATTCAAACTTTTTAAATTAAAACGTCTTACTGCGCAAAAATAGCTTTGTTATGTATCTGTTCACAAAATTAGTTACTAACCATGTAGTAAATAAAATAATGAGTTGAGAAAAAACACTAACTTAATTAAAATTAATTATTTTGCAAGTGACTACAAATTGGTTTAAATACCATGCAGATATCAACCAAACATATTGAATAGAAACACACGTAAGAAATAAATAAAAGCAAATTAAAAGAAAATGAAAAAAAAATCAAAAGAAGCATGCCATGAAATCAAATGCCAAATGATTGTGTTAAAAAAAACTAAATAATTTCAATAATATTTTCTATGAGCGGTTCGTATGTATGGATATATTTATGCACATATGTATATATGTATGTACGATTTTTTATTTTTAGTGAATATAATAATAATAAATATTTATATAGACATATGTATATGTATTTATATATTTACATTTACATAGATATATAAGAATATATACATAAATGTATATATATAATATATATAATATAAATATACATATATCTTTTTTTGCTATAATATTAATTAACTACAAATTGGTTGAAAAATAAGTAGTTAGTAGTCAATTTAAAAGTCATACAGAGATGGCCAATTGACTACCGCCTATGACATGCCTATGTTAAAATAGTGAGTCGGCGACGAGGAAAAAAGTCTGTGAATCAACCAGATGTGGTTATTAAAAAACCAGTTTGAAGTTACTTACAAATGGGTTTGAGTTCCTATAGGGAAGTTTAAAACTTCTTAAACAAATGGAGTACTTTAAATTAATGTACTCACATCTGAATAAGATAAAGCACCTTCCAGCATAATATCACTAAAGAAACATAAACATATTTGGAGTGTATGGAAGCACATAATTCAAAATTCTTAGCCACTGAAATGTGTAATTTGATTTCAAATATTATGGGCGCAAAACAAATATATACGAATATGTGTGCCTAAATATAAACACACGTATACTAATTATTTTGCTCTTTTGAAAATATCTCGAGGACAACAAAACCAATGAAGGGTTTACGCAAGACAACTCGTTAATATTTATTTATGCTGCAATTGATAAATGGTCTAACGAACTAAAATGGGAGGAAGGCAACCATTGCAAAGTTAGTGCACAATTGCTTATTAATAATAATAACACTGTGCAACAATAAATATAGCACTTGTTGTTTTTTTTTTTTGGCGAATATTTCAAATCTACTTCAACATTATTATAATTATTATCTTACTCATTCAGTAAAATATTTTTGTTTTTAAATTTCATTAATTACTGAGGGGTTAGGGTATCTTATGTTATGTTATTGTTACCAATGGAGATCATTTGGAAACTTTTACATACAAATTTCTTAGATCAGTTAGAGATATTATGTTAAACAAAAAAAACAAATATCATAGTCGAAACAAGATCTCAATATTCAATATGTATTTAATTTTCTTACTTTACCATTGCTACACCGAAAGAATTTTGCTTCATAAGTCCAATGAAATAATTTCATTAAAATTTTTTCACAAATCTAATGAAAATTTCATGAATATTGTGAAAGAATTTCATTGGAATTGCTTCGTTGGTATTCTGGTTTCGTAAGAATATTTTATTGGATTTATGACAATAATATTTTCTAATTATTAAGAAACCCCTTTATATTTAAGTTGTTTCATTCTTTTCATGAAATTATTATATTGCTTCGATAAAGTTATAGCACTTCCTTAATTATACTGTTAAATAAATTTGATGATGTTTTCAATAAAATAATTTTGACGAAACTGGTTTCATTAATCCAACGAAGCGTGACGTTAGTTGAATTTTAATGAATTTTTCATTAGATTAATGTCGAAATTCATAGAATTTAGGCTGAAAATTCTTTCAGTGTACATTGGCTGACTTTTTTCCAGCTCGAATTGTAGATGTAAGAAGTATGGTATGGAATACATTTATTTCTATTCCATTTATTTCTATCGAATACTTTCTATTGCTATTATCGGCTAGGCTGTATATGACAAATTTTAATGAAATCGAAATACCTGGGATGTGTGACTATTTTCCTGGTAGGTTTTGTCGAGTATAACAACAATCTGTATTTGAAATTATCCAAACACATCCAAAATCTTGAGTTACGGGTAAAAAACACCGGGTTGTCGTACCCGTCGCACAGTGCGGTGATCAGTGGGAATAAATCAAAAAATTTTAGATTACAATATCTAACAAACTATATATGAAATGATAGATAAGACTTTCATTAAAAAGAATCCAAATTTTCACTGCAATATAACAAGTTCTGAATTAGCTACAGTCTTTTAAAGTTCAAACTTTTTATGGGGTTTTTTGTGAACTTTTTGATTTTGCGCATCATCCAAAGAAATTAATGCTTTTAGCACATTTTTTGCACTATTCAATTAATTTTTTTAAGCTTTTAAAAACATAAAAAAGAAAGCTTGTTTAATAAAATTGTTGACAAATAAATGGAAATTATTTAAAAAAAAATATGTTAATATGATCAAAAAATTATGAAAAAACATGAAAATGTTTTGTTTTGATCGTCAAGAAAAAAAAATTACAAATATGTCCAGTTTCATTTATTTTTTTTTTTATGATTTTATTTTTGTATGATTTGTTATCTTTTAGAATCTTATTTCACTTCATCCGACATTTTCCGATTCTTCGAGATATCGCGTTTTGAAAAATTTTCTAAAATAATATTTTGCAAGTTATTTTTTGAAAATATAGATTAACGCATATTGTTATAATTAAAATAAGCTAAATTTATTTTTTTCGTTTTCTTTTATTTAATTTTGTTAACTTAGTTAAAAAGAAAACTTCAACAATACAAATATTTTTTTTAACACATTTTTACATAAAATGCTACAATTTGGTAGGAAAAGTGTATAGAAAATTATATGTGTATTTAAAAAAAAAGATATTGATAAACGGTTTTCAATATTAAAAATTTAAAGCTTCCTTCTTGGAAAACCAATTTTTCTTTTGTTTTTTTTACTGGTTCTAATACTTTAAAATTAAACTTAAAACGAGAATTATTCATATATATATTTATTCTTATTTTAAGCACAAATAATTGAGTTACGTAAAATCCAATTTGATTTATGAAATCAGTGAACTTAAAACGAGAATTATTCATATATATATTTATTCTTATTTTAAGCACAAATAATTGAGTTACGTAAAATCCAATTTGATTTATGAAATCAGTGACCCAGATATTATAATCATGCAAAATTTCATAACAATCGGACGACTCCTTGTATTTTTTCCTCACTTTTGTATGGACTCACCGCACTGTGCGTCGGCACTTATCAAACTCTAACTAAGTTAAATATCAACCGATTTTAAATTCAGAGGCCAGTTTCGGGAACAGCTTGTTTCACGTTTGGGGCCGGTCAATTGGCCGCCCAATTCGTGCGATTTAATGTCTTTAGACTGTTCACTGTGGGGCTACGTTAAGGCTCATGTCTGCAGGGACAAGTCCGCAACCGTCGATGCACTGGAAGGCAAAATTGAAGAATTTATTCGTGAGATACCGGTCGATATGTTGGCGAGAGTATGCTTAAATTGGACACAGAGTATGAACCATTTCAGACGTAGCCGCGGTCAACATTTACATTAAATCATCTTTAAACATTGAATTATGTAGATCGTTCTACCGACTCAAATAAAGAGTTCATACATTTCTCTAATGCCCTAATTCATTAGGAAGACTTAGGACGTTTTTATTTGAAAATATTTTTGAGTATTTTTTTTTTTGGAATTCTATAAAATATTTTCTTCAAAAATGGTTGTTGTCTTTGATAATGAAAAATAAAAATATTATTGTCATGTTTTTAAAACATAAAAACTCAATTTAAGTAGTATACAATAGTTTGAAAAATATATGAAAAAATATCTGTTGGATATATCGTAAAGTATATACACGAACCTTCTAGCATAGAAAATAAATAATAATTATCATAAAGAATCACAACTGCCAAAGACCAATACGATTCCATTGTCGAACAGAATTAGGAAATAAATTGTATGTGTTTTTTTATAAATCAAATCCGAAACCTCTTAAAAAATCGCCCTTTATTTGACGAAGTTTGGATTAAAATAAAAATAAAATAGTTTCGTTAATCCAACAAAGCGTTGCAATGAATTTCAATGAAATTTTTCATTGGATTAAAGTCTAAATTCATAGAATTTATGCAGAAAATTCTTTCAGTGTATATGCATCATGCACGATATTATGAATAATTTTTTTTAGTTAGTTTTATTTTAAGATTTTTATCTATACATTTTGTGGTGGACATCATGGTTTGCCATGTGTCGTCAAAGTATTTAAAAACAATTACAGGGAAAACAAACATAAAGGCCGCAGCTTTTACATTTTAACTAAATTTATATTTTTAATATGATAAAGGCAGGAGATGCCTATTTCTTTATAGTGTAAAAAGAAATTAAAAGTTATTATCCACCACTACAGAGTTGCAAACTCAATATTGAAAAATATTTGAGAAACATTTTTTTAAGTAATTTTTCTTCAAACATAATTGTAGTGCGTTGCATGGCAAAACTTTTCTATCACAATGAAGAACGAGAAACTTCCTTTTGAAGTTTTCTTGCTTATTTTTCAAATATTTCCAACATGTTTATGGTTTATTGTAAATTATTGCTCATTCCTGCTGTCGCTCAATAGATGTCCATATTTCTTCTTATTTGTTGATAAATAATGGCCATTGAAAGATCACGTATAACATTTTTCATTAGTGCAACATGCACTCTTATTTTCGTAATTTTGTTGCTGTTTGTCTTTGCCTTTGAATTGTTTTTAAATGCCAGAGCAAGTTCTGGCAAACTCTGTGAACAGTTGCTTAACAAATGTTGCATAAAGTATTGAAAAAAAACTTTTATAATAAAAAAGAAACAAAGCGAATGAATGTGTTCAATAACTAACCTGCATGTTGTACTACCCCCAAGTCATATGCTTTGACCGAATATAGAAACACAAACTAATGGTAGGATACGATGAAATGACATACAATTGTACAAGCAAAAATGGAAAAAATTCTACAAGACAAATCGTAGGAAATGCACAAAACTTTTCAATTACGTTAATTTAACAAACTAAAACTCAATCTTTCATTTCGTTTCGTTTAGTTTCATTATTTATTTGCAGCAACACATCTGATTATGTATGTATGTTCTGCTACGCTCTGTCAGAGTGGGAGAACAAAGTGCAGTTGGTCACAAGATACGTTTATGCACTTAAAGAAAAAAAAAAATAAATAAAATAAATAAATAAATTAAACTTTAAAATGTCTTTCTTTAAATATCTCATAAGTGTTTTATTTTATACGTAAACATGTTAATCTAACACGATTTGAAGTAGTATTCAAAAACAAATTTTCGTTTTTAAATAACTTTATTTCACGTTGATTTAATACTCCGGTACGGTTAGAATGAAGAATCATGATGAATATAAATTGATTCCAGTAGTCCTGGTCACAGAAATACACCGACTTCAGCCGAAACTAATCCTAATGTAACATTAGAACGCTCTCATGCATCGGTATTATGTAGCAGACTCATACTAAGCACAGCTTTGACAATCTAATACACGTCATTGACACCAGAGGCGCTGAAACTCAGCATTATTAAAAACGTGCAAAAACCTAGGTTGTAAAAGAATGAAGCTTTCCTCTAGCTCTTCCTTCATCAGGTGTTTTCTGTCTCACTCTCACTCTCCCATTCCCTCTCCTTCTCCCTCTCACTCGCACTCACACTCGCACTCGCACTCTCACTCTCACTCTCACTCTCACTCTCACTCTCACTCTCCCTCTCCCAGTTAAAAAAAAAATACAAACCGCGAAGCTACACGATTCGAACCTGCAACCCTTCGACTAAGAGCCCAGTACACTGCCCATTATCCAGCAGCAGGAAGTTTTCGCTGGTAATGCGAAGTTTGTCGGCTGTTTACGAACATCAAAATTAACAACAACAACACAAAAAAAAACGTTATACAACTAAGCACAACAGTTTATTGGAACTATGAACAAGGCAAATAAATACCCACATACTTAAACAACATATCTGTGGTTTTCATTAATAACAACGTATGTTATTTATTTCTCGTTTCGAGTTTGTGATATCAAATTGTTATATTTTAAATGCTTTTTAGAAAGTTAAAGTTAAATAACATATTTTTTTCTAAAACAACAAAACAACTTGTACTTTTTTTAAATAAGCTTCAAAAAGAACTTTTTTTGCGCTACTGAAAAAATATGATTTTTGAACATAAGCTATTATTAATAAAAACCACTGATATTATTTATTTTTTATTTAATATGATTTTAATTAAAAATTTTTGCATGGTGATTTTACATTGGTATTTTTTTTCTCTGCGTAGAGAGTTAAAAAAGTGCAAGTTTAATTTGAGAGAAATTCGTTTGCTCAAAAATATATTAGAATTTGTAAAGGAGATGCATTTTGACCAACCGTCTTAAAAGTTTACTTTTTTTTTTAGTTGTGGTGCTCGTAAAATAAAACCTCTTAGAAGTAACTATACGATGAAAAATGTTGCGTAGTTATGGGACTGCCAACCAAGAATCACAGTGGACCACCCTTCCTAACCTATGGAACTGCCGACTTTAAAAACCGTATATTTTCTTAAAACTGGTGAAAAGCAGTCTCAACTCTCCAATTTCATACAAATATTTATTTTAACTCTTTAGCTATCAATCGAGTATCAGATTATTAATCACTCTGATTTTTTTTCGAAATAATTGCCTACGAATGAGAAAGTTTAATTTAGGATGAATGTAAAAGGCCAATATAAAACATTTTTAATCATGATAGAACTTACGAAAGGGCTAACTGCCAAATGAACCGTCGTACTGCGGTTTGGCATTTATTATCAGTATACACTCTGGCAAATCGTCATGAATAAATTGACGCCGCCAAATTATTTATGATTTAAAAAAGCTGCTTTTGGAAAATAAGGTCTTTTGTCTATTTCTTCAGTAATTTCTTTTTTTTTTAATTTTATTCGTGTCTAAGGTAAACAATTAGTTTTATCGCATTACAATTAGTTAGGTCGCAGTAATCTTCTAAGTCTACAGCCAGACAGCGCTAAAAGCTTTGAAGGGACACAATGTCAAACGCAAACTTGTTACTGACTGTAGGAGAACCCTCTACTTGTTTATGGACAGACTATGTTGGGTTCCTGGCCACAGCAGTGTTGGGGGAAATAAAATTGCCGATAAGATGGCAAGAATAGGATCGGCGCTAGAAGAACGAATGTGCGATAGATCGGTGAAACAACCTACAAATCATTACTACTAGGAACTCAGTAATTGGGTAGAGAACAGGGCCAATAGTTCATGGTGAAGTAGAGAGGATTGTAGAGTCTCTAGGGCTTGACTTGACTTGACTTGACTTGACTCAGAAAGATCCAAACTGCTAAAGAAGGCGCTGCGAATCGAGATAGGTGCTCCAGATTTCTGTGGGAAGTCGATAAGGTTTTGTTATGTTTATTATAACGATATGATTATAGCAATAAAAGTTACTGAAGAAGAAAATCATATCAAGTTGCCAAAAATGCTTCAGAGATTTATGCTACATAATTTTCTATGTATCTATCACTCCCCTGCAGAAAATTTGATGACAATTGATCCAAACGTACCTTTATTAAGACCTGAGCAAATGGGGGTGTTACCAAAAGTTACTCCCTACTTTTGGATATAATGTAAAAAAAGACATTCGTGTCAATGGTTACATATTCACCATTGCTATGATGTATCGTCAGAACCTATCAAATAGTATAAATATAATGTAAATTGTTCCCTCCAATGATACCTGCAAGCCACTCTGAAACAAAATACGTAACTACAGTTAGAAACTAACCTAAGCTAAACCAGGGTTTATACTTTTGAAATATGAGTGCCCCTGTGGTAGAATGTGAATAGTGTGCAAGCCTGTCAAGCCAGATGTTGTCAGTTCGAATCCTAAAATATATCTGCGTAAAATAAAATATAATTACATCTGTAATAATAAATAAATGTTATTAGTTTTCATGGAAAGACATTTTAAAACCATTTATATTATTCTACACCGATTAGGTACCAACGAGATAATTCAGTGACAAGTCACAAGGTACATACAAACTATCAATTAAGCCCATCCTAGGCCATACCCATATAAACGTGACTGATCCAATTCATAGGAAGTATTAGAACTCGTACCAATCTCTATCATTTGGGGACCGATCACATGAATAGTCTTGTGTCAGTTCCATTTCCTGCAGGACCTCATCGTTTAACAAATTGCATTAAAAAATACATAGTGTACTTTAGGTATTAAATAAAAACATTTTGAAAAATACAACTGCCACCAAAAAAAAAAGGTCTTATTGTTTTAATATCGTGTTGAAAATCTACAGTTGGTTTTTTTTAAGTCAATTTTAATTTGCAAAATAATACATTTGGAATATTTATTCCCACCATAACATGTTCAATTAATTACCAATATTAAGAATGCAAAAATATAAGTATGCATATACTCGGACGCGAACAAGTGCTTCAAAATTACACAAGAAAAAACAAGGATCATGTACAAAACGGAAGTCCCACATTGTGTGTGAGTGAAAAAAAATAACAAACGCACAAACCAGCATATTAATAAGCAGGCAAATATTGATAAATTTTTAAAAAACGAGACCAATAATACGCAGATACAAATCACATAGACATACAAATGTTAAATATATTTAAAAATATTTAAACAGCGATTTGCACTTGTGCATGATTTTCAATAATTTTACTTTTATAACATTAACAAACTTTCATCCTCCAATATCGTTAAGTCCTTTGCACTCCTGAGTTTTGATTTCTGTTAACATTTTTGTTTACTCGTAATTCAACAATTATGTTGTTACAGACGTAATAACGTACAGAAGGCAAGTAACACGCAACAAAAGCATCAGCTACTCATAATTGGCCGTGTTAATTTTACAAATAGTATATATTTTTGCAGTCAGCATTTCAAAAGTTTTCATGAAAATGAATCAATAACAAAAATATTGAGCATCGAACCGAACTAACCGAATCACAGATACCCTGCATTTGACCTCCTATTTACTCAATAAGCAATTTTGCTTGAAATCAAGTGAAAAACAATTGTTATTCAAGTCACTCATTCAACTGTCAAGGGTTGAATTATCCTTGATTTACACTTAATTTCAATAGAATTCTCCAGTAAAAAGGGAACTTGAATACAATTCGAACAATTCAGTTGTAGTACAGTTCAATTCAAGCCCTGAATTATACTTTAATTAAGTCTTGTATTACAATTGCATTCAAGTATATTTCAAACTTTAAAAACAATGATTTTAAAATAGAAAGAAAAATGCAATTTACTTGCTTTATAACAATTTTTTTTTTGCAGATCTGCCTTGACTACTGTTTTGACGATTTTGTTATTAAACATTTACTTTTTTTTTTAATTTATATTTGATATTTTACCCACAAAGCACGCACGTAAAAAATTTTTCCAGGACGATACGACACCACACACCGCTAACGGTCGATTTGTTTGGGTAAGAAAAAAAAGCCAACAAGCATCTTCCAAAATCAAAAAAATCTATAAAAAATTCTAAGAATATTACCCTAAGAAACTAGGGGTCTAAAATCAAAACCCAGCTCCCGCCGAGAAGCATCAAAATACAAGCTTTGCGGAGGGTAAAAATATGTATAGCCAAGTAATAAAAGTAAAAATTTGAGAATTTTACTTTTGTACGAATGATTCCTCTGGTATAACTACCGTTAGTGTGAAATCTTGAATCATTATACGGTCGAAATATAGCGACTTTAAAAAATTATGTATATATTGAAGACTACTTAGCTTAGAAGTTCCATTTAGTTGTCATATTAAAGATCAGAAAGTGGCCTTTAAAATCGTATATGTTATGAGTTGGGCTTACGAACTTTAGAGTTCAAAATTTACTGACCTTTTGTTTTCGAGCAATTTTGTCGAAAAATTGTATTTTTAAAATTCTTAAAAAATATATCGTCATGTGAGAACTTAAGTGTCCAATATCCAATAGTTTATAATGGCGTATTGGACACTTAAGTTCTCACATGACGATATGTTGATTAATAACTTCTTATCTTTACTTCATGTTAGTTCGTACCAGAGCTGTAAGAGAATGATTCTTTTTTTAATATATCTGCGAATCAGTCAGACAATGAATTATCACTTTTTTAATGCATTCATTTTGCCCAAAATATGAATTGAATCAATACATAAATGCATTCATCATGAATTAAAAACTTTTATATGAATTCATTTCACCAAAAAAATTAATTGAGTTAAACTTTATTTAATTCATCTTGGATTGAATTTCTCAAATGCATTCATTTCATCCAACATAGATAATTGATTTAAAATTTGAATGCATTCATCGATAATATAAGGGAAATTAATTTTAATTAATTTTTTCACTCATTATTTCCATTTTCATTTCGTCATTACAAATAAATTGTTCCTCAAATGCTATTCTAAGATTTTTGCAATGAAGCTACTCAATTTATTGCTTAAGCAATAATAAAAAAATCGATCTAGATAGGTCTTGTGTTATATGAATAAAAAAATACCAGTCAAAACAATTGAATAAAATAAATTAAATAGAAGCTTCAACAAAGGAATCGGTTGATTAATTTGACCTTTAGTTTTGAAATTTGTGTTGATGCCGAGTATGATCGACATTTAAGTGAAACAGTGAATAATTTGCATAATCTCTATGTCGCAAAATTTATTAGACATAAATAACAAAAACGTTTGTATACATTGGATGAACTTGTAAATGACGATGGGTTATCCAGTTCGAAAAAGTGTAAAGGGATGAGCTTGAATTGACGGATGTCAAATCATCATCACCTGAAGTTGCAAATGTCCAATGCTATCGCTGTTGTTTGAGTAATATTTTACTATCAAAGTAGTTAAGACATTTTTATATACTCGTAAATGCAGCCGTCTGTATTCCAGCAGCAAGAGTATCCAGAAAAGAAAATTAAAGAAGAAATGGGAAAAATTTCACTGAAATGCTTTTATTGTGCCAAAGTTTTGACAGGAACAGCACATGTAACATCGAATTGTCTTCGTCATTTGCGAAAGCAAAATTGGGAAAAATACAACGAATACGAAGAGCTGAAGCAAGAAACGAATAACTCCAACAAAACAAGCCCACTGTGACCATATTGTGCTGACATTCATACAAAAATGCGCAACCGGTGTCTGTAGTGGAGTCCGATTCATTTAAAACTCTGTTGAATTTTGAAACACTTTTTTGATTTATTTATCCTAATTAAAACAGTGAATGAAAATATTACTTACAATTCCTTTCCTTTAGATTATTAATGAATTCATTCAAACTTTAATTCAATTCTTTTTTGTGGATAACATGAACGCTTTCAACATTTTGTTTCATGATGAATGCATTGAAACTTTAATTCAATTAATATTTTTAACTCTATGAATGCATTCAAATATTTTTAATTATGTTAGGAATGCATTCCAATTTTAATTCAACTCAAATTTGGGGCAAAGTGAATTAAGTTAATGTTTTTTAATTCATTGTAAATTAAAAACCAAATATGAATCATTCATTTACAGCTGTGGTTCGTACACATGTTTGAAAATAATTTCTTCTTACCGTCTGCTGCCTCCACTTCTTGAGGATTGTCCACTTCCACCGAATCTTCCTCTTCGTTTCCATTTCCAGAGACCAAAGGAAGAGGAGCAACCGAATCTTTTTTTGAACCGTCAAAACATAAGCCCCGCATCTCTTTATACAAGTACCAATGACGTTTCTCGATAACCCTGGTGACGGAATTATAATTGGTTTGCCATCGAAACTGGTATTGTTACTCAGATGTATGTTTTCATTTATGCTGGCTGAATTCGCAAACAGTTTACATTGCACTGGTGACTGAGCAATAAATACAAAGTGATGATACTTCGATATTCCAATTAAAGTTTTATATTTAGTGGAGAAGTATTCGTCCCATTTTCTCCACTCAACAACAGGCTCACTTGAGTTTGGAAGTCGAATAGGTACAGGAGCATTAAATCCATTACGAGATGATTTTTTAACACAATCAACTACATCCATGAAGCAGTCGACATTAGTTTGGGCATATTTTGATTTGAAAACTCCGAATAAACGATCAGGTGAAAACTTTGTATGTCCGCTTAACAAAAAGTTCAATTCAACTGACTCACATCTGGAAGTATCGACAAGGTGTTGCAAATATCGTATAATCGCATTGTTTTTATTTTGTGAAACACAGTTATCAGCGAATATCATTAATTTTTTTAGTTGAATGCACTTCTCATAGGTAGTAATCAAGCATTGATATTACTGAATTCGGACCTTTTCCAATGGAATCGCTTTCGTCAATACAGAAGATGTCTTGAACATTTTGACGTTCGTTTGTAATTCCGAAAATTGCTGTTTTGCGACCTGATTTAAAGTATGTAGTTCCTATTTAATGTGGACCCGACGGAAAGCTAACATTTTGAGAATAATCCATAGATATTACTAGATAATCCTCCTCTGGAATACTTGGATACATGGCATTTGGATCAGGCTTTACTAATGTTCTCAAGTCGTTATAATACTCTCGCTGAGTGCTGGCAGATTGCAAATGATCAGAATACACCTTAAATGCTGCTTCTTTTTCAACTTCAGTAACGTTTACTGCATTAACAGCATCTTTTGCAAGATTTCGACACAATTCGCACAAATCGTATGCCAGCTTCATAGTGACGATGTAGGGACAATATTTCTTCCACACCGTTTTTAAAGTACGAAGTTTTACGATTTTACCACCCGGTTCGACGCTGTTGGTGTATCTAGTGTAAATAGAAGTCTTACTTTCAGTAGTTGGAAGTTTCAATAAACGATAACCACGATGATTTGGTTAACATCCAGGTAAAGTGATAGCAACAGTTTCAGCAAAACGGCAGATAAATGAAACAATTTCTTTTTTTTCCAAAGTAGTTAAAGCATCTGTACGATTAATTTTATTCGTCATGCCATGTTCGCGTGGATAAACATCATTTTTGTCGTAATGTTCGATTAGATTTTTGTAGCGTTTAATTTCCATTGTATACAGGAAGAAGTACATATCACGGCATATCGGCGAACTTCGAAAATAATATATCTGATTGTACCGTTTCTTCATAGCTCGCGATCGATCACCAACTTTTGACCTGAGCATTGCATCGTCACGGTGAGCTGCCAGATGTGCGAGAATAATTAAATCTTGGGATTCCTTATCTAAATTCATGAAAGACGTACGAAAATCCACAGCCATATTCTAAGGGATCACTTCATTGCATTGATTTGAACAAGACGGAGGTATTTTTGAACCATACAGTCGCGTAAATCAATATCAGATTTATCAAGGTACATATTATCGGTATCATCTTCAGAGTCACTATCCTATAATTCTGAGAAGTGATCGTCATCATCCTCGTCATCAGGGAAGCGATAAAGTAAATCTACTTCTTCGAATTCGTCCACCATTTCATTCTTAAACAGTCAGTAAGAATGTTATTAGTTTTAAATTATTTCGCGAATAACATAATAAGGTTATGTGAAAAAATTAGTATTTATTATAATTCACAATTAATAATTTCAGAAAATAAACATGGATTCGAAAAAACGCGAGCAAAATTGATATCAAACTCATGGAAACAGCGCGCTAGGTAGAAAACAGTAAGAACCAACTACACAAAACAAGAGGTAGGGACGACCTACGCACGATTTCAAGGTTGACCAACACGTTCCTGACGTCATGAGATGTGTCGCTTTCAAATGAGACCAATACCAACACGCTCAGTGATGGTACACCAAAGATACACGTATTTAAATCTTTAAAATGGCTCTCCTGAACAAAACCGGTTTTACCCTTAGGTCCCTTTCTATTTTGCGCGTCACATATGTACATTTGGTTTGCTTGTGTACTACAAACAATATTGTTTGTAACTAATATTGTTCAGCTAACTAAGGTTCGGTATTACTACTATACAATTACCACAATGAACGAACCCTTATATTTAATACAAAATTTTGATCTCTTATGCTAAACAACACATTTATTAAATGAGAATTGCTAGGTATTATAAAAATTATCAAACAAGCTACTAGCAAACTTTTTTGCAATAAACGTGTTAGTGCATGCTTATGGTTTAGTGTGTTTTAGTTTGTATACGTTCGCTGCTTGTCTATACAAGTGAATCTGTATGACAATTAAATGCCACTAGAGTAATTGTAGCGTCATGTTACAGACCATTAAAAGCAAAAATTTTATTTTCAATTGAATTTTTTTCAATTACCAGCTTAAAAAATCAGTCTACCTCATATTTTTTTATTTATTATTATTAATTAATTTTTAATCATTTTTAAGCGCACGATTTTCTTTACGCCTTTAAGAAAGAAATTAGTTAGAACAGAAAGGACAAACTGATAAACATGTTTGTGTTGTTTCATCATCCAAAGTGAAGGGTATTAAAAGTAAAAACCAACAATTTATAAACGAACGAATCTACATCCTATTGACCCAATTTGAATGTTTTCGCACAACAACTCACAAACAGTAGCATACAAGTGCAACGAATATAATACACACCAAAACTTGATGAAAGACTTTTCCGGTCTGTTTTAGTAATGGCTCACTGGAGTAGTCGGCTGAATGCTTGGATGCTTGGATGCCAGTGGAATGCAGAATGAGTGAGGCTAACAGAAATATAATAATAAAGTACGTTTTCATAAACTCTTTTGCATAGTTGTTGAGTTTATTTTTATTTGTATTCTTATCACTTGTTCAACTTGGCTGATACATTTAGATTGTTGAGGTTTTATGCAATGATTTTTAAATATTAAAAAAAAAATATACATAAAATTGGTCTGTTGATGCCATTTTATATAATTTTGAAACTATTGAATTTCAGACATTTATTGATACAGTGCTTTTTTGTAGCTGACTTTAACTTTGTTTTAAGCAGAAATCTTAAAAAATATAAGCCGATTGCTGATACACAATATTAAGTCTGTCAACAACAAAACGCCAGCAACTCTTGTTGTATAAACATGCACACAAAAGACATTTCGTGCACAGTAGATCAAAACAAAACAACACTACACCATAATCTTGTATGAGGAAACGGAAGCCAGCTTTCATTGCATTTATACTCGAAGGATATCTGCATAATAAATATTCCAATTTTTGGAGTATTTCTTTGCATTTATCAGTTCTTGATGCACACTCTCTTCTATGCATTCATTCCCTCACTGAAAGATGTGATACAAAATTATCTTTTAAATTTTTCATTGAGAATTTGCAGTGGTTGCGCCATAATAAAAACATAAACCGGCTATTAAAGCGAAAAATAGAATTAAACAAATACCGATACACCTAGAGTTCAAAAAAAAGAAGATTTAGAAATGGATAGGGCACACTGGCTTCTGAAGACAGGTCCCTTGTAAAAAATCGACAGAGCATGAGGAAGATCAAAACATACCTACGTTAGAAAAAGATGTACAAGCACTAGGAAATTCTTTGAAAGAAGTAAAAAATATAGCTAAAGATAGATGGAATAAATGACGATTTTTTTTTTTAGGATCTATGCTCCACTGTTAGCCATAGGGTATATGTAAGAAGAAGAACATTGCAATATTTTTTAAGAAATAGACAAATAGAATTTAAAATATTCGCTGAAATTACTCTAATACTATGTTCACACTTACATATGTGTTTAAACGTGTTTAAGGCAAGTGTTTTAAAAAACTAAATACAACCGTTCACATTTGAGATGTTTAAGGTTGACGTTTTGTCAGTAAATTATTGTATTTGTAAAAAATTCTAAACAATTATGTTTTTTATTTAATTTAATTATTATTTTTCGAACTGTATTTGTTTCTATATATTGTTATGAATTGAATAGGCTAATGTTCGTAACGCTTTTTAAGCCAAATTACATGTGATAATTATTAATGAACAAATAACATAAAATTTAGTTCTAAATATTCTGACAACAACACATAGTTGAACGGAACAGCCAGCCGTTTTCGAAGGCCACTAAACCTTCCTCATCAGCGTTCTTCTGTGTTTTTGTCCAATGTGTGTGGTGTCAGTTGATGTAGATGTCTGCCTAATATACGAAACTTTATTGCAAATGGAATATGTGAATTGGTTTGATTCATCGTATTTCAAATCTACCTTCTAAATCTACCTTCCAAATCTACCTTCCAAATCTACCTTCCAAAAATAGTGCTTTTAGCATTTTAAAGTGTTCTGTAATAATGGTAGCAGGAAGATGATTATCTTTTTTAAATTTTGATCTCACGGTGCGATATAAAACATTTTAATATAAAAAAACACCAAAAATCGAGAATACTTAAGCAAATTATTGATTATTATACTTAAAGAAATTATTCTCATGTAAATTAACAAACGAACCCCACCTTTATAGGAACTCAGTATAGTTCACGTAGTCCCTCAAACTTTTCCAGTCAAAACCTCTAAGTTTTGTAATGTCCGGTAAGGTGTCATCCCCAAAATAACGGGATCTCAGCTGGGCGAAAGCTGGACAATGACAAAGGAAGTGCTCAATGTCCTCCATGCATGCGCTGCATTCATTATCATTTCTGGCTCGGATCCGGTACAAATGCCCTCGTAGACTAGAGTGCCCCGATATGATGTCGCTCAACTTTCCTAGCTCGGGCTTGATTAGTTTCAACAGTCCCCTTATCTTGTCACCGTCCGGGCCGGCCCATAGATAACCCACAGTATCACAATTCCATCGTGTCCTGTGAGCCATATTCAGCTAATTTTGTAACTCAATCTTCGTTGCCTTGAAAGGCTTCGCAGTAGTTAGACTTACTGTCCGGAAGGATCTGGCCTTTTTCATTTGTACGTTCACTTTCGGTTACGCCGTAGTGGGCCGCACCCCTACCAAATGAATGTTGCTATGCACTGCGTAATCGCTTATCATATTTTTGCAATCTAAAACGGTCCTAGGGTTTACTCATTTGGTTGTTATTGCCCTACTTTCCGACTTGCTGTCGGTAAATAGCTTCGAGTCATCCGTGTAACAGCAAACTCCAACGGGTTTTTGTTCTAGGGTTCGATTGCCCCAGGAGTGTCTTTCTGGTATGAATGGCTCACATTCAGTTATAACCTTAGCCTCACGTACGCGATGGGACATTTCAAAAGTCTGGTCATATCCGTTCAGTGACGTCCATATCTTCTGATGGTGTGGTATATAGTATTGTCCGATCCATTCCCGCATCAATTGTAGACGTTTTGTAGCAAAAGCTGCTTCGCATTATATACGATTGTCTATAGGCTGGACATAAAGAATGGTCTCTAATGCCCTGATGGATGTTCTCATAGCACCACTTATACCTGAGCAGCATATTCGTTAAAGCTTCTACGAAATTTTAGTGTCACACTTTCTACCTGTTGACCTCCACCATACTACCGATACGTATGTTAGAACTGGTCTGAACACACTCCTTTAGAGCCAGTGTGTCGCAATAGGGCTAAGGCCCCATCTGGACCCAATGGCCGTTCTGCAGAGAGACCAGCATGAGTTAGACCTATGTGATGTCTCTGTTATAGTTTCAGATCTAGGATCACTTCTTCCCTGCAAACTAGGATCAATATACGGCATGATATTTGTTTTACTGGTGCAAAGACCTATTTCCTCGCAACCGAGCCCAGTTTAGCGCAATGTTGAGAGTTTTTTTCCGTTTTTATACTCAGTTCAGTATCTCAAAATATAGGCAATATATTTGTTCTGAAACAAATTTTATTGAAATATTTTTAGACGGTACACAGAGAAAACAGTGCCTACTAAATACCTCATAGAATAGAACAAAATCAATAAGAAATCTCTATGGGTTTTTTCAATAGAGAAATCTTATTAATTTCATAGCGAAACCGTTTTTGAAAAGATTAAGAAGAAATTGTTTTTTTTTATTAGGTGTTCTTATTGATTGTTTCAATAAGGTTTTCTTCTTGTTTTTATGAGGTGACCTCACAAAAGAAAAAAAATTGCGTCTTTATTCTCTGTTCTTATGTATTTTCATTTCAATTCTATACCATATACATATATATGTATGTATATAGTATATTGTAGATGTTATTTATTTATACATACATACATACACATTATGTTATATTCTTAACTAACTTACTCACCAAGTATTGAACCAGCAAACTTCTACCTGATAGAAAAGCACTCTACCCAATATGCTAACAAGCAGCCTGAATAACCATTGAAATTTTTGTGCAAACATTATTATACAAACATTAAAAAGATCGTGAAAAAAATTGTGGCTATGTCTATTTATAGATATGAAATAACAAGACACCACATAAAATCAAGAAGATTTCCTTATTAAAAAATCAATAAGATACTTTACACATAATCATATAGGAACCTAATAAAATCAAGAAGAAAGCCTTATTGAAAAAATCAATAAGGTAACCTAATAAAATCAAGAAGAAAACCTTTTAAAAAAACCCAATAAGGCAACCTAATAAAATCAATAAGAAATCCCTATAGTTTACAATTTATAAGAAAACCTAATAGAATCAAGAAGCTTTTCTCTATGTATTGTTTTTTTGGTGCCAAAAATAACGGAAATTGAGTAAAAAAAGTTGTGAATAATAAGATTTCTTCTTGATTTTATGTGGTTTTCTTCTTGATAAAATTAATAAGATTTACCACATAAAAACAATAAGTAATCTCTATGAAAAAATCTTCGCTTCTTTCTGCTGGGATACCCCTTAGCATAAAAACGTTTCATAGAGAAAATTTTAATGATTCTATAAGGCAATTTTTCTCTGTGTAGTTAGTGCTGAATTACTTTAATGATAATAAAAATAGATCTTAAGCAAAAACGAAATATATAATCTGACATTGCTTTTAGAAAAGAAAACACCATTATTAAATGTGTTAGTATTTAAGGAAATGCAACAATAAAATATTTTTTTCAGACGTATAATTTTCACATATTAAAGTATAAACACTACCACATACACTAACATATGTACATATCGCTCATTTACTCAAAGAACATCATAACTAAATAAATGGATTTTTTGAGTTAATGATGAACAATTAATCCTCATAACGTTCTTTATATTGTATAAAAATTTTATACTAAAGGTACGGTCACACTTGACAAACATTTGCCCAAAAAAACGTAACCAGTAAATACTAATGCGAAATCTTTTGATTCAGACACATGTTTATTAAGTTCAATAGTTTCCAATAATATTATATTCTATAACTTTGCCTATTTGTTAAATACGAAACTAATTAACTTAATAAACACGTATCTGAAGCAATTGCATTAGTATTTACTGGTTACGCTTTTTTGGGCAAATGTTTGTCAAGTGTGACCGTACCTTAATATCTTGTTTACTCAACTCCCTTAAGTTGTATGTAAAGTTAAAACTTAAAACGCGTTTTCTGGCAAACTTATTTGTGAGTTGTGACGTTCTTTGAGTAAATGAGCCATATGTACATACTTACAATTTAATACAAAACGGAAACACTTAAAAAACAATAAAGTGTATTTTTTGACAGCGTACAAAACTTATGTGAAGTATTTTCTAAAAAAAAGTACTTGCATTCGGTAGAGGGGAAACATGTCAGAAAAAATTTGCCCAACGAACAACATGCTTCTTTTATTTTGGTATACTTGTCACGCATTTGTATGACATTTATGTCAAGTGAAGACTTTGTTTGCTCTTAGTTCTCAGTTTTTCCGGAATTACTTCGCATACGTATGGGGAGGAAAACAAATGCATTAACTGTAGGAATTTTGTAGAAATTTTATTTGTAAATAATAGAGAAACAAAGCACTTGAAAAAAGAATTATGTTAAAAGTAGACAATGTACATATATATTAGAGATGGGCAAAACATATCGAAATATCGATATTTGCGAAAATAAATATCGATTTATATTGTCGATATTTCCAAAACCGATATATCGATTCTTATTTACGAGTATCGGGTTTCGATATTTTTTAGAGCTCTGCTAAATGCCAAATTTGGTTTCTGTGGGACAAAGCCTGAAGACAGAGTTAGTTTTTACTTTCTGTTCTGTTACGAATCAGCTAACTCTTTTTTGTTTAAAGAAATCTTATACAAGCCGTCAGTTTCTTTCATTTTTTTGTTTTTTTCGTTCTGGGATCCGTTTCCGAAATCTACAAGTTACAAACCTAAATATAAAATACACTCAAAACAACAATAAAATTTGTAAAAGAGTTCTGTTCTGTTTCGGTTCAACCTCTTAAAATCCAAAAACTGTTAAGTAATTGTCAGTGGCAACATAAATAAAATAAAAACATTTCGAAATAAACTGTGATTGTGCTTTGGGAATTTAAAAAATTTAATTTTTACTGGAAAAGTATAGACACTACACTGAAAGAATTTTCTTCATAAATTCTATGAATTTCGACATTAATACAATGAAAAAATTCATTAAAATGCAATCAACGTCACGCTTCGTTGGATTAATGAAACCAGTTACGCCAAAATTATTTTATTGAGAACTTCGTCAAATTTATTTAACAGTGCCATTAATGTAATGAAATAAATTAATCGAAATAACAAAATAATTTCATGAAAACAATGAAATAACTTAAATATAAAGGGGGTTCTTAATAATTAAAAAATATTGTTGTCATAAATATTGTCACGAAACCAGAATACCAACGAAACAATTCCAATGAAATTCTTTCACAATATTTGTGAAATTTTCATTGGATTTGTGAAATTATTATTAGATTTGTGAAAAAAATGTAATGAAATTGTTTCATTGGATTTATGAAGCAAAATTCTTTCGGTGCATATTGATATATAACAATGGACGATACAAAACTCATCAATTTAGTGGAAAACTGTGACTGTTCTGGTCAGAAACAGCTAATTTATTATAGAAAAAGTAACTATTGAAATTTATAAATAGAACGGCACAGCACAGAACAGCAACATAAAGTAAAGACTAAGCAAGCGTTAAGGAGCTACAGTAGGTTACGTATAACTTAACTTACGTAGTTCCTTTGTATTAAATTTCTTAAAGTGACTAATTGTGCATTCGAAATGAAATGCAGTTTTTCAGAAATTATCTTACAATACAAATTAAACATACAGATGCATGGATAAATTTATTTCCTTTTTCGATACCAATATCAATTTGGGTATTCTCCACTCATGGAGTTCATTAAGTTTTAAGTTAGTTGTTGGCGATTTCTTTAAATATTATTGATTGGATGCAAAGTGGATATTTCTCGTATTCCGCAATGATGAACTTTGAAGTGTTAAACACGGGCATTCATTAATCAAAGATTAACATCATTATTTATAAAAATTATTCAGGCTTTCTAAAGGCTTAAAGAGCAAAATTTTTTATGAAAATCTTTTTTAAAAACTCTTAAAAACCCATAAGGTATCAATAGTTGTTCAAAATTTTTATCGCTTAAACTTTTTTTGGCGGTTATGGCACGATATGTTAGCATGTGTATTTATTTTAGATTTGGAATATTTTGGCAGCATTTCTAGGCAAAAAATATCGATATATCGAAATATCCATGTTTTCAAAAAATATATATCGATACTGTTCGAAAATATTGATACGATATATATTGATACATTTTTGTCGTTTGCCCATCTCTATATATAGATATGTATATATAGTATAATTTGTTTTCTTTAAGTGAGTTTGTTTTCTGTTGGTTTAGCACGTCTAAATGCATTTCGTTGATATTTAAACAACTCACCATTCTGACACACGTTAAATAAAATACATATTTAAATAAATATTTTTTATATGTTAGAGATGATATCAAGAGATATTTTTTTTTAATATTAGTAAGTAAATCTTTTAAAGTGTGTGTACAAAAATAGGAAGAATTAGACCAACTAATATAATCAATAATATGTACATATGTATGTCTTTGGCTAATGTGTTTGAAGTGATTTTGTATATATATGTACGCTATAGGAACTCAAACTAATTTATAAATAACTTCAAATTGGTTTTTTAATAACCACATCTGGTTGATTCACAGACTTTTTTCCTCGTCACCGACTCACTATTTTAACATAGGCATGTCATAGGCGGTAGTCAATTGGCCATCTCTGCATGACTTTTTAATTGACTACTAACTACTTATTTTCCAACCACTTTGTAGTTAATTAATATTATAGTAAAACAAAATATATACATATATTTATATTATATATATTATATATATACATGTATGTACATATATATTCATATACATATACTATATATATGTAAATATATTAATAGATATACATATGTACGTATATATAAATAATAATTATTATTATATTCACTAAAAATAAGAAAAGCATAACCCTATAGGAACTCAAACCCATTTGTAAGTAACTTCAAACTGGTTTTTTTAATAACCACAACTGGTTGATTAAGTGACTTTTTTCCTTGTCGCCGACTCACTATTTTAACATAGGCGGTAGTCAATTGGCCATATCGGCATGACTTTTAACTACTTATTTTTCAACCAATTTGTAGTTAATTAATATTATAGTAAACAAGTAAGAGTGCTATATTCGGCTGTGCCGAATCTTATATACCCTTTACCAACGTACGTACATATATATAGTATACAGACACATACATACATATTTGTTTTGTGAAAAAATTTATAATTTTTTTAAAGTTTCCATCTTTGGAGCTGTAATTTTCTTTCAGAAGCATAAAATATATTAAATTTATAAAGAAAAAGAAAAAAATTGTTAGACCTATTTAATTTTACATAACAAAAAAGTGTGAGTTTTCCAACCCTGGAGTCATAATTTTGGATTTTTTTGATTATTGATACCAATCTAGTTCTTTAAAAAATATATAAAATATGTTAAGTGAACAAAGCAAAAACGAAATAAGGAAAAACTTAGTTTCATTTAATTCCTTTAATATTAAAAACTTCAGTAAAGTGCGACTTTGAATCGCGCACGAAAGGTAGGCTTTTTTGAAGTTTTTTTTTCAGTTTAAACGATTTTTTCAGTTTTGTCGCTTTTTTCTCGTTTTGGCGATTTTTTTCTGTTTTTGGAGGTTTTTTTATTTTGGTGATTTTTTTCTGTTATTGGGATTTTCTTCATTTTGTAGATTTTTCTCATTTTAACGATTTTTTTTTTTTCATTTTTGCGATTTTGTTCTGTTTTTGGGTTTTTTCTATTTAGGAGTTTTTTTCTTTTTTTTTTCATTTTGGCGACTTTTTTCTGTTTTTTGGGTTTTTTTTTGTTTTGGCGATTTTTTTTGTTTTTCGCGATTTTTTTCGGTTTGGCGATTTTATAATTCCTTGATTTTTTAGTTTTACCGTTTTTGAAAATTTCAAGAGTTTTGCTTTTACGGTTTCCAAGATACAGCAAGTTGTCAAAATTGCATAGTCAAAATTGCATTAACTGATGGAACACCCTTTAATTAAAATTTTTTGAAATTTTAGTGTTAATTTTTGTAGTCTGTATAAAAATACACTAACCTTACAAATTTCAAGTGTATATACATATAATTGTATGTATATTACATGGGATTTTAGAATTTTTCGTTGCTCGTTTTGGAACACCCTTTAATTTCCAATTCTTATGTATTTGTTGTTGTAGCGGCCAAAGGTCTACACACTGTGTCCAAATTTCAGGTCTGTAGCTTTTACGGTTCTCGAGAAAATACCCGGCATAGTTTTAGACATAGTTAATTTTACATAACACAAAAAGTTAAAGTTTCCCAACCCTGGAAACGTCTTTTTAATTTTTTTTATATTTTTATTTATTTAAAATACCAATTTTAGTCGTACTGAAGTGTAAAATAAATTTATTTATTAAAAAAAAATAAAATTTGTTTTCGGTAGTTACTTTTATGTGGCAAAATATAGTTTACGTTTTCCAGCTCTGCAATCGTCTGCCCGATTTTGCTGAATTTCAATACCAATCTAAGTTGGACCATTTCTGATACATCAGTCAATGAACGAAGTCTCTAGATTTTCTGGGAGCTTCGGAAAACCGATTTCACGTACACCGGACGGACGGACGGACAGACGGACATCGCTTATTCGTCATCGCTATTCATAAGGACCCAGAATATATATATTTTTTTGGTCGCAAATTAAAATTATGGAAATTACACACGGAATGACAAACCTATATATACCCTTTTCCATTTTTGGTAAAGGGTATAAAAAAAGATATATATATATATATTTATATTATATACATACATATATTATATATATATACACATATGTATGTATATATATATATATATATATATATCCATATATATCTATGTAAATATATAAATACATATATGTCTATATAAATATTTATTATTATTATATTCACTAAAAATAAAAATTCGTACATACATAAATAGGTATATCCATACATACGAACCGCTCATAGAAAATATTATTGAAATTATTTAGTTTTTTTTTTTCAACACAAACAGTCGGCATTTGATTTCATGGCATCCTTCTTTTAATTTTTTTATTTTCTTTTCATATACTTATTTTGCTTTTATTTCTTTCTTACGTGTGCTTCTATTCAATATGTTTGGTTGATATCTGCATGATATTTAAACCAATTTGTAGTCACTTGCAAAACAATTAATTTATAAGTTAGTGTTTTTTCTCAACTGATTATTTTATTTACTACAGGGAATATTATGTACATACATACATATTATGTACATTCATACATCCATACATATGAACCGCGCATAGAAAATATTATACATTATAAGTATTGAAATTATTTAGTTTTTTTTTCAACACAAACATTTGACATTTGATTTCATGGTATACTTCTTTTGTTTTTTTATTTTCAATATGTTTGGTTGATATCTGCATGAGATTTAAACCAATTTGTAGTCACTTGTAAAATAACTAATTTATAAGTTAGTATTTTTTGTCAATTGATTATTTTATTTACTCCAGAGTAAAAATATATATGTATATATATTTTTTAACTTCCTGCTAACTATAGTAAGTTACTTATTATTCTCGCTTTTTCGAAAACCAAATTTTCATCATATTTCGACGTTTTGAGGTTCTGGGCCGACACTAATTACTTTTGATGACTGTATGGATGTGTGAACGTGTGTAGGTTTTGTGTGAGCGTGTGTCTAGTAGGGTGTTCAATCGGTTAGCCATTAATCGGTTAACCTATTAATTGCTACCCGATTAACTAATCGATTAATTTAAAATTTGATATTTTCGATTAACGGGTAAACCATTTAATTTCGGTCATTTGACATATTAACTGTTTAAACAAAATTAATAATATTTTTTGTAGTATTTCGTTATATTTTTATGAAAAAAAAATAATTGTTTCTTCTAACAAACAAAAAGTTTTTATGCATGTATGTATATATATATATATATATATATATATAAGGGTGCCCCTGTGGCTGAGTGGCAGCGATGCTAGCCTCTCAGTCCAGAGGTCGTGGGTTCGATTCCCACCGTAGACCCTGGGTGTTTTCCGCAGACAAGCTAATCGCTTTGCGGGTTGTGTTAGTTCTTAAAAAAAAAAAAAAAAAAAAAAAAAAAAAAAATTTAAATTAACCAAAAAATATATATATATATATATATATATATATATATATATATATATATATATATATATATATATATGTATTTGTTGTGAGATTGGTTTTCATAAAAAATCAAGAAGTTTAGTGCAATGAGGAAGTTTAACAAGTGTTTGCTGTCATCAGTTTTCATTTTATTTTGATTTATTTTATATACATACATACATACATATGTATTACAATACAATTAAAAAAAAAAAACAAAAATATATTTTGTTTTGTATGACAACTATTAGTGAAAGGACTTTGTCGAAGTCAAGTTTTATTAAAAGTAAAGCAAAAATCGTTTAAAACCTTAAGATTTGATTGAACCAATTACTATTTCTAAAACATTTGCTCAATTCAGAACCTATTGTGGGAGTCGTAGTTCGTAGATGAACTGGTGGTAATTTCAATAAAAACATTGTTTTTTTTAAACAAATGTTTACATACAAACTACCAACAACGTTTGTGAGAACTACGACTCCTACAAGAGGTTGTATAAATTCCAAAGTGTTTATGGATGTGCTATTTTTTATTCTGCGCTTGTGTCATGTAAATCGATTACCATTTCTGCTGTTGGATTCTTGTATGAAATTATCGCTAAGTTTCTTGAATTGTATGTAATAGCTTTTTTTTCGTCAAATTAATTTCCTTATAACAATTGATAGCGGCGGTCATATTTCTAGAGATTTCACATACCTACATATTTGCATTAAACTTAAACGGGTTTTCATTAGTATTTAGTGGTTACGTTTTTTTGAGCAAATGTTTGCACAAGTATGAACGTAGCAGAATGACAATGAGTACTCAAAAAAAAATAGACATAAGTAAATAATCTTAATTTTAGTAACTGCGTATAATCATAATTGTAGCGCAAACAATTCGTACGTTCACACATGGTCTCTCAAGCAACTATAATTATAGCTGATTACAACGTACAAGAGCATTCCTACTTGGTTTTTTGCGAAAAACTAAAATACGCTACAATTACAAAAAATATACGCTTGATACTAGGGATATTTATTAATGATTCGCATACAAACATTTCTGTTTATAAAATGGAATGGAAAATGAGTCGTATTTGAAAACATGCTTAATGTGTGTATGTAAATAAAATAGCCCTGTATATACGCCAATTAATAGTCAAGAGTATTTTTATACTCATGCATATGATTGCAGCTCATACAGTGTGTAAATATCAGTTATAGTTGTTTGTGCTGCGTAATTTAAAAAATGTTGTTGTCTAATGTTTATAGTTATACGTATGCGGTTTAAAATTAATGCGTGTGTTTGCATATGAGCGTGATTTTTAATTCTAGCTATACGCATTCATAGTTGTTTGACGGCCAATGCTCAAGTTCTTTAAACCATACTTTTGTCATTCTCTGGGACGTACTTTTAGATGTCGTAGGATAGTAAATCGTTTAAGTTAGGTAGATATCAAACATTTTCGAAAATAAGATTTTCATAAAACTGTTTTTTATATATATATATATATATATATATATATATATATATATATATATATGATGTAATGACATCATACGCCACACACAATTTTTTTGAGGAACTCGACTTTCATGGTATTATACTGTAGATTCTTCCAAGGGAGTTCCCCTTGGAACGCAGCGGAAATCGCTGTTTTCAAAAACTAATTTGGCTTAGTATTTTACTGTAGAAAAAATTTTAATTTTATTCTAAACAAAAAATTTTATGTATTTGACTTTTAAACAAATTATTTCCCAAGTTGTCTTTCTAGCAAAATTGAATTATTTAAAATCGGTGTAATAAAATTACAGCAAAAACATCATAAGTCATGTAAACTATATTACTGGAATTTTTGTGCAATAACATCATAAGCCAGCAAAATTAAAATAGAATATATATCACTGCTTTTTCAGATGTTCATCGATCCTTCTAAAAACGTCTTTGTATACCCACACATTGAAATTTTTTTATTAGGCTGTGAAAAATTGGTGTAGCTTATGTCGTTATTTAAGAAAAAATCATGAAAAATGTAACCTCTTTTTTAATTTTGCTGGCCGATGATGTTATTGCAACAAGCCATTTAAAGTATCTACTGAATATCATTTGAAGAAATATAGAAGGTATGATGTTTTCAACTCAAACAAAAACAAAAGTGTCCATATTTTAAATTTTTTTTTTTGGTCTTTATAAAAATCTTTCCTAGACATCAAGAACACAAATTCGACAAAAACCCACTTACGTTATTATTCTTGAAAACCACAGAAACATACTTATGTATATTATTCAAAAGAAAAGTTTAAGTATTTCATTTGATTTTCTGCAAAATGCTTAATTCTGTTTACACTTCACAAACATCATTTAAGAATTGTCATAAAAGTTTTTAAAGTGACGTTTTGTGCCAACAATTAAAAGGCTCAGCAAATAAAATTTAAGAAACATGTTCAGCAAATATTTAAATTTCGCACAATTGCCTGAAAATTATTATCGTAATGGAAGATTTCATATTCAGTGCATGTTGAATGAAAAAAATAATGTTCACGATTTGCTTAAAATAACATGAGAATTCTTTGCAACTTTCATATTTACGTCTTTGTAAGAGTGTATGTAAATGAATGTAATCATGTGTGTATATGGCACTCTGTTTATGTATGTATGTATGTATGTATGTATGTATGTGCATGTATGTGTGTGTTTATGTGAAGTGTATTCATGCAAATGCAAATGACTGGCATATGGTTGAATTGTGAAGACAAATTGTTTCATTTCGTAATAAAACAATATGAAATATTAGAATATTTTTACAAGCCAACAATGAAATATTTATTTTATAAAATTATAAGAAATCTTTGCACAAATTTATGCAAAAGTAATAAATTTCATTTGATACAACAAGGCGTTAAATGTAAATGTAAAGGGTGTTTTTTTAGAGTGTCACAACTTTGAATTGGCATCACTGCACTATTCGAACACCCATTTAACAGCTGATAGTTGCTTTTGTTTAGTTTGCTTTGAAATTTTATTATCAATCGACTTACACCAGATCAACGCGTGCAAATTGTTGAAATTTTAATCAAAATAATTGTTCTATTCTTCAAACTCATAGTGCACTTCTTTCATTTTACCATAAAGCACATTTGTGGGGGGTTATTATGTAATTCGATTCGAAACGAAAACTGTTCGAATTTGTATGTTATTAACATTGCAATTCGAACACATTTCCGTTAGATTCGGATTACAAAATAACCCCCCTGGTTTAATGGGTGCGTACATAAGCAGAATTATCGCATTTGGAGTGAGGAGAATCCACAAGCGTTTGTCAAAACACCAGAAAATTACTGTTTGGTGCGCTTTATGGCCTGGCGGAGTCATTGGTCCATATGTATGTCTTCAAAAACGATGATGTTCACAATGTTACTGTCAATTGTGAACGGTATGGGAACATGATTCGTAAATCAATTACGTCGCATTAATCTTGCTGATATGTGGTTCCAACACGACGGAGCCACATGCCACACAGCTGGCGCTACAATTGATTTACTGAAAGAAAGTTTTGATGAAAAAATAATTTCACGTAATGGCCCAATTAATTGGCCATCAAAAGATCGTGTAATTTAATCCCATTGGATTATTTTCTTTGGGGTTATGTTAAGTCACGTCGATTAACCACAAAGAATTGAACACCTGGAAATCAACATTCGAAGAGAAATGGACCAATTAATTGACCACCAAGATCGTGTGATATAACCCCATTGGATTATTTTATTTGGGGTTATGTTAAGTCACGTCGATTAACCACAAAGAATTGAACACCTGGAAATCAACAGTCGAAAAGTTATCGGCGAAATACGGCCGCAAATGCTGCGAAAAGTTGTTGAAAATTGGTGTTCCAGATTTCACTTTCTACGCGCCAGCGGCCATGTGGCCGCCACATGGCTGAAATCATATTTAAACATTAATTTTATAAAATTTTCTTTCCAATAAAGCCCATTTCATTGATATTAAAAATATATTTCCTTGTTTGGTTATGATTTAAACATGTGTCACTCTGTAAAAAACACGCTTTAAAAACAAATTCTTTAATAAATATATTCAAAAATACTTATTTAAATTTGCTTGATGAAGTTCTCGTTACACTGGGTCTTCACGTAGCAATTTCATTGCTGAGAACAAGCAATAACGTCGGCAGAGTAATTTAATTTTTTTTTCTTCTTGCTTGAGGCGGAGAACACGTACGGCAATTTTTTCACAAACTTTACACATACATAGGGCAGGTATTGCCTAAAACATATATTTCCAATATAGAAATACGAACAATTTATATTTATTTCTTTTTATATTATGTTTTCGCACAATGTCTTTTTATATTTTGCTTGAATTTACTGATTTTCCAAAATTAATTAAAAATATATAAAAAATGACAGCAGATTGCTTGGCAATAATTGCTCGAGCAATCAGCACAGCAATCATTGCTCAATGGATTGACACTTATGACAATCACTGTCTACACGTAGGAAATTTCATGGACGCAATCAAATATGACAATTGCCGCAATCGTTATTGCTACGTGAAGACCCAGTGTTAGTTGCACTTGCACTTGCAATTGCACTTGCACTTGCACTTGCACTTGTACTTGCAACTGCACTTGCACTTCATTTCAAAATCGATTGTTTTAATTCCCAAAATTATTTGAGAAACGTGAACACTTGGATCACACAGTACCAGACCAATAGGGTGTAGTACGTGTGCTCTTAGGAAGCTAAAACAACACACAAAAAGCCGCTTTTATTGCGAAATTTAAAAAAAAAAAATTCCGAAAATTTGACAAATTTTAAACAAGCCGTAATAATATTGATTAAAAATCGATAAAACTTTAAGGACTGCAAAAAATTCGGCAAAAATCGCGAAAATTACGAAAATCTGCAGAAACGTATTAAGGGCGGGATGATAACAAAGTCTAATATTGTTGCAGTTTGTGTAGTAATGCCATACAACGGAAATGACAAACTTTGCCACTAGTTCCCACTTTTATTTTTGCCTTATTTGTCACAAAATGCCTCAGTGTGTACTCGGCCTTAGGCATGTACAATTTGTGATAATTTAACTGTGTTTTTTAAAAAGCAGCAAAAATTATGGCAGGGGTGGAAAAGTTGATACTATCGTAATTTTATTGATAGCATTTGATGTTTAAAATCCGTGTTACTATTTGACTGTCCCATGATGTTGACAACGCTCGACTTGTCGCACACTTACATTCAAAACGAAAACAAATTTTAAAATTTTATATTGTATGTGCATAACCCTACGTCTACACCTGATATATTTTTATCATAACAAAAGTCAAACTTTATATTGAAAAATAATATTTTTTATGTTAGCTAATTTTTTTCTATGGAATTTTACATTTGTCATGATAAGAATATATCAGGTGTAGATGTAGGGTAACAATTAAACTAACTTTATAATTTTTTTTTCGGAATGGGGTGTTTTTTTTTTAAAAGTATGGTGGTGCCAAGCGGGTTGAAATAAAATAAATTCTATAAAGTATCAAAATTTGCCCTAAAAGCGTAAATTATGCTCTCAAAACTCGAAAATATGCTCAAATTATGCGTGTAAGACTGATATATGCAGAAACATGTTTTAAAGGGTAAAATATGCAAAAATATGCAATAACAAATCGCTGCCAAAATTCATTAAAAGTTCTGAAACGGATAAATATCTTGTCCCCGGATTAAAACGTGATACAAGAAAAAACATTCAATTGCATATTTGCGGTTTCCCTGGTTATGACTAAAATAATCAAAAATATACAACTTTTCAATGATATCATCATCATCGTTGAAGCGCCAAATAAAACTCTTTCTCTATTTGGCTTAATATCCTTGAAAGATATTTAATTTTAAAAAGTATTTGTAATACCCCTGCAGGAAATGAAACTGACACAAGACTAGTGATAGGGACCAGTCCGATTTCTAACACTTCCTGTAAAGCGGACCACTCACTTTATCATGGGGATGGCGTAAAAAGGGGTTTATTGATACTTTGTATGCACTAGAGCTGAGCACAAGCCATTTGCTTGCTTAATCTTCTTGATGTGCATTATTGAATTGTTCTCTACTATGTTCTAAAATATGGAAGAGTACACGTACTACACCATATAGGTGTGGTACTCTGGAGGGTCCTAAATGTGATTCAAGTGTTCACGTTTCGCAACTTGCAACTTGCAAGTTGCTTGCAAGCAACTTGCGAGGCACTTGCAAGCAACTTGCAAAGCACTTGCAAGCAACTTGCATGCAACTTGCAAGCAAATGGCAACTTGCAGCTTTCAAGCAACTTGCAAGGCACTTGCAATCAACTTGCAAACAACTTGCAAGCAACTTGCAAGGCACTTGCAAGCAACTTTCGAGGCACTTGCAAGCAACTTTCAAGGCACTTGCAAGCAACTTGCGAGGCACTTGCAAGGCACTTACAAGCAACTTTCAAGGCACTTGAAATGCACTTGCAAGCAACATGCAAGGCACTTGCAATGCAGTTGCAAGCAAATTGCAAGCAACTTGCAAGGCACTTGCAAGCAACTTGCATGCAACTTGCAAGCAACTTGCAAGGCTCTTGCAAGCAGCTTGCAAAGCACTTGCAAGCAACTTGCATGCAACTTGCAAGCAAATGGCAACTTGCAGCTTTCAAGCAACTTGCAGGGTACTTGCAATCAACTTGCAAACAACTTGCAAGCAACTTGCAAGGCACTTACAAGCAACGGCAATAAACAAGATTTTTATATAAAAATTGGCTTGAACAGAAAGATCTTTCCAAAACATAAAATATGTTTAATTAATAAAGAAAAAATTTTTAAATTAAAAAAAATTAATTTCCCAGCTCTGAAACCGTCTTTTAATTTTGCAGACTTTCAAGACCAATCTATTTATGACAAATACTGACACATTAGTCCAAGATGGAAGTCTGTACCTTTTCTGATAGCTTCGGAAAATCGATTTCAACTACCGACAGATGGACACGACGGCATCGCTTATTCGTCTAACATTTTCATAAGGACCTGGAATATACATATATATATTTCATGAAGTCGCATATTAATATTATGGAAATTACATATGGAATAATAAACCTATATATATACCCTTATCAGATTTAGTGAAGGGTATACTAAATGGCAAAGTTTCTAGCAACGCATTTATGCTTCCGTGGTTTTAAATTGAAAAAGTATAAAAGTGTATACTACAGGAAAACTTTGCTAAATGTCAGTTTCTATAAAATGCGTATTTTGTTACTTGCCAAAAGTCAACAGAAAAGTTTCATGCTTTGTGGTTTAACGAATAAAATATGTTGGAAATGAAAGCAGCTTTAGCCATTTAAGGTTTAGAAAAGTTTTCATGCAAAACTTTTTTTTTAATAAATATTGTTGATGTTCCAAATATCAAGGGTATAAAAGCGATGAGAAAATGTAATGAGATTATACACGTAATACATACATTTATATAAATACATATGAACATAAATATTTATACATACATACATATGTATTTAGATGTGTTAATACGTTTATAAAAGTAACATTGAAATTGTGGGCATATCAGTATTTTTAATTGAATATTATTTTTTCTTTTAAATAGAGATGCCATAGAAATAAGTGAATTTTCCAATTAAGCAGGAATTTAAAAAATAAATAGTGTTTTAATTACATTTTCATGAAATTTCATAACATTTGTTGCATAAACATAAACTATTTTCTATTTGCTACAAGCAGCGCACATTGGGAAAAATTTATTAAAAACCCTCGCATTAGAGCTAAACCAAAATTTACGGGCATTACTTTTTTCATAATTTTTTATAATCTAGATATATGGAAGAAATGAAAAACGTATTTTTGAAGTCAATTAAACTCTCACCGTATGATCTGCAGCCTAACAAATGTGGCACTAATATATATAATGTCCAAAATATTCATATGCGACCCATAAAATAATTATATATTCTATGGTCCTTATGAATAGGATAAATAAATAAGCGATGTCCGCTTGTCCGTCCGTCCATCCGCCTGATGTACTAGAAATCGGTTTTTCGAAGCTTCCAGAAAAGCTGGAGACTGTTGTGTGTCAGACATGATCCTAAATAGATTGGTATTGAAAAATCAGCGAAATCGGACCGACGGTTTCAGAGCTGGAAAACTTTATATTGCCATATAAAAATAACTAGCCAAAACCTTTTTTTTTTTTTGTAAAATAAAGGTAATTTATGTTTCAGTACGAATAAAGTTTGCATTAAAATATAAAAAAAGTAAAGAAAATAAAAAAGACGTTTCCAGGATTGGGAACTTTAACTTTTTTTGTTATACAAAATTAACCTACTAAAACTAATTTTTTCTTTTTATCTATAAATTAAAAATATCTTAAATTCAAAAGATTGATATAATAAAGCAGAAAAATTTTATATTATGATTCCAGGGTTGGGAAACTTACACTTTTTGTGATATATATATAAAAGTAACTAGGTCTAAATAGTTTTTCTTTTTCTTTTTTATATTTTAATTTATATATATTATGGCTTGGAAAGAAAACTGGGTTATAGAGAATTATTAAAATAAAAGCGACAGATCTGGAAATTTTAAAATTTTTTGATATTAAAGTAACTAAACAAAACAAGCATTTTCCTTATTTTTTTTTTTGTTGACTTAACATATTTTATACATTTTTTAAAGAACAAGGTTGGTATAAGGAACCAGAAAAATATATAAAAGGATGATTCTATGGTTGGGAAACGTACACTTTTTGTGATATATAAAACTAGTTATTTCTTTGGTAATTAAATATATTCTATATTTTAGAAGGAAATAAATTAGTATTAAAACCAGAAAAAATTTAAATTATGTTTGCAGGGTTGGAAATTGAAAATATTAATTTTTGGTTAAAAAATAACCAAAAATATTTTTTTTTTTCAGTTAAACATAATTCATGTTTTAGGAAGATCTTGACTCAAGCAAATTCTTCAGTGCTTAAGTATGGATCTGTATACTATATAAAGTGTATACGTTGAAGAAGGGTATACAGGATTCGGCGAAGCCGAATATAGCACTCTTACTTGCTTATTGTTGCATTGCAACCAAGGTGGAGTAAATATTTATTTGCGGAATGAAATGAGTTCTGACATTTATAGTCAGCACAACAATATCATTATGGAGTAGCTGAAATTTTGTTCCTATTGTTTATATATTTAAAAATATGAGAGTTTCAAAAATATGTTATTTTTAAGGATTTTACAATATATTTTTGTATTTTCATTGGAAAAAATTTTCATGAATCCAAGTGGATCCACCAGATTTTTATATAGTGATAATACGGAATGCTTAGCAAAAACAATGATACCTAACTTTCTGGCGCCTTTTTGAGATTTTTCGGTTTCATTGTGTTGTAGTACTTTCTGAAATTTTTCTACCGAGTAAATAAAGTAAGTATCGTATAACTAATTCATAAAGTAGATTAAACTTGAAACGTCAAATCTTCATAAATTACACTTTTAATATAAAAATCTAAGTGAAATCTTAAAAAAAAATAATAAAATAAAAGATACACGATTGTCCGTGTGCACGGACGGACAAGGTGACTTGATCGGGAGGGTTCTTAGCTATGTTTGAAGAAAATCGGGTTAGCCGTTTAGAAGATATCACATCTTTTTTAGATATATCGGGGGTTTTTAAATTATTAATTTTTGTTATTATTGTCAGAAACGCAAGTTGTAGTTTGGTTGTGATATGAGTCTGTATGTCGGCGAGTAAATTTGCAGAAACAAATATGCCTCGATTCACGTATTTAGATATATCGAAAAGCAGTTGTAAAGAAACAGTAGATAAGTGAAGTAAGACCTCTGGTATTTCCCATAACACTGCGACCCACATCACACTTCACAAATTTTGGAGAATTTTTATTTTATAATGTGCACAAGCATCTACATCTAATCCTCAATCACCACATCTACAACCTTTAGATAATCTTGGGAATGTTCTAATTCACGCATAAAAAACAACGTATTGTAAAAGATTTATTTTCGAAGAGAAGTTTTTTTTTATTTCCATTTAAATAAGTGCAAAATTTGTATTGTCTACAGCTTCTTTCTAACAGTCGAATAGTCTTGTCGGCATTTTATCTCTTGTTTTAATCACAATACCACTAACTTTATTATATAGATATATATTATATTATGAAAGCAAGATTTAAAATTTTTAATTATGTAAATTGAAACAAACCTACAGATTTATTTACCACTTGATATAAATAAAAGTCAAACAAACACCTTATAAAACAGGTTGGTGTGGAATAAAAGGAAGGTAGAAAAACATTTATTTACTAAATGTTATTAAAATTTAAAGTTTCCCCTTCAAAACGTTGAAGCTGAAGCCAAATAATATATAGGGAGCTGTTAAATATTTATGATGCAAATACCAAAAAGCTTATGAATAAAATTATGTTAAATAAAATAAACTTAACCCAAATAGAACATCAGTCATTCGAAAAGTTCCCCATTTAAGTTGTTGACATGAAAGCCATGCTTTAAATTACAATCAAAATTATACGACAGTGTTAGTGGCCTTGCTGAGGAAAGAAAGAGCGAATTGGAGGGTAAAAACCAACAAGAAGTGCAATGTTAATATGCATTTCTTTCTGGGGGAAACATACTCTTAGAATAGTTTTAAATTTTTTGCAATAATAAAGATTTTTTTATTCACTTTTTATGTGAAGAGCTGATGAAGCACCAGTAATGCGATAGTAATGCCAGAAGATTAAATTTTCCATATAATGACTTCTACCGAAGCTGGACATTAACTGTGCCACTCTCCCGCTCTTACTGGTAAAATGGCGACATTAGAAAGGAAAATGTATTCTTACAAAAATTCGATTGGTTTATACCGAGCAAGTGCGAAGACGAAAGAATATTTATTTTATATCACTCTCCTAGGCAGCAAAACGGGACCGAACCCTCAGGACCCAAGTGAGACGGTGTCACATGAATGTGGCAGCCTATTAAACCTTATTAAAGCTAAAATTCGGTGATAATGAATCGTGAAACAGAATTTCTTGCAATGGCAAGCCAATGTAAATTTGCACTACTTCCGGATCGCAAGTTCTATGTATACATTCCCATGACTTCTTGGAAATGCTTTTTTTTTACTGCGGTAATAATTGATGGGTTTGATTTGGCTTGAAGCTTATTTTATTTTTTAAATTATTTAAGTGAGTAAAAGCTTGCTTTAAAATTCTTCTGGATGGCATGTATGTTTCATACATTAGTGCTTTACGTAATAGATGCAATCGCACCGTTTACCTATACGGCGCACACTGTCACGAAAGCGGCCAAAAATGAAAAAAATTAGTTTTGAATTAAAACGAACAAATTACCTTGTTGTATGTGCAATATTCTAATTAAGTAAAATAAAAAAGATTTTTTAAAAAGATTTATTTTTTAAAGAGTTTTGATGATTGAAAGTCAACAGTTAGTTTTAGGCCACACATTCTAACTTTAACAGGTTTATTAAAAAAATTTTAGATATTGCACTACAACTCCCAATAAAAAAAATAAGGGGAATATTGTTATAATATGGCTACAATAATGTTTTTCAATATTTTGTAAATGATATGCGATGCGCCGTTGCTTATAATGTGAATGGAAAGAAAAACATCTGTTAATGAAAAAAGTACGAGTTCAGTGGTCTATAGAAAAAAAAATATAAAAAAATTCATTTTTCATACTTTCACATTATACATATTTCTACAAGTAGATTTAAAATTTTTTGTATTCTCGTCCACCTTCCCCCCTCCCTTACAATTTAATTTTACAACATTTTTTAAGTTATAATTTGAATATTTTCAGTATATTATTTAGTTACAGGACATTTGGGAAGCATACTAGTCCTTGAAGTTTAAATGCCGAAATTGTAGGTGTGATTTATATTACATATTGTATCTAGTTAAATATTTAACTCACTATAAGTGAAGACAATTAGTTTTGCTCCATTTTACTTTTTTAAAAAAGGCCATTTTTGAGGTATGCGTATCCTTTCTCTGAATTGACCAAAAATTTTACAAAGCAATAAATGTGATAAAATTAGTGTCTTTATACAATTTCATTAAGTTACAATTATTTTTCTCTCTGTTATGGTAATATTTTATTTCAGGATATATGGGAAGGACACGAATCCTTGGCAATTAAATTACCAAATTTTATGTGTTATTATATTTTACCAATTAAAACATGTGTGCCCAATTTCATTTCTTTACAATAAGTCCTTGTATTTTTGGACGCTCGTTATATGAGCTCACGACACTGTGCGTCGCCGCACTGCCCACTTTTTTAATCGTAATATTGAATTGGTACTGGATGTCAATGTGTGTGAAGTATAAGCAGCTAAAAAAGGTTATTATTCTTAAATCGGCATGGTACTGTCCACTTTGTTGATTTGTTTTTTTTTTACTCTGGCAGTATCTCAATGTAAAGACCAAATTTCACGAGATGTGGCTAACATAAGTAATTAAAACAGAAGAATTATGTACTTTGTATGGGCGTGGCCCAGGTAGTTTTTTTTACCCTGTATGTTTACGAGTACTCAAAGAGTAGGTACGGTTTTATTTGCCATTCGCAAACAGTCTTGGTTTAATCCAAACCTCACGTGAATTTCATTGGTACGATTTATGCTCATCTAACTTATTTTCTTTTCTAAATACAAATTATTTAGATAATAGCGGTGGTATTCACGGTTGGCTATTTTAGATCTTTTACATATTGTAGCTTTGGTAAATAGCGGTAAATTTAAGACACGGCAACAACGAAATGCGCGCATTTCTAGATGTAGCTGAATTTATTTACCAGCGTTTGTACAAAAAAAAAATAGCAAGATACGTACAAATACTATCAGAGTGTCCTTTTGAAGTGAACAACAAACGATTTTTTACAATACAGAAGAAATGATCACTCACGCTTGGACAATATTAATTTATTTTTATTTCGGATTTACCGCACAGCTGTGTCAAACAAAAGATTTTTCCAATAAATATATGATTAAAAACAAAATATTATTATTACATAAAATAATGGTATGGTCGTATTTAACAACATTATTGTAATATTAGAACATGATATGGTAAGTGTCAATTATATTTTAGTCACATCAGTCACATGTAACAATAGTGTTGGCTTATTTACAATAATAAGATTAAGTATAAAAAAGTTATTTGTTTTTGTAGATAATATTATTATTGACTCAGAAAATAATATTATTTAAACTTTGCTTTTCCATTGACAACAATATGATTTGACTGCAACCATATAATTCAATCATAGTATATTGCTGTTTGATTATGGTTACCTCAGCCATATTTTTTCTTTGCGTGTATGTATAAAAATGTATACTTACATATATGTATATACACGAAACACAAATACATTTGTATAAAGAGATATATATACATACATAACGTCACCTTAAATGCAAACGGACGTAACTACACAAAAATTCGAAATCGAGTTTTTGATTGATTATGGTTCATTTTATCAAACTACATGTTCATGGAAATATTTAGGCCTCTGCGATCAAAAATGCCGACTTTATTAAAGAAATTCAAAAGGACGTATTTACGAATGCATCTATTTTTTATTGCAGAGAACGTAACTAACGCAAAAGCTTAAATATATATAAAAAAGGAAGTAAATGGTTAAAAACATGTATGCATCCATACTACAAGTAAATCTCGAAGAAAATTTTCAAGAACACTTTATTATTATTGATTAAGAAATGTTTTTTCTTTCTCCTGTAAAAAAATATAAAAGTGTAGTTACGTCCGTTTGCATTTAAGGTGACAATATGTATATATTATTTTTATTTATCTACCCTTTTCTATATACTTTTTTTATTTATTTAACACCTCGCGTGCACTACCGATAGAAGACAGAAGGTGTTTCTGAAAAAGATTTTTTTAAAAACTTAACATAGTATGGTTTTGGATAACATTATATTGTTATTTACATCATATTATTTCTACACAATAATACAAATTATATTGTCATCATAAATTTTTAACAAAACTATATCGTTAAACTCTAACCATATCGCACTTTCTATGAATATAATAATATAATTATTAAATTCAAACATTACTGTGTTTGTCGTAACGAAATTAATGTTTAAAATAACAATAACTAGTTTTCAACGACCACACATTTGTTGCAGATAACATAATATTGTTTCCTCAACCATTTTACAACCATATCTTTTCTTTGCGTGAAGAAAGAAAAAAATCAAGTATAAATTTATTCTAACTTTAGTTTCTCCCAGTTGTTTGCAATCAAGTGAGAAAATCCTCCTGTATTTTTGGTTCATCAGAATAGAAGCACGTTCAGTTTAACTTAAATGAGTTGCTTTTTTTTATAGAGCGTTACAAAAGCTTAATAATATTAAAATCTAAGCTCGTGAAAGTAGTGAACCAAATCAAAACGGGTAGAAAAAGCTCTTCAAGTACGTCCGAAATTATAAAAATTTATGTTTACCATACTGAAAAATATTCCTACCACGAAATCGCCAGATAAATCGAAAGAAGTCATAACGTTGTAATGAATTAGTTAAAAAATTTTAAGACCTAAAACAAAAATTACAATGGAGGTAGTTCTAAAGCTCTGACGCATAAGATTCAGCGTATTTTACGTCTAAAGTTAAGCGTTTCGCAGGAGTAAATGAACCGTTCGTCGAGCTATTTTGGGCAGTGAACATCGGCAGTTCCGAAAACGGAGAAAAAAAGCTTTATTTTGCGTTCAATTTGCAAAAGACCAAAACACAAATTTGTAAAAAATAAAAGTTGTAGCCGTCGGGTCAATCTATGTTGATTTTTTTTCTCATCAGAAAAGACGACCTTTCGCCAATTGGTTCTATCCTGATGAACAGCAGTGTACATAGATTTCCTGCACTTCACTTATATCTTAAATATGTTTTTTAATATTTTCCTACTACACGCCAAAAATTTTTAATGCTTCAAACTTTTCGAGCAAATTTTTAACTTCAAAATATGCCAAACATCCTGCTTTTAAATATTAATATTACAATTTGCTGGTATTTTTCATGTAGATCTTATAAAAACTTATCACAATTATCTAGTTTGCATTCAGTAAATATTTACTCTCACAATATCTTTCATAGAGGCCAATAAAAGCTTGTGCCACAACAATGCTTAATAAATTAAATTTTGTATCTCAAGTCTTTAATCTGTTCTTTTTTTATTTGATGACTCTGTGATAATAAAAATATGTTATTTCTACATTTATTTAACTTTACTTCCTGTTCCTGTAATTCTTCATCTGCTGCTATAGCCTGTCCTTGCAATTCTTCTTCTACTTGTTGTTGTTTTTGTCTGTCTGTCTGCTATTTGTTTATTTGTTATTTTAGAAAGATACACCAAAATTATCTCATTAAGAAAGTTATAAGCAACAACAATTACTGCAGTATGTATTTATCTGACTGCTCGCTTGCAAAACATACACAGAGGAAAATTGCTGCAAAACGGAAGAACATTAAATGGGTCCAATGTGGCAATTTCCTTCTATAAGTGTGTGCACAAGTACCTGTACAATTGTCTAGATGTATGCCCAGCAAACATGTACTTTTGTTCCTAAAGTAATTGTGTGCATTGTAAAAGTGTCAAATGATTGTACATTATTTGGAGATAAGTTTTTCAACAAAAGTGCGAATTATAAAATTAAAATATATATTCAAATATCTATTGAAATATCTATGCATCAGTTGATTTATGCAATAATGGCTGAATATATATGTGACGCGCAAAATAGGAAGGGACCTAAGGGTAAAAACCGGTTTTGTTCAGGAGAGCCATTTTAAAGATTTAAATACGTGTATCTTTGGTGTACCATCACTGAGCGTGTTGGTATTGGTCTCATTTGAAAGCGACACATCTCATGACGCGTGTTGGTCAACCTTGAAAACGCGCGTTGGTTTTTACTGTTTCCTACCTAGCGCGCTGTTTCCATGAGTTTGATATCAATCTTGCTCGCGTTTTTTCGAATCCAGGTTTATTTTCTGAAATTATTAATTGTGAATTATAATAAATACTCATTTATAATTCTTTTAAATCGTGAATATCACTCTGTTAGTACGAAAATTTTTTCACATAACCTTAGAATTGTCGACTTCAATTTCATAAAACGCGCATATTTCTAGGAGGGAACACTTTTGGGGCATGGGATCGGTCTCATTCGATGCTCAGATGTTGTCCACATCAAAAAAAAAAATGAAAATTGATTTTTTTACCCTTAGGTCCCTTTCTCTATGCGCTGTCACATATATATACATATGTATATATAAAGCAGAAATCTATATCAACTAACACCACACACAGTGGTCCAAACACAAAAACGAACGCTGATGATGAAGCTTTAGTGGACTTCGAAAACAGCTAGTTGTTACGTTCAACTATGTGTTGTTAGTCAGAATATTTACAACTAACTTTGGTGTTATTTGTTCATTAATAATTATCACATGTAATTTGGCTTACAAAGCGATACGAACTTTAGCCTGATCAAATCATAAATATTTTACCATATATTGTTCGCTGGTGTAAAACACTGTGCTGGCCTGTTCCTCACACACCTTCAAACAAATGGTATGTGACTTTGTGATGGCAGGAGTGTCTGCACTGCCTAAATTGTGGTATTTCCAAAGCGGATGTTTCATAGTTTTATCTAAAGTGCTGTTTCTTCTGCATATTCAGGACAAAGTTAGTTTGTTTAAAGAAACTAATACAGAAGTGCAAGTCACAGTGTGAGATTAAAAAACACAAGAGTTGATGACAAACTTAATAGAAGTGTTGTAGTTTCATTTTTTTTTTTGTCTCTGGCAAATAAGCAAACAGCAGAAGAAGTTGCTCCTACATTTTTTTTCTCGCTGCCTTTTTATTTATTTGTTTATTTATCTTAGTTTAAATGTTAGTAAATGAATGAGTTTATGCAGATACATATGAAAAATTTCCAAGGAAAAACTACTACAAAAGGAGCAACAGGATTGTGATAAGAAAACTAATAAAGAGGCAGTTGAGAGTATTTGTTGGAAACATAAATGTTTTCTAGCAAAATATTTCCCATAAAAATGTTAAGTCTATTGATGCAGATCCAGGGCAAAACCTGGTGATTTTACGAATTAAATAAAAAAGGTTCAAGTACCGTAAAAACTGAAAGTACTCGCTCAAACTACACTGAAAGAATTTTAGGCCTAAATTCTATGAATTTCGACATAAATCTAAAGAAAAATTCATTAAAATTCAACCAACGTCACGCTTCGTTGGATTAATGAAACCAATTTCGTCAAAATTATTTTATTGAAACCTTCATCAAATTTATTTAACAGTGTAATCAATGCAGTGCTATAACTTCATCGAAACAATAAAATAATTTAATGAAAAGAATGAAATAACTTAAATAATGGGTGTTTTTATTGAGGTATAGAACTTTAAGTTGGCATCACTTTTTTAACTGGCTGCCATTTTGTCAGCTGTCAAGTGATTAATATTTAGTTTGGTTTGCCATTTCATCATGAACAGGTTGACAAAAGAACAACGCTTGCAAATCGTGCAAATTTATTTCGAAAATAATGGTTCAGTTCGCGAAGTTTACCGCAAGCTCCGTCCATTTTATGGTCGACATAATCGTCCATCAGAGCAATTAATTCGGTTAACCATGGATCGTTTTCGCACTACGTTTACTCTATGTGATAATACGCATCCGCAGAGACGTCGAACAGTGCGCACCGAAGAAACGATTGCCCTGTAGAGCAAAGTGTTGAAGAGGACCTGAATGAATCGATTCGCCACCGTGCACAGCAATTGGAGCTTTGTCCATCAACTTTATGGAAGATTTTGAAGATTTTGGATGTGGATGAGTTGTGGTTCCAACAAGACGGCGCTACATGCCACACAGCGCACGTCCCAATCGATTTATTGAAGGAAACATTCGATGAGCGCATAATTTCGCGGAATGGACCTGTCAATTGGCCACCAAGATCGTGTGATTTGACACCATTGGATTATTTTCTTTGGGGATATGTGAAGTCGCTCGTCTACGCCAACAAACCAGAAACGTTAGGGGACTTGGAAGCCAACATTCGTGGCGTTATTGCCAACATACGGCCCCATATGCTCGAAAAAGTGGTTGAAAATTGGACCTGTAGAATTGGCTTTATTCGAGCCAGCCGCGGCGGCCACATGCCCGAAATCATATTTAAACATTAATGGCATAAAATTATCCTTCCAATAAAGCCAAATTGATGGACATTAAAACGATTTTCTTGTGTTTTATTTCAATTCGAAGTTCTATACCTCTAAAAAAACACCCTTTATAAAGGGGTTTCTTAATAATTAGAAAATATTGTTGTCATAAAGCCAATAAAATATTCTTACGAAACCAGAATACCAGTGAAGGAATTCTAATGAAATTCTTTCACAATATTCATGAAATTTTCATTAGATTTATGAAAAATTTTTAATGAAATTGTTTCATTGGACTTATGAAGCAAAATTATTTCGGTGTACATAAAATACTACACCTCAAGTAATTTTGAATAAGTAATAAATCTAGCCATGAAACCAGCCAGTTTAAGTTTTTATTCAAATGTTTTGCTCAAGTTTGTTACCAAACCAAAGTGCCAAAAGTTATGCTGCGCTTTGTTGCGCCTCAAAAGTTATGTACGATCTAGTAATAGCTTCACGCCTTGAGTTAACCAATAATAAGCGCTTAAGGACTTCATCTTTATTAGAGGTGTACAAGTATTACGATTTGTTGTGCCTGAGTCACGCATTAGTCACGCGTGCATCACGCACGACTCATGCATTAGTCTCGCGTGATCGTGGTTGTATTAATATGTAATAGGGACTTTTAAAATTGAAGTGTATTTGAAATTCATTTCCCACTCACTTACGAGCTTCGTATCCGAAGTCATTCAATGGCAGGCAATTCATCATGAGCGCTCTATTTCACATATAAAAAAATTATGTTTATTGATTAATTAATAATTAATTTATATGGGAAGTACCCGTCCGTCCTCTACCTATAACGCCAATATTTTGTTGGAACATGCAGTTTGTTCTAAGAGTTACCCACATCAAATTTAGACTCACTACTGCAGTTCTTCTTATACCACCAAGATTTTATTGGAACATGCAGTTAGTTCTCATAGTTAATAGGCTCTCACTAGTGCAGTTATGGAGATATGAACCGAGCGCAAAACGGATGAAAAGTCTCCTTTCTTCTCCTTGTTTTCTCGTTTACCTCTATTTAAAATGAGGGAAAAGGGAAAAGGAAAAAATCTCCCGTAGAGATTTTGTTTAGAATAGGGGAACCAGCGATGCCAACTTGGTGCTTTTGGAAGTAGTTTTAGTGCATTTTGAAGACTCAAAATGCCAAATTTTAAGCGTTAGTGGCAAACTAAGAAAAAGCACTAAATTTGTGTATTTTTTAAAATTACTTTATTAAAAACTTTGTGTATTTATTTTTTCAGTGTAAAGCATACCTTTTTCGGCCGATATAATTATTAGACATTAAACTTTACTAGTTTGGATGTTTTTAGTGCTTTTTTATGTCGATGAGCTTTTAGAGCCAAAAAAGTTGGCATCACTGAGGGGAACAGGAAATAAGGAAGAAATTTTAAGGGAATTTTTATTCTTATTAGTGGAGAATAAGCCCTACATCTAACTATTATCAATCCCTGCAACTAACAGTGGGCCGAAATGTTTAGTTTTAAGATCACATTTTTCGACCAAATAACAAAACTTTATTATCAAGTTTATTTTAAAGTAAATACGAATTCCTTTTTCTCCGAACTAATTTAAATTTCAAATTATATTCTTAAATTCATGTGTGTGTGAAATTTGTCATTTTATCTCTTTTTTCTCAAAGGCACCCTTGACATTAACAAAACTTTTAGTGCAACAGTCAAAAGTAGTTGCTCAAAAGTTATCCAATATTCAAATGTGTGCTGCTGCTGCTGCTATGTATGTTCAACACATTAAAACTTAAGTACACTTATTGGTGTTGCATGTATGTGACATTTGAGGAAATTTCTGAATTTGTTATTTAATTCACTTAAACACAACATTTTATGAATTAATGAATTATATTCATTAATAATTTATTTCAATTTAATTTTATTATAAATTTTAACATAACCTTTTAACGCAGTAATTGTTACTTCATAAACCTTTTATTTTTTATCGTTACAGGTAAACATTTCTATCAATATTTGCGTATAAATAATGTAAAGGTTGAATATGTAAGTATCACTAACAAAAACCTATATCTCTTCAACGTTGAATGGTAAAAAAAATTATATTAGATTTCTAAATAATTTACATTTGCTGAAAAAGTACTTTTCCAAATAACTAAACGAGCATTTACAGTCTATTTATATTTTATCTTTAAAAGGTAATAAATATGCAATGAAGTCTCTAATATCATCCTAAATTAATTCCAAAATTTATTGGTGATAGATATTTAATTTTATTATTCTAGTTTACATCATTTCTTTGGCTCCTCAAAATCAAATTTCAGTATTTAATTTCAATTTAAATTCAATGAAGTTCACTTTGTATGCATGACCTGTAAATTTGTTTAGTTTTTTTTTTATTTTTATTTGAAGTTTTTCATTTTATTACACCCTACAGCCTGCTGTAGAACAGAGTTTTTGGTACAGTAAAAATAAAATTAGTTTTACAAAGAAATGCATATTAAAGTCAATGGGAAAATTTTGTCAAACAAATTAAATTAAAATGATGATATCTTACATATTATATGATATTTCTACCCAAAGACATCTATTAGTGTACGGATATCTATCGTTTTACCTAAATTTTTTAAGGCAAACTTGCATATGAAAATCTTGGGTAAATTATCTGTATATGTGACAGCGCATAGAGAAAGGGACCTAAGGGTAACAAAAAATCAATTTTCACTTTTTTTTTTTGATGTGGACAACATCTGAGCATCGAATGAGACCGATCCCATGCCCCAAAAGTGTTCCCTCACAGAGATATGCGCGTTTTATGAAATTGAAGTCAACGATTTTAAGGTTATGTGAAAAAATTTTCGTACTAACAGAGTGATATTCACGATTTAAAAGAATTATAAATGAGTATTTATTATAATTCACAATTAATAATTTCAGAAAATAAACCTGGATTCGAAAAAACGCGAGCAAAATTGATATCAAACTCATGGAAACAGCGCGCTAGGTAGAAAACAGTAAAAACCAACTACACAAAACAAGTGGTAGGGACGACCTACGCGCGTGTTCAAGGTTGACCAACACATTCCTGACGTCATGAGATGTGTCGCTTTCAAATGAGACCAAATACCAACACGCTCAGTGATGGTACACCAAAGATACACTTATTTAAATCTTTAAAATGGATCTCCTGAACAAAACCGGTTTTTACCCTTAGGTCCCTTTCTATTTTGCGCGTCACATATAGAAATTACCAGCATTGATGGAAATGATCTTAATGAAAGGCCCTGTATTTTGTTTGCATACAAGATTTGAACTTAAAAAAATATATTTAATGAAATTAAAAACTTATTGTTGTTCTGACAATCTGACAGTTGTAAAACACAGTTTTCTGAAAGCTCTATATGACTGAACATATAACTTAGAACAGACTTTGGCAGTAATGATTACTTTTGGTAATTGATTACACATCGATTAGAAAATGTTCGTAAATTAATTGAAAAGTTTTATTCAATTTCAATTATATTCTGTTGTTGAAAACAAAGAAAAGCGGCGTCTTAGAACACCCGGTTATAGCTATGCTGCTTCAAAACAAATTGCATGTGCTAAATAACAATGCAATATTCCCCCTTATTGTGAATGGCGTCATCGACATTACATCAAGATGACAGTAAAAATTGTCACTTGTCACAATTGACGACTATTAACATGCAAACATATTAGTTTACAAGACCTTAGAGATTAGTAAGAGATTGTCAATAAGAACCAATTGTTGCCGATAAAGAGTAGACAAGTGACAATATTTACTGACGACACCATTCACAATAAGCGGGATTATATGATTATGTCAAATTAGCCGCAAATATTTCGAAACGTTTGCATTTATTTCCCATTATATTCATTTCTAAATTAATGCGTTAACACACATAAAATTAACTGACGCTTTGACCTCGGCCCTTCCGATTTTTATAAAATTGTATACTAGCCATGCCTACATTAAAATTTAAAAATTAAATTCAAAAATTTACGATTATGGACTTATAAATTTAGTTTAATTTTCGGAACTTCTTAAGCAATATCAGCTTTTAAGGAATTTAAATTAAAATTTTGAAATTCAAAGTTCAAAGGTCATAATTTTATCATATATTTTTGTTCGTTATTTTTTTAAAAAAGACAGTGTTTTTAAAATTCTAAAAAAAATACATGTTAAAGAACAACTTATCAAAAATTATTGTAAGTCTTATTTTGGGATACGAAATGGTTTATGAGACTTTAAAAAAACATCATGCAAAGTTTAAAAATAAATTAAAAGTACTGTTTTATCAAATACCACAAATTCCATAAAAATAATTTAATTTATCAATTTTCAATTTTGTTGGGTTGAAAAACATTGCTTTCTACAAAAAAAAAATTCGATTATTTTTTGTTACGAAAATCTCGTCCTAGCTCCTGTATCGTGGTACAAAGAGCATAGCTCTAAAAGAAATTACATTTAAAAGTAATTGTGTTAGGACAAAATCTCAATTAACATTATTATTGTAATTTAATTGTAAGTACAATTACATGTAATTGGAAAAATTATTATTTATTAAAGTTATTATAGAAAATGTAAGTAAAAATTACTTTTTTTTAACAATTACAAAAATATGCAATTACAGTTAATAATAAATAAACTTAACAAATTATTAAAACAATATTATTTACACATTTAAATAATGTATTACATATCATTAACTAATGGGCCTGTTCTGCAAAACACGATATGTCAAATCACGGTGACTTCAAGAAGTTAATAAAAGCTAAATCATTGCTTTTGTATACTGCACAATTTGTAGCGTTGGAATTTGTGATAAAATATTGTATTATAAATTATATAAACTTTAAATGCAATAAAAACCCACTTACAAGTCAGATATTAATAGTTTGTTTTAAAAATCACCGTGATTTTCAGAACACACACGTAAAACGTAAAAAAAATAAAAGCATTTTTCAAAATTTTCATGTGTTAAACGCTGTCGCAAGAGTTGTAAAATGATAACTTTCAATGCACCCATTTCACACTAGCTCACGCAAAATTTCAGAATAAGACTCACGCGTGTCATGCCATGAATGGCTGGCATGTTCATCATACACATATAAATAATTTTTAATCTGATGTAGATTTAAAAAGGTTAGTTAAAAAAAACCTTTTTTTTTCAGTTAAATTTGTAATTGAATTTATTAAACTAAAAGTAATCATTATTTGCATGTAATTGTAATTGCAAACAAACAATTTATTACAATAAGATCTAATTTGTAATTGAAAGTTTTCAATTGCAACTACATTTTGTAATAGTAATTAAAAAATTTTCAATTACAATTACATTTTCATAATTGTAATTGAAATAATCTCAACTACAATAACATAAAATTGTAATGAAAATTAAGGCCCAGTTTAACTCTAATAATGTACACTTACTAAAAAAAATTTTATAAAAATAGTTGATATTTTTTCTGTAAAAATACAAGAACATTCGAAAGACCGACATTTTTCTGTACCGCTAATACACTTCACTTCGTTCGTGTGTACCAATATACGAGGGCGGTTTGGAAACTTCTTAGCCCATCAACGAAAGAGAATAGTTAGTTTTTCAAAAATATGTTTATTTTTCAATATAATCTCCTGAAACTTCAATACACTTAGTCCAACGCTTTTCTAGCAATTCTATCCCTTGATTAAAATAGTTTTCCTCAAGATCTTCAAAATAGTGGTTTACAACTGTAATTGCATCTTCATTTGAGGTAAAACGCTTGCCAGCAAGGAATTTTTTTAGGATTGGGAATAGGTAAAAGTCACTGGGAGCCAAATCAGGAGAATAAGGTGGGTGGTCAAGCAACTCGTACTTTAATTCGTTGATTTTAGCCATTGTTAAAACACTCTTGAGCGCTGGTGCGTTGTCTTCATGAAAAATTATTTTTTTGTGTTGTAAGCCAGGACGTTTTTCTCGAATTTGTACATTTAATTGATCCAAAAGGTTGCAATAGTACTCTGAATTTATTGTTTTACCCTTTTGCAGATAGTCAATCAATAAAATACCTTTGAAGTCCCAAAAAACCGTTGCCATAACCTTACCAGCCGATTGAATTGTTTTTGCCTTCTTTGGGCCACTTCCTCCAGCTTGAGTCCATTGTTTGGATTGTTCTTTTGTGTCTGAAGTATAGTGGTGGATCCATGTCTCATCAACAGTTATGAAACGACGCTAAAAATCAATTTTATTTCGCTTAAAACGATCCAAACAAGCTTGAGAAATGTTTATTCTTATGCATTTTTGGTCGACTGTTGACAAATCTTGCAGAAAGCTTTTTCATCTGTAGTTCTTCATGCAAAATTAAATGGACTCGATCATTTGAGATGCCCATGATATTAGCTATTTCACGCACTTTTATTCATCGATCATTTAATACCATATCATGCACTTTGGCTACAATTGCTGTTGTTGTTGCTGTTTTTGGACGTCCAATATGAAGGATCACTTTCACCTAACACATTCACCATATCATTATGAATTTCTTGTCCCGATAAACCTTTTTTATGTAAATATTTAATGACACCACGCATTTCTAATTTTTCCATTGTTAAAAAATCGCGGATGCGTCTTTTGTGAACACCTGTTTCTATATGAAGGAGTTGCCAGACCAAAACAAAATTTAACATGTGTTCATAGCAGAGATGGAAGTTTCCAAAACACTTAACTTTTTTCTGTTTATACCGCGCTTTTTGTGCTAGGCTAAGAAGTTTCCGAACCGCCCTCGTATCTGATTATATGCAGCAAAGTATCATCTAACGAGACATGTTGTAAATGATAATCAATAAAGGGGGAAAATGAAAAAGAAATATTTTAATAATTAAACATTAGCCAGTTTCAATCGCATCAAGTTTTGTGGTCACTGCAACAAATGGATGAAAGTTGTGTATGTATGCTAACACTACTTAACAGGTGGATTTACCACAAAACACACTCGTGAATTTCGTGGCAACGCAGTAATTGTATAGAGTTTTAAAGCCCTATGCTCCAGTGCGAGTTGGAGCGACATACATATACATATTTATATGTACATATATAAAGAATGTAGAATTTTAGTACTGAAGCTTTTAATCAGTAATTATAATAAATTTCAAAAAAGCTTATCAGGTTTTTCATGCATTCATTCAGAACATTTTTTGTTGACAATTCACACTGGTCAATTACTGTCAAAATGGTTTTTTTATGTTACTTTTAACAAAATGTTGATGACAACAACTCATTTCTTACTTTGCTCTTGGATAACTATGTTACTGTTAATACCTAAGCAAAGTGGATATTTTTTTCTCGTCAGTCTAAAGTTTTTAGATTTGATATTCTTACTTTGAAATAAAAATACCCTATAATTTTTTCAGAGTAGGGAAAAATTCTGCTCGCGAGCACAATTTTTATTAACTCGCTCGTTTTAAAATTAGTGCTCGCGAGTTCAAAATTAGAACTCGTCCTCCTTTTGTGATCGACTCGTAAGCATTAAATGACTCGCTTTAAAGTTTGTACTCGCGAGTTTTATTTTAAAACTAGTGAGCACAAATTTTAAAAGAGTGCAAAACGAGCATAAACGAATTGAAAACGAGTAGTTATTACAAAAAATATTTTTTTGTTTATTCGAAAAAGTATATGTAAGGCGGGTCGATTTGTATTGAGGCAAAAAATCGCTCAAATTACAAGGAAAATCGTATTCTAGGGATCAAAATAACAAACTTTGCCGGAGGAACCATACAGCTAAAATGTATTTTCATATCCCAACTTTTGATCCGAAGGGTCAAATTTTGAAAAATCTCACTTTGAACCATTTAGAGTTCCTCAATCGAGTCAAATTTAGAAAATTAGAATTTTCTTTATAGCACAGTCTCGCTTTTCTTCGCTATCATCAAACAACAGTGATAAACAGCAACTCGAATCGTCGTCGAAAATGGAAAAGGGTATATATTATTTATTTTTTGGCAAGGGTAAAAAAATACGTATGAGTAATATATAATTTTTCATCGGCATCACTCATACGCACTAAAATGGTGATTTTTTTAAAATGTTTGTACGGGAACCCCCCGAGGTGGTTCCAGGGGGTGTGCCACTGGCTGAGGTCGGTCGGCCCTCCAAAATTAGTGGGGGTAGGTCATACATTTTGACTCGATTGAGGAACTCTAAATGGGTCAAAGTGAGATTTTTAAAAATTGTACCCTTCGGATCAAAAGTCGGGACATCAAAATACATTTTAGAGGTATGGTTCCTTCAGCAAAGTTTCTTATTTTGATCCCTAGAATACGATTTTCCTTGTAATTTGAGCGATTTTTAAATCTTTATGTTCATAATACGACACCATTTTTTTTTGGCCAGTGCAACACATTTAAAAACAAGACGTATTAACACTTCAGTTTGTACATGGACTTTTATTCATAAATAAAAATACATCACATAAATTTAAGATTGAAGATAGTACTTTATAATTATTGCATTCTTTTATATGAATGTATTTTCTGTTATACTCGTCCCAAGTTTTTTTTTTTTTTGCTAGTGCATAAGCAAACAAAATTAATAAAACTCGCGAATAATTGTTTTTAATTCTTTTGACTCTTAAAATTTGAATTCTTCTCGATTCTCAAAAATTAAATGCGCTCGCGAGTTTTATTTTTTTAACTCGCGAGCAGACAAGAGTAGCTCTTTTCAATACAAAAAATAAAACTCGCTCGAATTGAATTCGTTTGCGAGCGAGTTTAATTCGAGCACTCTCCGCACTCTGAATTTTTTCAATCAATGTGTGCTTTATAAATTAGCATTAGCATTTTATTGTTCGTGTGTAAATCAAATTAATTACCAAGTGGCAAATTTAAAAGTATAAAAAGCATGTCATTTTCAATATGACAATATGGTAATGTTAAAGTAAACAAATTAAAACTGTCAGCGCAGCTGTAGTTGATGAAAAATGTTTGTGTTTTACGCTGTATTTAGGCATTTTGCAGAACAATAGTTATTTTGATAAACGTATCCAACAATAATTTCTAATTAAAAAAATTTGTTTATTTCAATACTTCAATATTCATACATAATTTGGGAATTGACAATGAGCATATTAAAATTTTAATGTGGCAACATTGTGCCATTTTAATTTTTATATTGTGATACAAATCACAATCGTGGAAGGTTTTTCGCACGAGAGAAACTGTTACCTCTAGATGATTCGTATACAAGAGCCGCAAAAGGTGCTTTTATTAGCCGTAGATGTAATAATTTTAAATTAATATATAAATTATCTTACAACTCTATTTTGAAGAACATTTTGAATGGCACAGATCTATGAAAAATTCAATTAACTAAAACAATTAGATTATTTTAAAAGCTATTTACGTACACAGAAAAAAATATTGTTGAATTTTTTTCAATTAAGTGAGTGCTTAGAAAAAATAGTATTAGAAATTCTTGTTGGATAAATTTTTCAAAGTAACTTTTGTTCTGATAAAAATACAAATATCTTTTCATCAGCTACAGCTATGCTGGCAGTTGTACTTCGTTTAGTTTAACATTACTATAATGAAAACAATATGTTTTTATACTTTTAAATTTGCCACCGAGTAATTAATTCGATTTACACACACAAAAAAACAACAAACTTGACAGACTACATTAAAGTATTCAAATTAAAACGTTGCAGTATTAAGACATATTTTAAAACGCTATTGTGAACTCCCCAACTGTGTTTTATATCGTTGGCTGCTCACAATGAAAATTTTAAGAGGCACAATGTTGCCACATTCAAATTTTAAGATACGCATTGTGAATTTTCTCAATACATATAGCTTTTATTTATTTTTAAAGTAATTCACAATCAAAAACAAATTTAAAAAGGCCATAAAAAATTTGAAGGGGCTAGAAGAGGTTAAGTGTAAATTACATTACAGCAGAAGATTTTTCTCAAAAACTGAACAATGAAGATGTCATGCATTACCTTTTAATAACGTCGGATATAGTGATTAGTAACAGAAGAATGCAAATCGATAAGGAAGAACGAGATATAATAGAAGAAGCCTTAGGAGTTACTTATTAATTTATAAAAAAAATCGTAAAACTTATTGTGTATTGCAGAAAACTTTTAATTCAATTCGTATCTAGGTGGTTGAAAAAGTTATAGTTTTTGTCATACATAATAACTCTTAAACTTATTTAAATAACAAATTTAGCTTAGACGTAAAAATAATGTCCTTTTTCAGGATGTTTGAGTATAAAGCACATGTATTTATTTATAGCACTTAATATTTGCACATATAATGCTGTTGACTTTTCAATAACAGTTTAACTTTCATTAAAATTTTATAACGTGATTTAAAGTTAGTTAATCTAACCTTTCTAAGTAGGAATTTTAAAATGTAAAAAAATTGCGAAATTCAGTATTGAATACTTTGCGATCCAGCTATCATATTTAATTAAAAATCGGGCTTTTGGAAGTACTTAGCATCATCCTTCAGCACATTGAAAGGAATCACCATATTTTTAATTGTACTTATCTTTAAAATTACATTTGAGAGGTCAAAAATTATTTGGCCAACCGCTGCATGTGCTGGTCCAGTATTTCAGCGAATGTTCAAATATGTTATTTTTAACAAGAATACCAAAGTTAAGCTATTTCTAAATAGAAAAAATTAAGTTGCAGATATTTGTTCAGAATTGACCACTGTGCAATTTCGGCAAAATTTAACATTCAAAATCAGAGTACACAGAGAAAAAACTGCCACATAGAATCAATAAGATTTTCTATATGAAACGTTTTAAGGCTAAGGGGTATCCCAGCAGAAAGAAGCGAAGATTTTTTCTTAGAGATTCCTTGTTGTTTTTATGTGGTAAATCTTTTTTACTCAATTTCCGTTATTTTTGGCATCAAAAAACAATCCATAGAGAAAAACTTCTTGATTCTATTAGGTTTTCTTATAAATTGTAAACTATAGGGATTTCTTATTGATTTTATTAGGTTTTCTTCTTGATTTTAGTAGGTTCCTATATGAGTATGTGTAAGGAATCTTACTGATTTTTTTAATAAGAAAATCTTCTTGATTTTATGAGGTGTCTTGTTATTTCATATTTATAAATAGACATAGAGACAATTTTTTTCATGATCTTTTTCATTTTTGTATAAGAATGTTTCTACAATAATTTCAATGGTTATTCAGGCTGCTTGTCAGCATGTTGGGTAGAGTGCTTGTCTATCAGGTAGAAGTTTGCTGGTTCAATACTTGGTGAGTAAGTTAGTTAAAAATATAACATAATGTGTATGTATATATGTATAAATAAATAACATCTACAATATACTACATACATACATACATACATACATATGTATATGGTGTACGATTTAAATGAAAGTACATAAGTACAGAGAATAAAGACGCAATTTTGTTTTATTTTTTTATTGAAAAAATCAATAAGATAACCTCATAAGAACTACAAGATTTTTTCTTGATGAAATTAATAAGATTTCCTTATTGAAAAAAAAACCATAGAGATTTCTTATTAATTTTGTTCTATTTTATGAGGTGTTCTATTTTCTGTATAGCAGAGACAAAAACCAAAAATTTTCGCAGAGCTTATTTTGCAATTAAAAATTTCATAATGAAAGCAAAATTTATGGAGAAAATTATAAATGGAGATTCCATAAGTACGGCTTCACTAAAAGTAGTTCAATAAAGTAAAGTTTTGTGGTCTTCCTTTGCTAGATGTGTTTTTATTAAACTTCAATTTTACCATTCTTCTCATGAATAATTTTTATTCAGCTGCATATAAATCATAAGTCAAGCTATTAAGATTAATGATCTAAGATTTTCTACTACATTGAAGTTTAAAATATGATTCGTATAGTAACCATAAATTATAAGTCAATAAATATTTCAGTTATATTTTAAAATTTTTTTCAGTTAACGTTTAATGTGCAGTTTCTACAAGTCACTCAAAAATATGACTGCTTTCCATATACACTGTATACTCAAGTCGTTCGTCTAGATTGTAGAAAATATTTGTGGGTCTTAAAACTACCAGTAATTTGAGAAAATGATTAATACTCTTTATACTGTATAGATTATTTATTATTAGGGTATAAAAAATTCATCTACTACTCGACTAAAAGCACAACACTTCCTTCGGGTCTTTTGTCTTCTTTCAAGTGATTCAAGCAAGAAATGATTTCATTCATAGATTTTTCTTTTGAGCTTTTTCAGAAATCGTTTGACTTAAATGGTCATCAATAAAGCACAACTTTTTTTATTATCAGATATTCACATCAAGTAAGATGTTTGTACTTGTATTTACAATCTATCTAGAGTAATGTATTCATTTTAGTTGGCATTTTTTTTATTGAATTTCAATAGCAATCAAATTTTTAAGTATAGCAATTTGTTTTTGCTTGTAGCTTATTCCTCCTCAATTTGTAACTACTTTAATATCATCCCACCACATTTTCATTTTCTATAATGTGGACTCAGATTTATTTAGCACAAAAACAGAAACATCAAATCAAATTTAAATTCCATTTCCATTGTTGTATAAAAATGCAAATTGGCCTGGAGTGGTTTGAATATTGTGTGCTTAGCATATAAATTATGTGAAAAAAATACATATGTATATGTATTTATATATATGTATATGTATAAAGAGACACACATACACATGTATGTATAAACGTATATTGAACTTTGGCACCTTGCACCCAAAAGGGTATTGATTTTACTATTTTATAAACAAATATGTTAATTTTATTATATTTTAACTTTTAGAAACTAGACTTGGAAAAAAATTAAAAAAAAATACACTGAAAGAATTTTCGGTTTAAATTCTATGAATTTCGACATTAATCTAATGAAAAATTCAACGTCACGCTTCGTTGGATTAATAAAACCAGTTTCGTCAAAATTATTTTATTGAAAACTTCATCAAATTTATTTAACAGTGTAATTAATGCAGTGCTATGACTTCATCGGAACAATAAAATAATTTCATAAAAAGAATGAAATAACTTAAATATAAAGGGGTTTCTTAATAATTAGAAAATATTGTTGTCATAAACTCAATAAAATATTCTTACGAAACCAGAATACCAACGAAGCAATTCCAATGAAATTCTTTCACCAGATTCATGAAATTTTCATTGGATTTGTGAAATTATCATTAGATTTGTGAAAAAATTTTAATGAAATTGTTTCATTGGACTTATGAAGCAAAACTCTTACGGTTTTACAGGCTGCTAAAAAAAATCCCCTAATATCCAGAAGTTTGATGCTAATGCCTTGAAGTATATTAAAATAGCTATTCACGCGGCACTTCCCGCTCTTAGATGATTTTGACACAACGCTTATTTACTTCAATAGTGTCGCAACTCAAGAAAAAATTGTTTTTCAGTAAAAATGTTTAAAGTTATCAATTTACATACAACTCAATGAGTTAATGACACTATGGAAGTAAAAGTGTTATATGAGAGTAAAATTAAAAATTCAATTTTAATAAGTTCGTGCGATTAGTATACGCACACATAGCGTTCCGTACCAATGTAAAATTTTTCAAAGTTAAATCTTTCTTCAAAACCGCCGCAAGGACGCTTTAATACATAAGAATTACCATTTATTCAAATTGAACAAATTTAAACAAAAAAACTGGAAAGTCTGTGCGCCCTTTTTATATAAACGTACGTACGTTCTTTTAGACGCATATATATCTATATTTCAAGTTTCATATAAATCGATATAGTTTCGAATAGCCCCCTAACCTTCCTGGGTCATACTTTTTTTTAAATGCTTAGCCTATGTGCTCCATTAGGCACACATTTGTACATGCTTGGAATATTTTAAATTTTTTTTCATAGTTTCGGGGAGGCAGAAATATCCCCTTGCCGCCGTATTAGTCCTAGTTTTAAGATAATATTAAGCATGTATACCTTTTAATATATAGACGTATATACGTTTTGAAGAACCATTTTGGTCATAATTTTCAAAAAATACGAATCCTGCAAGTCTTTTTTAACGCAAATATTTAACAAAACTCGAGTCACATCCTAATCCGCTTGCTCGTAATATCTTGAACTGTCCTGGACACATCCGCTTAAAAAAGAAGGACACAAGCGATCTAATACTCAACACTCCAAATGAAAAATAAAATTTTTTGTGCTTAATGGCCTAATTTTGTAAAACTAAACGAATTTTCGTTCTCGTTTCTGGTTGGAGCGAAAACAAAAATATTTTAAATTTTGTAAAACGCTACGTTGTTTTCGTTTCTTGTCAAAATATTATAATTGAAAAATATATTATTCATTATAAAAAGCTGAATATAAAAATATTTTCAAAGTCAAATTTAATTAAATTATGGAATATGCACCAACGAAACAAGAAATTCTAAATCAGCGGCGTTAGTTAAGGGCCCATAAATACTTCTTCGATGTTTGTGAAACTTTGAAACGTTCAATATTTCAATGCTGGAGTGAAATGTTAATGTATATGGATATGTTTTTCATCATACACATGGATTCAGTCAAGTTCCTATCCAAAATCTCGCAACTACAATCGACAAGGTCTCATATCATTTCTAGGCAACCTGCTTACTTCACAAAAATTTTCCCCACATAAAGAAATAAAGAGATATCCGCTATTATCTTCTGTATTGTAAAGGTAAAAAAAAATATTGCCAAGTATGCAGGTTGCATAGAAATAACATGACACCCTAACGATTATAAATTAAAACACATAAATATGTATGTAATATTGTGATAAGTATTGTGCCAAAAAAGAACTTTATAAAAAAATGTATCTCACCACTTTTGATGGCCGAAATTTTTAATAGGAACTTGGCCTTTTTCACATTTATATTTTTGTGAAGATCTAACTACTTTTGTTTTCTTTAATAAAACAGTGCAAATTAAAGATTTCTAGTCTGTTATATTTCTATTAATGATCACTGCGCCAGTTTAAGAGGGGCAGAGTTAAATAATATAATGGGTTAAAGAGAGATACATAATAGTATAACATCAAGTTATAAATTCAATTCTTTCGAATTTTTCTTGATCGTAACTCACTTAGGCCTACTTGTGTAACAAAATATAGCTCTGTAGTTAGAGCTCAAGTGCTTCATCAATTTGATGACTGTATCAGTGGTCAGTGAGTATGTCTTAAGAAATGCATATCAATTTATCAGGAAACTTTCACTACACACTTTCAAACTTCGGTTTAATTTTATCATTTTACCATTGACAGGAACAAAGTAGTTATGAGGGTTTTAAAGCGAATGTATGTGTAAATATAGGCACTACATCCATAGTCCGAGCTGGCCTGGAGCTCTATCGTGCACTTAGATCAAAGTCAGGCAAGCGCATACATATACATATGTATAAAAAAAGAGAGTAAAATGCATGCTTGTACGAATGTGCGTGTAAAAAATATCATAACAAAGTTCCCACGGGCGGCCTTTTGCATATGTTTGACCTAGATACTAATTTACTCATTATTGCAGCAAAACTAATGCAATAATGTATTAAAACTTTTAAAACGAATACAATTTAATAAACGTTTTCATATGACATTTAAGTCGTTTGAAAACGTTTGCAACTGTTTTATAAAATACATTTATTTTACGTAACATAGAATTTTCGTTTTCAAATGTTTTACAAAATTCAAAATTAAAAATAAACCAAAAATTTCTGTTTGAAACGTTTCGTTCTGTTTTACAAAATTAGGCCATAAATAAAAATATTATTTTTGTGCTTGATGCGACATTTATGTAATTACATGTATATGGGAATTCTTAGTAAGGATATTTCGAATTGCAAGAAACCCTCATTTTGTGAGGTTCGGAAAAGAAATATTCGAGCCAAAAAAATGGTGGCGGTCAGATGGGGGCAAAGGGTTCCGCATCGTGCTCAAAGTTGAGGGTAAAAGCAAAAAAAAATACAAAAAATCATATAACTTTCCCGGGGTCACCGCTACCAGGGTCAAATGTATGACGAGCACCCATTAATTTTCTCCGCCCAACATCTTTTTTAAACACAACGACCGCCTAACTCCTCTCCTTAAGGCGGCTCCCATACAAAGGGGAAATTTTTATAAAATTTACTCGCAGGGCTCTAACTGCCCCTAGGGCGTACCTATCGAAGTCAAATGTATGACCGACTTCCAATATTTTTTCATTACAAAGATTTTCTCTGAACATACTTATCGGCTATCTTCAACCATTAAGGTGGTCCCCATACAAAAAAATATAGTTTTTTGAATAAATTTTTTTTAAGAAATCCGTTTTTCCGCTTTTATGTTGCCTCCTAGGGGGGTAAAATGTAGGACCGACCCACAGTAATTTTTTATCTTCAACATTTTCTCCGAACATACCTATGTCCCATCTCGACGCATTAAGGGGGCCCCCATACAAAGGCGAAATTTGTACAAAATTTACTCGCAGGGCTCTAATTGTCCCTGGCGCGTTCCTATCGAAGTCAAATGTATGACTGACCTCCAATATTTTTTTATTACAAAGATTTTCTCTGAACATACTTATCGTCTATCTTCAACCATTAAGGTGGTCCCCATACAAAAAAATAGTTTTTTGAATATTTTTTTTAAAGAAATCCTCTTTTCCAGCTTTTATGGTGCTGTAAGCTGCTTGGTTTATATCCAATAACAAAGCGATGACATTGGTTTCTATGACACCTAAAACCGACACTAGACATAGTTTGAACAAAAATGCGACAACATTGGATTTCATGACAGCAAAGTATTTTTTTTGTCGGTTTCTAATCCAATTCCGATAAGATTGGTTTCTATGACACCCCCGAATACAAATAAATAATTTTAAAATTTGTATCACTTCAAATTTTATGAAATTTTGAGTTTGTGAAATGAAGTATGGTGCACTATGAAGTGTACAATAAAAATATTGCACACTTGACACAACTGTCTATTCACATGTTGTAAAAAGGTTTTGTGTGGTTTTTGTATCCTTGTTCTCTATTTTTGCTTCACACTCAATTACGATCACCACTACAAACAGTATTCGCTTTTGAAAAAATTACAATAGCTTGTGCTCAGTTCTAGTACCCACGTTATGAATTTCATAAAAAAATTAATTAGATCCTGCATGGGCGCTGGTTTCACTGGGTTACGAAGTTCTTCGGTCCTTTATTGTTTAGGTATTGTACGAAACAAGAACTTGGCCAAAACTTTTATCTGAACAATTTTGATTTTCGAAATTTTGTCTTTTCTCACATTTATGTTTTTATGAGAACTATTATATTGCTGCACTCCCTGAGCTCTGAACAACGCGTTATCGAGCAGTTAAAGAAGTACTATGGGTCACGCACATTAAAGTTTAGTATGAAATTATGTGTACTTCTACTTATCCAATTTCCACGCAACTTGGCAAACAGTTTCGGTTCTGAGAAGGGCAAAATTTTCTACTTAAACAAGTGGGCTGGGCCATGCTCACTTAAGCTTAATATTACATATATTTCACGTGTTTCAATATGACCGATTTTTACTTAACGTGTTACAAACTTTGTGGTCTGAAATTGGCGCGATGTTGAATTTAGAAAATTGCAAGGGACACTTAAATGTAAATAGTTGCAAATTTGGACGGGGAACGCGCTCAAGCACTACAATTTCAAAATAAAAGTTAAAAAAAATTAATCTATATCAAATATAAGCACTAACTATTTAAAAGTTGATTCAATTCAGCTAAATAAAATATTTATCTATACACTTAGGGAAAAGCTGCAACTTAAAAATACGAACGCGTCACATTAATTCAATGATTCTCAATATAATAGAAAATGTATGGTAAGATACTTAAAAATAAATAAAATTAATAAATTATCTAATACTGTAAATTAATATTTTTCGACTTTCGTTAATGTTTTTTATTGATGCAATATGGTTTTTATAGATTTTAAGCAGTTTTTTCCCTGGGTGTACGTACATACATGTGTTATCTATAATGCTGTTCAATGTCGGTCCTATTTTTCTGGCGATTTCGCGACAAGAATACCTTTCATAGTCATACTTTTAGTGTCATTTGGAAAGTAAATGTTTGTCTGTTCGCAGCTTTAACCTTTGGAGTAAGCTGTGCTCCATGCATAGCCCATTACGTGCGCGATACAAACGCTAAAGAATTCGAAACAAAATTTCCACGCGCCGTCAACTCCATCCAGAATCATCACTATGTCGACGATCTTATAGATAGTGAAGATACTGAAGAAGGTGCAGCAACGTTAGCGAAACAGGTCGCAAAAATTCATGCTGCTGGTGGTTTTCATATAAGGAACTGGGCATCTAATTCTTTGGAAGTCTTAAGGCAGTTATCCGAGTTTTCACAAACGTGTCAAGATGCCAAGCAATGGGGTGCCACAGAAAAGGTTCTGGGTATGTATTGGGACCCAGTTACTGACGTTTTTAAATATAATTGTAGATTTGCACGCTTACGCCGCAACGTGATTGACGAAGATCTTGTGCCTACCAAAAGAGAATGCCTTCAAGTTCTCATGTCAATATTTGACCCGCTAGGATTTCTGTCGTGCCATACTATAGGCCTCAAAATTTTGATTCAAGATATCTGGCGAGCCGGCCTTGGATGGGACGATCCGTTAAACGAATATCTCAACAAAAAGTGGTCACAATGGAAAGCGTTAATCCCCCATATCTCTAACGTAAAAGTCCCAAGGTGCTATTCTCCCCTACTATGTGACGCTGAGAATATCCAGCTTCATACGTTTGTCGACGCAGGCGAATACGCCTATTCCGCCATCAGCTATCTGGTAGTACGACTAAACGACCAGGTCACTGTCACTGTCGTAGCCGCTAAGTGCAAAGTAGCACCCCTTAAGCCAGTGTCAATTCCTCGAATGGAACTACAAGCCGCTCTTATCGGAGTCAGACTAGCAAACACAGTGCAAAAATCTCATCGATTGCGTATATCAACAAAATATTGGTGGTCGGACTCAAAAACTGTCCTACAATGGTTGCGGGTAGACCCAAGAAACTTTCAGCAATTTGTGATGCACCGAGTAGGAGAAATTTTAGAAAATTCCGATGTATCACAATGGAGATGGGTGCCTACTAGAATGAACCCGGCAGACCTCGCAACGAAAATAGTTTCAGTAAAAAATACGGACTTGTGGTTCAACGGCCCCGCCTTTTTACGCGGAAATCCAAGTCAATGGCCTACATGTGAAGACTTAGGACCTATAAACACATCAGATTTGAAACGTCACGTCCTAGTTATTAATAGTAAATTAAACAATCAATCCCTTTTCAATTTTGAATATTTTTCCAGCTGGAAACGGCTCTACAGAGCAGTAGCAACTTTTATATTATACCTGGAAAAACTTAAAGTCGAACACAAACAGCGAGGTTGCTGTTCTACAGTCACGTTTGAAATGATTCAACAAGCAAAACGATTTATCATTAAAGAAACACAGCAAAGTGAGTTCCTTCAAGAGATTTCAAATATAAAACACGGAGAATACGTCGACAAATCTAGTAAGCTATATCGTCTCAACCCTTATCTGGACGACAACGGTATTTTGAGGTGCGATAGCCGAGCAAAACGGCTCAACAATCATGAAGACGAAATCGTGTTGCCAACCAAGCATCACGTCACGTTTCTCATAATACGCTCATTTCACGAAGAATTTCATCATCATTTTCACGAAGCAGTGATAAACAAACTTAAAAGCCAGTTTTACGTGCCTCGTTTACGAGTCATCTATAAAAAGGTACGTAACTTGTGCCAAATATGCAAAAACTATAAAGCTTCACCACAAGCCCCTCAATTGGCGCAGCTACCAGCCGCTCGCTTGGGAGCGTTTCAACGCCCGTTCACATTCCTGGGCATCGACTTCTTCGGCCCGTTGCTAGTAACAGTTGGAAGAAGACGAGAAAAACGATGGGGGGTTTGCTTTACCTGCCTCACATTACGTGCAATCCATATAGAAGTCGCCTATAGTTTAGATACGAGCTCCTGTATTCTCTGTATACGAAACTTTGCCGCTAGACGTGGCACACCTCGAGAGATATATACCGATAATGGTACAAACTTCAAGGCAGTTGAAAAAATACTAAAAGATGGTGTCGCGCAAATAGATTTTTCAAATATATCGACAAATTTCGATAAAACCAAGTGGTTTTTTAAGCCACCAGGAGCCCCCCATATGGGTGGTGCCTGGGAAAGGCTTATCAGATCCGTAAAGAATATTTTGTACAGCCTTTATCCAACGCAAAATTTCAATGATGAGACCTTAAAAAGTGCGCTTTGCGAAATCGAATTAATTATTAATTCCCGTCCACTTACATTCGTTTCCATTGAACATGAGGACGATGACGCCATTACTCCTAACCATCTACTTTTGGGCTCCTGCGAAGGATATAAACCGTTCCTCGACGATAGCGGAAACATTTGACAAAGATGGCAGCAAACGCAAACATTTGCGGATCACTTCTGGCGCCGCTGGGTAAAGGAGTACGTACCAATTATATCCCGAAGAAGCAAATGGTTCACAAAAACACCGCCAGTAAAAATTGGAGCTATCGTAGTCATTGCCGATGAAAACCTTCCCAGGAGATGCTGGCCTAAGGGCAGAATTATTGACGCATTGATGGCTGCAGATGGTCAATTGAGAAGGGTGACAGTCAAGACACAGTTCGGAATATTACATAGACCGGTTACGAAAGTAGCAGTTTTGGACGTCGCACACTGGGCGAAACCATCAATTTAGCTCGGATTAATTCAATTTTGAAAGTGAATATTGGCGCCGATATTGCTTTGCATTCGATTACTAATATATCCGATAGGCCAAAAACACTTTTCGTTTTGTTTTGCTCTTGATATTCGCACAGCTGGACGGTGTCAAAGTAACAGGTGTTTGCATCAGCTGCAGTCAAAAGCTTTCCCGCCATTTTTGGGTGCCTGCTGCAAATTTGTGCAAAAAAATTTTAAACTAAAAAAATTAAAAAAGTGAGTGTTTATAATTAACATAAAGGGTATGTATTTTCTAAAAGTGTTGTTTTCGTGACATGTCATTGTGTTTTGTGGCGTCTACCTGTGGTTATTAAAGGTGCAATTAAAATTCAGTGTTTTGACTAAAATATTAAACTTTCGTGGACTGTAACTTTCCAGTGCCGTCCTGTGCCATTCTAATATTGTTTTCTAAAAATTCTACAATGTATTATGATGTGAAAAAACCAAAATGTGTATCCACCTACGTCCACCTAATAACTGAATTATTTTTATACCCTTTACCAACAAAAATGGTAAAAGGGTATATATAGGTTTGTCATTCCGTTTGTAATTTCTATAATATCAATAAGCGACCCATATAATATATATATTCTGGATCCTTATGCATAGGGAAGACGAATAAGCGATGTCCGTCTGTCCGTCTGTCCGTCTGTCCGTCTGTCCGTCTGTCCGTCTGTCTGTACGTGAAATCGGTTTTCCGAAGCTCCCAGAAAAGCTAGAGACTTCGTTCTTGGACTGGTGTGTCAGAAATTTTCCAAAATAGATTGGTATTGAAATTCAGCAAAATCGACCAGACAATTGCAGAGCTGGAAAACGTAAACTTTATTTTGCCATATAAAAGTAACTACCGAAAACAAATTTTTATTTTTTTTAATAAATGAACTTATTTTACACTTCAGTACGACTACAATTGGAATTTTTAATTAAAAAAATATAAAAAAATTAAAAAGACGTTTCCAGGGTTGGAAAACTTTAACTTTTTGTGTTATGTAAAATTAACTACATGTGTCTAAAACTGTGTCTGTCACAGGGTATTTTCTCGAGAACCGTAAGAGCTACAGACCTGAAATTTGGACACAGTGTGTAGACCTTTGGCCGCTACAACAACAAATACATGCGAATTGGGAATTAAAGGGTGTTCCAAAACGAGCAACGAAAAATGTTAAAATCCCATGTAATATACATACAATTGTATGTATGTATGTATATACACTTGAAATTTTTGAGGTTAGTGTAGTTTTATACAGACTACAAAAATTAACACTAAAATTTCAAAAAATTTAAAATAAAGGGTGTTGCATCAGTTAATGCAATTTTGACTATGCAATTTTGACAACTTGCTGTATCTTGGAAACCGTGAGAGCAAAACTCTTGAAATTTTCAAAAACGGTAAAACTAAAAAAAAAACAAAAAATTATAAAATCGCCAAACCGAAAAAAATCGCCAAAAACAAAAAAAAAATCGCCAAAACGAAAAAAAGCACCAAATTACAAAAAAAATTTGTAAGACTAAAATAAATCGCGAATAACCGGAAAAATTGCTAAAATAAAAAAAAATCGCTAAAATGAAAGAAAATCACCAAAATTAAAAAAAACCCCAAAATGAAAAAAAATCGCCAAAATGAAAAAAATGGCCAAAACGAAAAAAAACCCCAAAAAACAGAAAAAAATCGCCAAAATAAAAAAAACCCAAAAACAGGAAAAAATCGCCAAAATAAAAAAAATCGCCAAAATTAAAAAAATCGCCAAAATGAAAAAAGCCCCAAAAACAGAAAAAAATTAAAAAAAACCCCAAAACAGTAAAAAAATCGCCAAAATGAAAAAAATCGCCAAAATGAAAAAATCTCCAAATGAAAAAAACCCCAAAATAAAAAAAAATCGCAAAAATTAAAAAAAAATCGCCAAAAGGTAAAAAATCTCCAAAATGAAAATAAACTCCCAAAAAGAGAAAAAAATCGCCAAAATGAAAAAAAATCGCCAAAATGAAAAAAAGTCGCCAAAACGAAAAAAAACCCCAAAAAACAGAAAAAAAATCGCCAAAATGAAAAAAACCCCAAAACAGGAAAAAATCGCTAATATGAAAAAAATCTCCAAAATAAAAAAAAACCCATAAACAGAAAAAAAATCTCCAAAATGAAAAAAAAAATCGCCAAAATGAAAAAAAAAACTTCCAAAATAGGAAGAAATCGCCAAAATTAAAAAAATCTCCAAAATGAAAAAAAGCCCCAAAAACAGAAAAAAATCGCCAAAATTAAAAAAAAAACCCAAAACAGTAAAAAAATCGCCAAAATGAAAAAAATCGCCAAAATGAAAAAAATCTCCAAAATGAAAAAAAACCCAAAAACAGAAAAAAAATCGCCAAAAATAAAAAAAACGCCAAAATGAAAAAACATCGCCAAAATGAAAAAACCCCCAAAATAAAAAAAAAAATCGCAAAAATTAAAAAAAAATCGCCAAAAGGAAAAAAATCTCCAAAATAAAAATAAACCCCCAAAAAGAGAAAAAAATCGCCAAAATTAAAAAAAATTGCCAAAATGAAAAAAAAAATCACCAAAACGAAAAAAAAACCCCAAAAAACAGAAAAAATCGCCAAAATGAAAAAAAACCCCAAAAACAGGAAAAAATCGCCAAAATGAAAAAAAAAATCGCTAATATGAAAAAAATCTCCAAAATAAAAAAAAGCCCCATAAACAGAAAAAAAATCTCCAAAATGAAAAAAATCGCCAAAATGAAAAAAAACTCCCAAAATAGGAAAAAATCGCCAAAATGGAAAAAGAATCGCCAAAAAAATCGCAAAAATGAAAAAACAACGCCAAAATGAAAAAAACCCCAAAATAAAAAAAAAATCGCAAGAATTAAAAAAAATCGCCACAAGGAAAAAAATCTCCAAAAAAATCGCAAAAATGAAAAACATCGCCAAAATGAAAAAAACCCCAAAATAAAAAAAAATCGCAAGAATTAAAAAAAATCGCCAAAAGGAAAAAAATCTCCAAAATGAAAATAAACCCCCAAAAACAGAAAAAACCGCCAAAATGAAAAAAAACAGAAAAAAATGGCCAAAATGAGAAAAAAGCGACAAAACTGAAAAAATCGTTTAAACTGAAAAAAAACTGCGCGAGTCAAAGTCGCACTTTACTGAATTTTATAATATTAAAGTATTATAATAATTTATTCGACCTTTTTTAGTTATATTTAAATTTTATTTTAGCTATAGGTCTTTTTGTAATAGATTTACAATTTTATTTATTTTTGTTTCGTTCACTTAACAAATTTTATGTATTTTTAAAAAAAAACTAGATTGGTATCAATAATCAGAAAAATCCAAAATTATGACTCCAGGTTTGGAAAACTTACACTTTTTGTGTTATGTAAAATTAAATAGGTCTAAAATTTTTTTTCTTTTTCTTTATAAATTGAATATATTTTATGCTTCTGAAAGAAAAGTTTGGCGTATGAAATTTGAAAAATGAAAATTACAGCTCCAAGGATGGAAACTTTAAAAAATGATAAATTTTTTCACAAAACAAATATGTATGTATGTGTCTGTATACTATATATATGTACGTATGTTGGTAAAGGGTATATAAGATTCGGCACAGACGAATATAGCACTCTTACTTGTTTTTTAGTAAAAATGTCGGTATCCAGGAGAGAGGTGTTTTTGGTTTGCCATGCGGAAGCTGACCCATCAAAAAGAAATTTGGCTGTGAATGCTTATGTATTTGCCAATGTTATTGATAGAGCTAACTTTAACAATGATAAATGCATTAAAATTTCCCAGAAAATTAAAACATTTTCCTCCAAATTGGCAACAAGGTGGAGAAAAAGTCATTACAATAATGATCAATTTGAGAAAAAGAACAAAATGTGGTTGGATGGTGAACTTGTTTTAATGGATTTGATCTCAAATGCTGGGCGGCCTATAATGAATTTTAGTAATTGTCAAGAAAGTTCGAAGAAAAAGAGAGTATATGACATTGTCAAAGAAATACCGTGCGAGGAGCTCATGTCTGCAGCCAGCACGAGCTTATACAGGGCCGGTAAAAGAAATGCATCTATGGTGGTATCTTCGATGGCTTCCGATGAAGAGATGCCTAAAAGAATCAAAACTTTCATTCATTCTGACGACAATAGGCCCATTAAATATACAGCAGAGGAAGCCTTAGCCCTTTATATTGATGGTGGTTACACAAAGAGAGTTTACATGGACTTGGTGTGTGGCACAAAACAAAGGAATGCAAATATTTTTCCCTCATATGATGTTCTACGGTCTGCAAAGAAACTTTGTTATCCTAATGGATTGCAAGTCTCTGATCATTCTTTCGAGGTAACCTTACAATCTTTAGTTGATCACACAGTGGCCAGATTGTTTACTGCGCATAGGCAAGAGCTACAAATTACGGATAGTAATAAGGCAGCAGAGATAACTACCATATATAAATGGGGTTGTGATGGGAGTAGTGGCCATGCAACATATCGACAGAGTTTTGATAATATTGATGCTTGCATGATCGACCAGTACATGTTTGCGGTTTGCTTGGTACCTCTACAAATAGTTTTTGGATCTACTGTTGTTTGGCAAAATACGAAACCATCAACTACTTTGCCAAAAGGAAACAGCTGAGTTGGTTATAAGCGAGGTGCAGAATGTCGAGAGCCAAATTGCTCAAATACAGCCAACTAACCTTGAAAACTACACAGTACGCCATAAATTTCATATGACCATGATTGATGGGAAGGTGTTTAGTGTTGTCGCAAACTCGTCATCCCAAAAATGTGGAATTTGTGGAACATCACCGAAAAACATGAACGATTTGGAGACGATAAAAAATTTGCCAACTGATTTAAAAATTATATCTTCACTAATTCTTATTTGTGGATATTTAATCTGTAAAACAAAATTTATTTGACGAAAATCGAACCATTTTTCAGGAAGTTATTAATTAATCCGAGCTAAATTGAATGTTTCGCCCAGTGTGCGTCGGTGATGTTCATGAGCAAGCTCGTACCCCGGACTCGCTTACGGGCAGGGGAATGTTACCGCCGTCAACTAAGGGTTAAATTAGCAAGTTAAATATCGCACCCTGTTTATCTTAAGTTCTTTTTTGTAATTCTTCTTTAATCCATATACTGAATACATATGTATATACATATGTACATAATCATACATATGTAAGTATGTATGTATGTATACATTTATGTATAGAATATATAAACAAAACGTTATATTTTCTATGTAATACAAATTTACTTATGTACAAGCGTATGTACATATATTAAGCAGTGAACTTCGAGAAAACAGGTGTAGTTGAAGTTTCAACGGTAAACGTTGCGGTCAAAAATATTAAATTTAAAGCCTTTCGTTAGTATGATCAAATACACAATTATGTGCATAAGTTTTCTTTTATAAAATTAATTATAAAATAAATCGAATTTTGATTATAAAAACTAAAAAGTGCTCTTAAAAATATTTTTTTCAAATTTCTTAGTTGCACTAACATACACTTTATTGCAAACTTAGTTGTCATTTTCACTACAAGGTAAACTGAATTTGCTGTATCCAATTTATCTACTTTATCCTTCGTCCTTACTAAAAAATTTGTTGAATGTATTTATGTTCGGTTAGGAATCACATACTCCCGAGTTTTCTATCTATCTATCTATTATTTTAAAAGCTGCCAAAAATTAATATCTTGCCTAATTTCTTTAAGCTCGAGGTCGAGGAATTAGGCAAGATATTAATTTACGTAGAAAGTTCGAATAATTTGAAATAATCCCCCCTGTTCTGAAAATCACGGTGATTTCAAATCACGTGATTTCAAAAGTAAACTATTAATAGCTGACTTGGAAATGGGATTTTATTGCGTTTTAAGTTTTTTTCATTTATCGGGCCTGTTCTGAAAATCACGGTGATTTAAAAAACAAACTATTAATAACTCACTTGTTAGTGGATTTTTATTGTATTTTAAGTTTATATCATGTATAATAAAAGATTTTATACCAACTTCAATCGCTATAAATCATGAAATTTACAAAGGCTGTGAATTAGCTTTTACAAATTTTTTGAAATCACCGTGATTTGATATGTTGTGATTTGCAGAACAGGCCCGAATAATAGCATATTTTCTTCCAACTTCCAAAGCTATAAAACGTAAAATTTACAAAAGCAATGATTTAGCTTTTATTAATTTTTAGAAATCACCGTGATTTGGCATGTCGTGATTTGCAGAACAGGCCCGAATTTTTATATTATATTGAACGGTTAGCTACCAACAATTTTACAAGCAAAATAAAACCTCTTCATAGCAGTTTATCTCTAGTTCCCAACAAAACATTTAATTACTTTTAACACTGAAGCAAACATCTATTTAATATCCTTATTCTGGTTTCTTTATGTTACTTAACTATCCATTAAATTGTTGTAAATGCCCATTATAGTTTTAACCAAACAGTTAATTAGATGGATAATAAAAAAGTCATGCCCTGCTCTAAATAAAAATGTAATGATTGCTTAATGATAACAAGAATACACGAATAATAAGACTTGTACAATGAAGAAACAAACGAAAAAGCAAATTGTAAGAAAAAAGATAAAGCAAACATCCTTTTATGTACCCAACATACTGCACACAGAAAAAAAGTTATAGTAACATCTTAACAATTAACACGATCGAAATCGCTGTAATCAGCGAAATTGGTTAAACTTATTAATAATAATTTTAACGCAAACCAAAATTTTCTATTGGGAAAATTCTGCAGTTATATTACATATGAAAAAAAGATTTAAATTTGTTGCATTCAATAAAAGTTGTAAGAAAAAACCCATTGTAGGGGACTAACTTTTCAGCAGCACTTTTCACTATTCATCTAAGTCCAATAACATAATTTTCTTGTAATCCATTCCAGTTAAAATAAAGTCGTTGAGCATTATTTTAATTGGACTCTTCCTCAATTCGCTAGTGTCCAATCACCCAAGGTCGAGTGAATCAAAACAGCTGGAAGCACAACAGCTGACCGAGGACTTTATTTTAAAGAAAATGAGTTCCACGGGAATTATTATTATTATGTATTTTTAAAAAGAGATTTTTATATAATTCAAACTGACAACCTCCGGCATGAGAAACTAGCGGTCCTATGTATAAGCAAAAATTGGCATGAAATTAGCATAAGTGACAAAATTGAATTAGCTGTTAACGAGATTAAAAATGGTCGCATTACCTAATTTTAACAAACCTCTAAGTCCATGCATGATTTTTAATGTGAAGTTTCATCGCAAAGCTCTTTAAGCTCCCTACTTTTGTATTCTCAAGACATAGGACGACTACGTTCGGACCATTTGCCATCAAAATTGTAGTTTGTTAAAATTCCAACACAACTTACTTTTTGCAGGGTGCAGGATCGTGGCTTATGCTGATGATGTGGCAATAGCTGTAAGAGGAAAATTCCTCACAACTCTAAGAGATAACCTACAGGATGGTCTTTCACACTTAACAAGATGGGCGGAGAGATGAGGGCTCGCCGTTAATCCTAGTAAAACGGAGCTAGTCCTCTTCTCCAGGTACCTGATTTCCGATCTATTACTCTCAATAATACCGAGATAAAAGTGTCCAACACTGCAAAATATGTCGGTGTTATTCTTGATTCAAAGCTGAGTTTCAAAACTAAGGCCCCTATTATGAGCAACTTTCGATCTTCGACTGTAGTCGAAAGTACTTATCGAACGAATTTTCATTTGGTATTATGACGAGCATTCAACAAAAAATTTTCTTATTGTGAAAGTGATTTTTAAAATTTGCAAAAAAAATTTATTTAATAATAAAAAACAATTGTTTATAATGATTTTTTAAACTAAAATATTTTATCGTAAGCTCAATTCTGTTCGACAAAAAATTCGTTGCTCAACGAAACTTTCGATGCTCATAATATGAATTGAACATTCGATTTTCGATGTTCGATAGCCAGCGAAGATCGAAAATCGAGTGCAACTCATAATAAGGGCTTAATATTCAAGAGAGAGAGAGAGATAGTGAAGAAAGCAACAATTTCACTCTATCTACGCAAAAAGTCCATTGGAAAAAATTGGGGTCTTACCCCAAACATCGTTCATTCGATCTATACTGCTATCTATACTGAGAAAAAGACGTATCTATACATCTTACACAAGGTGCAAAGACTTGCATCCTTGTATGTAACCAGTGCTCTTCGCACTATTCCTACGGATGCACTGGAAATGCACCTTCATCTACTGCCATTGGACCTAGTAGGGAAGGAGATGGCAACGACTTCGGCCATCCGTCTTCGATGTACCTCTCTGTGGAACGGAAATGGCACCAGCCACTGTAGAATGCTCGATGATGAAGTTAGGGGATAGAGGATTGACCAAACCTCCCCTGCTCTACTACACGAACGTCTTTATAAAACCTGGATACCATCCACAGAATTGTGGATGAATAGAACTACTGGTAGAAGAAAAAGTGTTGATTTTTATACGCACGGCTCCAAAACGCATGAAGGTGTGGGTTATGGAGTCTTCTCGAAGACTCGTCTTGCTACGCGACTTCCGGATCACTGCAGTGTCTTTCAGGCAGAGATCCTTGCAATGAGAGAAGTTGCGGATTGGTTGAGAGTGAATGTCACTTCAACCACATTGATATACACCGATAGTCGAGCAGCTATTATGGCCCTCGAATCCCCGCTTCAAAGAACAACAACAGCCCTCGACTGCCGATCATCTCTAAATGAGATGGCAGAGCAGTTTGATATTAGGATCATCTGGATTCCGGGGCATAAAGGCTTTCATGGGAACTCTAGGGATGATGAGCTTGCTATAATTGGGACAACCTTACAGGTTCCACAGGATTTGGAATGCGTGGGTTTACCCCTACTCTCTTGCAAACTCAGACTTAGGCACAAGATAGAGGATGAAACAAATAGAAGGTGGGTCGGTCACAAGAAATGATTGCGTGATCACAAGGCAGTTATGGACTCACCTAAATAAGGAAGGTACGGATTACTTAATTTTGAAGAATAGGAAACAAATATTGATTTTAGTGTCCGTCTTAACCGAAATCTGCCTCATAGGTAGGCATGCACAAAGGCTAAGGGTTGAACACAATGATTTTTGCCGTAGCTGTCAGGATATCGATGAAGAGGAAAGCATAGAGCACTTTCTTTGTCACTGTCCTGGACTTGCAGGGAAGAGAATGGCCACAATGGGCGCTTTTGAGTTCAGGGAACTTTCTGACGTTGCTAGTGTTGAGCTTCAACGTATTAGTAGCCTTATATTGAGATCTGATTGGTTCGACGGTGGGGGGGACTCCGCATAAGCAGAGTCTCTGCGGTATCACAATGGACCAAAACGGTCTAAGTGAGTCCGGATTTCTGACTGTCACCCCTACCTAACCTAACCTACTTTTTTTTTCTTTTTTTAACAACCACACCCCGGGAAGCGATTAGTTTGTCTGCGGAATATACCCACGACCTCTGGACTGAGAGGCTAGCATCGCAAACTTAAGAGATTTTTTTTCTGTGTAATTGCAGCAATTATTTCTGAATAACGTATACAGTTTTTTTCTGCTTCCTATAAATATTGTTTCACAAATTTTTTTTCTTATTTGTAATGTCGTAAAAACCCATAATGATTATATTCTGCGGCTGATGGGTATAGGTGACTTAATTTAAGTATGATTTGAGATATTAAAAGCTTTTAAGAGCTTTTATTATTACGCGTTTGTTACCAGGTGCTGGCAGATGGAGGAAAAGGATAACAATTGCGGTTGAGTCCGCTACAGCGGCACAGTGGGATTTTGGTGTCAAAAACATTACTTTTTCGCCCACTCAAATTCTAAAATGAAGTGATGCAGTTTTGTGAAGAAATGCTTAAATATTTACCCCCAAATTTAAAAAAAAATAAAATGTGTTTAAAATCTATTTTAAGAAAATTTTGTATGAACAATTTTAACTATAATATATTTCAAACTCATTTTAAATTTTATGAATATGAGGTAAATGTGTATTAATGCTTTTTTAGAAACATTTTATTTATTTTATTTATCAGCCTCTAAACATTAACTTATGTCTGATTTTCAGTAGAAAAATTATATAGCCCCACGCAAGGCGACAGTGTCTTCTTACGATTAAAGGATTACAATTCTCTCAAGTTTCTAATGAATTTTAAAGTCTTCACTAGAACTGTCAAAATAATTAATTCTCGCCGTTACTGATGCACAAATCAAAAGTGAATACTGAAATTGGTGAACACTTCAATATTTATCCTTGCGGAATCTGGCTCAAGTAAGAAAACTATAGATTTCTGGCAAAAGTAACGAATCTTTTAAGCGGCTCACCTACTTGCAATATAATTGTTAAATTTTTGTATGATACAATAATATTGCCAATGTATATGTCATATTCGAAGTTGGCACAATGTACTGGCAAATATCAAAATACTTTTAATTTTTATCAAGGACTGTAGCGGTTAAAATTTTTATTTTAAAAATTACTTTTTAATCATTATTTCTTGATTTTTATTTATTGCTCACAAAATAATAGTTATTTGGGACTTTTATTTATTCCTCACAAAATGTATTTAAAACAAATTAATAAAAACGGGAAAAGTATCAAAAGTACAAATTTTCACCCGTTTCAGTACCTAGAAAGTACCGTGTATTCTTTTGTCTGTACCATATGCTACCCGTGTACCCAATTTTATTTAAATAAATTGAGCCGTTTTCGCTCTTTACAGTTAGTGTTTTTCACGGGAATTCCCGCGACGGGAAATCCTGGGAATTCCGCAAAATTTCCAATCCCGGAATATCCAATCCGGGAATATATCGCGGGAATTCCCGGGAACTTTTGGGCCTAAAAAGTCTAATGTCTGGAAATTCTTATGTATGTTGAGTGTTTATTTGTTTTTAGAAAATTATGTAGAAAGTTAAAAATTCTTGGGGTAAATATATCAAATACATAATTTTTAATAATTTATATGGATGAGAACAAATTTTATTTGTGGGACTATTTTAAAAAGAAAACATCACAACCCGCAGTTAACACGTCGTGTTCCAAACCAATTACTTGGAAAGGAAGGAACACAAGTTTTCTTATTTTACCATACATAATAAGCGATTAAAAGGTGTTAAACCCAACAAAAAATCCTCCCAAAAAAGCAGGGACCGTAAATAAGTGTTATCGAAAAAATTTTAACTCAAAAACTCCCTGTGTTAGAGTCAACGGAGAACTATACTGTCATATACCAATAGATTCGTACTGGCGAGCACTTTCAGAATTTATGGGGAGCTTAAAAAACGATCTCATCTCCACATTTAAGTATTTTTCAACGGAAAACTAAAAGATCAAATGAAACTCTTAAAAAGAGAGTTTTATTTATCCGTCATAAAATAAAACTCCTTAAAATGAAACTCTTTTAAGGAGTTTTATTTTTTCCCTCTAAAATAAAACTCATTTAGTTTAATGAAGTAAAAAAAAATAAGTCGTTTAAGCTTTTTTTGGTGGTTATGGCACGATATGTTAATTGTATTGGGAGACAATTTACATAAACTGAGTTTTATTTTCGGACGGGAAAAATAACACTCCTTACAAGAGTTTTATTTTAGAGGGAAAAAATAAAACTCCTGAAATGAGTTTTATTTTATGACGGAAAAATAAAACTCTCTTTTTAAGAGTTTCATCCGACCTTTTATTTTTACGTTAAAAAAATAACTGTCTTAGATGAAGTTTTATTTTTTAATTCACAAAATAACTGCTATAAAATAAGTTTTTGATATTGATAACTGTTATTTACGGTCCCTGCAAAAAAGTACCGAAACCTCAAACGACAATTTTATAATACTCTAACTATAAAAAAGAAAATTTTAAATGAAATTTGTTTTTATTTTTTAACTAACAACTGTTGATAGCTTTAAGTCTTAAAAGTCTTACCCCCTTATGCAAAAACAATTGTTAAACTTAAAGTTGATTTAACAAACGAATTTTGTATGGCAAAACCGGTTTTAAAGCATGCTTTAACTTTAACAATCATTTTTGCATAAGGGCATTAAAGTTTAAGAGAATATCTTTTACTCAAATATTTTCATCTACCAAAACCAGAGCGCGATGTGCAAAAACTTATTTTAGAAAACTTTAAAACATCAAAAATAAAGTTAAACAAAATATCGAGTCGCAGATTTTCTCGAATTATGAATAAATGGACTAGTATAAACAAGTAAGAGTGCTATATTCGGCTGTGCCGAATCTTATATACCCTTTACCATCGTACGTACATATATATAGTATACAGACACATACATACATATTTGTTTTGTGAAAAAATTTATAATTTTTTTAAAGTTTCCATCTTTAGAGCTGTAATTTTCTTTCAGAAGCATAAAATATATTAAATTTATAAAGAAAAAGAAAAAAATTGTTAGACCTATTTAATTTTACATAACAAAAAAGTGTGAGTTTTCCAACCCTGGAGTCATAATTTTGGATTTTTTTGATTATTGATACCAAAAAATACATAAAATATGTTAAGTGAAAAAAGCAAAAACGAAATAAGGAAAAACTTAAGGTCAGATTTTGTAAATTCAAACGATTTTTTCGTTTTGAAATTTGTATGGAAAAAATATTTTTTGAAAAGAATTTTCGTTATTTTTCATACAAATTTGAAACGTTTAGAAACAAAATTTTTTACAAAATCTGCTTATTAGTTTCATTTAATTCCTTTAATATTAAAAACTTCAGTAAAGTGCGACTTTGAATCGCGCACGGCTTTTTTGAAGTTTTTTCTTCAGTTTAAACGATTATTTCAGTTGTGTCGCTTTTTTCTCGTTTTGGCGATTTTTTTCTGTTTTTGGAGGTTTTTTTTATTTTGGTGATTTTTTTCTGTTATTGGGATTTTCTTCATTTTGTAGATTTTTCTCATTTTGACGATTTTTTTTTTCATTTTTGCGATTTTTTTCTGTTTTTGGTTTTTTTCTATTTAGGAGTTTTTTTCTTTTTTTTCATTTTGGCGACTTTTTTCTGTTTTTTGGGTTTTTTTCGTTTTGGCGATTTTTTTTTGTTTTTCGCGATTTTTTTCGGTTTGGCGATTTTATAATTCCTTGATTTTTTTAGTTTTACCGTTTTTGAAAATTTCAAGAGTTTTGCTTTTACGGTTTCCAAGATACAGCAAGTTGTCAAAATTGCATAGTCAAAATTGCATTTACTGATGGAACACCCTTTAATTTAAATTTTTTTAAATTTTAGTGCTAATTTTTGTAGTCTGTATAAAAAAACACTAACCTTACAAATTTCAAGTGTATATACATATAATTGTATGTATATTACATGGGATTTTAGAATTTTTCGTTGCTTGTTTTGGAACACCCTTTAATTTCCCATTCTCATGTATTTGTTGTTGTAGCGGCCAAAGGTCTACACACTGTGTCCAAATTTCAGGTCTCTAGCTTTTACGGTTCTCGAGAAAATACCCGGCATAGTTTTAGACATAGTTAATTTTACATAACACAAAAAGTTAAAGTTTCCCAACCCTGGAAACGTCTTTTTAATTTTTTTTATATTTTTATTTATTTAAAATACCAATTTTAGTCGTACTGAAGTGTAAAATAAATTTATTTATTAAAAAAAAATAAAATTTGTTTTCGGTAGTTACTTTTATGTGGCAAAATATAGTTTACGTTTTCCAGCTCTGCAATCGTCTGCCCGATTTTGCTGAATTTCAATACCAATCTAAGTTGGACCATTTCTGATACATCAGTCCAAGAACGAAGTCTCTAGATTTTCTGGGAGCTTCGGAAAACCGATTTCACGTACACCGGACGGACGGACGGACGGACGGACGGACATCGCTTATTCGTCGTCGCAAATTAAAATTATGGAAATTACACAAGGAATGACAAACCTATATATACCCTTTTCCATTTTTGGTAAAGGGTATAAAAATAGGAGATACCTAAACATTTACATGCATGGAAAAGTCGACTGATGACTGATGACCGAAGGATGGGCTGATGACTCACTTAATGCACTGTCGTTTTTAAAAACCACTATAATAACACTGTCAACTTGTAACGAAACTGAAATCCCTTTTTCGTTTGACTATGAATATATAAATTAATGTACCTTTTATATTTTCCTTACTTTTTATTCGTTTTTGTTAATAATTTGTTGATTTTTTTAGTTTTGTAAGTTCGATCTCGTTAAAGTGAATTTCAAGCGGCAATTTCGGGGATCCCGGGAAACTTAAAAACCAATTACAATTTCCCGGGAATTAAAAAAGTGCCGGGAAAGTAAAACTCTATTTACAGTGGAACAAACCCAAACTTACAACAGAAATTTCAACTATTGGTTTTTTACATACATACTTTCTTATTTTTTTTTTTTCATATTCTTCAGATTTCTCCAGATAGCAACAAACAAAACAAAAAAAGAATAGGTGGAATCGGTCCAGTTGTTCATGTGTGATGCCTTCACAAATATAAAGGGATATACAGGGTGTTTTTTTAGAGGTATAGAACTTCGAATTGAAATAAAACACAAGAAAATCGTTTTAATGTCCATTAATTTGGCTTTATTGGAAGGATAATTTTATGCCATTAATGTTTAAATATGATTTCGGGCATGTGGCCGCAGCGGCTGGCTCGAATAAAGCCAATTCTACAGGTCCAATTTTCAACCACTTTTTCGAGCATATGGGGCCGTATGTTGGCAATAACGCCACGAATGTTGGCTTCCAAGTCCCCTAACGTTTCTGGTTTGTTGGCGTAGACGAGCGACACATATCCCCAAAGAAAATAATCCAATGGTGTCAAATCACACGATCTTGGTGGCCAATTGACAGGTCCATTCCGCGAAATTATGCGCTCATCGAATGTTTCCTTCAATAAATCGATTGTGACGTGCGCTGTGTGGCATGTAGCGCCGTCTTGTTGGAACCACAACTCATCCACATTCAAAATCTTCAAAATCTTCCATAAAGTTGATGGACAAAGCTCCAATTGCTGTGCACGGTGGCGAATCGATTCATTCGGGTCCTCTTCAACACTTTGCTCTACAGCGGCAATTGTTTCTTCGGTGCGTACTGTTCGACGTCTCTGCGGATGCGTATTATCACATAGAGTAAACGTAGTGCGAAAACGATCCATGGTTAACCGAATTAATTGCTCTGATGGACGATTATGTCGACCATAAAATGGACGGAGCTTGCGGTAAACTTCGCGAACTGAACCATTATTTTCGAAATAAATTTGCACGATTTGCAAGCGTTGTTCTTTTGTCAACCTGTTCATGATGAAATGGCAAACCAAACTAAATATTAATCACTTGACAGCTGACAAAATGGCCGCCAGTTAAAAAAGTGATGCCAACTTAAAGTTCTATACCTCAATAAAAAACACCCATTACATAGTAGAATATTAAACATGAGATATGTTTTAGTTAAGCTTTCTAATAATTTTCATTATTATTTAGGGTTTTCATGAAACGGTTTCATTGAAACCTATTAAAATTGCCATTTGTGCAATTGGGCAAACTTGCGAGACTTGTTTAATGAAGCCCATTTTTTAAAATCCGGCGCAAACAGTTTATGTTAATTTGAAAGAAATATCAAAAAGTTCATTTAATAAAAATAAAATAAGAAAATTACAAGCAATTTATAATTTAAAAACATATTTATATATTTCTATTAATAAAAAGTGTTTGTGTGTGTCTAAAAATTCCTAAAGAAATCCAAAAAAGCAAGAAGTTGTTGTTTACGAAATGCACAATTGCACAGCTTAAGTTTACGATTCAAAATTATTGGGCAAACTTAACTGGTTGGTGTAAAAAAATTTCTATACAATTTTTGACATTTTATTTACCAGAGTGTAAAAATGGAGAATTGCACAGTTTGTGACACTTTTGAACATTCTCATCAAAACCGTTACTATATTTATGATTTTGATTAGGCTAAAATATTTCGTATCGCTTTGTAAGCAAAATTACATATGATAATTACACCGTGTTACAAAATTGAATGAAGTAGAAAAACCTGGGACCGCATATTATTTTTCTTGTAGGGCTTGTCGAGTTAAAGAAGAATCCAATAGTGAAATATGCCGGACACCTCCAAAATCCGGATTTACGGTTAAAAACCCGGTTTTTTTACCTTTGCGCACTTATAAGCCTGTAACTTTTTTGATAATGATCCGATTTTAAATTTCTTACTAGATTTGGAAAGAAGAAACTGAGATCTTTCGAATGATATATAATTTTGTTAAGAAAACTTGAGAAATTTTGGTGTTATTGTCCAGCAAACACAAATTTTGTAGATTTTTCAAAAATTTTTCAACTTTGGTCACGTTTTTATACACTATTTTATTAAGAAACTATAATACTATTGAATTTATTCAAAAAGTACATTTAGTTACGATTACAATGCATATTTGGGGTTAAAAATAGTTATTTAACTTTTCATGAAAACAAAATTTTTTCCAAAATGCCTGCACAATGTTTTTGGTGTTGTTTTTATGCACCTTCTTTCCAAATCTAGTAAGAAATTGAAAATCGGATCATTATCAAAAAAGTTACAGGCTTATAAGTGCGCAAAGGTAAACAAAACTGGTTTTTTAACCGTAAATCCGGATTTTGGAGGTGTCCGGCATATTTCACTATTGTATTCTTCTTTAACTCGACAAGCCCTACAAGAAAAATAATATCCGGTCCCAGGTTTTTTGGACTGTCGCACCGTGTTATTAATGAACAAATAACACCAAACTTAATTGTAAATATTCTGACAAACACGTAGTAGAACGGAACAACTAGCTGTTTTTATTATTTCTATTAAACAGGATACTGGGATTTTTTTCCATTTCCCGGGAAATGGAAAAAGTGTGGGAAAAAACTCTATTTGTATCTCATTCCGCTCACCGTCCATAAAATACTGATGCATGGAAATGATCTCATAGTGCAGCCGTGTTGGTATAATAAGTGAAGAAGCAAGAAATAAGGACTACAGGAATTATAGGATAATTTTTCTAGGAAAGAGAGAGGTTATTCGTCTCCTACTGGTGACATTTTTATAACAAAAAAAGATAATAAAATAGTAAAATGAAAAAAAAAGTGATACATGAAGAATAAATAAAGTTTTTTGTCGAATGATAAAAAACTTTTCTACATATATTTTGTTTGGGTTTCATGGGCAGCGGGTGTTGTTGATTTTGATGAAGCACTTCATGCATCTTTCTGTATTTCCGAAAGTTTATTAACTAAAATTGAAGACTTCTGCTTAGAGATGAAAAATTTTAGGGACAAAATCGATTTGCATTGCATGAGTGGTGGAGTGGGATAGACTGATTTTAATAAAATTCTATTTTTTATTCAGTCAAAGCAATGCTCGGTGCCAACTTTTAATGATCTAGGGCCACTATTTACAGTTTTTTCCCTAAAATCTGTGAAATTATTCCAAACAGCAGTCGTAGGTTTAACATTTGTTAACGCACCAATAATCCAAAATTATTATTTTACTTATTCAGTAACATATTTTTTTTTTATTAAAAATACACTGAAATTGATTATTGTGGGGCTTAGCTGGATGCTATGCTAATGTAGATCATCAGGGAACATTTACCAAAAACATGTCTTAGAACAACTAGAGTTATTATGTTAAACTTTTATTTAAACAAATGAGAAGTTCAACAAATATCAAATCAATGTCAAGGTATTTTTATTAAAAAAAAATATTTTACTGATTAAGTAAAATAATAATTTGGAATTATAAGTGCGTTAACAAATGTTAAAATTTAAAAAAATTAGGTGGTTTTTTATATTTGACACTCAATGTTTATCATGAAAATCAGGGAACAAAAATATTTTGCTTGTTATAGTGCATTTGCACTGTCTCGAAATCTAGTACTTTCGGGATTGCGAGCTAAATCAAGCTGCTTTTCCTAGATAGATTTCCCATACAAAACCAAATCTAATTTTTCAGTAGATTTGTAGGAAATCTAATAAAAATCTAATGTTTTTATTTACTACTCTGTACAGCAAAAGGTGAGTGAATTAGCTACGGTCTGCTTAAAATAGTGTGTGAATTGGCTACAATGCAGTTGTTTGGTTGTAGTTTGGGAAACAAATCAGTTGATGGGTTTTCTTTTGGATAAAAAAATCTTCATAAATGTCAAAGAAATCTGGTGTAAACGGTATAGATTTTCACAAAGATTTTAGTCAAAATATGCTAAATTTTTTGCTGATGCAAATGGCCTATTATTGTGTAATTAAGTTTGTTTAAAAAGTTTAATAATTTAAAAATATACCCATCTAAAACTACAGACATACGTATGTCTTAATAATGTTAAGAATTTTAACAACTTTAGTTAATTTTTCCCCAAACCTCTTAACTTTTTTTTTTAACCCAGAAGTAATTTCTTGATCAGGCTCAAGTTTAATAATTTTCAAATTAAATTTTTTTTTATAGAAATTAAATATTTTCATTAATTTATGTGATTTTTTAAAATAGGCAAAAAAAAGTTAAATTATACCAGTTGGGTTCATGTCTGTCTAGTTGGCTAGAGAGTAAGTGGTTCTTAAAATCAGCTATTTAACAATAATTTTTAATAAAATGTGACGTGAGAAATAATTTTATTGTAAATACAATTATTTATGTGATATTGAAGTTAAATTACTGCAGTAATTTAACTTTAGTTGTTCTCTTTAGAAAATCACATTAATTATTAAAAATATTTAATTTCCATAGAGCAAAATAATTGAAAAATACTGAAAGTTGAAATAAAATTTTTCATATCACAAAAACCTTTTGCTGCATTTCAACTTTAAGCTGGCACAACAACTTTAAGACACGCTTCACTGAAATTCTACATTTCATTTGAATATTCACTGTACAATGACTTTTAAAATCTCACAGTTCTAGAGTAAAATGAAAAACTTTGTAAATAAAATTAATTATTTTCTGTGAATTAAAAAATAAATATGTAATGAGCAGCTGGTGGGCTGCTGCAGCCCTTAAAAATAGAGATACAATTTGAATTGCGAATGAATAAAAAAAACAAGAAAAATTTAGGAAGGAAAATAAAATATTTGCTTTTAATTGACTTAATTCTGCTTAGAAGGGCTTTATTTTGCGCTGCTTTGTTTTATATTACATATATAATATTTATTTTCCTTTTTACTACAAGTGCAAACAAAAGTAATCGAAAAGTACACAGGATAATATTTTTATATTAAAATTTTTACAATTAATTTAATTATATTTTGTTCATAAAATTTGTTCATAAAAAAAATATTTCTTTTATTAATATAATTAAAGAAACTTTTGAAAAATGTTTAGTGTTCTTTATGAAAAAAAAAATACATTTGTTTGCAAAATGCAATATTTTGGCATATTAATATTTGCTACAAGAGTGTAAGTAAATGCGAGGGATATCTAAAATTACTGACTAAAGTTCGAAAGTAAGATTAAAGGAAGTTTATACTCAAGAGTGTTTCAAAAAAACTTCATTATCTGAACATGTTTTTACTATTGCTCAAATTAGTACTCCAAACAATTACAACTTGACAACTTTACCCCAACTGAACTAATTTCACCATAGACAATGCCAGCAAGCTGGTACCATCAGCAAAATAACAAACTCACACAAAATGCCCATACACGACCAAACCGCTGGCACAAACACTTGATTGCGCATGTATGCTGTTGCAGTGTATGGGCCCCTTTAACTTTTTAAAATTATTGCTTTGTGAAAAAAATAAAAACAGAAATTTAAATAGCAGCAATAAAAACGAAAATTAAGTGGTAGCTTAAAAAAATAGATAGTTTTCTTTCTATTCGTTAGATTGATCAATCAAAAATATGTTGATTATTGAGGTCTTGTTTCAACTTTGATATTTGTTGAACTTCTCATTTGTTTAAATGAAAGTTTATAACATAATAACCAGGGAAACCGCAAATATGCGGGGACAAGATATTTATCCGTTTCAGAACTTTTTATTAATTTTGGCATCGATTTGTTAGTGCATAGTTTTGCATATTTTACCCTTTAAAGCATGTTTTTGCATTTATCACTCTAACACGCATATTTTTAAGCATATTTTCTAATTTTTAGAGCATAATTTACGCTTTTAGGGCATATTTTCAAATTAAATAAATAAAATAAAATAAATAAAAATTTTTATTTTAATTTTCTTACAAGCTTAAGTGTTGCACAAAATTTTTATTTTTATTTTTCGCCATCTAAGTCTCATTTTTAATGTTCCATGTAGTGTATAAATTTTCGTAGTTATTACAGACGTTAGTTTCAATAAAAAATTCGGTTTTTCTATTTGTGACGGACTCTACCCCGAGTAGACGTTGAAGGAACATTGTCAATATATAAAAGTTTATTTAGATGTGGCATGCAACGATTTTATTTGAAAATCTATATTGACCTAGATTGTTGTTTATTGCAATAAATATACATACAAATCTTGTCTAACTTATCGAAAATATAGTTCCAAAGTTTTAATTCTGATATCGTGATCTCTTTTGAACTTGAAGTTAAATTTTTACGAGATTATCAAAAAAAAAAAATAATAATAATTTGTATTATTTGCTTTAGTCAAAATATGTATGGCAATTTTGTTTGTTGTTGAATTTTTTAATTAAAAATATATTTTCATTTAAAATAAACCAATTTATTTTATTTTAAGAGCATATTTTTTGAGTTTTTTGTGCATATTTTTAAGTTTTTAGAGCATATTGAATGCGCATAAAACACTTCTTTTAGAGCATATTTCTGGTTTCCATGATAATAACTCTAGTTGTTCGAAGATTTTTGGGTAAAAGTTCCCTGATGATCTGCATTAGCAACAGTGAAATGCGTATAGGATCCAGCTAATCCCCTCAATAATCAATTTCGATGTATTTTTAATAAAAAAAAAATATTTTACTGAATAAGTAAAATAATAATTTGGGATTACTAGTGCGTTAATAAATGTTAAACTTAAGAATTTTTAAATCATTCGAGTTTCGAAAAATCTAGTTGAAAACAACTAAAATGGTGTAATTGTAATCTTTAAAAATTCATGAATAATTATTATTTTCGATCCGTGGTAGATTTTTTTTAATAAACGAAAGCAATATGCACCAAGTCATACTCAGCAGGTAGTAGCGGCAACGCAGCTGAGATAATTATTTTTAAATTAAAGTTCATCTGAAACTTAAAAAATTGTTTACAAAAGAGAAAATCAAAAAAAAAAAAATTTAAATTTCAATATGAAAAATATTTTATTAATATAAAATTGTGCGAAAACAAATTTAAAAATATGAAAAAACTATTAAAAAAAAGGTGAAAAGTGCTAAACATTTGCCCCCATATTCATAAAAAAAATAAAATGAATTTGAAATCCATTTTAGGAAAATTATGTATGAAAAATTTTAAATAAAATATATTTGAAATTAATTTTAAATTTTATGAATATAATGGTTAAAATTTAGCTGGTGGTAGCTGCCGCACTGTGGGCGAAATGGTCGATCTAGCGTCGTTTAATTCAATTTTCAAAGTGTTCAATTGCGCCAAAATTGTGTCTCAATCGATTACAAATATACCACTGAACTTATATATCGATTCTTTTTTGATTGCCATGATCTACTCGTAGTTTCACAGCTGTTAGCTGTCAAACACAAAATATGTTTCAGCCGGTGCATAAATAAGCTTTAACACGTGTTTTCTTTGCATTGCCAAATATTCTCTAAATTTACATATGTCTCAATTAAGTGGAAGAAAACTAATTTTATTTATAGTTAGAGGTATGTATTAACTAAAAAAAATTTTGTTTGTGACCTGTGCTTAACTGTTGTAGAAAAAAATAGAGTTAAAGTTGACTATACCACTAACTGCTTGAAAAAAGCCAAAATAACACTTCCGTGGACCAGAACTTCTAATATTAGTGGGTATTTGGGGCTAGAATATATTTTTTTAATTACTATGTTGTCTTGTGATTGTAAAATATCCAAGTCATCTGCTACTTTATGCTACTTTACATGATATTGCATAGGAGCAATGTCGGTGCTCAGACGAGAAGTTTATTTGCTATGGCCTGTGTCTACTAAAAAATTTTCTGCCGTTGAGAGTCATATATTTCATAATAAAATTAATATCAACATGTATAATGCTAATGACATCCTTGTAATAAGCAAAAAAATTTGAAATTTTGTAGCACAATTGGTTCAGAAATGGAAATTCAACCATAAAATCAGCCACAAATTTGAAGAAAACAACACGGAGTGATTAGACGGACAACTTTTATTAGTTGATGCACTGACTAATCGTGGGAGACCCGATCAGATGTTCGACGAATGTTCCAACAAAACGAAATTAAGTAAAGTTTCCCAAATTGTTAAGGAAACACCTCACAGTGAGCTCGTACTAGCTACAACGAGCAGTTTATACAAAGAACATTGTGTACCTTGCACTTTTGACTCATCTAGTAGTTCCGAATCGGAATAAAAATCTGTTATTACTATTGCAATTAATATTGTTATTTTTTTGTGCATTACAATTTCATTTTTGTTATGAAAACAACTGAAATATATGAAGACTGAATAAGGCCAAAAATAGTTATTTCAAAATTTTAAACAAAAAAATAAATAAATAAATGTTAAAAAAAAAGTTGTTAATATTAAAAGTTTAATATATTTTTAGTCCAAAAGAATGTGATACATTAAATATATTAATTAATTTATTAACTATATTAGCTTTATCATGTTTTCCTGAATGAAATAAACAATGTCTAATTTATGAAAAAAAATTGCAACTTTCACAACAAAAAAAAAATATAAATATATTTAAAAAAAAAATTTTTTTATTTAATATTGTAGCTTAATCTATTTTCAACTAAAAAACAATATTACACAAACAAAAAAAATTTTCCCTAAGCGCTATTAATTAAACGCCGCTATATGAGCCTTTTCGCCCACTGCGTGCCGTGGAGAAATTTTTTCAAATTCATGTGAATAATTTTGATTATTTTATTATTTTAAGCAAATTATATTTTTTACATTTTGGATAAACTAAAAGCCATGTTGTTTTTTTCATTGTTGTATTTTTTCATTGTTTTTGTAATCCTGGCATCATTGCCTGGAAATGAATGTGCCTCGATATGCACCATCTATCCTATTGGAATCACATGTTTTCCAGTCCCAATTCGTTTAATTGAGGAAGGAGAAAGTCGTTGAGCATGATTTAAAGTAGTCGTTTGATCCGCGGCGTTTTCGAAGAAATAATTAATGCCCACCATACCATATAGTAACTATGAGTGGGTGTGATGGCTCCTGGAGTGTTATACGCAAATTTTCGATGCTCCAGAAACCATAATTCTGCTTATTCACGTATCTACAGAGATGGAAGTGGGGCTCGTTGCTCATGTGTTGTGGCAAAAAAAAATTTAAAAACTTTTACGCGTTCTTGGAAGTACAACGATTCATGTCTTATTGACACATATTTTGTATCTATTTACTCCACACTTGTGAAAGCGTAACTGAAATTTTCCTCCATTTGCAAAAAAAAAAACTATATCATATTCCGACAGGGTGATTAATTTTGCGCCACAAATGTACATATAAAAAAATACAAGCAGAAATGTACATTGACAGACACCACAAACAAAACAATGGACCAAAACACAAGAACACTGATCATGAAAATTTAGCGACCCTCGAAAACAGAAACAGAATACAATAATCCTTGATGTTCTTTGTTCCTTAAAAATTGGCACATGTAAGTTATTTCTAAGTTAAACCAAACAAAGTAAAACTTTTTTGTCTGACCGAAATACTTCGTATTTATTTAAAGCAGCAGTCAGTCAAACCAAAAACTGTATGAACATGACGATAACTGGAGCTCATCATTGTGTATATCTATTCATTTATTGTGTTAACTTCAACTACGACTCTTTGAATCTCAATAGCAGAAGTATGAGCAACAATTTATCATTGGACTGTCAATAATTAAAAAGGTCCAAGAAATAGCACAATTTCACAACTTTTGCTATTTCGACTGAAGTTTTTTTTTAACACTGATAAATAACTACAAAAAAGAATAACAAATAATAATGCCAAAAAAAATTTACCAAAAGTATAAGAAATTTCTCTAAGAACCCTCGTAGCAACAAATAACTCTTATTGCTTCTTAAATTTATTCAACTTCCCATTAAAAAGTTTTACTTTTGTTTCGGTTGCTGTGGTCGGGTGCATTTGTTCTACAATCCAGCATAAAGTACATGTTCTTGCTGCCAAAATAGTTTTGCAAAAGTGTTTCTTATAGAAATTTACTTTATATTAAAAAATAAAAATACAACTTGATGAAATTGTTTAGAAACTTCTTACTATTCATTGAAAAATTAAATTGCTCTTTTTTAATAAAAAATCAATATTTAAATTAAAAGAAATTTTAAATATAACATATTAGTTGATGTAGTCTAAAAAAATAGTTTGGGTTTGAGTGCATGTTAAAATAACACTGTGCTACAAAAGTTGAGAAAAAAAATATTCAGGGATTCTAATGTACCAATTCTGTTTTGTTGGAGTCCATGGATGACGAAAATACCGTTGGTTTTTTTAGGTCACTTCATAAAGTGATTTTATAACGGTAAATGTAGTGAAAAACGGGGTTTCTTAGCTTTTCAGTTTTAAACAGTTGTAACTTCTTTGTTTCCCAACGGATTTCTTTTAACTTTTCGTTGGTTAAAAGGCTCGAATATTATCTTTCAATAAAGATATATTTTTTGCAAATCGACTAAGAAATGGCCAAGTTACAGTCGTTGAAGTGTACAAAAAACCAATTAAAAAAGTATTCTTTTGTTTTCCTCAGGCTATAAGTTGCTTATGAGTTACAAAAGAATACTTTTTAATGGATTTTTTGTACACTTCAACGACTGTAACTTAGCCATTTCTTAGTCGATTTACAAAAACTATATCTTTATTGAAAGATAATATTCGATTCTTTTCACCAACGAAAAGTTAAAAGAAATCCGTTGGGAAACAAAGAAGTTACAACTGAAAATCTAAGAAACCCCGTTTTTCACTACATTTACCGTTATAAAATCACTTTATGAAGTGACCTAAAAAAACCAACGGTATTTTCGTCATCCATGGACTCCAACAAAATAGAATTGGTACATTAGAATCCCTGAATATTTTTTGTGTATCACAGTGTAATTTTTTTTACTAAAGCACACTTGAAAAAGAATACGGCCGTATATATTTAATTATTTTTCCTCTCACCCAATAAACCTTATGTTGGTTTACATTTGTACGTGCTGGAACTTAAATTTTGAGAAGGGATATACGCACATAACTACATAAATATTTTTACCTTAATATAGAAAGGCCCTAACTCATAATGTTTTTGAAATCGCAATTTTTGCTTTTTCCGGTACATTTGTTGTTTTTCTATCGCAATACACAAAACAGTCGAATTCAAATAAATAATGAGTAAGGGACTTTCTAAATTAAGGTAACGATATATAGCTTACAAGACAAACTGTATTCCGAACCACAACTGGATGGCTCAACACGAAAGTGACATAAAGGGACTGATACCTAAGCTATTCATACCTCAACAGAACTAAGTGAATCAGTTCATGAATTAATGATCATTATATACTCCTTCAATATTATCTTTACGAACTAAGTATTATTTTCATCTATTAAAACGATAGTTTATGGATGACGATCCTAGTATGCCTTGATCGGTGTTGGACTGAGGATTTCACCAGAATCGTAAGAGGACTGATGAGATATTATTTAGGAAAACAGGAAAACACGTACTGGCTATGAGCAACCACGATTGCTTTGTGTAAACTTGGAAGAATACAAAATCGCTTGGAGAATTGTCTTGTGTATATACTGGCGACGTTTGGTTGACACGGAAATCACAGAGAAAATATACATTTGAAGTGAAATAAAAAACCTAGCTTTAGATATAATTAGGTGGAATGGTTTTGTTACGGCCCTATGTTTCTCTTGAGAACTACGAAAAAAAAATATATATATATATATATATATATTCGGCCCTGTTCTCTAAACCGATCGATTTGAAATCGCACGATTTTAGAAAACAAATTGCGACAATAGAAATATTTTCTTAGATTTTTCAAAATTTTTTCATTATATAGATTCTCAAATCTCACATCTGAAAGATAATTATCGTGTATGATTTTAAACACGTCTGCAAGACCATTAATAATTTTTGAAAACGAGAAATTAACTCGGTTTACAGAGCGGAGCCCATAATATATACTGATCGATTTACTCTAGTGATGCTGCCATTCAAAAGATGCTGCTTATGATGGTGGCAGAGGATGCCTTACAGAGTATTTTATTGTAAGGAAAGGTTCCTCCTTTTTCATTAATCCTAAGCACTAAGCTACCTCTAGCAAGACGGCTTTTAAATTTGGAAAGTTTAATTTGCAAAGTTTCGAGTTTTTTTGGAGAAAAAGAGTAAAGAGCTCCAATTTCCTTTCCCAACTCTGCTACAAAGATGCAGACTTTGCGAAGTAAATCTAAGTAAGTCTAATCTTTTTTCTAAGCAATAGGAGATAAAATGACTCAAAGTATCTCAGCAAGTTGCTTGCTCATGTTTATAATCAGGGACAACTATTTCAACCTATAAATATACACAATTTAAGTCATGTAGTGCTTTCTAGATTCGCACAGGACACCACCGTGTGATATGCCCATCATAGCGGGCACCCACTTAAATTTTAGACTCATCTGAAGGTACACAGGTATATATTTTCTTATGTATAATTTTATGAAACAATTCATGGCATTAACAAATTGAAGCACGCAGATGCGCAGTGTAAACAGACTTTACTTTTACAAAATACCAAAATAATGGGGCTTGTTTAGTCGCTCACCGGCCCCAATTTGTTGGTATTGTGTTAAAGTGACAACGATGTCGACAACTGAAATAAGGCTGATTATGATACGCACTCATGTTTGGAATATTTTAGAAATCAGATTCGAGTTTCTCTTAATAAAAAGTTTCTATTTATATTAAATTTAGTAGAAGTAGGGCAGTTTGATCCCCTTTTTCGGAGAAAGACGATCACGGAAACCGACAAGATTAAATACTTAGCAGTGATTTTGGGTGGGAAAAAGAGACTCCACATAAAGGAAAAAACCAAGAGAGCTAACTCATGGTGATCTATCTGAATCGATGGTATGGTAGAGGTCAATAGAAAGAAAATGCTACACTAAAATTTTGGACAGGGTTCAACGCGTATGCTGCCTTGGAACAATTGCCGCTTTAGAACAACATACACCAGGGCGTTGGAGGCTATCCTTTATGTCCAGCCTATAGACATTCGTATTAGATACGAAGCAGGGCTTTCTACAAAACTTAAACATCGACAAGTGATAGGTGAATGGATCGAACGAGATAACAACCACACCAACCGACCATAAGGACTGATATGACTAGAGATTGGACATGCCCGACCGGTTGCGTTAGACAAGGTTTATAACTGAATGTGAGGCACTGACACTGGAAAGACACTCCTGGATCAGTCGAACCCTAGAACCAACAACCGTGAGAGTTTGCTGCTACACGGATGGATCGAAGAATACCGTCTTCCAGGATCACGGAGGTGTTAAAATATAGTTCAGTGTAGGGCTACAGATGTCAACAACAATTAGGGGAATCCAAACCGAAAGAGTAACCTTTAGAACAGTTTTAGATTGCAAGAACATAATTAGCAATCACGCATTACACAGCAGAATTCGTATTGAATGGATAATGGGTCACCACGACGTAATCGGTAATTGGCGTGCAATTCGCTTTTAAACGCGAATCTATTTAAGCCAGCTACGATAGAGTTACTACATTGGGATCAGAAATCCCACAGGAGATGATCGAATAGTACTACTGTGGGTAATATAACCATTATCCTTTAGTAAGACCACGAAGAATATATAACAAAAGGGCTGCTGAATCGGCGTCTCAACGTGGCACTCTAATTTATGAAGATACTTGCACCGGATTAAAGCCACGAATGACATTGAATGCAGGACATGCAGAGAGGATATTGTCCAGCTTTCACACAGCCGACATCCCATATTTTTTTACTGCTACCAACCTTAGAGGTGTTGAGTGAAAAATATTGAGTTCCTATGAAGTAGAGCTTGATTTTAATTCAAACAAGCGGTGGTTCGTTTTAATTCATTTGGGAGCACACAACAGTCCTATACTTCCCTATGTTGCATGTCCTTGGCATGAGCGTAAAGGCTCCGCTCGTCGAACTAACCTAAGGCAGTTTTTTTTATTATTATGATTATACATAATTAAATTTTTTCATATAGTATTGATGTAACATCGTCAAGAATTTGCAGAATTTGTCGTAATCGACAAAAATTAAAGTTTTCACGGGAAGCTTTTTTATAATATTCAAATTTGTTTTGCATGCGTAAATTGTCGCTTAGGATAAAATTTTACAGCACGTGTCTTAAAACTTATCAAAAAATTTGGCATTTTGATAATTCCAAACTATGGGTAGATCCATAAAATTTTAATTTCAATAAAAAAGTATATTTCCGATAACATGTCGGAACATGCAAAAGAGCGAGAGACCGATACAAAATGTACATTTTTCCATTTCAACACTTTCACACATATTCAAAAATTGCTGGAACGAAAATTGCAAGTCTATACCGGGACCTTGTTTGAAAATAATAGAATAAGTCTCAATGCAAAGAAAAATAACGTGTGCTTTTGAAGTCTACGTTAAAACCGGTTTTTGGTATAATATATAAATTCTTCAGGTGTGGACAGTAATATCAAATACATTATGTAAATACAAAACTAATTGAAAAATACTTGATTACCCGTGAGTTAGGAAGGGGATGCTATACCGCAACTTCACTCGGAGACCCAATACACAAGTTCTGATTTACGAAGTGTATTTTAAATGCTTTAACAATTATCTCAAAATAAAAATATTATTTAATTAAAAATTTAAATTAAAACACGAGCTTAAGACAAAACCATTAAGGGCTAGTTTTTTACTAGTTGGTTAAATGTAGTTTAACATACGTTTGAATTAACCAAGAAATAAATTTAAATGGCGTTTAACCGCCCATGCTGTTTTTCAGTGATGGATTAACAGTTGTCAATTTAGATAGAAATGCCATACTTTGTTTGCAATCTAGATATGGCATTGTTGAAAATATTTTATGTAAATAGGGCAACACTTAAAAAGCGATATGTCAATTATTTAAATTTATTTAAAAAAAAAAAACTTCAATAAGTGTAATCTGAGATTTTTAAGAATTTAAAAATAAACTACAAAAGAACATCAAAGTTTAAATCCAACGAAATATTTCAAGGAATTCGAGATCTTAAGTTTCATTCAATTCATTACACACATAAAAATGATTTGGACGTGTTCTTATCTCCCTTATTTTTCTCACAATTATCCTTTCCAGGTTATTATAATCTATAACTAAAATCATTCATTTTATTTATGTATGAATGTATTTATTTATTAAACTTTTCAGTAATATTTTTCAGTAATTTTTCCAATTGCATCATAATATTTATTTCATATGTGTATGTACATTAGGGATATAACTTTTTAAAAAAATTTTTAAAACATCAAAAATGCCATAACACAGTCCGATAGAGCATAAAAAACTACAAGGGAACGTATATTTATTTTTTCGCTAAGATCAAAAAAGTTCACATACCAACCGCGATGGAGTTTGAAAATTTTTAATTTTATTTTGGGTTAAAAAAAATTAATAATATGTTTATTTAAAACAAAAAATAAATAAATAAAAACACCGTATAAGATTATGAATATTCAATATTGCATTAAGAAGGCCTCGAAATAATTTTAGATTATGTAAAATAATATTTTTGTTAGTTCAAGTCTGTGCTTTAAGGGCTAATAAATCAGTGCAAGTTAATCTCTATTTTTGGTTTAAAATGTGTTTCAACTAACAAACCTATAAAACAATATAGTATTTAAACCAACTGTAAACGCATAAAATTGGGCGTTTAAACTACCAATACAGGCCATATGGTTTTGTTACTTACAGACCATATGTTTTTCTCAACTTTTTTCCGTGTCTTTACTTTTTCTTCAGATCTTGTTCGACCTGTTTTCTTACACTCTATTATTCTTTTATAATATTCTACTTCGCTAAGCATAAATTTAATTTCTTTCTCAGTAAAATTTGGCGACCTCTAATTAAAATTTTTTAACTTTTTTGCATATTTGATTGTGCAAAGAATTGATAGCCTGCTGCAAAACAGCTGTTTTATTACATTTATTCTAGTGCTGCCATAATACTATTATATGATTTACTCCTGTTGAGTTTAAACTACATATAAAATAGAGTTTAGTTTAACTAAACCACCGTTTAAGCTTTGACTGATTTATTAGCCCTAAGTGTTCCTAAATGTCTTACTTTGGTTTAGAAAAACTAATTGGTGCGTGAACTTTTTTGAGTAAAATTACAAAAGATTATGATTTTCGTGGTTACTAGGACATGGTCGACATCGTGGTACTATGCCAAAAAAAAAATTGGTTATACCCCTAATGTACATATGTATGTATATTTATCATTTGACCGTTCTAACCTGAGTTTAACTGAGCAATGTTGCTCGGTTAAACCTAGATTATTAACTAGATAATCTTTATCTGAAAAACAATATTTTAAATTTAAACTACAGTTTAAATTTACACAATATTTTAAATTTAAAGTACAGTTAAGTGACAAGTAGAGTTTATCTATATGTTAAAAACTAGCTCTAAATGTCTTTATCTAAACAAATACCCATTTCATAGTGGAACACTAAAACTCATGGCGTAATTTGGTTTGGTTGCAATAACAACTGTAATAGTATATTTCTTCCTTAACCGCGATTAATCGATAATAGCATAACTATTTTTCAATCGTAATCACGATTATGAAAATCTGCGATTATTTGCAGACTATAATTATGAACACCTTAAATCTGTTTATTTGTTGCCTGTTTAAATTATAAGATGCCAAGTAACCATTGATAATAAAATAACTTCCAACGACGTATTACACGCAAAGAAAAAATATGGTTGAGGTAACCATAATCAAACAGCAACATACTATGATTGAATTATATGGTTGCAATCAAATCAAATTATTGTCAATAGAAAAGCAAAGCTTAAATAATGTTATTATATGTGTCAATATTAGTATTATCTACAAAAACAATTAACTTTGTTATACCTAATCTTAGTATTGTAAATATGACAACACTATTGTTCAATGTGACTAAAATATAATTGAGACTTACCATACCATGTTCTAATATTATAACAATATTGTTAAATGCAACCACAGTATTATTTTATATAATAGTAATATTTTGTTTTTTAATCATATATTTATTGATAAATCTTTTTTAACAGCTGTTCATCAACTCCGAAATAAAAATAAATTGATATTGTTAAAATAAAATGTGTATATAGAAATGTATACTTACATAAGTATGTGTGTATATACGAAATACTGACACGTCTGCATAAAGAGATATAAATACCTACATATGAATATATACATATTTATATTATATTTTTATTTATCTACCCTTTTGTTTATACTTTTTTATTTATTTAACACCACGCGTGAACTACCGATAGCGTTCAAACGAAACACTGAACTGACAGAAGATGTTTCTGAAAAATATTTTTTAACAACTTAGCATAGTATGATTTTAGATAGCATTATATTGTTATTTACATCATATTATTTTTACATAATGATACAAATTATATTGTAGTCATAAATTTTTAACAAAACCATATTGTTAAACTCTAACCATATCGCACTTTCTATGAATATAATAATGTAATTATTAAATTCAAACTTTACTTTGCTTTTCGCAATGAAATTAATGTTTAAAATAACAATAACTAGTTTTCAACGACCACACATTTGTTTCAGAGAACATAATATGATTTTCTCAACCATTCTACAACAATATCTTTTCTTTGCGTGTAGAGACCTTATGCATTACCCTAAAGTAGACATCCTCCTCAAAACTATTGCACATGGGATTTGCTCTTAGTAATAGCTCTCAATTTTATGCATAATTTTTACATACACAAATAGTAACAGGGTGTGAAGTGGTATGGCCAATACATGTTTTAAAGAACTAATAAATAATGCAGAAATTTATGTTGTGCTTAGAAAGTGCTACTATCAAGCACAAAATTATCATTTCCTCCCACCATCGAAGCTGCATGCATAGTTTTGCTTATCACTTTAAATTGTATTTATTCAAGAGAAATGAGTTTTTAGCGCATAATAAAATACATGCTGCGTGTTCAACGCACAAAGTGCATGACTTCAAATCGCACATTCCGAAATAATGACACTTTAAATTTGCCAAATGGAACATTGTGTACCAGTGATCTGCATGATTACGAATCAAACGGCATAAGTTTGCATTTTCTAAAATGAATATTGAATGATAGTATTGCATGATTCATATCAATCAGATTGTTGTTAATAAATGCATGCCACTGCCTGCAATCTTTATTCATTCATATGACTCACTAAAGCAATGAATCAGTATGATTGTTTTTTACACTTCTTAAAGCCAATTCTGACAAATATAGTTGTATGTACTATTATAAAAAAAATAGCTAGCCCCATTTTATTTTATAAATTGTTTTAATACGAGAAAAACCATGATATACCCAGTAAAAAAAGACACTCCAAAAAAGTCATGAAAATGTAGAGTTTGCGATCTGGAAGTAGTGCAAATTTCGATCCGATCTAATGATTTTTACATAGGGTTGTCATTGCAAGAAGTTCTCTTTTTTGCTGCCTGGTCACCGAATTGGAAGTGATTTTAAGAAAAATTTACTTTTTTGTGTTCTATGATAATATTTTCATCCAGGAAAAATGGCTAATAGTTACCTATTTTAACAATTAGTTTCTTTTTATAGGAATTTAAACGCGAAACAGTAATTTAATGTAAATTTAAGCAAATAACTTTAAGATTTTAGACCAAAATTAGTTCATAAGTTTCTTCAAAAAAATCGATTTTTTAAAAATTCTGCTGAGTAATTTCTAAAACTTGAGAGGAATAACAAGGTTTTGTATGACTTAGATAAACTTCTACTTGGTTTTCTGCTAACTATCGGCAAATTAAAAATATCGATTTTTTGGAAGCAATGAAAATGTACTTCCTTTAGAATGACTTCCAATTTTTTTTACTGGGTAAATATAGAAGGTACTTCCATTCTATCTTTGTTTTTAAAAAATAAGTATTTTTGAAGTTTGTTTTTTGAGAGAAATAAAAAAATGTTCCCATATCGTAAAAAATATAAGTCTTCCTTATAAATTTTTTACAAAAATGTGTAATTATCTTAACAAAAATTTGAAAATATATAAAGCAATATGCATGAATATACATCTGTGAAGTTTAAAAAGTGGTTATGTAATAACTTGGCGCATCTTTTTAAATTTTCTGCCTAAAATAAATATTTTAACTATATTTTCATCCAAATTGATTGATGATTTTGATTAGTTGACAATGAATTTTCATTAAGTTTAGCAAATATTGATTGATATTACATCTTGTTTAATCTATATAATTCGCTTCTTGTTGATTGTAACATGTTTTTCTAAGAAATGGCTTAAATACCCGCTCAGATTATTTTGGCAAGTCTATTTCACAGATTTTGCAGGCTTTTAGACACTCTTGGCGGACACCAGATAATGTAGAGAACTCAAAGAATGCTACATTCATATTTTTACAACGATATTTTGTACGTCCACAGTTTGTAATATGTAGCTAATTTTCGCTTTCCTTAACACAACAATACATTTACAATGCATTTCATTGCTTTTCAAGGTAATAAAACACTTATCATCACATTTTTTTAAATTGTTTGAATTTATAAAAAACTTCTGAAATAATTGTTCAATAAAATTTTCAAACAAACAGGAAACAGAGGGGAAATATTAAATTAATACGGTAGCACGATTTTACTGGAAACTTCAAAATACTTATCCTTGTCAGAAGGTGAATGTCAAGAAAAAATGAGAGAATGGAAGTACCTTCTATATTTATATCATGAGAAAAACTATTAATTAATACGCCATGTTTTATTAACTTAAAACTTCATCTAGTCAACTTGCTTTTGTGAATTATTTGATTGCTATACAAAACAATCAAACAACAGTAAGAATTTTTATTGATTTTTACTAACAACACTTAAATAAAGTGAGTGAGTTAATGACAGTCAGTTGTTAGAGAGGCAACACTGCAAGCCATATCATTAGTACATACTGATGCTAAAAAAAACAAAACAAAAGCATTGTAATAGTGAGTGGAGAGCGAAAGTGAATTAACTCATACAGCTCGCTGTTGTGTACTGAGTGCCAGTCCTTCGAGGCTGCAGTTGAAGTCATAATTCAAACTACCAACACAGAAGTAGTGAAAATTGTGTTTATTGGCACTTTAAGCTTTTACTGAGAATTTGCGCACAGAAAAAATTATATAAATATAAATATAAATATAATAAATATAAATTTTATGTTAAATAATCAATTAAATCATGTTGAATTAAAATTTAATTCATGATGGGATTTATTTGTATCTAAAATGTATTCAAGGTTGTTGAGGCTGTTACGGTAAACGTTGTGAGTTCGAGTTCAAATCTTCGATGGGGAAGCCAATTACAATGTACAAAAATTTTTCCGATGCCTGTACCATTAATAAAATGACTTACTGACTACATTTATAAATTAAATTAATTTTGTTTAAACTTTTATTCAACATGATTCTTCATTTTTGATTTAAGAGTATTGCAATCAACATAAATTAAAGTTATTTCAAAAGTAAAATGTTTCTTTGAAGATTACGTTTCATCACGTTGAATTAACATGAAACACATATAAAGCAACATCATGCCGCTAAATATTAAATTAAAATTGTTTTCATAGATTTGTATATAACATTTTTTTGTAAGTAATTGTAAATAAAATAAAAGTCGCAAGTTTAAAATGTTCATTTAACTACAGAGAACACTGTATTCGCTCAAGACTTGCACCTGGAGCTTTTACACAACGACAGTCTTTGTTTACAGTGCTAAACACTACTTGCTACTTTACACTGTTATTGCAACAATACTGGGCTCAAACCATCACATCCGTAATCGTATCGACAATATTACGAAAACAAATTAAGTGATACGTCAATCGTATAAGCTGAATGGGATTTCAGATTCCAGTGACGAGTTGTATGTTCACGGATGTGACGATTCGACACCTGATTTCGATGTCCTATCCTTGGCACTCAATATGCAGCTAACTAAAGGGTGTTTTTTATATAGGTATACAACTTTAAGGTGTCAACACTTTTTTAACCGGCGCCCATTTTTTCAGCCTTCAAGTGATTTATGTTTAGTTTGATTTGGCATTTTAACATGAATAGACTGACGCCTGGCCAAAGCTTCCAAATTGTGCAAATTTATTTTTGAAAGCATGGTTCTGTTCGAAATACGTAACGCACATTTCTCGGTCAACACATGCGTCTCTCAGAGCAATTAATTCGACTAACTTTGAAACTTGTTCGCACCACGTTTACTCTAAATAATAACGTGACATAGCCATAACACCATAGCCATAACCAAACCATAATTCAATTGGTTTCTATGGTGAGAGTTATGGCAAGTCTCTCTCACTCTCACCATAGAAATCAATTGAATTTTGGTTTGGTTATGGCTATGGCGTTATGGCTATGTCACGTCTAATTTAAGCTTTAGACAAGTGACTTAACATAACCCCAAATAAAATAATCGAATGGGGTTAAAACACACGATCTTGGTGGCCAATTAATTGGGTCATTACGTGAAATTATTTTTTCATCAAAAGTTTCCTTGAGTAAATCAATTGTAGCGCCCGCTGTGTGGCATGTGGCTCAGGCCTGTTGGAACCACATATCAGTAAGATTAATGCCACATAATTGAGGTACGAAAAAGTTTCGAAGCATGTTCCTATACCGTTCACCATTGACAGTAACATTCTGACCATCATCCTTTTTGAAGACATATGGCCCATAATGGCTCCGCCAGCCCATAAAGCGCACCAAACAGTAATTTTCTGTGGATGTAATGGTGTTTCCACAAATGCTTGTGGATTCTCCTCACTCCAAATGCGACAATTCTGCTTATTTACGTACCCATTCAACCAGAAATGGGCTTCATCGGAAAATAAAATTTTTAAAATTTTCAAAATTTCAACAATTTGCACGCATTGCTCATTGGTGTAAGTCGATTTATAATGAAATTTCAAAGCAAACTAAACAAAAAGCATTTATCAGCTTTTAAATGGGTGCTCAAATAAAGCAGTGATGCCAACTCAAAGTCGTGACACTCTAAAAAAAACACCCTTTAATACGCATCCACAGAGACGACCTACAGTGCGTACAGAAGAAGTCATTGCTGCTGTTGAGCGTAGGCTAGTGGAAGATCCGAATCAGTCTACTGAGTCTATAATCAGGCTATAGAGCCATGATTGCTGACTTTTACGTTCATCAATTGAATAACCGTGATGTGCAGAGCTGTGGTTTCAACAAGACGGCGCAACATGTTATACAGCTCGTGCCGCAATTGATTAATTAAATGAAACGTTTGTTAACCGCATAGTTTCACGTTGCTGCCGCGTTAATAGGCCTTCAAGATCGTGCAATTTAACGCCGCTGGACCTTTTCCTGTGGGGATATGTGAAGTCGCTAGTCTAGCTGATAATCCCGTAACGATTGACTACTTGGAGTACAACCTTTGCCGCGTTATTGCTAATATATGGACGCAAATGGACTAGGTCCGAGCCAGTCATGGCGGTCATATGCCAGAAGTCATATTTAAATTATAATACCAGAAGATAGATTATCTTTCCAATAAAGTATGTCAATTTAAAAAGGTCATCTTTGTTTTATTCCATTTCAAAGTTCTGTACAAAAAAACCCAGATTTTATCTACCGAACATAGGACGCTTCGAGACTAGTAAAAACGCCCAGAAACTTTAAGCTAAATAGTGCTTTTTTAATTTCTTCTTATGTGCTATTAAGTCTTACCAAGTATTGGCGCTGCTTCTCGAATAATTTTGTTAAGTGTTTTAGTATATTCCATTCCATTTCTATTTATTTTTAATTTCACTTCCTTTTATATACTGGAACTCTGTAGTGTGTATCCGCTCATAAATTGTGCAGTTTTGCACTGAATTTTGTTCGTTATACTTGCGTTTTAGTTTCGGAACAATACTGCTCCCTCTATCCTCCTCTCCAAAACCTATTTTCCTAGTTCTAGCACAATGCATTGCATGAGTAGGAGTTATCCCCTGAGTGCTGGTCCTACCTAAAAAAAAAAAAAAAAAAAAAAAAAAAAAAAAAAATTATATTATAAATTTTGGGCGTTTTGTGCTGAAAAATAAAAATTTAACATCTTGTTAATTTTGTTTTTAATTTGAACGCATAAAGTTATTGATTTTAAAGTAAATACTTTAAAATCAATTGATTGGACTTTTTGTAAAACTATCGAAATAATTATTTTGAAATTTAATTTTTAACGCGATTCAAAATTAATATGAATTTAAATAATTTATTTGTTATTGTTTAAACATGTCTAGATAAGTTTTCTATTATCGAATCAAGTTTAAATCCTTTTAAATTTAATGGTTGCTTAAATTTTTTAAACCAATTTCCCACCCAAACTATTTTCCTTTAGCTTGTGTGCACAGAAATTGTAGTCGCACAAATATCATAAGAAGAAAACATTTGCTGCAAACAAAGAGAAAAACTATTTTCGTTGAATATTTCCGATTTTTAGATACTACCACAAAACAAAGTATACTCAGGCTATTTGTACTTGTCGAACATCGTTTACGCATAAAACCGCAATAGTAACTTCAGTTAAAAATTTGCACAAACTGCAACACACATGCAAATGATAAAATGCTTGCCCTGCAGTTCTGTATTTGTATTTTTTATTTTTTAATATTCTTAGAAGTTTCAAAATTTTGTGTTTGCTCTAAATACAAAATTAAGAATATTCCCCAAGGTCTCAAAGGATGTCTAAAATTTTCTTTTTAACAATACGATACGTCGAATAACAGAGATTGTATGCAGCAAATCATATTTTTTTAGAGATGATTTTAAATTTAAGTTAATACAATCTAATCATTTCTTTTTATAAATCTTCATAAATTTTGGGTAAAGGGTGCTTTTTTTAAGAGTTTCACAACTTTGAGTTGGCATCACTGCTTTATTTGAGCACCCATTTAACAGCTGATAGTTGCTTTGTTTAGTTTGCTCTGAAATTTCATTATGAATTTACTAACACCAGAGCCATGCGTGCAAATTGTTGAAATTTTTAATCAAAATAATTGTTACATTCGTGGAGTGAGGAGAATCCACAAGCTTTTGTCGAAACACCATTACATCCACAGAAAATTTTTGTTTGGTGCGCTTTATGGGTTGACGGAGTCATTAGCCCATATATCTTCAAAACCGATGAGGGTCGGAATGTTACTGTCAATGGTGAATGGTATAGGAACATGATTCGTACCTCAATTACGTGGCATTAATCTTTCTGATATGTGGTTCCAACACGACGGAACCATATGCCACACAGCGGGCGCTACGCTGCTGGTTTTCATAGACAGTTTTCTCATAATTAATTTTTTTTAATAAATTATTTTAAGTAGATTTTGTACCTTGTATTCAAATAAAATAACAAAAATTAGAAAAGATGTGAGATCTTCTAAACGGTTGGACCGATTTTCTCCAAACATAGTTAAGAACCTTTTCGATCAAGTCACCTTTTAAACAGAAAAAAAAACTAAATCAAAATCGGTCCAGCCGTTTGGGTTATACGTGGATATGGACAGACACACAGATACACAGACACACACTACAAACTTATAACACCCCTTTTTTGGTCGGGGGTTAAAAATCAAATACAATTAATTTATTATAAAGGGTGTTGTTTATAGAGTGACACAAGTTTAACCTCCTGTTTCTACAATCCAGACGGTCGACTGGAGTATAAGATTTATATGAAAATCACTCATTATTTTGAGTAGTTTTCATTGAAATTTTCTAGACGAGTCGTCTGTCTGACTTGTAGAAACTGCACATAAATCAAAATAAAACAAGGAAATATATCTGCAATCTGTAACACCAATATTCAACAACTTTTCGCAGCATTTGCGGGCGTATTCCGCCGATAATTCTTCAAATGTTGATTTCCAGGTGTTCAATTGTTTGTGGTCTAGCGACGTGCACAAGTGAGTTAACGTAACCCCAAAGAAAATAATCCAATGGAGTTAAATCACACTATATTGGTGGCCAATTAATTGGAAATTATTTTTTCATCAAAAGTTTCTACCGCTATGGATGACGTTGCGATATGGGAGCCATCACGGAGTATATCTGCGGAGGTGTTTTAAGAATCTGTTCTACTCCATTAATTAGTCCTGCCAACCGCAGGGTTGACATTTTCACGATATTATTTGTAGGAAAGACGTTCCCAAATATTGCATTTAAATAAGTAAAACTCATTAAGGTGATTCAAACGATAGTCTTAAAACTACATGTTTTAAAATAATAACACGAAAAAATATAACTGCTCAAAAATATGACCCCTCATAATTTACATAACTTACAGCCCTGGGTCGGAGAACATCTCTTGCGTCATCGTAAGTATTTCTTAAGTGCGGTCAGGTTTGTGTGTGTTGTTTGGCCCTCGAGAGTTTTTCGCCTCGCTCGCACTGGTTGACTGATCTGCCACGGATAACCATATAATCTTGCGGTTTTTTGTGGAATTTCTTTAACAGCCACGCTGATACTTCCTATGTGAAGGCATAGGTCGTGCACAGTCAGTCACAAAACTATTTTAAAATACTGTTACGGTCTGGCCCACGATATCGACAACGTTCGACTTGTCGCACACTTACATTTGAAAACACAACAAAATATTAAAATTTGTTTTTGTTTTGAATGTAAGTGTGCGACAAGTCGAACGTTGTCACGATGTCGAGGGTTTGGCCCTTAATAACATCTTGGGCATGTGGTCTTAGTTACCCCACCCATATTTGTGCAACACAATATTATGCAAATTTACTTTGTATAATATGTTAAGATATATAAATAAATAAATATTTGTATTTCCCCTTAACACCTATGTAAATTGCTAACTCTCTCTATTTTTCTCTCATTTCCTTTGGTAACCTCTCTCACATTTCAACGTGTAGTTATGACAAAACAATAAACATAGTTCAAAGGTCGTATTATTATATGACTTTTTGTTTGAGGCACCATAACAATATTGTTAAACATGATGTATGACATATTTTGTTAAAAAAAACAGTCCCTCCATATTGAGGGCATTCCATAGTTGTGCAAACAACAACCGATTTCGTTGCTGTTGAGTACAATATCCGATCGAAAATGGAATACAACTCTCATGTATGGGCCGGCGAAGAAGCTCATCGGTAACAGTAGGGTATACAACTCTATTGATTCATTGGAGCATCGACGCAATGTGGGGTGCATTTCATTGTTCTATCGTTACTACAACGGAATGTGTTCTAATGAAATTAGGGAACTTGTTCCTGAAACCCGCACATTTATACGTACAACACGTGCCTTATTCAGAGCCCATCCCTTTGTGGTCGATTGGCCAATGAATCGCACTACGCACAATGCATTGCATGAGTAGTGGTTATCTCTGGTCCTGGTCCTGGTCCTGTAACAAAAAAAAAATTATAATGAATTGACTCATTCAGGTATTTTCCTTTTTGCAGCAACAACTAACTTCTGTATGCACTGTACGTCGTCTCTTAAAAGTTTGGTTGTACTCTCCAGTGAAGATGGTGCGAAAACGATACATACTTGTTTGAATTAATTGCTGAGGTTAGAGATTAATTCGACCATAAATTAGAAGAAGTGAATTATAAGTTTATCTAATTTGGCTACGTCCCAGTGAAATAAATCAATAAAATCATGCACTTGTGAGCCGGAAGTAGTTAAAATTTCTGATGGTTTTGTCATATCAGTTATTCCGAAATCATTTTCATTATGTTAAGGAAACCCAAATATTTGTATGTTCTTTTTAATAACTGCAAAGAAACTAATTTCTCTTTTCTATAAGCATGAACCCATAGCTGTTAAGTAATGATTAGTAATCGTAATGATTACTAATTTTATTACTTTTTTTTTAAGGTGAAGTAATAATTAAATTACGATTATATTCAGTTTCGCACGATAAATAATTGATTACGATTACTAATTATGGAAAAGTAATCTGAATTACTTAAAATTACTAAAAATAATCAAGAAGAATCAAAAGTAATCAAAAAATAATCCGATTACTTAACGATTACTTTTGATTATTTATTAAGAATCAAAAGTAATCTTTAAAAGTAGTCGGATTACTTTTTGATTACTTTTGATTCTTTTTAATTATTTTTAGTAATTTTAAGTAATTCAGATTACTTTTCGATTATTAGTAATCGTAATCAATTATTTATCAGTAATTCTTTTGAAGGCAATTATATAATCATTACAATTCTTTTTATAATTTAATCTAATTGATTACTAATCGTAATCGAAATTTAACAGCTCTGCATGAACCACAACAAATAAATTTTTAAAATTTTTATAAATAAAGATATCGAGCCGTATTTTCGATTTAAGCGTAAGCGACAAAAATTCAATTTTTCAGGAGAAGTTTTTTTTTAATATTCAAATATGTTTTTGTATGTAAATTGTCGCTTACGATTAAAGTTATCAACAATTTGGGCATTTTGATAATTCTAAACTATGGATAGACCCATAAAATTATCCTTTCAATAAAAAATTATATTTTCGATAACAGCTCGCTTACGATAAAATCGAAAATAAGGCTCTATATAATACTTCATGATATCGGTTTGATTTGCCTTAAAAAGAATCGATAAATAGCTGGATGTTGTTAATAATAGCTTCCTGAAAAGTCAAAAATTCACATTTATGGACACTTTGGAAGTAGTAGAGAAAAAGTAGACAAAAAGGGAAACCAAACTTAATAACAATAAGACGCAATATTGGCAAGACTCAAGAACGGATTAAAAATTTTCATATTACGTTTTTCTAACTCAAGCAAACGGTTTATAAGATATTCTAATAAATAAAAGCTTCCAAGGAAGCTAATAAGATCTGGAACTTGTTATCAGGAAGTAGTGAAAATTTGGATCATTTTAAATTATATTTACAAAGGGTTCTTATTGTAAATTCTCTTCTTTTTATACATATCTAATTTTTTGCATGTTCTATTACTTTTCTTTGTTAATTTCTTGTAACTAAAAATATATTTTTCATAAATAAAAATTTAATACTTCATGATATTGAGTTCAGTTTTCTAAAAACAAAATCAAGACATATTGTAAGTATGTGCGAAAGCTTGCAATGATCCCAAGTTTTGTTTAAGTGAAATAACTAAGTGAAATAACTAATTAATTATCTGGATATTCACTTCCTGTAAAGTTAAATATACACACTTCTTCATGTGAGAACTTAAGTGTCCAATACGCCATTATAAACTATTGGATATTAAAACTTAAGTTCTCACATAACGACTTGTTGGTGCTTTAGAAGTAGAGAAAATCTAGTTGCCTAATAATTACTTCCAAGTTTATTCACTGGGTTTTTTTAAATTTTTGTTGGGAACCAGTGGGACCGAAATAACCAACTGACTGATAACTAGCAGGATATTCGTAAAATCAGCAGATTAAAAATTAAAAGTAATTTCTAAATACATCGGTTTAACGTAAGAAAGGCGTAACTCGAATTTTCGATATTTTATAGAAGAAAAAAAACTGAATATGCTATAAATCTTTTATTTTTAACTGTAACGTACTTAGTTCTTCAATGAGGATGTAATTATGCGTTAGTTACCAAAAAACGTTAAAAACGGGATTTCGAAAAAAATTGAGATACTCCTTTCTTATATTAAGCCACTAAACTGTAAATTAAACAGATAAAATAATTGCTCAACTATTGAGGGAGTCGTAGTTCGTACATGAGTTGTTGGTAATTTCAATAAAAACATTTGCTCAACTCACAACGTATTGTAGGAGTCGTAGGTCGTACAAAAGTTGTTGGCAATTTCTATAGAAGTATTTGTTTATAAACAATCAGGTATGTGATGGAAATCGATTTCTAAAATGAGTCTGTTTTAAAATGTGTTTTTAGCTGACTTCAAAAAAGGAGAAGAAGAACATTTATTTGTTAAAAAAAAATATTTTATGACAAATACTATAATACTCGAATGAAAAGTGTGTTAAAAAGGAATTTTAAAATTGATTCGTTTCCAGAATTGATTTCTATCACATACCTGAATGTTTTTATTGAAATTACCAACAACTAATGTACGAACTATGACTCCTAGAATAGATTGTGAATTGAGCAATTTTTTAAAAACAAATGTTTACGAATTACGACTCCTATAGTAGGTTGTATTTTTTTTTTACAAACGCAACAAAACCCACGAAGCGATTAGCTTGTCTGCGGAAGACACCCAGGGTCTATGGCGCGAATTGAACTCTGGACTGGGAGGCAGGCATCCCTACCACTCAGCCTCTGAAAATGGCTTCTCTTTATAAGGTAGATACGGGGAGCACTTTTTTGCTTTACAATTTCCTTCTTTCTATCAATTTCCTTTACATACACAACCTGTAGAGCACAATACTTAGAGTAGCTGTTATTACAACTCTTTCACATAAGGATGCTCTACGCTCTTTAAAACACAAAATTACTGACAAATAGGAAACAAAATGCCACACGAACTAGCGGGTATGAAAACTTACGTTCACACTTAAATTCAGACACTCACTCACGGATGGAAAAACACAAAACAAACACCAAAAATAACAAGAAAAAAAGATTGCTGGCCAGAAAAGTACGGCGTGTTCAACTGACCAATTGTAACCACTTTTGATGCAACAACAATATTTCAAAGGATTTTTAAAATTTCACTCAATTTCGTTTTACTTCTAAACAGCAGGAGAAATAAAAAATGCAACTACCGGTGCTGATCATAGTGAAACACATCAATTTTCTGTTGTGGATGAAATAAAAACAAGCATTGTGTTATTTTGGGAAACTGGTTAACGAGTATATAAAATAACTACGTTTGAGCTTATACGCATTTTAAAAGGGTTTTCGAAAATGAGCCAAACTATTTGGAACTTTGTTGTCAGCGACATTTGGATTCGTTGATAAGGTTTAGGCAAAGTTTGTATACAACAGAGCTATTAAATTTCGATTACGATTAGTAATCACTTAGATTACATTTTAAAAAGAATTGTAATGATTATATAATTGCCTTCAAAAGAATTGCTGATAAATAATTGATTACGATTACTAATAATCGAAAAGTAATCTGACTTACTTAAAATTACTAAAAATAATCCAAAAGAATCAAAATTAATCAAAAAGTAATCCGACTACTTTCAAAGATTATTTTTGATTCTTAATAAATAATCGAAAAGAATCAAAAGTAATCCTTAGAAGTAATCGGATTATTTTTTGATTACTTTTGATTCTTTTTGATTATTTTTAGTAATTTAGTAATCAATTAGCAATCGTGCGAAACTGAATATAATCGTAATTTAATCATTACTTTACCTTGAAAAAAAGTAATCAAATTAGTATTCATTACGATTAGTAATCATTACTTAACAGCTATGGTGTACAACAAGCGGCCTGTTTGTCAAGAAAATTTAAATTAAAATCAATAAATTTTTTTAGTGGTTTCTATACAATTCTATACTCTGATGAGTTGTTCAAATGATTGGATGTCAGCATTCTAGTCTCCAGTATTGGTATCACCAATATCCCCAAGATAACGAAAGATTTCTATCTACCTTCTTTAGTGTTTTGTTATTAATCAGAAAGGCATATGTGTTTTCTGATCGAAATCTCATAACCGTTGTCTTGTTGACAAATTAAGAGCAGCTGTTGGATAGAGGCTGATATCATCTGCATACTCGATTTCCTTCAAAGCCCCATATCGCAGACAAGTGCTGATATTACGCACCATTGAAGAACTCCTGTGCCCAGCTCGATATTACGAGAAATCAGGACATCGTGTCGAACAAGCTAATTCACACAGAAAAAAATTCCAATGTAAAATCAGCATGGAAAAATTTTGATTTCAAATTATATTAAATTTACACGAAGTAATCCCCCTTATCGTGGTTGGCGTATTTCGACTTCGATTACGACGATTTTGAAATAGATTAAAGAAGACTTCAACAGTTTTTCTTTAATATATTACCAAACTGTTGTAGTCGTATTTGAAATACGCCAACCACGGTAGGGCAGTATATGTTGTTTAAGTGTGTTGGTGTTTATTTCCTTTGCTCATAGCTGCAATACGCTTGTGTGGCTAGTTGTTTATTTTGTTGTTTGTAAATAGCCAACAAACTGCTGCTGGCTAGTAGGCAGTGTACTAGTCTTGTAGTGGTAGCATCGCAGGTTCTAATCCTGGAGATAATTCAAAGTAGTTTGAATTTTTTTAACTAAATCTTTTCAAATAAATTGCATGTTAAATGATCAATTAAATAATTTAGAATTAAAATTTTATTCTTGATGGTATATATTTAGTATATATCTTAAGAATATTTAAAGTTGTTGTGGCTGCAGGGGTAAGTAAGCCGGGGAAGCCAATTTAATTTATAAATTAACAATCATTTTTCTGATGACTGTGCCAAACACACGTAACTTAAGTAGTTAATAAAATACAATTACTACATTAAATTAAATTCATGTTGTTTGAACTTAAAATCACTTTGATTCAACATTGTGCTTCTTGTTATTTCTGAGTATAAAATTTAAGTCTTTCCAACAAATTATTACATCAAATACGTAATTTATTTATTACAAAAGCTGAAGTTTTGGTGAAAAATATCAAAAGTAATAAAAAGTGAATTTTGAAAACAAAGGTGGGTAAAATCGACAAAACAATAGCGAAGGCAGATGTGCAAGAAATTAAAGGAATTGCAATTTTCTTTCTATTTTAAAAGCTTTTGTTCTTGAAGCTTGAAATATACACAGAGAAAACAGTGCCTACTAAATACCTCATAAAATAGAACAAAATTAATAAGAAATCTCTATGGTTTGTTTTTAATAAGAAAATCTTATTAATTTCATAAGGAAAACCTTTTTGGAAAAATCAAGAAGAAATCTTTCAGTTTTTATTAGGTTATCTTATTGATTTTTTCAATAAGGTTTTCTTCTTGTTTTTATTAGGCGACCTCATAAAAAAAAATTGCGTCCTTATTCTCTGTACTTGTGTACTTTCATTTAAATCCTATACCATATACATATGTATGTATGTATGTATGTAGTATATTGTAGATATTATTTATTTATACATACATACATACACATTATGTTATATTCTTAACTAACTTACTCACCAAGTATTGAACGAGCAAACTTCTGACTGATAGACAAGCACTCTAACCAATATGCTAACAAGCAGCCTGAATAACCATTGAAATTATTGTGCAAACATTCTTATACAAAAATTAAAAAGATCATGAAAAAAAGTGTCTATATGTCTATTTATATATATGAAATAACAAGACACCTCATATATAAGATGCTTTACACATAATCATAAAGGAACCTAATAAAATCAAGAAGAAACCCTATTTAAAATAAATCAATCAGGTAACCTAATAAAATCAATAAGAAATCCCTATAGTTTACAATTTATAATAAAACTTAATAGAATCAAAAAGTTTTTATCTATGGATTGTTTTTTGGTGCCAAAAATAACGGAAATCGAGTAAAAAAAGTTGTGAATAATAAGATTTCTTCTTGATTTTATGTGGTTTTCTTTTTGATAAAATTAATAAGATTTACCACATAAAAACAATAAGGAATCCCTATGAAAAAAATCTTCGCTTCTTTCTGCTGGGATACCCCTTAGCCTAAAAACGTTTCATAGAGAAAATCTTCTTGATTCTATGAGGCAGTTTTTTCTCTGTGTACTTGAATTCAATTGTTATACAAGGCTAAATTGCAGCATAATTAAAGGCTTGAATTAAACTATACTACAATTGAATGGTTCGAATTGAATTCAAGCTCTCTTCCCACTGGAGAATGCTATTGAAATAAAGTGTAAATAAAGCATAATTCAACCCTTGAAAATTGAATGTGTAGCTTGAATAACAGTTTTTTTACACTATATTTCAAGCAAAATTGCTTATTGGCTATACTACGTGTATGTAACATTATTTAGATATAAAAATTGTTTGTAAAACAGTTCTTACTAAAACTCTCTGTTTATGTGCATCACGCAATGAACATCCGGGTGTAAAAATACAACAAGTAACGTTTTCCTATACTAGAGATTATGCAGCAATCTAAACACAAACGAACGTTGGGAGCAAATATAAGGAATCTGTTTTACAGCATGGACACCAAAAAAAAACGACCATCTAAATATGCAAGTTTGGATGCAATTTCAAGAGCATGTTGTTTTATGAGTTTCATTATTTTAGCAAAAAAAAAAAATAGTGCTTTTACTATCTGGATTCGATGTTTTAAGAAGGATTTAAATTTATAAAAGAAAATTGAAAAATGTCACAGGAAATTTTGCTTAAACTATCACATTAAAAAGTAAATGCTTAAAACTAACTGCCTTATTTAACAACAAAATATTACGGCTTTACAAAGGTTAAACATTTTTTATACAAATCTTTTTTAAACCCCCTTATTAAGCCCTTATAATTTTTATAACTTCGAGCTTGCAATTAGACTAAAATTGGCAGTTAGAATTTGTCTAACATCATTTCGTAGAACTTGCAGTATTTGTTGGCTGAAGTAGTTCATGCGTTGACTACAAGGCCATTGTGGGTCTTCAAGAGCCTTCCATTCCTTGCCAGACCCAGTTATATTAAAATCAAATAATTTTTTGACATGCTTTAGTGCTTATGCTAATGCATATCACATTGCCCTCCTTCAGCGGTATTTGTAGCAATGAATCGTCGGTGAGATAACTAATAAAATAGCTACAAAGCTTCAATTAATGCGCCTACTTAGCACCAGAGGCGCTGCAAGGATGCTATACAATTTAACACAGTACAAAATAGCAGAGCTGTAAAACGAGATTGGATTGGCATATTAATTGCTTGAGTGTTACTTCTCTTCAAAATAAAAGAAATTAAAAATTATTTAAAAAAAATTAACAAACCAAAAAAAAATTTTTTTTAATTAGAACATAGATAAGCAAATTAATATGCTTGTTCATAGTTCGTAAAGAATAAACAACAGTGACAAAACTGTTGTAAATTAGAGATGGTAAAATTAAGCTTTCATTAAAAAAAACTTTCAGCAAATTGTAATTGAATCAATTCACATATTCGACTTGCACTGAAAAATATTTATATAAAGCTGACATTTGCATCAAATTGTACACCACAAACAGTGGACTAAACACAAGAACGCTTAGGCTGATGGTGTTGCGGCCTTCGAGAACAGCATGTTGTTCCGTTCTGCTAGTGTTTGTCAGAATTAGGGAGTTCACATGTCTTATGTCTTAATATTGCAACGTTTACATTTTACTTCCTTAACATAAAAAATTTGCAATAAACAGAGCTTAGAGGCATACTTGACTATATTTAACGCTGGGCAAAAGAGTTTTACGATCCGAACATTGGGAAATTCACACTGATGCTACTGAATCGGTGCAGAAGTAATTCCTGTTATTTTCACTTCGAGGATTACGTTTTAATCCTGTAAACTTGCCTTCTTACTCGTCTCGACTTGCTCTTATTAAGCTGCCTACTCTAAAAAGCCGTAGAAATATGCTAACCGTATCAGTTGTCTTCAATATTATTAAATATGATATTTGTTCTGGATTTTTGATCAACGAAATTTCGTTTAATGTTCCTCAACGTATATGCCGTAATTTTATTCCTCTACCGGTAAAGTTTATACAGCCAATTATGCTGATGCCAATCCTCTTCTATGTTTTCTTATGCAAAACTGCATTAATAATTTTTTTTTTTTAATATTACTTTCTCCTTTTGTTTAATTTATAATAAATTTCTTTACCAACTCACAACAATGATTTATTTAATGCACATTTATAATCATAAAGTTTATCTAATCAGTGAATATTGCGCTGAACTTGTTATTGTTTGAAAGAACAAATGAGCTGCATTATACTTATTATTCTATTGTTTAACATACATTTTCCATTGTTATTTATTAATGTGATTTATAATCGCAAAAGAAAAATATTTAAAAAAAATACTAATTTAATAGGCAATAAATAAATGAAGTAAAAATTAAATAACCTGTTATTTTATAGTTATTAAGTTTATTATTATTAAAAAAGAGAAGAATTTAAAATTAAAAAAGTATTATATGGACTCGTTTAGTTTAAATTACGACGAGTGACACTCGTATCATAATTATAGCTTATGAAAATTCTTTAAAAATATTGACATTAAAAATAATTATTTATAACGTTATAAAAATGTGACATAGAGCTCATTAATAATATAGAAATATATTTTGCCTAATTATGAGTGTCGTATTTCGACTACGACAATGACGATTTTGTACTAGACTAAAGAACACTGCAACATTTTCTCTTTAGTCTGGTACAAAATAGTCGTAGTCGAAATAAGACACTCGTCAAAGAAAATGTTTCATAAAGTTCCACATAAAACACTTCATTGATTTCGTGAAACTGTTTCATTCAAAAAATTAAATAAAATTAAATTAAGTCATTGTTTGCATTTTTTGTAAATGCTGTGAAGTGGACACATTAAGTCCTAATTTACACTATGCAAGTCTTATTTCTAAGCTGATTAGTTTGTGGGAGAGAGAGACGGGGGGAACAGAAACGTTTCTGTTTCTCCTAAAAAAACTAATCAGATTAGCAATAAGACTAACATTTTATAATTATTTTACCTCGATAATGCACTATTCATTTCCATCAGATTTGTAGACAACACCTTAACCACTTCAGCCCACCGCAATTAAACACAGCGTGCATTCAACACTTTTAAAAGTTTTTCAATAAAAAATGTTTACTTTGGAAACTGTTTCGTTGTATGTACGAAACATTTTCATTGTAAGTACGAAACAGTTTCTTATGTGTAGTTTCTCACAATGCAAGCAAGCGACTTGTCTAGAAAATTTGTATAGGAATCACTCAAAAATTTGAATGCTTTTCAAATATTTTTTCTAGACAAGTCGCTTGCTTGCATTGTGGAAACTACACATTAGACTTTTAGGGAATTTGGAAAAAAAATCTATTAAATTGTATATTTTTGGTATAAAAATTTATTTTATTACATGTAAAATATATTTAATTACCAAGGAAATAATTAGTTTTATATACCAGAAAAAATTTAAGTTTTCCAGCTCTGGAGCTATGTTTTTTATTTTTGTAATTTCTATGCCAAACTATATCATTCTAAGTCATAAAGTATGTATAAAATTTTTAAAGAAAAAGAATCAACTAACTTGACCTATTTACTTTTATAAAAAAAATTAATTTTCCAACCCTGGAATCATCCTTTCAGATTTTTCCGATTGAAAAAATACGTAAAGTGTGTTAAGTGAACAAAGAAAAAAAAAACAAACTAAAAAAATAGTTTTATTTAGTTAATTTAATATACAGAGAAAAGTTCAAAGTTTCCAACTCTCGAGCTGAGGTTTTCATTTTTCTAATTTTATACGCCAAAGTTTTTTTTCAGAAGCATAAGATATATTTAATTTATAAAGAAAAAGAAAAAAATCATTTAACCTATTAAATTTTACATAACACAAAATGTCTAAGTTTGCCAACCCTGAAATCATAATTTAAAATTTTTCTAATTCCTTATACCAATTTAGTTCTTTAAAAAATATATAAAATATGTTAAGTGCTCAAAGAAAAAAGGAAATAACAAAAAACTTAGTTTTATTTAGTTACTTTAATATCAAAAAAAGTTCAAAGTTTCCATCTCTGGAGCCGAGGTTTTCATTTTTCTAAATTTATACGACAAACTTTTTTTCAGAAGCATAAAATATATTTAATTTACAAAGAAAAAGAAAAAGAAAAAAAAATTAATTAGACCTAGTATATATATTATATAAAAAAATTAATTTCCCAACCCTGAAATTTATAAAGTATGTTAAGTGAACAAAGAAAAAAGGAAATAAAAAAAATTGTTTTATTTATTTACTTCAATATTCAGAAAAAAAGTTAATATTTTCTAGCTCTGGAGCTGTGGTTTTAATTTTTATTATTTTCTAAACCAAATGTTCCTTTCCCAAACGTAATATATACATAATTTATAAAGAAAAAGAAAAAAATTAATTGGACCTAGTTACTATTATATATCACAAAAAGTGTAAGTTTTCCAACCCTGGAATCACCTTTTTTTATTTTTCTGATCTCTTACACCAATCTCTTTCTTTTAAGAATATAAGATATGTTTAATTTATAGAAAAGAAGTACAAATTAGTGTTAGTAAGTTACTTTTACAAAAAAAAGTTAAAGTTTTCCAACCCTGGAAACGTCTTTTTAATTTTTTCATATTTGTTGAACTTAAAATACCAATTTTATTCCTAATGAAGTATTAAATAAGTTTATTTATAACAAAAAATAAAAATTTGTTTTCGGTAGTTACTTTTATATGGCAAAATAAAGTTTCCAGCTCTGCAATCGTCTGCTAGATTTTGCTGATTTTCAATACCAATCTATTTAGGAAAATTTCTGAGAACGAAGTCTCTAGCTCTTCTGGGAGCTTCGGAAAACCGTTCACGTACAGACAGACGGACAGACGGATATGCATAAGGATCCAGAATATATATACTTTATGGGTGTGGCTTATTGATTTTATAGAAATTACAAACGGAATGACAAACCTATTTTTTTATTTATTTATTTATTTTACCATTTTTTTTTTTGGTAAAAGGTATAAAAATATTTCTATGACAAAAGGGAAAAAGTGGTTAAGTCTAGATAAACTAATTTTGACATAATGTCACCCCTGTATTCTTCATATTCAAAATCAACCCTGGGCAAAATCGCAATTATTTTGTGCGATTTTTGAGCAGGTTATGGAGCAATGACTTTCCGTGCATAATTTTTCGACTTATAATCTCATATGGAATATTAACTTAGCTTAGCTTGTACTTTGACTTATTTCAAAATGAATTTATTAGTTATAGTGTGTAGAGCGAGTTTTTCCTTAAGAAAATAAAAGTGAACACCGAATTTCCTTATTTAACTGCAACGGAAATAAATTTCTGAAAATTGACTTAGAAAGTTGAAAAGCTTTCTCCTACAAGCTGACTTAAGCACTTTTGCCTTATTGTCATAGATTTATTAACTTGATTGCTATTTTTCGCTAATTATCCGTTTTCTTCTTTGTTCTTTGAAATTTGCATTGATTCAACTGAAAGTTTTAATAAACAGTCTGCCTTCTTGTAAATGATAATAGTTTTCCAATAGATTGAACTTGTCCCAATTTCAACTCTTCAGGTAAAATTTCATTAAACAATTTCTCTCCCTTTTGGCCGACTTTAAGTCTTAACTGAACAATTATAAAAAAGTTTCTGTTATAACTTTTTTTTTGTAATGAAAATTAATATAAATTTTGTTTCCAAACATTCTTTGTTCGTTTCACAGCAAAAAAGGATTTCTTGTTATTTGTGCTAAAAAAAAAATATTGTTCCAAATTGTTGTGAAAAAAAATTTCCTGCTCGTGAATTGTTTCTATGAAAACTATATAAACAATTAAAATTAGTGAGCGGAAAGAGGTTGTCTTCACTATTATAAACTCGCGCATTCAGTAAGAAAAGCAGCAAAAGAAAAAAAAAACTTTAAGATACAAGAAAACATTTTAAGGAGCCATAGAAAAAAAGAAGAGGAAAATATTTATATGCGGCTATGACGAATTTTAAACACTCTTCATTGTACTCGTAATATGTTTGTTTTATGCAATATTTAATACGTATCATTAGAGCAGCACTGTAGTTTTCAAAAGCAGTGACAAAATAAGTTGCTGCATGAATTAATTGCAAGCTTCAGAAACATGTCTGAAATTTTTTTAAAATAAATTGAGATTTCGAGAATAAAAATAAATACTCGTACTCTAAGTACTACATAATTATATATATTTTTTTTTTCATATATATATTTATTTATTGTATCTTTATAAATGAACTAACAATAAGTAATCAAATCTTAAATCTAAATATAATTATTAGGCTCGACCAGTATCGGCCATAAACATAATTATAATTGTGATTAATTTATTTTTTACAATCTTGAAAACTACCATGAAAAAAAATCCCAGAAGCAACCCTACAAGAATAGTATCGGTCAATTGACCGGTCATTTGATCGGTAGTTATGCAGGATATATTCATCATTACGTAGAATAAAGTTTCTATCACATTATTAAGGGCAAAATTAATAACAAAAATTAAAAATTTTAAAACCTCCGATATATCTAGAGAATATGTTATGTCTCCTAAACGACTGGACCGATTTTCTTCAAACATAGCGAAGAACCATCTCGATGAAGTCACCTATCAAACAGAAAAACTAAATCAAAATCGGTCCAGCCGTTTGGTCTGTACGTGGACACGGACAGACACACAGATACACAGACACACACTACAAACTTATAATACCCCTTTTTTTGGTCGGGGGTTAAAAATACTCGTATGATGGAAACTTTTGTGACGTGTGATGTTGCAGCTCTCTCTCTCTCTCTCTAAAACTAATAAATTTCGTTGACTATATAACATATATTCGAACTGCTCACTCTACTGCTTTTTACTTATCAATGATAACATAAATATTAGTCAATTTTGACTGATCATAATTGACTAACAAGTCCCCACAATTGAGCAACCACACATGATTCAATATGTATTGACAATAAATATACTTTTTATATTATTTTAATTATTTTTTTATTATAAAAAGTAACTTAAAAATACACAAGTAAATAAAATATTTAAAAGGAAAAATATAAATAATCTAGACCTCTTCGCACCTTTTCACCTACAAATATCTAAAATTTTGAAAAGAAATATATATTGAATTAAACTTTAAAAATTTCTTTTATTCACTATTTTACTTAACTTTTTTTACACTTCTATAAATCTTAAATTTCACAGACCGAATGAATTGTATTTTTGCTTAAAAAAAAACCGGATGTTTTAAAAGGTTTGACACATCGTCAGCCCATTATTGGTTTGGAGCATACGCCAAAAAGTCAGAATGGAAAAACGACACAACAATATTTATTAAACCTTAAAATAGTTGATATGGAGCAAAATTAATGCTTAATATCTCAGAAACCATAATTAATTTCGCAAAACCTGTTTTAGATTCAGAAAGGGGATACTCAAAATATCTATAACCCATACCTAACTCATTTTTTTTTAAATGCACGGTGGGTCAAACAAATAATGGGCTGACGATATTTACATTAGAAGTTCCACTCTATCATATATGCTAGAATAGAGCAACTATAATTAATAAATAAATCCATCATCACTACCGATCAAAAGGGTACCCTACAAGAAATGAATAACTGAAACTAGCGCAAACGTAATTTTTTCACTAGCATACTATTTGCAACAATTTTATATTTACATCAACAGTGACAGTGAATTGACTGGACATTTTACCGGTAGTGATGATGGATACATTTATAAGTTATAGCTGCGCTACTCTAACATATATTTTAGAGTGGAACATCTAATGTACATATGCCAACAATTTGAAAACATCGCATTTTGTTGTAAAATATACAATTCGTTCGGTCTGTGAAATAAAAATTTATAGAAGTGTCAAAAAAGTTAAGTAAAAACAGTAGTGGATAAAATAAATTTACAAAGTTTAATCTAATATATATGTAAGTACATGTGACAGCACATAGAGAAAGGGACCTAAGGGTAAAAAAAATCAATTTTCACTTTTTTTTTTGATGTGGACAACATCTGAGCATCGAATGAGACCGATGCCATGCCCCAAAAGTGTTCCCTCCCAGAGATATGGGCGTTTTATGAAATTGAAGTCGACGATTCTAAGGTTATGTGAAAAAATTTTCGTACTAACAGAGTGATATTCACGATTTAAAAGAATTATAAATGAGTATTTATTATAATTCACAATTAATAATTTCAGAAAATAAACCTGGATTCGAAAAAACGCGAGCAAAATTGATATCAAACTCATGGAAACAGCGCGCTAAGTAGAAAACAGTAAAAACCAACTACACAAAACAAGAGGTAGGGACGAGCTACGCGCGTTTTCAAGGTTGACCAACACGTTCCTGACGTCATGAGATGTGTCGCTTTCAAATGAGACCAATACCAACACGCTCAGTGATGGTACACCAAAGATACACGTATTTAAATCTTTAAAATGGCTCTCTTGAGCAAAACCGGTTTTTACCCTTAGGTCCCTTTCCTTTTTGAGCGTCACATATACATTTCTTTTTAAAATTTTAGATGTTTATAAAAATTAAGGCGTGCTCGTGGTTAAAGAAAGCGTGAAAATGTTAGATACCACCTAAGTTATTTTGTATTTTTGGTTGGGTTTCTTAGCTTTTAAATATTTTCTTTATTTATTTTATTTTTTTTAACATTTAAAACAATATGAAAATTGTGTTTAGTCGTATTAATGTAATTATGTAAGTTTTACGTAGTTTACTATGACGGTTATATACATCAAGTGTGGTCAGTCAGACGTGACTACCGCATGCATCAACAATGACTAGTAAGAATACGGCAGAGTAAGCAGATCAGATATAAATATTCCATAGTAGATATTTTTAACTAGTTAGATAAAAAAGCAAAATCTCGCATACACAAAACTCTACATCACTTATTACACATTGCCCTTAACAAACTGATAGAAACTTAGATAGATAAATCCATCACCACTGTCGGTCAAATGAACGGTCATTTGACTTGGACTGTTCTTGCAGGGAGGTCTTGACTATAATTTCTGCTCATCTCTTATCCCAACAAACGAACACTCTTGCCAAATATTGGCACAGAAATATTAGATTACAGCCTGAACGTTTTTAAAACATTGCGATTTTTAAAGCCTTAAATATTTTTGGCCAATTGTAGGGTACAGTGATAAGAAAATATTTGACTCTTTCATTTCATATATATTTTTTTTTCATTTTCTACTTTCGTTTGCAAGTAATAAGTAACTTGTTTTTATTTGTGAAACAAAAGAGGAAGTCTTTTCTACAATGCAACACCATATTTCATTGTAATCATATTTTATTCTAGGAGAAGAAATATGCAATATATAAAAACAATGAAACTATGTTTCTCCAGAGCTGCCAAATACGATATTCGTTGTGTTTTTTGCAGGGAAAATAAGTTTCATAAATCACTGCACATTATAAACTGGCGTGTGCAACTTAATCGAGGCGAACTTTTTGAAACCTACTTGAGTCGTTGTTTCGACGCAAACCGAAAGACAGAAGTCAAATTACTTTCTTCCATATAATTTGGCTGCCGGTAAATAACAGCATTAAATTTTGAACGAAATTTAAAAAAAAATATTTTTATTTAAATTATTTTGAATTACTTGGGATAGGTATTAATTTATTTATTTAGATTTTGTGCGTTTACATCTGAGAAAAATCTAGTACTTGCGAGATTTCGAGCAAAATATTATTTTGTCGAAATTATTTTTTCCGAAAAACACATTTCTGTTCCGGTTATGGTAATTTCTTTTCGGGTTTGATTCTTCAACCAGTCTTAAAACCGGTTTTTATTCTGTTTTACTATCGTCTTTTTGTCGGTTTTTATTGTTTTTCAAACATTATCAAATAACAAAACATTCATAAATTTTAAATACAGTTTCCAAGATATCATATCAAAGCGAGCGGAGCTGCGAGTAAAGCTAATGCTCTATAAAAATTTAAATTTTTTTAATCATTAAACTGTGAACCAATGAAGAAAGTTTTTATTAAGTGCAATATTACAAAAATAATAGGTAAGTTCATTAACCTCACTAGCAGAAAGTAATAACGAGACAGTAAGGCATACATAACGGGACCAGATGGTTTTTGCAAAAAGCGGGACATGATCGATTAAAAAGCGGGATTTCAAAAAAATTCTTTTAGAAAGCGGGATGTACAAAACACAGTTTTAAACTCAAAAGAAACTTCTTTAAATAAACAAAAACAATTATAATAAAAATATTTGTCTATATATGTAAGTAAAAATCAAATATCGTTTGTTGGTAATCGCATCAATTAAGAACGGCTGCATCGATTTGGTTTTTTTTAATATTTGTCATACCATAACTTAGGTTTCTACGCAAAAAAATTGGTCATGCCCACTTTTTTAATTTATCTAAAATCGGAGAACGGCTGGAGCGATTTTTTTTTAATATTCGTAATAATTAAAAGAAATAGTATTAAGTATTAAAAGCTGTTAAAAAGAAAAAGTCCGAATTAAATAAGAAAAGTGGACATGACACCACGTATATAATTTTTTTTTAATTTTGGAATATCTTTGCATCTAATGCAAACGAAAATGTAACGATTTTGTAATGTCCGTTGACATGGGGTGTGTGGAGAAAATATTTACTTTGAGATATCTAGAAAACTACTATAGGGAGAGAGTTGAAAATTTGTAGGAACAAACTCTGTTGATAATGTGCATTGTACTACAAAACATACAGAAGTGTCACGAGACGGAAGATAAGGGTATTTTCCTGTTTGTCTTTCTATTGCAATAAAATTACAACGCTTTTTATTAGCTGTGTAAGTTGGTAAGTAGTAATACACTACAGTATCAAATACACTATACTGTTTTCTTTTTTTCACGAATTTATTGTAATTGTACCTGGGAACAATTTCAGAAATGACGTGGTGCCTCTCATAAATTACAAATTTTTGTTTGTCTTCAAATATAATCAGGACAATCATGAATATAGTTCCACGAGGAATTTCTCCCTTTTCCAATTACAATTTTTTGTTTTCCCTATTACCTGCTATTGTTTGAAATTGCCCAATAGGGTATTAATTTTTTTAATATAAAAAGTTGGCATGGCGCTTCCCACATAGAAGCATAATTTATTTCAAGATATCTTTTACGCCAAAACAGTCGAAATTTTTAAATTTTTTCGTAAGCAGTAACGCCAATAATGAGAAAAGTGTTATAAAAAGGTGTCAATAATGGAGCAAAGAATGTCACCTCATAAGTTAATTAAATATTAATTTATTAATATCTTGGTATTTGCTGCAAAGACAAACTGGAAATTCCGCTGATTCTGCTGATGATAGAAAATAATCGGTATTGGATAGGGGAGCTTGACTCCTCTCAAATAGAGAAAATGTTGACTTAAAAAAATATGTTGGAAACTAATGCAGTGAGAAGTTTGAAACTCTTCATGACTATTTATGTAAATAATAAGAATTGTGTTCTACAAAATATTAAAGATTGAATCGTAAGCGTGGCACATCTAGTAAATGGTCCGACAGATAACTTTTTTTTTTTTGAAAATGCTATGCAAAACATCGAGTGTAGCTTCGGCTGTGTGGCACGTAGCGCCGTCCTGTTGAAACCAAATGTTGCCAATATTCTCCTCTTCAATTTATGTGAACAAAAATTCGTTCAACATGGCCCGATAACGATCGCCATTGACTGTAACGGCCACTCCTTGCTCATTTTCGAAAAATGGTCCAATTATGCCTCTGGACCAAAATCCGCACCAAACAGTGACTAGTTTTGGGTGCGTAGGCTTTTCAATGTATGCGTGCGGGTTTTCTGTGCCCCAAATGCGACAATTTTGCTTGTTTACATACCCGCCAAGATCAAAATGAGCTTCATCTGAAAAGATGATTTTTTAGCAAAATCGGCATCTTCTGTAAGGAATATTTCCCAGCGTTGTTCAAGCGTATACACAACCATATTCGTTCAGCGGAAGGATAAAACTAATTATCTAAAAAATATTTCGAATGAATTTTTACCAGTTATGTACATTTTAACAAAAATCGATTGAGATTGAAAATTTCAAAACTCTAAAAAGCGGGATAAAGCGGGACATACATTCGAGGCGGGATCGACCTGTGAAAAGCGGAATGTCTGGTCGGTTAGGCATACATATACAACTTACTCTCCCAGATATAAAAAAGTAAATGAACACTTTACGATCAAAAACTTGCAGGAAACAGAACGGAAATCATGATACAATTGAACTTTTTCTGATATATGTATTTTGCCCATTTCTGCTTGATAACATTTTATATAACAAAATTTTTAAAAGACGACATTTAATAGTTTCAGGTATTTTTTATACACTTTTCATTATTTTTTAATTCTATTTTATTACACTTAAAAAAGCCTTTTTCCATAACTGGTCAGATATGCTAAATAAGTTTCCAATAATTGTGCTTCCTTGGCTATAAAGAAAAACAATAAATTAAGAAAATTTGCTTTTTTCTTACATAAGTATACATCCAGCACCTTTATTCAATATACGCCAACTAAAAAGAGCTAACTTTTCAGTACAGCGAAAAAACTTGTTGATTCGTTCATTATTGTAAAAATAAATGATGTGCCTTCCATAAGATGATTTAAATATGTGACGCGCAAAATAGAAAGGGACCTAAGGGTAAAAACCGGTTTTGTTCAGGATAGCCATTTTAAAGATTTAAATACGTGTATCTTTGGTGTACCATCACTGAGCTTGTTGGTATTGGTCTCATTTGAAAGCGACACATCTCATGACGTCAGGAACGTGTTGGTCAAAATTTAAAACGCGCGTAGCTCGTCCCTACCTCTTGTTTTGTGTAGTTGGTTTTTACTGTTTTCTACCTAGCGCGCTGTTTCCATTAGTTTGATATCAATTTTGCTCGCGTTTTTTCGAATCCAGGTTTATTTTCTGAAATTATTAATTGTGAATTATAATAAATACTCATTTATAATTCTTTTAAATCGTGAATATCACTCTGTTAGTACGAAAATTTTTTCACATAACCTTAAAATCGTCGACTTCAATTTCATAAAACGCGCATATCTCTGGGAGGGAACACTTTTGGGGCATGGCATCGGTCTCATTCGATGCTCAGATGTTGTCAACATCAAAAAAATTAAAATTAATTTTTTTGACCTTAGGTCCCTTTCTCTATGCGCTGTCACATATGCTTGTTAGTTTACGGGTAATTTTATTTTGCACTTGTTTGCGTTTTTTTTTGAGATTTCATATTTTAGTCGATCAAAAAACAAATATTTTTTTAGAGTGAGCAATTTCGTCGGAAACAAAAACATGGTTTTTTATATATGTTCATTTCTTAATCAATTTGTAAGATCTTTTATTCAGTACTAGATATAAGAATTGAAAAGCTAAAAGAAAAAAATTAAAATATTATAAAAAAAATAACTTAAGACTGACTGAAAGCCTCTTCCATCTCGAGGTGGTCAGCTTTGGCACTCTCTCACTCAATCTCTATTGTAACAGGCTCACTCCAAATTTTCAACTTCCAAAGTTTATATCGTTAGCTTTAATCGATCCATACATAATCGGCCATGTTCTGTAAACCGAATCCGAGTAAATTTCTCGTTTTCGAAAAATAAATAATGGCCCCATTGATGTGTTTTATATCATACATACTAAATAAATTTCAGATATGATATTTCAAGCCCTAAAAATAGAAAACTACAAAAAAGTCTTTAAAAAAATCGATATTAGTGGATTTAATTTTTCTAAATCGAACGTTTTCAAATCGACTCGATTTACAGAACAGATAGGAATATTTCGATTCGATTAACAGTTCATCCGGGGGTTAAACTCTATATGCCAAAAATGCATTTTGAGTAAATCGATGTTCAAGTTTAACACAATTTTTCTAAAAAGCTACTCCATAGGATTTTGTGATTTTTATATCATATATTTGTGTTAAATAAATAATTCTAAGGAAATATTTTTATCTCCGGATCCCGTCTGTAAAGGGATATTTTCTAACGGTAATAAAAATAATGTTTGCTTTATACGCCACCTCAAGCATTTTTTCTTGCAAATACATACACGTAGAGCAAAGTAGCATTAATTAAGCAATAAAACCACAAAAAAAATTTTACTAAAAATTATGTATTCATTTACAAAAAAAAAACCAAAAATTAAAGCTATCACACAATTATTACAAAATATATCAAAATGGTATTAAAAAAAATATTTTCTTAATTTATTCGTGTTAGATAATAATTTTTGTGTGTTTCAGATTTTTTTTTTTTAGTTTATTTCCTTTCAACGGTACATAACTCTGTTTCAAAAATATTTTACGTTGTTAGTAATTGATTCCAGGAACCTTTTATAATAGATTTGCTGTTTTGAAATGATGCTGCTAGATTAAGTTTTTAAATTTTATTGTGAATTAGTAATCGTAATGATTACTAATTTGATTACTTTTTTTAAAGGTGAAGTAATGATTAATTTACGATTATATTCAGTTTCGCACGATTACTAATTGATTACGATTACTAATAATGGAAAAGTAATCTGAATTACTTAAAATTACTAAAAATAATCAAAAAGAATCAAAAGTAATCAAAAAACAATCCGATTACTTCTAGGGATTACTTTTTGATTCTTTTTGATTATTTTTTAGGAATCAAAAGTAATCTTTGAAAGTAGTCGGATTACTTTTTGATTTCTTTTTGATTATTTTTAGTAATTTTAAGTAATTCAGATTACTTTTCGATTATTAGTAATCGTAATAAATTATTTATCAGCAATTCTTTTGAAGGCAATTATATAATCATTACAATTCCTTTTAAAATGTAATCTAATTGATTACTAATCGTAACCGAAATTTAACAGCTCTGTTCTGAATATATTGCAGAACTTTCATTTTATTAAATGGGAGGGTTTGAAAAATTTAATTGGTTAGATATCTTAGAAAAATTCTTAATATCTGAGGATTATATTTCTACAACCTTAAGTTTTATTTTATTTGTTTCAAAATTTTTCAAATATTTAACGAGTGGCAAACTACTATGAATTTCTAAACATCTCAGATGTTTCCCTAAAGCAATATACGCCATTTTATGGCGTATAAAGCAAAAAATTTCAAGGAAATAGAGCAAAATGGACACGATTTATCTGAGCAACGAGAAGAGATAACCGAAAACGGATTACAGATTTGTAAAATTTGTCGGAAACTTCAGATCCTTAACTCAAAATTTTCAAAATGGCGTATAAAGCACATAAACCCCCGGACGACGGCACAAATGGTAGTAGCAGAAGCAAAGTATTAACGAGCTGAGTGTATTTTAAGTAAATCCTTATATTTAAAAAGAGATCGAGGAAAATTCCCGCATTTCATAAGTTTGCCTTTCATTTTAGCAACTCTGTATCACAACTATACGTACAAAATAATTATACAAACACCAAAAATAAAAGAAATATTATTTAAAAAAATATTGCACTTATGAATACAGTGTAAGTAACAAGGAGGGAAATGAATGGAACAAGAATGAGTACGTGTTTGTACATACAAACATTTATATTATAGTACCTATTGTTTTGTTGTTGTTATTGTGATAGTTGATGGTGTTTTCATAAGATTTTTGTTGTTATTAATGCTAAAATAGGTCATAAATAAAAGTTAGTTGCAGGGTTCTTAATTTATTTTAATTTTATTTTATATACGGCCATGTTCTGTAAACCGAATCCGAGTAAATTTCTCGTTTTCGAAAAATAAATAATGGCCCCATTGATGTGTTTTATATCATACATACTAAATAAATTTCAGATATGATATTTCAAGCCCTAAAAATAGAAAACTACAAAAAAGTCTTTAAAAAAATCGATATTAGTGGATTTAATTTTTCTAAATCGAACGTTTTCAAATCGACTCGATTTACAGAACAGATAGGATAAATACATACCTATATTTGCGGGTATTATTTTGAATCTTATTTAGTGCAAATGCAAAACCTTAAAAGAAATATGGGAATGGGTGGACCTTGTGGGGCATCTCTGAAACTTCTCGCTAAAGCTTAAACTAGACGTGTCATAGACATAACCGAACCAAACTTAATTGGTTTCTATGGTAATGACTATGGCGTTATGGCGAGTCCATTACAATCAAATACAGTGTTGCCCATAAGTTTGGTTCGAACAGCTGTTTTCTATGGCTATGGTTATGGCATGTCTGATTGAACCTTAATATACAGATTTAGGTAAAATTTACAGGGTCTGATAAAGTATATAAAATCAGTAAATATCTGAAAGTCCCAGTCCAGACTTGCAATTTTTGTTGCAGCAACTTTTTATTTTTTAGTGCAAAAGAGCGAGAGAGGAATACAAAAAGTATATATTTCTATTTCAACACTCTCAGACATATTCAAGAATTGCTGCAACAAAAATTGCAAGTCTGGACCGGCACAAAGCAATTCGACGAAAATTTTTGAACTTATTAGAAAAAAAAACATTTTGTTCTAAATTTTCGTAAACCTAGATATTTCTTAATCGAATCACCCGATTTTTTACTTTTTTTTATTTTTATTTTTGTTTTTTTTTTTTGCAAAGAGAAGTAACACTCAAACATTGATGCCCTAATTCTGTTCGACGAATGTATCGTCTTGTCTATGGACGAAAAAAAGCAGCAGTTTTGATTCTTTAAAACGATTATTATTTATTGTCTATGCTAGAAGGTTCGTGTATTTGCTTTATGATTTTGTTCTAAACATTATATCCAACATATATTTTTTCATATATTTTTCAAACTATTGAATAATACTTTGATTTGATTTTTATGTTTTAAAAACATGGCAATAATATTTTTATTTTTCATTATCAAATACAACAATAATTTTTGAAGAAAATAATTTAAAGACTTCAAAGACAAAAACTCAGAAGCATTTTCAAACAAAAACGTCCTAAATCTTCTTACTGAATTAGGGCATGAATGTCTACTATTATTACTAGGTATTATCTTCTTTAAGAAAGGGATAGTGATAGAGAAGACAGCTGGTGAAGGAAGAGATAGAGGAAAGCTTCATTCTTTTACAGTTCTGCTTATTATTTTTTGCACGTTTTTAATAATGCAGTGTTGCAATCGTAATGTCGTTTCGAGATAGGGATCGGCTAAGTAGTTTAAAGTTTGCTTTAAAAGTAGTGGACATTTAAGTATATGCGTAACACATTGAAAAATTTGGAAGTAACCCTATGGAATTACCATTTACCTAACTTTGCCCCAATTTTTGTTTACTTTTTCATTAATTCAAAATTGGCTTAGGGCTAAGCAATGATACTGTAAAAGTTTTGAAATTGGATTTGAAAATGCTTACGGCCTGAGTATGATACGATATGCATGTACATAAGTTTCTATAACTTTTAAAATAATACATATCCTACTTCAAAACGTTTACAGTATTATTAACATACGAGTACTCTAAGCCGATTTTGAATTTATAGCAAAAATTAAAACCCCTGACGTACAGCCCAAACAAGTCTTTAGAAAACGAAGCATTTCTTCGGAATGAAGCTACTTCAAATTTTCAAAGTAGTTTTGATATTTTTAATGTTTTATTAAAGAAAAATATTGAAAAAATAATTTTTTTAAGTTAGTATTTATACGTAAGTCCTGGTCCAGACTTCCAATTTTTTAAAATTATGCTTTGAAATTGCATAAGTGTCCACATTAGGAAATTGTAGTTTTGCAATTATGTATTAAAAAATTCGATTACAGCACAAATTTCCGTAAAAAATTAACAATTCTATTTAATGTTTGTTATATTTTGTGTTTTTAATATAACTGAAGAAAGAAAATAATATAAAGCATCAAATACATTTAAATTGCCGAGCACATGAAACTTTGTACCCCTCCCCAATCTTCTCACCTCTCTCACCTATAAAGTCAAGAATTGCTGCAACAAAAATTGCAAGTCTGGACGAGAACTAAGCATTTTAATTTCTTAAAGTTGTTGATACAAACAAAGTAAACTGATGTATTTTTTAATCGAAATATTGCCACATTATTTGTTATTTGATCTGTTTTTTATTCAGTTGTATTTTTTGTTTTGTTTCGTCATGCACCATAGTGTCATACTTTATTTGAAAAGCAGAAATTTTATAATTTTTTGAAATAAATAAAGAAAGAAATAAAATCTAAAGAACCTAAAACGAAATCGATCGGAATTAGAGATGTGCGCATGTTGTTTTTTTTCGTGACATGATCACGCACGACTCAAGACGAAGTGTTCGTGACAAAATATCTGATTTCGTGCGTGTTCGATTTGTTTCGTGTTGAGCAAAATTTACACCATAAACACGATACGATTTTAGATGTAAAATATGTATGAATGCATTTTCAGTAGAGAAAAAATTCATTATTTTGTATCGTCAAACACACAACAACACCAGCATATTTGTTGTCATTGTATGGGCCACTGAACCTTAAAGTTCTGTACGCAAACCCAGAGTATCAGTTGTGGTGGCAGATAGTATCAGCTGGCAGTGCCAACTCTGTGCCAAATTTTGAAAAACTACTCTTGAAAAAAATTAATTAAATTTTCTGATTTTCAAATACCATACGAATAATATTTCGTGCGTGTTGTGCAGTATCGTATTGAAAAAATTTTTCGCGTGCGTGTTTCGTACGTGTTGAGCGTCTTGGTATTCGTGTTTGTGTCGTGTCGTGTTGAAAAAATTCGACACGCGCCCATCTCTAGTAGGAATTGCAAATCCTTACTAATATCGAGCCATAACCGCTAAAATATCTTAAGCGACACATTTTTCGGACTTCATTATTTTGACGAAAATCGACTATGTGCAATCGCAAATAATCGATTTTGGTCAAAAAATTAAGTTCAAAAGTTATGTCGCTTAAGCTTTTTTGGCGGTTACGGCACGATATTATAAACGTGAAAGTATGTTTTTTTGTTTATTTGCTACGCTTTCACGCACAAACCACTAAACCGATTTTGAAAATAACTTCACCAATAGAAAGCTCCATCACCAGCATCAAACATATGTTTTTTTTTATCAGGTTCGGAACCGGTTTTTTTTATATTTTAAATTTAGTTCGGATTTTTTTTTTTCCAAAAAAACACGTTTTTGGACCGGTTTTGGGCACTTTTCGTTTGGGATTTGATTGTTTTAAAACCGGTTTCTATTCAGTTTTTTAATTTTTTTATCGCCTTTTTGTCGATTTTTATAGTTTTTTTTCACATTATCAGTGAGTAACAAATAACAAAACATTCATAAATTTTGAGTATACATAGTTTCCAAAATACCAGATCAACACGATCGGAACCGCGGGTAAAAGCTAGTACCTAATAAAAACTATTGCGATCGGAATCTATGACATGGCTGTAGAGCATATTTTAAACTAATTTCTAATTTAAAATAATATTAATGATAAAAACTGGGACAAAGTTGGAAAAATTTTAATTCAAAATGTTCACTTTCGGGTTCGGAAGTGCGTTGCGTATGTAAAAAATTTTTTATTGATTTTAAGATCCTGTTTATAAAACTTTGCATTATAATGAGAACATCCTAGGCTAATTTGGTAAAAAAAAATTAAAAGGATCGAAGTTAGTTTATGTGAACTGGTTATTTACGGTTTTATACATGAAAAAATACTAATTTATTTGAATTGATTTTTTTTGAAGATCAGACAATTTTGTATAAGATATCTTCTTTTTTAATTTTTTTTTATTTTATTTTTTAGATTGAAACAATAAAGGTATTCATTTCAGTTTTTATCTGTTGGAAAAATGGAAAAATGTAATTTTTTTTTTACAACAAACACAGGAATAAAAATTCCACCAAAAGTTGAATTTAAAATTTCAACTTTTGGTGAATTTTTTACCTGTGTTTGTTGTAAAAAAAATTACATTTTTCCAACCAGGAAAAACTGAAATGAATACCTTTTATAATTAAAAAAAAAAAATTTCAAAAACGGCAACACTTTACCACGCCATGGATCGATAAATAAATATCCTAGAAAAAAATACTTGGCATACGCTCTCATGGAAACTGAATATTCCACACACGATTAGAAAGGCAACGGTTGCCTACTACTCCTGTCGTAGAATGTTTGGATATAAATGGGGCATAAACTCCAAAATGCTTAAATGGATGTATCTATACAGCAATTGTGCTTCGAATACTAACTTACGGCTTTATGATGGTCTGCCACAAGTAAAAAATCCGTGCTTGACCAAATTTATAGAATACAGCGATCCAATTGCGTAAGAATAACAGGATGTTTACGTATTAGTCCCTCGAAGGCTCTGAATGCTATACAAAATCAATATACTATACTAAATTCTGATCGACCTTCATGTATTGGCGGTATCCTCAAGTAGTACGGCAAGATTAGCGGTATCTAAGAGGTGGAGATGAAGGTCTTATGGTCATGCCAGAATCCACGATCAACTTTGATAAAGTATTTAGAGTTCTGATGCCATCCAGGCGGGAATGAAAGGGAGGCACAATAGTAACAGAATACGACATCAGAGTATACACTGATGGATCAAGAATGGTCTGCGGTCTCCGCTCTGGGGTCTTTTCAGATGATCTTGGCATATATTGCTCATTTCGTCTCCCTAACGAAGCCACAGTATTTCAGGGTGAAATTTTAGCGGCAAGGGAAGCGGCTAGAGTGCTGATTGATAGAAAGGTACATGTATCTTTGTCTACAGCCAAGAAGCGTTTCTCTCCCTAAGATCATATATCACTTCGTCTATTCTAGTCGGGCACTGTAGGAGTTTGCTATCTAGACTGAGTGATCAGGCTAACCTCGCCCTCATCTGGGTTACAACACATAGCACTTTTTTAGGTAACGAATGGGTGGACGACCTGGCTAGAGTTCACTCTGCTATGAATGCATGTAATGCCGAATCGGTAGCCATGCCGAAACCGAATATACTATCTCTATAACACTAAATACAGATGGCGCAATATAGTCACGTGCAAGCTTGCTAAGAAAATGTGGCCTTGTTACAATGAGAGGCGCTCAATACTATTAACAAATAGAAACTGTAGGGACATCTGGAGGTTCCTTGCAGTCATGACGAGGCACTGGACAATCAGCAGACATGCTCTTAGGATAGATCTGCCCTGTAATAAGTTCTGCCGAAGTTGTCGAGAAGCAAGCAAAGAAGAGACAATTGTCCACTTTCTTTGCGAATGTCCAGCTTTGCATCTCTCGAGACACACATTTTTAGGCACTTATGTACTAGACGACCTTTCAGATTTCAACCCAATTGGGTTGAGTGACCTTATCATTTATCGCAACGCGACGAGTTGGATCTAGTAACGATCATCGTATCAGAATACTCACATAGGGTGCTCATAGGTTGACACCAATGAGTGGAGTGGTCTTTTCAAAAAGGAATCCTCTAGATTCTACTTGAATGCCTGCGTGTAGTAGGCAGCGACGTAAACCAACCAACCAACACATTGATGTGTACTAAAAGTATAGTTTCGACAAATAGCAACGAATTTCGGCAATAAAAATTAAGATCAGGTTTTTAGATTTAAAATAAAATATAGTTGAAGTTCCAATTTATGTCTTCACGACACATTTTATATATTCTGATAAAGTGCAGCATTGAATATGAAAAAGTGTGTCAGCACAGAGAAAAAACTGCCTCATAGAATCAAGAACATTTTCTATGTGAAACGTTTTAAAGCTAAGGGGTATCCCAGCAGAAAGAAGCGAAGATTTTTTCATAGAGATTCCTTATTGTTTTTATGTGGTAAATCTTATTAATTTTATCAAGAAGAAAACCACATAAAATCAAGAAGAAATCTAATTATTCACAACTTTTTTTACTCAATTTCCGTTATTTTTGGAACCAAAAAATAATCCATAGAGAAAAACTTTTTGATTCTATTAGGTTTTCTTATAAATTGTACACTTTTGGGATTTCTTATTGATTTTATTAGGTTGCCTTATTGATTTTTTTAAAAAGGTTTTCTTCTTGATTTTATTAGGTTCCTATATGATTATAAGTAAAGCATCTTATTGATTTTTTTTAATAATGAAATCTTCTTGATTTTATCAGGTGTCTTGTTATTTCATATATATAAATAGACATAATTGCCAGATTGTATGATTTTTAAAATTGTTTAATTTTTAAACATTTTGAAGTTTTGGAGGGTGAATGAATCCTTTTATCGTAATTGGCGTATTTCGACATCGACTTGATTAACACCAAACTGTTGTAATAGAAGGCGAAATACGACAACCACGATAAGGCCCATTTTAAAGCACGATAAACAATATTGATTTAAGAGAATTCTTAATAAGAAATTTTTAACTCAATACAAAGAAACTCCCTGCATGGGTCACATTCGCCAGACTGGAAACTCTGCCCAGTACATTTGCAATTCATTCGAAATGGTTTCATTCAAAGCAAAAGCCAGCTTCACATATGCTTATATATATATTTAAATTTATACTTATACAGCAATATAATTTTATGAAAATCCAGTTTATTTGGCTAATAAGTTTTACTTGCGTCAGCTTTTATTTCATGTTTCGTTTTAGTTTGATAACTCTAGATTTACATAATGTTATTAATTATTTTTCATTACTAAATATTTTCAATATTTCTCTCAAATATACATATTTGTGTGCCATCATGTTGATGGCATAAATGTTGTGCATGTTTGCGAAATGTTTGGCATAATTTTGTATGAGCATTGCAAAAATATGTTTCATGAGCTGAATGATTTCAATGAAACTTTGTAGCATTATACATATTTGTTTTTTGTAATACATTTATTTGATAAATTTGTTATAGAATTACATTTTTGATAATAAATTAAATTTAATATTCCTCCTAGTTATACATATTTATAATTCTCTAAAAAATCACTGGCTTTTGATACACTCAAAAAATTTTGTAAGTTAACTGAATGTACGAGTTCAATAATATTATAGGAGTTTTCCTTGAAGTTAAAATTTACATTTACTAGAAGACATGTATTTCATAATATTTTGTAAAAAGCAAGCACCATATATTAATGATTTTCTGTGCTAATATATTCAATGACCTTATATATATACATATATCGTTACTATAATATAGAAAGGCCCTCCTAACTCGTTATATTTTTGAACTCGAGATTTTTGCATTTTTCGAAATATTAGATGTTCCTCTATCGTAAAGTACAAAAACCTGCACAGAGAAAAAACTGCCACATAGAATCAAGAAGATTTTCTCTATGAACCGTTTTTAGGGTAAGGGGAAGAAGCGAAGATTTTTTCATAGAGATTCCTTATAGTTTTTATTTGGTAAATCTTATTAATTTTATCAAGAAGAAAACCACATAAAATCTAGAAGAAATCTTATTATTCACAACTTTTTTTAATCAATTTCCGTTATTTTTAGCACCAAAAAAACAATCAATAGAGAAAAACTTCTTGATTCTATTAGGTTTTCTTATAAATTGTAAACTATAGGGATTTCTTATTGATTTTATTAGGTTGCCTTCTTCATTTTTTTTAAAAAGGTTTTCTTCTTGATTTTATTAGGTTACCTTATTGATTTTTTTAATAAGGGTTTCTTCTTGATTTTAGTAGGTTGCTATATGAGTACGTGTAAAGCATCTTATTGATTTTTTTAATAAGAAAATCTTCTTGATTTTATGTGGTGTCTTGTTATTTTGTTTCTATAAATATACATAGAGACAATTTTTTTCATGATCTTTTTAATTTTTGTATAAGCCTGTTTGCACAATAATTTCAATGGTTATTCAGGCTGCTTGTTAGCATAATGGATAGAGTGCTTGTCTATCAGGTAGAAGTTTGCTGGTTCAATACTTGGTGAGTAAGTTAGTTAAGAATATAACACAATGTGTATGTATGTATGTATAAATAAATAACATCTACAATACACTACATACATACATATGTATATGGTATAGAATTTAAATGAAAAAACATAAGTACAGAGAATAAAGACGCAATTTTTTTTTATTTTTTTATTAAAAAAATCAATAAGATGACCTCATAAATACTACAAGATTTCTTCTTGATTTTTTTAAAAAGGTTTTCCCCATGAAATTAATTAGATTTCCTTATTGAAAAAAAAACCATAGAGATTTCTTATTAATTTTATTTTATGATGTATTTAGTAGGCACTGTTTTGTCTGTGTAGGGCCTTTTTATATTAAGCCAGCGATATGTATGTATGTCTGTAATCAGAAAGCAATAAAAGTTTACTTTTTTATATATAACTAGTATTTTCCCGCAACTGCGTTCGCATCCGGAAAGAAACTGAGTTGCCTTTAAACTGTATAGTTTTTTTAGAGTGTCACAACTTTGAGTTGAATATAGCATCACTGCTTTATTTGAGCACCCATTTACCAGCCGATAGTTGCTATTTGTTTAGTTTGCTTTGAAATTTCATAATGAATCGACTTACACCAGAGCAACGCGTGCAAATTGTTGAAATTTTGAAAAAAATTGAAAAATTTTATTTTCCGATGAAGCCCATTTATGGTTGAATGGGTACGTAAATAAGCAGAATTGTCGTGTTTGGAGTGAGGAGAATTCACAAGCTTTTATCCAAACACCATAACATCCACAGAAAATTGATGTTTGGTGCGCTTTATGGGCTGGCGGAGTCATTATGGGTCATATGTCTTCAAAAAACAATGATGGTCAGAATGTTACTGTCAATGGTGAACGGTATAGGAACAAGATTAAAAATTGTTTCGTACTTCAATTACGTGGCATTAATCTTGCTGGTATGTGCTTTCAATAGGACGGAGCTGGCGCTATAATTGATTTACTTAAAGAAACTTTTGATGAAAAAATTATTTCACGTAATGGCCCAATGAATTGATTTAACTCCATTGGATTCTTTTCTTTGCGGTTATGCTAAGTCACTTGTATACGTCGATAAGCCACAAGCAATTGAACACCTGGAAATCAACATTCGGAGAGTTATCGACGAAATACGGCCGCAAATGCTGCGAAAAGTTGTTGAAAATTGGTGTTCCAGATTGCACCTTCTGCGCACCAGCCGTGGCAGCCACATGGCAGAAATCATATTTAAATATTCATTTCATAAAATTTTCTTTCCAATAAATCCCCTTTCATTGATATTAAAAATATATTCCCTTGTTTTATTATGATTTAAACTTGTTTCACTCTATAAAAAACAAGCTTTATTTATAACAATCTTAACAAAAACCGAAAAATACCAACAGCACAATAATTTTCCGTTTTACCCACTTCCGCGCAACTTTCTTAATTTTGTCTTTAATATTCTTGTTCTCCAGGCAATAACAACCCCCTAGTCAGCATACAACCATATGTCTCTATGTCAACACTCTTTTCTCTAGAGACAATTGCACTAGTTGAAATGTCTTTTTATGCGCGAGTAGAGATACGTTAGGGCACTGCTACACGTTCAATATATATTGAACGCGATCCAGTATCGTGATATTTATTGAACGTGTAGCATGCAGTATTGATGGATCGCGATCCATATCACAGAAAGGCCTAAATTATGGAATCCAGATCACGGATCTCGTGAGAAATATTGAACGTGTAGCATTTTCATGATATTAGATCGCGATACTTTAATAAGAATTGAAATAAAACAAATAAAATAAGACGAGGTGAAAAAAATTTAACAAATAAAAAGTAAAAAAGTTTATTACATTTGTGTAAAGTTTGTTTTAATAAAGGGTAATGGCAGAAGATAGTGAAAGCGAGTGGGTTCTGCCGGTGGAATCGGAATTAACGACCGAAAAAATTATTTTAAGACTTTATTTTTAATTTGGAGGCATTGCCGGAGTTGTGGGACTCGTCGGCTAAAGGCTGGAACAGAATATAGTAGTTGTAGTAGTAACTGAAGCTGACGACGTAACTAGTAGCGCAGCAAGAAAAAATGTGAACAGAATATTGAAGCTTTCTGCATGGTTACCAAATATGTAACTTCTTAAAAAACTTGTAAGATTATGCAAGAATAATATGTGAATTTGTTCAATTCACATGCTCGAATTAACGTCGTATATATTGTCTAAAAATCAATAAAAATTGCTAAATATCTTATAACTAACTAACTTTCTTAAGCAACGAAATTTCGAAAATTCGCAAAGGCAAGCAAACATTCCGGTAAAGTCGCAAAAATTATGAAAATTTGCAAAAACAAACTTGCTAAAATTTTAACGATTGCAAAGCACAATATTGATTAAAATCCCTAAAAATATAAGATAACAAGATATAATATTGTTTACAAATCGGTAAAACTGTAAGAAATGCAAAAAAAATCGGTAAAAATCGTGAAAAAGACGAAAATTCGTAAAAAGTAGCTAGCAGTGGGATGATAACAAAGTCTAATATCGCTTAAAAATCGGCAAAAATGTTAGAACTCAGAAAACATAAAAAAGTCGTTTTTTCGCGAAGTTTGCAAAAAATTGCGAAAAGTTGCAAAATTTTAAATAAGTCATAATATTGACTAAAAGTCTCAAAAACTCTAAGGAATGCAAAAAAAAACGCGAAAATTACGAAAATTTGCAAGAACTTACTAACAGCGGGATAATAAAGAAGTTTAATATTGTTTAAAAATCGGCGAAACTCTCAGGAAGCTGAAAACATGCAAAAGTTACTAATGTCGCAAACTTTGCAAAAATTCGCGAGTAGTTGCAAAATCAGAAGCAAGACCTGCAATTTATTAGAAATCGCCAATGCGATTGACAGCTTGCAGCGCTACTCGGTACGTTGTACTACAGCTACTATTCTCTTCCAGCCTTTAAGCTTATTATTAATAAACGATCCGCACATCACAAAAATAACGTAAATACTGACGCGATATATATTGAACGTGTAGCATACGCTCGTGATCCATCAATCCACTAAAATGAATTGCGATCCAAATATCACAATATATATTGAACGTGTAGCAGTGCGCTTAGAGACAACAGTTCTAGTGTATTTCTGGTGACATTGTCAATGAACGCGTCAATAGTTTGTATTTCTTTGTCATTATGATATGCAATAATGTTAAGAACTTACGTACATATGTATGTATGTATTTAAGTTTGTTGCCCCAGCCCTTATAAAATTGTAGACGAGGGTCACTAAAATGTACTAGTGAATCTTTAGTTCAAATGTCTCCATATTGTCGTAAAAAAATAGTGCTAAAGTCTACTGGTAGACTTTCAATGACAACCCTGTTGTATGGCAATAGGGGATTACATTGGCTGCGGTACACCTATTCAGTTGTACTATTGACAATGTCACTAGTAAATCACTACAATTTTATTATTGACATCGAGCGAGGAGATATCAATATTGTAGACTAGAGCCCCTAAAATTTACTAGTTAATCTTTGGTACCAATGTCTCCATGTGGTAATAAAAGAACTACTTAGTCAGTATTGCTACAGTTAAGTGGTGGATTTTCAATGACAAGCTAATGTTAAATGTCAGTAGATAATTACATTGGCTGGGGTACACCTGGTCAGTAGTACGACTGACAATGTCACTAGTAAATCACTACAATTTCACTATTCGCATTTTCTGCAGGGAAACAAAACATTAATTTTATATATACTCGTATGTAGATTAACTATTATAACAACTTCCGGAAAAATTTTCGACATAACTCCACTTTTGAATGTCAATTGACTCTACCAATTTATAATTAGTTGTTCTTGTGTTATTAAATTTACACAGAAAAAATTATAACAGGTTGTGTTAGCTTTTTTAAGTTGTATTATTTATTAACCCCTGACCAAAAAAAGGGGTGTTATAAGTTTGTAGTGTGTGTCCGTGTCCACGTACAGCCCAAACGGCTGGACCGATTTTGATTTAGTTTTTTTCTGTTTGAAAGGTGATTTGATCGAGAATGTGCTTAACTATACTTAAAGAAAATCGGTCTAGCCACTTAGAAGAAATGACATCTTTTCTAGATATATCGGGGGTTTTTAAAATTTTTAATTTTTGTTATTGTCTTTATTTGGTTTAATAAATACATTTAATAACAAAAATTAAAAACTTTAAAAACCCCCCGATATATCTAGAAAAGATGTCATTTCTTCTAAGCGGCTAGATCGATTTTCTTTAAACATAGCTAAGAACCCTCTCGATCAAGTCACCTTTCAAACAGAAAAAACTAAATCTAAATCGGTCCAGACGTTTGGTCTGTACGTGGACACGGACAGACAAACAGACACACAGATACACAGACACACAGACACACACTAAAAACTTATAACACCCTTTTTTTGGTCGGGGGTTAAAAAGAAAAAATATATTTTTAATTTTATTAAAGTTTTACGAAATTTGGTTTTACGAATTCTATTTCAATAAAAATATTATTTTACTTCTTGAATTTAGTAATTAAATACAAAATAATTTTTTTGGGTATTCATAAAATTAATCTTATTTTATAGAACTGTTAGTCAAGTTCTCTAGTTACATTTTAAATTTTGCTTAAAAATAAACGAAATGTTGGTAGTCTAATATAACAAAATTTTAAAGGAAACGTAAAAGTTGTTGTAATTTTTGTCACAAGTGATTCCCATAGACAAAAATTTACACAAGTTAACAAACTTGATAGAATAAAATGTACTCAATATTTTCAAGAATCCACAAAATATGAACTTTTTCTTTTTACGTTATTGAAATATAAACTTTTTTAAGAAGCTTTTGTTTCGAAATGAAATTACAAGTAGAAGCAGAGTTTTTGCAGAATAAGAATAAAAGTATTTTTAAAAAATGGTTTATGTTATTGATAGCAATAAACAATCTACCTTGCATAGAAACATTTTTATTTTAAATTGATTGGTTATTCTTCTTGCGAAATTTATTTTAATTTTTTATAACATTATAGTGCGTTTACATGTGAGCAAAATCTACTACAAAACAAAATCTACTTCGTCACTTGATTTTCTCGAAATCTGCTTAAAATATAGCAGACCTTAATGAAGCAATAATGTTTTCAAAATTGTACAAAAATAAACTAAATTAATAAATACATGTCTAAATCAAACAGTTTTTTATTAGTAGTTAGTGGTTACGCTTTTTTAAGGCACATGTGTGCCAAATGTAAACTCTGCCTAATGCGTGTGATTTAGCTATATTGCAGTTAGTTGTCGTTTAGGAACAATTCCAGTCAATAGTTTTTGTTTTGAATACGAAGTCTTGATAAATATCAAAAAACCACTTGGTGTAAACTTTGTAGATTTCGATAAAGATTTTATTTAAAATTTTGTAGATTTAGTGCAGGCGCAAACGCCCTATAATTGAACAAATTTTATATTATTTTATGTATAATCTGCTAAAGTACGCACAGACAGACTGACAGACAGGGTACCCCTGTGGCTAAGTGTTAGCGACGCTAGCATGTCAGTCAAGAGCTCATGGGATCGATTTCCACAGCAGCCCCAATCATTTTGTGGATTGTGTGTGTTAAAAAAAATTAAAAAATAAAACACAAATAAGTACACAGACAGACAGATTGGACACATGGACGTACGGTCAGATGGACATATGGCCAGACGGGCAGACGAACGCAGAAGCAGATAGTCATTGGCACAAATTGACATAGCTACAGATGGACATACTGAAAAATGTACCAAATGGTGATGAGGGAAAACGAACAAACGTAAAAACGGACGGAAAATGTTGCTCCAAGATATTGTAGCGTGTTCTAACTATCAAGATTGTATAGTAAACATTTAAAGTCAACTTGACCGCAATATACATAACATCCAAGACACACGCCGCACGCCTACCGTGGGAAACTAAAAGGAACAATTTGCTTATTAAGCATATACCTTTTCTTTTCCCTCTTATGTTAAGATAGGTTAAGCTTTATTCTCATAACTAGTATATAAGACAATAGCCCAATTCACAAACTTGTGCAAATGGTCTTGCATCGCAGCATTTGCAAAATGGTTAATATATTGATACTCACCACTTAAGAATTCTTAGTGGTGAATATCAATATACTATACTATTTTGCACATGCTACGATGCAAGACCATTTGCACAAGATTGTGAATTGGGCTAATGTATTTTTATTTTAAAATGAATGAATAAACAACTTTCTTGTGAGCTCCTTGCTGAGCTCTAATAATAAAAGAAATAGTTTATTTCATTAAAGGCATTCATCTGCCTTCAACCATTTTTGAGCCAGTGGCGTTTATTAGCGCCGGCACCCTCGGGCAGGTAGAAATTAGGGAATTTTTAAATTAATAAAACCTAATTATTTACAATATCTAAATATTTGTTTAAGAACTTTGTATTGCAAACTTTTTTTTATTCCTAATTCCACTTTAATAATTCGACACGTAAACTAATTTACAATTACATAAGATTATTGTCACATGCACTAAAAGAACGTTAGAAAAACTTACTACACAGAGAAAAAAGATTCGTTGTGATAACCGAATTTTTAGCCAATCGAATTTTGTCGGTTCCAAAACTAATACACAATTCTGAAGTAATTATTGAATATATCTTTTGTAAGCAACATTTATTGACTAGCGATAAGTGAATTTTTAGAATGACTCAAGTTATTTCAACAGAAACTTTTAATACACCCCGACTCTAAATATTCCCAGGGAATTGAATTCCCTGGAAATTCATTTCTCCCAATATTAAAAATTATCATACTCCAAACAGTTGGGAAGAGAATAATAAGTGAAAGAGAATTCGAAAAATTTAAATCAGCTGTTTTTCTCCAGCTGCTAAGTTTTGTGAAACATTTTGTAATTAAATTTTATAATAAGAAAGTGACAAAAAACGAAAAAATGTTTAGTGTTGCGTTTATGATTAATGCTGCTGAAATGGAATACGCTGAAGTACAGCAAAAAAATCAAAAGTAAATATCTTCCAAAACAACATATTCTTCAAACAACGATTCCAGTAGTGCGCCTAGTATAATCTCTGGACTTGGCTTTTTGCTAGTTGATAGCCTTAAACCAAATGTGTTAGCCACACCTTCTACAAACTCCTTAATGTCAATCAAATTATAAATAGCTTCCTCGAATGAGGACAACTTTTGCTAAATATTTGGAAATTATTTTTGAACTCTTACTACAATTTTATTTTATAGGGACTAATATTGTTATTTCTATATGTACCTTCTTCCATTCGGGAATACTTTTTCATTTTGGCCCTGATGCGTTCAATTCCGCCTCCAAATTAACCCAGGCTCTGTTAAGTTTTTCTTTGCTTCCCTTGAAAAACTCGCGTGCAATTTCTGGATATAATTTTATAGTATTTATAAAAATTGCCATCTGCTTTTTTAGAGAATAATTACTATTTTTATCATATTTAAAAATAATATATTTAATACTTAATTTTTTTTGTTCAATTCCCTTTGAATTTTTAGCGGAAAATCTCCCAAGTTTGTTATTGCATTCTTCCAATATTTGACATTAATTCTAGGGGAAGACTTTCCCAATTCTAAGTTCATTTAGAATAAGGGAAATGGGAAAAGGGAAACATTTCCCTTGGGAGATTTTATTTAGACTAGGGGAACAGGGAATAAGGGAAAAAATTCCCAGGGAATTGTTATTTAGAATTAGGGTGATAGTGAATATAAAAATAATTAATTTGATAAGCCCAAAATCCAAAAATAAAGGAATCATTGGTAGCCACTGCTTATATAAAAAAGAATTTGTGCAGAATAAAAAATATAAGTACATTATATATATATATATATATATATGTATAGCAAAATACTCTTAATTTTTTACATATATTATAAAGAAAAATTTTAAAATTTTTGAACCGGGTGGTGCAATTGTAACATCCGTGGCCGGTGTTCCGGCTTATTGCACATTTCATTTTTGATCTCTAGAGACAACTTCCTATAAACATATTACAAATGATTTACACAAATAATTTCAATTTAGAATAATAGCAATAAAATTTCGAATCGATATTGTGCCATAAATTTTTCGATAGCTTTTGGAAAGAGGAAAAAATGTACCACTACGACATATAAAAAAAAATAATTTTCGAGGCGTCAGAATTTAATTTTTTTTAATTTTTGACGGACAAACGGACAGCTTAGCGAAACCAATAAGGTTTTTTTCCATTTCACGTTTGATGTACGTGACTCTAAAAAGAAAATAAATTAAATTCTGTAAAGTGCGACTTTGACTCGCGCTCGAAGGGTTCCGTACGTTGGGATTTGAACATTTTTCTAATATGGCGTTTTTATGCTTTTTTAAAGTTTTTTCAGCTGAAATGATTATTTAATTTAATTATTATTTTTCGAACTGTATTTGTTTCGATATTCTTATGAATTGAATAGGCTAAAGTTCGTAACGCTTTTTAAGCCAAATTACATGTGATAATTATTAATGAACAAATAACATCAAAGTTAGTTGTAAATATTCTGACAACAACACATAGTTGAACGGAACAGCCAGCCGTTTTCGAAGGCCACTAAACCTTCCTCATCAGCGTTCTTCTGTGTTTTGGTCCACTGTGTGTGGTGTCAGTTGATGTAGATGTCTGCCTTATATACGTAACTTTATTGCAAATGGAATATGTGAATTGGTTTGATTCATTGCATTTCAATTTGCTAATGTGTTTCGTAATGTATACGCAAGTTACCATCTATATATATATACCATCTTCTATATATATTACCATCTTCTATATATATTACAACAGTCTTACCATTGTCGTTTTGTTCCTTACTAACTATACACATGTTTGTTAATTTGCTTATTTTTGTTCTACTTAAGACAAACTTTTTTGGTTTGTTACTATTAAGTATATTTTTTATTTTTAATTTTTGCCACAAGCCAATGACTATTAATTAGTTAATTTAATTATTATTTTTCGAACTGTATTTGTTTCTATATTCTTATGAATTGAATAGGCTAAAGTTCGTAACGCTTTTTAAGCCAAATTAACTATTAACAATTCAACTATGTGTTGTTGTCAGAATATTTACAACTAACTTTGATGTTATTTGTTCATTAATAATTATCACATGTAATTTGGCTTAAAAAGCGTTACGAACTTTAGCCTATTCAATTCATAAGAATATGATTATTTTTTTGGTTAATTTAATTATTATTTGTCGAACTGCATTAGTTTCTATATTCTTATGAATTGAACAGGGTAATGTTCGTATCGCCAATGGTAAGACTGTTGTAAATTTGGAGATGGTAGCTTTCAGTTTTCATTACAAAACACCTTTCAGCAAATTGAAATATGATGAATCAAAACAATTCACGTATTCCATTTGCAAAAAAGTTTCGTATGTAAGGCAGAAATCTACATCAACTGACACCACAGAAGAACGCTGGGGGTCTACTCTGTATTTCGAAACGAAAGCAATGCTTTCGAAATGCAATGTTAATAGCATACAAATTCGAAAGCATTTTCTTTCGTTTCGAAATACAGAGTAGACCCCCTGATGATGAAGGTTTAGTGGCCTTCAAAAACAGCTAGTTGTTCCGTTCAACTATGTGTTGTTAGTCAGAATATTTACAACTAACTTTGGTGGTATTTGTTCATTAATAATTATCACATGTAATTTGGCTTAAAAGGCGATACAAACATTAGCCTGTTCAATTCATAAGATTATTTTTTTTGTTTTTTTTTCTCTTTTTTCTCGTTTTGGCAATTTTTTTTCTATTTTTGGCGTTTTTTTTTATTTTGGCGATTTTTTTCATTTTGGCAATTTTTTTCATTTTGGCGCTTTTCTGATTTTTTGCGTTTTATTTTCGCTTTAGAATTTTTTTTAATATGGCTATTTTTTTCGTTTTTGCGATTTTTTTTTTGTTTTTGGCGATTTTTTTTTTGTCTGGTTTGGCGATTTTATAATTTTGGGATTTTTTTGTTTTACCGTTTTTGAACAATTCAAGAGTTTAGCTCTTACGGTTTCCAAGATACAGCAAGTTGTCAAAATTGCATTAATAGATGGAACACCCTTTAATTTAAATTTTTTGAAATTTTAGTGTTAATTGTTGTAGTCTGTATAAAAATACACTAACCTTACAAATTTCAAGTGTATATACATACAATTGTATGTATATTACATGGGATTTTAAAATTTTTCGTTGCTCGTTTTGGAACACCCTTTAATTTAATTAAAAAATTTAAAAAAAATCCAATTTTTTTACCTTTTTTCACTGTTTAGCTCCATAGGTAGCAAACCGTTCAAAATTCAAGCAAACAATCAACTACAAAAATGTACCTAAGAACTCAATAAACAACTTTTTAGAACATATGTACTTCCTAGAAATGATTCTTAACACCGTTTAGGCAGCGCTTAGGTAGCCATAAAAGTGAAAAATTTCCAAAAAATTTTTAAATTTTATTTCTTTTTTCTTTACTTCAACATTGAGATACTATACTATGTAGTACAAAAATAATAAAAAAAAATATTCGTATTATGGCGCTGGACTTGCAAATTGTTTTATTGTTCAAAATTTGTTTGTTTACGAACTTTACCCTAATAAAATCATATATATAGAACCGATTTCAAAAATCGATTTTTTGCAGATATTTACCAGTCCCTATTACAAAGTTTCAGCAAAAAAAAAAAACTCAAGTTATTTTAAACTTAAGAGCAGCATTAATATCATTCAAATCAAAAAGAAACTCATACCATATCTATTTTATAAAATGTACTTATTTATATAAATATCATACTATGTAACAGTTGTTCTAAAACTTATTAATTAAAATAATAAAGATGTTAAAATGGTTCATAAAATGGACAAGGGATTAGAAAAAAAAACCACGACAATAATACTCGTATCACAGAAAGTAGTTAAAATTTAGTTCTAATATTAAAGTTGAGAATAATAAAATTTTATTTTATAACCACAACTATGAAACAGTGTAACGAACACCGTCAGCGCATTATCAGCAGCAGGTGCATTTAATGATTATGTATATGCAAGTAAGTACATACAAATGTACTTATCAACCACTTAGAGTTGGAATTATTTACAAAGTCCTATACATTTTCATTAGGAATGTAACTTTTTGAACGATTTGTTAATGTAAGGAATATCAAAGTTTAAAAAGCTATTAAATTATATATTGACTTATATATACATTTATATTGATAATAGTTTACATTCAAAACAAAAACAAATCATCTAAGATTTTCAAGATTAGTTTGTGCATTCCACGCATTATAAAAAGTAACCCCGTAAATTTCAACACATTGAATAATCCCTCGTTAACAAAACATGTTGCATAAAGAACAAAAAGAATTGTTCATGTTTTTTTAACTTTTCCTTTTTCTCATATAATTAATTTGGGTTTTCCTTTTTTACCAAATGTGGGAAGAATAAAAATCACCGGGGAAAAAGTACGTATTATGAACGCATGGAAAAAGGGAAAAGCTGCAGCTTAAAAATAAGAACGCGTAACATAAATTCAATAATTTTCAATATAATAGAAAATTTATATTGAGAAACTTGAAAATAAGGATGGGCAAAAAATATCGATATATCGAAATATCGATATTTGAGAAAATAAATATCGATATATATTGCCAATATTTCAAAAACCGATATATCGATACATCGATTCTTATTTACGAGAATCGGCTTTCGATGCTTTTAAGAGCTATAGCCGTTTTTTAACTGTACGCTATTGATGCGAAAAAAAAGAGAAATTTCATAATAACAGCCCAGGTTTATATAGATCTTTTACAATGCGTTAGGTTTTCTCTTTCATTCTGTTCTACAACAACAAAAGACGTTTTAATAATTATAATAACGACAAAAAAATAACGGCAATGGAAAATCCTCTTGGGATTCTTCCAGCTGTAACGAGAAACGTTATAATAATAAACTTTATATAGAAACGTTTCGTATAACTTAACATACGTAGTTCCTTTGTATTAAATTTCTTAAAGTGACTAATTGTGCATTCGAAATGAATGCAGTTTTTCAGAAATTATCTTATAATACAAATTAAAAATACAGAGGTATGGATACATTTATTTCCTTTTTCGATACCAATATCAATTTGGGTTTTCTCCACTCATGGAGTTCATTAAGTTTCGCGATTTCTTTGTATACTATATACTTGTTTGGATGCAAATTGGATATTTCTCGTATCCCGGAATGATGAACTTTGAAGTGTTAAGCACGGGCATTCATTAATCAATAAATTACATCCTTATTTATAAAAATTATTAAGGCTTTCTAAAGGCTTAATCAGTAACATTTTTTATGGAAATCTTTTTTAAAAATCCTTAAAAACCCATAAGGTCTCAATAGTTGTTCAAAATTTATATCGCTTAAACTTTTTTTGGCGGTTATGGCACTATATGTTAGTATGTGTATTTATTTTAGATTTGGAATATTTTGGCAGCATTTGTAGGCAAAAAATATCGATATATCGAAATATCGATGTTTTCAAAAAATATATATCGATACTGTTCAAAAATATCGATACGATATATATCGATACATTTTATTCATTTGCCCATCCCTACTTGAAAATAAATAAAATTAATGAATTAATGACCTAATTCAGTAAGAAGATTTAGGACGCTTTTGTTTGAAAATACTTTTGAGTTCTTGTTTTTTATTTCTCAAAATTATTTTCTTCAAAAATGGTTGTTGTTTTTGATAATTAAAAATATAAATATTATTGCCATGTTTTTAAAACATAAAAATTAAATTAATGTATTATACAATAGTTTAAAAAATATATGAAAAAATATGTGTTGGATATAATGTTTGGAACAAAATCATAAAGCAAATACACGAACCATCTAGCAAAGACAATGAATAAATAATACATATTTGTTTTAAAGAATCACAGCTGCTACTTTTTTTGTCCATAGACAATACGATACAAACGACGAACAGAATTAGGGCATAATAATGTTAATTAATACTTTTCCATATTGAAATAAGAAATTTCAACATGACTAGACTTTCGTTAATGTTTCTTATTAATTGAATATGATTGTTATTGATTTTAAGCTGTTATTTCTCTGGGTGTATGTTTGTGTTTTGTGTTTGTACCCAAAACTAACATTTGCTCAATTCATAAGCAATGTTGTATCGTTTAAAGTCGTTTAAATTTCTCAAAACAAAAATTAGTTATTTGTAAAATCTTTTTTTTTTTATAAACGAAATTGAGCAATTATTTGCAAACTATGGTTTACATTATTTTTTTAAATTGTTGAATTTCAATATTTTCGTTAATGCTTGCGTGCTGAAAAAAAGGCAGAAAGCAAACAAACGAGTAAAAAACAACTGACTTCGAAATACGGTGTTGTACCTATAATTTTTTGTGCCCATGAAACCAAATCAATCAATCCAATTGTTGAGCGGTGGATTTTCTCTAATTTCAGTTTTTACGTTGTTCCTTAATTGTTGGTAGCTCTTTGATTACAGAATGAAATGCCCGGCCCACCTTCCATTGTTTCGCAAAACAATATATTTATAAAGTAAATGCACAACTATTTAATCGAAGAATTTAGCACTCCTTCCTCATACCATAGCTTCTTAATTCCCTTGAAACTAATAAGATTTCTCAAGGACCTCATAAAAGGCATTTATTTAAATGACGACGCCGTACGTTTGACGCAAATATCTTAAGATCCATTTCTTAAAATTTGCACAGGAAAACAGTGCCTACTAAATACCTCATAAAATAGAACAAAATTAATAAGAAATCTTCTATGGTTTTTTTTCAATAAGGAAATCTTATTAATTTCATAGGGAAAACCTTTTTGAAAAAATCAGGAAAAAATCTTCTAGTTTTTATTAGGTTATCTTATTGATTTTTTCAATAAGATTTTCTTCTTGTTTTTATTAGGCGACCTCATAAAAAGTAAAAAATAAATTGCGTCTCTGTACTTATGTATTTTCATTTAAATTTTATACCATATACATATGTATGTATGTATGTAGTATATTGTAGATGTTATTTATTTATACATACATACATACACATTATGTTATATGTATTCTTAACTAACTTACTCACCAAGTATTGAACCAGCAAACTTCTGACTGAGAAGCAAGGACTCTAACCAATATGCTAACAAGCAGCCTGAATAACAATTGAAATTATTGCGCAAACATTCTTATACAAAAATGAAAAAGATCATAAAAAAATTGTCTCTATGTCTATTTATAGATATGAAATAACAAGACACCTCATAAAATCAAGCAGATTTCCTTATTAGAAAAATCAATAAGATGCTTTACACATAATCATATAGGAACCTACTAAAGTCAAGAAGAAAACCTTATTGAAAAAATCAATAAGATAGCCTAATAAAAACAAGAAGATAACCTTTTTAAAAAAATCAATAAGGCAACCTAATAAAATCAATAAGAAATCCCTATAGCTTACAATTTATAAGAAAGCCTAATAGAACCAAGAAGTTTTTCTCTATGGATTGTTTTTTTTTTTTGGTGCCAAAAATAACGCAAATTGATTAAAAAAAGTTGTGAATAATAAGATTTCTTTTTGATTTTATGTGGTTTTCTTCTTGATAAAATTAATAAGATTTACCACATAAAAACAATAAGGAATCTCTATGAAAAAATCTTCGCTTCTTTCTGCTAGGATACCCCTTAGCCTAAAAACGTTTCATAGAGAAAATCTTCTTGATTCTATGAGGCAGTTTTTTCTCTGTGTGGATACAGATAACAGTCGCAAGGTGCTAAATTTTGATTCAATATTGTATCTGTCTAGAGCTATATTCTATATGCCGAATAAGGGCATGACAATGTTGTCCGCCAGAACCACCCACATTATCCTTCTTTAGTACACGTTCGCCGGAATAAATCCACTGTTTTTATTTCTCTTTAATCTCAGCATTTTGAACATTGCCAAGAAACTCCTTTTAAATGGTTACACTATTGCGCTAATGGTCCAATATCAGCAATCGCTGTGATGTGCTGGCTCGGTTGAGATACCTACATATATGATGAAACAGAATAAGTCCGTAACTTCAAGCAAAATCGCTATCAAATTACTAAAGCCCATAATAAAATGTATGGCACTAACTTCGAATACTCACTAATTTTTGTTTTGTTTTCTTTTGTGCTTACTTTTCTTTGTAGTTTTGTTCAGTGTTGCCAGTTTAGGGGATTTGTCCCCAAATTAGGGATTTTTTTCGCGATTGGGGATGAAAATTTCGTATTGGGGATCTGGGGATTTGTTGGAGATGATAACCAAATTTTAGTGGATATTTTTTTATAACTGATGGTAACAAGAATGATTTCTGAACTAAGAAATAGGCGTCTTGCAAGTCTAAAATTTTTTATTACTTTTCATAGTGAATGGTTTCTAACAAAGAAGAAGTATCAAGACAGATCAACAAATAATGAACACTATCAAAACAAAAATACTTAACAAAATGCAATATGACTTGTTGGCAGCACTTCTTAGAATAAGCACAAATTTTAAAAATAATTCAATTTGTTGTGACAAATTTAATCCTTCTGCTAAAATGCTAAAGCTTTTTAATACGAGTACTATGTACAACAAAGTTTGAGGCTGATATCAGAAGATTTCGATTCTGACGTTTGGTTCAAAATTTTTTTATACTTGTGTATATTAAACTATATTTAATTTTTTCTTTACAAGTTTTATAAGTTCAAATTAAATTAATATGAATGTAAATTTAGCTATCGCAATAAATGAATTTTATTAAATAAATAAGTTATTTTTATCACTATTTTTTTAATTAAATTAAAAAAAATAAATTTTTCTCACAAAAGAAAAAATTTGAATCGGAAAACTCAATTTGGGGATTTTTGGGGATGACAAATCAAAAATTGGGGATACGCTCTATAAAAAAAACTGGCAACACTGGTTTTGTTTACAAAATGTATGAAATTTATTGAAAGTATGGTAACATTTTTGAGAGAATGAATATTCATATGTGAGAGCATGGTGTAATTATACAGGTGACTGCGTAAGGATACGGCAACCGTAGCTGTTTAAAGAACCGAACAATGTCAAAAGCACAAAAATTTGTATCAAAACCAAAACAAAATCGAAGTTTTTGACATTCTTCAGCTATAAAGCACATAGAGCAAAAAAAATTATCAGCTGGCCAGTGCTGCCAAGAAAAGTTTGCCTCTTGTGCCCAATTTAAAACGTCATGTCCCAAAAAAGTCACAATTTAAAAAAAAAATCCTAATCTTTGTCTCCAAAAATGTTTTGTCAATATTGGTGTTTGATATCATTTTAAAATTATGCTGTAAATCAATCTATTGCTCCAAAACTCTTTGTACAGCTCACCATCTACGGCCCTTTTCATAATTAAAAACTAGCATGAAGTTAGCATAAGTGGCAAATTTACATTAAAAATCCTACCGTGACAGGCAAACTAAACTCACTAAACTCCACCCCACAAAATATTTGTAAAAGACCGATGCGTGTTTTTATATATATTCTACCCCGGTAAATGCTACGCCCCTTTCAGAAATAGTGATTCGTCCGACAGATGGCGCAATTTTTAGTTTTTTTGTGTTTTAGCACCGTAACTCAAGACTACTGCACCGATTTAGACCAAACTTTATATACATGCTCTATGGCTCGTGAGGAGTGTTTCTGTGTAGTTTGAAGTTCGTCCGACAGATGGCCCAATGTTTAGTTTGTTTTTTGTGTTTTTGCACCGTAACTCAAGAACTACTGCACCGAATTCGACCAAACTTTATATACATGCTCTATGGGGCGTGAGGAGCGTTTCTGTGTAGTTTGTCCGGCAGATGGCGCAATATTTAGTTTATTCGTGGGCAAAATCCAATTTTCATATTGTACCACCAATGCCATATACAACACTAATGTATGCTTAGGGCGAGCAACGCGGACCGGGGTCAGCTAGTACTACTTTAAAATAATCTGTAAATTTAGAAGAGAAACCATAAAACGTAGATAATGTAACAATATATGAGAAAAAGTGATCTTAGAGCTCAAAACGAAAAGTCCCCAAATCCCTCCCCACGAAATTCTGTCTTCAAATGAGAGGCGAAATCCCCTAATCTGGCTGCACTGCTCACGACTGGTTTCTGGGGATGCTTTTTTTGTGTAAATTTGTATGGAAAATGTGTTTATGCCGGAATTCTGTTTAATCATTATAGCCTCAGCCATCTCACGCAGTTTTATTCTCCGATCATCCAATAGAATTCCATAGATTTTATAGACTATTTCTGGCGTGAAGAATTCTTTTGGGCAACCTGAATGATTGGCTTCATTTCTGCTGGTGCGATCACAACAAAACTTAGTGATCCACATTTTAAATATTTAATTTAATGGTTTAGAGTCAACATAGTATTTATTAAGACTTTATGTGTTGGTTTTTAAGTAAAAAATATGTTTAATCAGCACACGAAATTCACTTTTTCCCATTTGCTTAAAATTAACAAGGTTGTTGTGCATTTTTAATGACTGTCAAAAGGAAACTAATGACTCACCTTCTTCAAAATTCGAGAATAGTGAAGTGTGAATGCGTTATGGATACACAAAAAGTAACGGATTTATCAAATTGCCCTCGTATCTATAAAATTGTTTTATTTCCTCAAAAAGCACATGCTCTGAATATAAAAACTGTTGCTTTTAAATAAAGAAAATAAAGCAACTCTTTGAACATCCATAAGTATCACGCAATACGAATCATTCATTATCTTTATATTTCGCAATAAAAAGTCATCACCCTAATACGCATACATACTTGCTTTTGCTACAAAATGTATAAGTTTCAACTCATTGTTGCAACAACTTTTACTGCTTGTAAAATGTTAACAAAAATACACACTCGTACATACATACACATTTACACCCATTTTCATTTATTTTTAAAACTAAACAAATTTCTTCTTATTGCTTTAAGAAGAAGAAAAAAATTGATAAAGTAAAATTTATGCTGCATGTTTATTATTAGTGTTACTTCTAGTTATTCTCTTCTTCTGTTTTAAATCTTTTAATTTATTATTTCTAGTGTAGTTGTACAAAATAAATCACTATCCAACAAGTTTTTGAGAATGCCTTAAAAACTTTTAAGGCCACAAGCTCTTGGTTGATAAGTGTCTCTTGTGATTTATTAGTTTTTTTTTTCTTTATCAAAGTTTTCTCAAGCTTAACAATCTCAGTAAGAACATATTTCAAACAAAAACAAATAATTACCATATTCTGGTAAACTCATGAGTGCATCTCAATTTGAATTGCTTTCAGAGATCAACAACTAGTGAAACATTTGTATGTTTCAACAATTACACTGTTCTGCAAAAAGAAATTAAATTAAAAAAAAGTCTGGAGCAAAAACTTCATTTTGTGATTTTAATGGACTTTAGTGTGCTGAATCCAAATCTGTTTACAGATCTAACCCAGAGATTTTCTTATTTAGCCAATTACAGTGTTCTAATGCGTTATACTTGTTGGATTGTATTTCTTACAAATATTTTTCAAGTCTGCTATTTATGCAAGAATTATATACACTAGGATCGCCCGGTGGTCTAAATTATACCACTTGACATCTATTTAGTATGAGTTTATTTATTATAAGCACATGTATACAAAACAAAAACAAAGAAGAAAGTTGTCTTTTTGCAAGCAAATTTAAATCGCTTTTTACTACTTTTGAGCCCAAAAATTTGAAATGAATTCAGTTAAGTGCGAATTTGACTCGCGCACGAAGGGTTCCGTACATTCGATTTTGAGCATTTTTTGATGTGGCTTTTTGCTTTTTTGAAGTTTTTTTCTGTTTTTAAACGATTTTTTTCAGTTTTGTCGCTTTTTTCTCGTTTTGGCGATTTTTCTGTTTTTGGAGATTTTTTCATTTTGGCGATTTTTTTAATTTTGGCGATTTTTTCATTTTGACAATTTTTTTTTTTATTTTGGCGATTTTTTTCATTTTAGCGACTTTTTTAATTTTGGCGATTTTTTTCATTTTGGCGATTTTTGCGTTTTTTCGCGATTTATTTTAGTCATAGAAATTTTTTTTAATATTGTGCTTTTTTTCGTTTTGGCGATTTTTTTTTTGTTTTTGGCGATTTTTTTCGGTTTGGCGATTTTATAATTTTTAGTTTTTGTTTTTTTTAGTTTTACCGTTTTTGAAAAGTTCAAGAGTTTTGCTCTTACGGTTTATAAGATACGGCAAGTTGTCAAAATTACATAGTCAAAATTGCATTAACTGATGGAACACCCTTTAATTTAAATTTAATTTTAGTGTTAATTTTTGTAGTCGGTATAAAAATACACTAACCTTACAAATTTCAAGTGTATATACATACAATTGTATGTATATTACATGGGATTTAAAAATTTTTCGTTGCTCGTTTTGGAACACCCTTTAGCGGCCAAAGGTCTACACACTGTGTCCGAATTTCTTACGGTTCTCGAGAAAATATCATGTGACAGACGGACGGACGGACGGACAGACGGACAGACGGACAGATGGACAGACGGACAGACGGACAGACGGACAGACGGACAGCGTAGCGAGAACAATAGGTTTCTTTTTCACCTTTGGTGTACGGAACCCTAAAAACAGTTATATTGTGCATATTTACACAAAAATACGTTTCACCAATATTGGTGGACAATAAGATACTTAAAAGTGTACAACAAAAAAATGTGTTTCGTATTTAGTATAAATAAGATATGTACATACTATCCACCATATTCATAAAATTTCAAATGAATTTGAAATGTATTTTATTTAAAATTTTTCATACAAAATTTTCCTAAAATGAATTTCAAATTCATTTTATTTTTTTATAAATATGGGGATATGTATGTTAATTATAATTTCTATATTTTTTGTAATTTGTCAAGCATAAAACACATAGACCACAGCAGGCTACATGGCTACAAAGCTACAAGTGCCGCTGGCAACAAATGTTGCCTGGCAGCAGGACCATAAATATATATTTCAAACATTTCACATTTATAAAAATAAAATAGTTTATTCAAAAATATAAAAACAAATAAGTTCATTTCTTTATTTTTTTTTTTTTTGCGAATTTTTATAGGTTTAGTAATTTCTTCAATACTGCTAGCAATTTTTCAATAACTTGCGATTTTTTTCGCATTTTTTCGCTTTTTTCCAAACTTTTTATATATTCAATAGTTTTTGCAATTTCTAATAAATTTCAGGCCTTGCTTCCGATTTTGCAACTTCTCGCCAATTTTTGCAAACTTCGCGATAAAAGCAACTTTTTGCATGCTTTCAGTCTCCTAACAGTTCAGCCGATTTTTAAACAATATTAGACTTTGTTATTACTTCGCTGTTAGTAAACTTTTTGCGAAATTTTCACCGATTTTTTTTGCATTCGTTACAATTTTGGCAATTTTTGATCAAAAGTATGGCTTGTTTAAAATTTTGCAACTTTTCGCGATTTCTGCAAGGTTCGGTATAACAGGGACTTTTTGCAAGTTTTTAGCTTCCTAAGAGTTTTGCCGATTTTTAAACAGTATTAGACTTTGTTATCATCACGCTGTTAATGTGTTTTTGCAAAATTTTCGTAATTTTCGCGATTTTTGCCGAATTTTTTGCATTCCTTACAGTTTTAGCGAATTTTAATCAATATTATGGCTTTTTTTAAAATTATGCAACTTTTCGCGAATTATAATTTTTTTTCGCTTTGCAAAAATATACAAGTTTTGTAATTAGAATTAAAATTTTATAACTTTCTTTTTGATTTTGCAATAAAAAATATTTCTTGGCACTAATTGGATTTACATATTTTGTTATATTGTCAACACTGTTTTTGGTTTGTAGCCCTCAAAAATGGAAATTAGTTTAATTGGATTACAACGACAAAATCAGCATAGACAGCAAACTGTAGTGTTTTGCCTTGTTGCCGTCAAAATAATCATTCTCATACAAACATGTGTATTCTATCCTTGACATTTTGTAGTCGGTAGCTTGCTGTGCTGAATGTGTTTAAGGCTTCAGTCTGGTGAACTATTGAATCACCATGTTGTTTAAGTATTGCAGTAATTGATGCCCCAAGTGCCAAGAAAAGAACCTTCATAAATTTTTTTATAAACCATGTAAGTCACTTTATCGCATTTTTAAAGTAAAATTTAACAAATATTTGCTGCCGCCATCTAACAAAGCGGCATTGTATTATAGTACAAAAGGCATAGCTCTATTTGCTCAGCTGTGCAGGCTGGGCACAACATGTTGACTGTAGGTATAGGTGACTATAGGTTCATGATGGACAAAATTACAGCAATTACTCAACTGTTGCGTGGAGCGAAAGTGCTCAACTATGCGTTTCTAAGACAAACAATCAACGGTTGCACAACAGATACGTCTTGTGAATGCGCCCAATATAACAAGCCCTTCACAATGGTGCTATTTGGCCTTAAATGGTAATATATTACTCATCACTTTAGAATACTTTGTGAATTGGCTAAATATTTAAAATAAATAGCTACTTGTATTAATGTTATTCGAAAAGTTTTATAGCTATTAGTATATGAATATAAGCAAAACATTTTGCAAACTTTTGGGCCACTTTTTCGAGTATTACCTAGCCATGTGTCATGAATAGCCTTCAAGCCGTCAATTGTTGCTGGTTTATCAGCATAAACCATTGACTTTATGTGACCCCACAGGAAAAAATCGAGAGGTACCAAACTGCACGACGTTGGAGGAAGATTAACAGATCCATTTCGCGAAATCAGCTTATCGAAAGAAATTTTGATTTCAATAAGTCGATGGTTGCGTTCGCCGTATGGAACATAGCACTATCTTGTTGAAACCACATCTTCTTGCCCGGATGAATTTCATCCATATTTTCCAACAAAAAACTATTAATCATGGTGCGGTAACTACAAATCTCCATTAACCACAACGCACAGTGGGGCAGTTGAAAAATGAAATGAGCATAGTGCTTCTGTCACTCACATATTGTTATTATAGTGAAACTTTGTTATAACGAAAAATTTAATATAACGTATGTTTTATTGAGTCCCTTGAGAAAACCTATTTATTGCAAAGTTTTGCATACAAAAATGCACTATATATATATATATATATATCGAACAAATTCTCAGCAAAAAAGCCTCTATATATTTACAAGCGCATTTGTGAAGCCTCTATAAAACGAAGTACTCGTACAAAAGCCTCTATACAACGAAATATAAGCAAATTTAAGCTTTTGTTAGCATTATCATGTTAGAACAGAATGTGTATAAACAAAACTATTATTTCTATTATTATTATTATTTTAACGAATTTTTATCAAGGCTTTGCTGATTATATTTGTAGCGAATCAATGGCTATAACGAAGTATTTTCGGATCCCCTTGAAATTCGTTATATTGAAGTTTCACTGTATATTTAACTATATCAATATTAATAAATAAATAAATAATAGCCCCCCTATGCAAAAAAATATAACGTGTGCTTGAAGTGTACATTAAAACAAAATTTTCATAGGAAAGCTTCAAAAACTTTTTTTTTGGATAAAGGGGTAAGTAAATAAATAGTTTGCTTTGATTGAAACTTCACACAGTCATAGAACAAGTAAAGTCGAGCTTAAGTTTTAAATTTGGAGTTTGTTTTTCTTAGAGGGGCAGCGTCACAGTGGGTCAATATAGGACAGCTCGGGTAAAGGAAAATGTTAAAACTATGTATTAAAATTGTTTATTATTGATTTTTGTTATTGATTCGATTTTAAAAATTGTTAGTTATACGAGTATGAATAAATTCTACAAAAAAACAATTTACGACAATATATATACATTGGTGCCAGGTGAACAGCTGATTCTGATCTAACAAAAACAACAACAGAAAATACATAGTAAAATCCACAATCCCGCTCTTAAGTTCTTCTAACAACACCATTAGTTTTAATAGTTAATTCCATTAATGAAAATTAAATCAAATTTAGCTAACCCTTAAAAAAAATACTACTTGTCTATACAGTTTTAAATTTGTTGTGAACCACTGTGTATTTTTTATTTAATTTAAATATTTTCGAAATTCTCACAACTAATGCCCTTCTAATGCACAGTTAAGCCAACAAATGGGCATTATGCTTAAAATCAATTACTTATGTGCATACTTATATTTGTTCCAACAAAAAAAATATATATATTTTTCATACGCTCTAGCGGCCAGGCCACTTCAATTTAAATAAGTGGGACAATTTTCAATTTCAGTTTTTGTTGCTCAAATGCCATTTAAAAAAAGTTTTAAATTGCATAATCTTATTTGAAAGTATTTTTGAAATTGCTAAGCCCATTAGTATCTCTATCAGTTAAGAGTATTTTGAAAACAGCAGCAAAAAAATATTCTAAAATTGTCCATTGCATCCAAAAAAAAAAAACAGTGAGTAAGACAACTAAGAAACGAATGGAAATCTCTTTGCAAACAGCTTAACTTTTAAATCCGTTTTGGAGTAAGAGGAAAAGGAAAAACGAAAAAAGAAATCTTCTTCGAAAACTAGTAGGAATATGGTCAATAAAAAAAATAAAAATAAAATATTAAAACAGACAAAAAGACTTTTTTGTTCATTTTCACTTTTAGAACAAACTTCAGAAAACGCAATCAAAAATTGCTGATAATAATAGTTGTACCTGAGTTTTTTTTTTTTAACTTTAAAATATGTACATGGGTCTGAGTATTTTGATATGTTTTTCTATTTCGTGCTGTGGCATTCAATGGGCTGAAAATACCAAAAAAAAATTTATAAGATTAAAAAAGCACAAAATAAAAAGTATCATTTCCATATGACTAAATTTCATCTCTTTTACTGTGTTGCAATATTTATAAAATAGTTTGCTTAAGGATGTAAATGTGATTTACTTATGTACGTACATATATGAAGAAAACGATGAATGAAAAAAAATTAATTATTGAATAAGAAAAATCTTTAATTGTTTTAAAAATTTATAATAAACTAGATGAGCTCGGCAAACGTTGTGTTACGCCCCCACTTGAATGCATAAACTGCAGCGCCATCTGCTGGCCTGATTTGTGAATCTAAACCATCCATCGCGCCAAAGGAACGCATAAAAAAAATCATTCAAATCCGTCCAGCCGTTTAGGAGGAGTTCAGTGACATACACACGTACAGTAGAATTATATATACAAAGAAACCAAAATAGTTCCTCTGGTACCAAAGACAAAAAGTTAGATTGCTGATTTTCATAATTTATCGATACTCAAACGAGTATGAGTACTAAAGCATATCGTTAACTAAAACCCAAAACGCCATAACTAAAATTTTAATAATTTTACACAAGAAGGAAAAATCATGTTAAAATTAAAAATATTGAGGTATTTATTTAATACCGGCCATACACTACACAAGTTCACTGCACAAGTTTGGCACTGTACAGTGCGTTTGTGTAGTGCATGGGGGTGGTGGTGCTATTTACGCTGTGAACAGAGAAAATATCAAAATGATTTTGATATTTGCTCAAGTTTGAAAACTGTACAGTGAACTTGTATAGTGTATGTTGCAAACACTCTATTGTGTATTGATTTTCTAAGAGTTCACAACAAGAAATGAGCGCAAAACATATATTATGGACAGAGTTCCTACAAAGAATCACCAGCATTATGGCGAATTAAAATAAAACAGTTTACTTGTATAGTGTGTGTCACAAGCTTAGTTTGCACAGTGCCAGACTTGAGCACTGAACTTGTGTAGTGTATGGCCGGCATAACGCGAATTTTCACAATGTAATAAAATAAATGAAATCTAAATTCTTGTAGCGATTATATTAATGAAATATCAAGAAATTTATAAGCGACTCGATTTCAAAATAATTGTTAGATAAGGCGTTTTGCATTGTACTTAACGATATACGCATCAACAAGCATGATTACATACAATCGAATACTTTAAATATAAACAACCAATACTTATGTTCATACACATTTCTTGAATTAAGCAACACAAACCACTGAAACTAAAATTTATAATATCATACGCATAAGTATAAAAATACTCCGAGTATTAATCGGCTAAAAATACTCTGAGTATTAATCGGCTGCACATGCGTATACACAAAACTATTTTATTTTAACACATATAAAGCATATTTTCAAAGAGCCAGCCAACACATTTTTCATTCCATTTTATACACACAAATGCATGTATACGGTGGTGGTTTTTTTTTGTCCGACTAAATATCTATACTCTGAGTAAAGGCATACTAGTACTATAAGTATGACAGAGAGTTTTATTTTTAGTTGTAGCGTATTTTAGTTTTTTGGATAAGTGAAGTAGAGATGCTCTTGTATGTTAAAATCGGCTTTAGTCATAGTTGCTAGAGAGAAAATATGTGAGCGTACCAATTGTTTACGTCACAATTAGGCTTATGTGCAGTTGCCAAAATCAAGACATTTTACTTATATATGTATATTTTTATACCCTTTACCAACAAAAATGGTAAAAGGGTATATATAGGTTTGTCATTCCGTTTGTAATTTCTATAATATCAATAAGCGACACATAAAATATATATATTCTGGATCCTTATGCATAGGGAAGACGAATAAGCGATGTCCGTCTGTCCGTCTGTCCGTCTGTCCGTCTGTCCGTCTGTCCGTCTGTCTGTACGTGAAATCGGTTTTCCGAAGCTCCCAGAAAAGCTAGAGACTTCGTTCTTGGACTGGTGTGTCAGAAATTTTCCAAAATAGATTGGTATTGAAATTCAGCAAAATCGACCAGACGATTGCAGAGCTGGAAAACGTAAACTTCATTTTGCCATATAAAAGTAACTACCGAAAACAAATTTTTATTTTTTTTTAATAAATGAACTTATTTTACACTTCCGTACGACTAAAATTGGAATTTTAAATTAAAAAAATATAAAAAAATTAAAAAGACGTTTCCAGGGTTGGAAAACTTTAACTTTTTGTGTTACGTAAAATTAACTATGTCTAAAACTATATTAGTATTTTCTCGAGAACCGTAAGAGCTACAGACCTGAAATTTGGATACAGTGTGTAGACCTTTGGCCGCTACAACAACAAATACATGAGAGTTGGAAATTAAAGGGTGTTCCAAAACGAGCAACGAAAAATGTTAAAATCCCATGTAATATACATACAATTGTATGTATGTATGTATATACACTTGAAATTTGTGAGGTTAGTGTATTTTTATACAGGCTACAAAAATTAACACTAAAATTCCAAAAAATTTTAAATAAAGGGTGTTGCATCACTTAATGCAATTTTGACTATGCAATTTTGACAACTTGCTGTATCTTGGAAACCGTAAGAGCAAAACTCTTGAAATTTTCAAAAACAGTAAAACTAAAAAATCAAAAAATTATAAAATCGCCGAACCGAAAAAAATCGCCAAAAACAAAAAAAAATCGCCAAAACGAAAAAAAGCACCAAATTACAAAAAAAATTTCTAAGACTAAAATAAATCGCGAATAACCGGAAAAATTGCTAAAATGAGAAAAAAATCGCCAAAATGAAAAAAATGGCCAAAACGAAAAAAACCCCAAAAAACAGAAAAAAATCGCCAAAATAAAAAAAACCCCAAAAATAGAAAAAATCGCCAAAATGAAAAAAAATCGCCAAGATGAAAAAAATCGCCAAGATGAACAAAAACCCAAAAACAGGAAAAAATCGCCAAAATGAAAAAAAAATCGCCAAAATGAAAAAAAACCCATAATAAAAAAAAATCGCCAAAATTAAAAAAAAACCCCAAAACAGTAAAAAAAATCGCCAAAATGAAAAAAATCGCCAAAATGAAAAAAATCTCCAAAATGAAAAAAAAACCCAAAAAACAGAAAAAAAATCGCCAAAATGAAAAAAAAACGCCAAAATGAAAAAAAATCGCCAAAATGAAAAAAACCCCAAAATAAAAAAAAATCGCAAAAATTAAAAAAAATCGCCATAAGGAAAAAAATCTCCAAAATGAAAATAAACCCCCAAAAAGAGAAAAAAAATCGCCAAAATGAAAAAAAATTGCTAAAATGAAAAAAAAATCGCCAAAACGAAAAAAACCCCAAAAAAACAGAAAAAAATCGCCAAAATGAAAAAAACCGCAAAAACAGGAAAAAATCGCTAACATGAAAAAAAATCGCTAATATGAAAAAAATCTCCAAAATGAAAAAAAGCCCCATAAACAGAAAAAAAATCTCCAATATGAAAAAAAAAATCGCCAAAATGAAAAAAACTCCCAAAATAGGAAAAAATCGCCAAAATGGAAAAAGAATCGCCAAAAAAATTGCCAAAATTAAAAAAAATCGCCAAAATTAAATTAAACCCCCAAAAACAGAAAAAAATCGCCAAAATGAAAAAAAAAACAGAAAAAAATGGCCAAAATGAGAAAAAAAGCGACAAAACTGAAAAAATCGTTTAAACTGAAAATAACTGCGCGAGTCAAAGTCGCCCTTTACTGAATTTTTTAATATTAAAGGAATTAAATTAAACTAAGTTTTTTCTTATTTCGTTTTTGCTTCGTTCACTTTACATATTTTATGTATTTTTTAAAAAACTAGATTGGTATCAATAATCAAAAAAATCCAAGATTATGACTCCAGGGTTGCAAAACTTACACTTTTTGTGTTATGTAAAATTAAATACGTCTAAATAATTAATTTTTCCCTTATAAATTAAATATATTTTATGCTTCTGAAAGAAAAAATTGGCCTATAAAATTATAAAAATGAAAACCAAGGCTCCAGAGATGGAAACTTTGAACTTTTTGTGATAGTAGAGTAACTAAATAAAACTAAGTTTTTTCTTTTTCCTTTTTGCTTTGTTCACTTAACATATTTTATGTATTTTTTAAAGAACTAGATTGGTATAAGGAATTAGAAAAATCCTAAATTATGATTCCAGGGTTGGAAAACTTACACTTTTTGTGTTATTTAAAATTAAATAGTTCTAAAAATTTTTTTCTTTTCCTTTATAAGTTGAATATATTTTATGCTTATGAAAGAAAAGTTTGGCGTATAAATATTAAATATTAAAGTATAAAATTAATTTTTTTTATTTCTTTGTTCATTTAACACACTTTATTAATTTTTTAAATCAGAAAAATCTAAAAGGTTGATTCCAGGGTTGCTAAATTTATTGTTTTTTTTACAAAAGTAACTAGGTAAATTTAGTTTTTTTCTTTTTGTTTACAAGTTTTATATACTTTATGACTTAGAATGAAATAGTTTGGCGTAGAAATTAGAAAAATAAAAGACATAGCTCCAGAGCTGGAAAACCTAAACTTTTTCTGGTATATAAAACTAATTATTACCTTGGTAATTACATATATTCTATATTTTATAAAGAAACTCAGAAAAATTGTTCCAGGGTTGGAGCTTAAAAAGAGTTTCGGTAAAAAAATAACCAAAAATATTTTTTTTCAGTTAAACAGATTTTATGTTTTAGGAAAATCATTACTCAAGATTTTTTATACTTGGTTAATTAATTAATTGGTTAATTTTTTTATGGATATCTAAAATAATTGAAGTATAAACGAAGGTTTGTGCTTATTGAGCTCTCAGCATAATAACTATTAATTTTTAGTAAATGGAAATAAAACTAAAATTTATCGCTAAGGACATAAAGGACATGTTCCGTTTCAGTTTCCTGATACCTTTCCTTTTTGCTGAGCAAATTTCAAACAAATCCTGTAGGAATAAAACGTTTAAATAATACCACGATGTATACCATTTGCAATGGGAAATTTAAATCAAGACACTAAGCAGTTTTGCAACATCAATGATTATTAAATACGGGAAAATATAAAACAAGTTAGTTTACTTGGTATGGAGGTGCAATACTAAGAATATTTTAGAGTTATTAAATAGCAGCACGGTTTTTGAACATCTCGAGGGCGAGTAAACAAGCCCCAATTTATTGGCATTGTATTGACGTGACGTCGATGTTGACTGAAATAAGAGTGAATGTAAAATATATCTTAACCACAGAGTGTAGAGTAAAATATTCAACTATTTCTAATATCGAAAATAAAATAATTGAATCAAATTCTTTAATCGAAAAATACTGAAAAGTCACTTACTATTAATTGCTTTCGAGAAAAAAATTATAAATTTTTTCACAAAACAAATATGTTTGTATGAACGTACGTTGGTAAAGGGTATATAAGATTCGGCACAGCCGAATATAGCACTCTTACTTGTTTTTAGTTCTCATTGTAATTCTTTGCTGTCTACCAAAATACGAGGGCGGTTCGGAAACTTCTTAGCCTAGCACAAAAAGCGCGGTATAAATAGAAAAAAGTTAAGTGTTTTGGAAACTTCCATCTCTGCTATGAACACGTGTTAAATTTTGTTTCGATCTGGCAACTCCTTCATATAGAAACAGGTGTTCACAAAAGACGCATCCGCGATTTTTTAACCATGAAAATATTAGAAATGCGTGGTGTCATTAAATATTAACATAAAAAAGGTTTATCGGGACAAGAAATTCATAATGATATGGTGAATGTGTTAGGTGAAAGTGCTCCTTCATATGCAACAGTAAAAAATTGGTTTGCTGAATGTAAACGTGGTCGTACAAGCATTGAAGATGAACCACGTAGTGGACGTCCAAAAACAGCAACACCAACAGAAATTGTAGCCAAAGTGCATGATATGGTATTAAATGATCGACGAATAAAAGTGCGTGAAATAGTTAATATCATGGGCATCTCAAATGATCGAGTCCATTTAATTTTGCATGAAGAACTACAGATGAAAAAGCTTTCTGCAAGATGGGTGCCGCATTTGTTAACAGTCGACCAAAAACGCATAAGAATGAACATTTCTCAAGCTTGTTTGGATTGTTTTAAGCGAAATAAAATGGATTTTAAGCGTCGTTTCATAACTGTTGATGAGACATGGATCCACCACTATACTCCAGAGACAAAAGAACAATTCAAACAATGGACTGAAGCTGGAGGAAGTGCCCCAAAGAAGGCAAAAACAATTCAATCGGCTGGTAAGGTTGTGGCAACGATTTTTTGGGACTTCAAAGGTATTTTATTGATTGACTATCTGCAAAAGGGTAAAACAATAAATTCAGAGTACTATTGCAACCTTTTGGATCAATTAAATGTACAAATTCGTGAAAAACGTCCTGGCTTACAACACAAAAAAATAATTTTTCATCAAGACAACGCACCAGCGCACAAGAGTGTTTTAACAATGGCTAAAATCAACGAATTAAAGTACGAGTTGCTTGACCACCCACCTTATTCTCCTGATTTGGCTCCCAGTGACTTTTACCTGTTCCCAAATCTAAAAAAATTTCTTGCTGGCAAGCCTTTTACCTCAAATGAAGATGCAATGACAGTTGTAAACCACTATTTTGAAAACCTTGAGAAAAACTATTTTAATCAAGGGATGTAATTTCTAGAAAAGCGTTGGACTAAGTGTATTGAAGTTTCAGGAGATTATATTGAAAAATAAAAATATTTTAGAAAAACTAACTATTCTCTTTCATTGATAGGCTAAGAAGTTTTCGAACCGCCCTCGTATACAAATATTTTTATGTATGGAGCTTGGTTGATAGTTGTTGCCATATCTGTGGTTTTCAATAATAACAAGTGGTAGCGTTTATCAAAAAAATTAAATTTTGGGCATATCGATATATACATACATATATATAAAATAATAATAACAATATATAAAATAAATTCGTTGAAGTGCGACTTTGACTCGCGCACGAGGAGTTCCGCATGGACACTAGATATGTAATACTATACGAACTTTAGCCTATATAAAATATAGTTCTGGCATTTTTTTTTCGTTTTTGAGATTTTTTCGGTTTTTAGCGTTTATTTAATATAGCGTTTTTTAGTTTTTGGGCGATTTTTCGGTTTTGACAACTATTTTTTAATTTTGGCGCTTTTTCCCCGATTTGGCGATTTTTTCCGTTTTTGGCGTTTTTTTCATTTTCGCGATTTTTCCGGTTTTTGCGATCATTACTTTTCGAAATTAGTATTAAAATTAAAATATTTATTCGTTTAAAAAGGGTTGCACGAATAATCACCCAAATGAACAACCGCCCAAAAATTTGTTTTTGTAAATTTTGGCCGTTTGTTCATTGGTATTGGGTATTTCGACATAATTACATTTTTTTACCCAAATTGGGCAATTGTACATTTATGTTTTGTATAAAATAGTGAATATTAAGCTTTTCGAATATTTGTGTGGAGGAAAATGTCAAATCAGCAAAATGAACAATCGCCCAATATTTTTGGGCTACTGTTCATAATGAAAAACAGAACCAAACAAAGTGCAAATCGCCCAAAATTTTTTGAATAATCCCCCAAATCACAGAGTGAACTATCGCCCATCTCTTGGGATCATTGTTCTTTATGTTAAATCAAACAAAATTTTTATGAATCATCGTCCAAAAAGAATTAAGTGCTTTATCTGTTGTGGGGATTTCACGGTACCGCATTCCGATTACAGAACTCGGCGAAATAAGACGAAAAGTATTAGAGAAAGCATTTCGATATAACTATATAGCTTCGTTTTCGAAATATCACTCTTCAGTTAGGCTGCCCGCCTTTGTTGAAGAGCCTAATGAAGCTTTTCTGCCTTGCAAAGTTTTGCTGCTTAATAACGATTTCTTGCACTGCCGTCCCTCGGCCGGGCTTAATGCTTTTCTCCGCCATGGTATTTCCTGAAACGGCGGAGCATAATAAAGACTTTGTGCCTTGCAAAGTTTCCCTGCCTAATAATCATTTAGCCTTCGGCCGGGCTAAATGATTTTCTCCGCCATGGTATTTCCTGAAATGACGTAGCCTAATGAAGATTTTCTGCATTCCAAAGTTTATAATGAAGAATCACCCAAATATATCAATAATGTCGAAAGACCCAAATTAATGAACGCTCACATAAATTTTTTTAAATTTTTTGTGCGTTTGTTCATTTATGCGCTTTGGGCAATTTTTTCATGGGCGATTGTTCATTCAGCCATTTTGGGAAATTGTTTATCATAAACTTGGTCGATTTGCACTTTTTTGGGTCTTTGTTAGGGTTTGGGATTTCCCGGACTTTTGCACTTCCCGGGAAACGGGAATTAGGAAATCAATCCCGGGAATTCCCGGGAAAAGCTAATTTTCTAAATTAAATACATTTATTAAATGAAAGTTGGTGAAATTTCGATTGTTTTATTAATGTAAGCATTCTTTTGAAATAAAAGTTAATAAAAAAGCAGTTCTAAGACAAATTTTTAAGAATTTTTAATTGAATTTAAGCAAATGGAATAAAGTTATTGCACAGCAAAAGATCATATAAAAACCAATTGACGACTGTTACCACAATTAGTAGACAATTTTCTAATAAAGCCTACCTTTATTTTAATAAGAATTTGCCTTGCTTGTTTCTCATTCTTTTTGAAAAAGTTCCAAGCGGTTTCTTATCGTTTAGTACAAGCAGGTTACAGTACCATACTGCGCTGCGCCGAATTTTGAATACCCTGAGCCACAGTATGTCTAAGTGTCTTTCATTTTATTTCTCCTAAAATATTTTCTGCAGGGTTTCCATAATAGCGTCTACTTGTAATCAATTTAAGTTTTGTCAACTCAGAGTTCTTACAGCTTAAAATTTTCACTACACTTTTCAAAATTTGTTCTCTAATTCGGCGAAAAATCACTTCAAGTTCGCTTAGCATCGAATTATTTACTTTAGGAAATGATTATATCATTGCAATCATTGATACTTATACAATTTATTCCACTTTTTTTTAGGAGATATGGTATGACCTCAATTTAATGGAATTTTTATGAAATTTCAGACTAGATTTGAATAGCTCACATTTTTATTTTATATTAAAAACACTTGGACATTATACTTCTTGTTTATCGGAGTCGAAAGAATTCTTTCTTTCTTACAGTTACATTTAAAACAAAAACTCAATTTAAATTTTAAGATTAAAAAATTTCCTTCGAACAAGGTATATGTAAGTGTTTAAACAGACGATGAAAAACGTGTCAACGTTCGTGTAAATTTGGTCATACAATCATTCAAATGAACTTTTGTAATATATAAAAAAATAATAAGTCTTTATATTAAAGTAAAATTGGATTATAAATTCTATATATTTATGAAATAACATGCACTTTAAATTTCCCGTTTTCCCGGGAAAATCTCAAAAATTTCCCGGGAATATTAGATAGACATTTCCCGGGATTTCCCGCCCGGGAATTCCCGTTTCCCAAACCCTAGTCTTTGTTCATTATGAATAAAAGCCCAAAAACATTGGGCGATGGCTCATTTGGGTACTACGGGCGATTGTTCTTTGGGCGATTGTTCATGCAACCTTTAAAAAGTACGAGTACGTAAAAGTCCGTTTCTGTCATAATTTTGTGAGCGCATGTAAACTACAGTGTTGAAAAAAAGAGAGCTTATAGATACATATATATAATTAGCTTATTTCGTAAACGAAACGAGTATTAGAGGCATGTGAGCTATGTCAATCGCAGAAAAGGCCCCTGAGAATTAAGACGCTCTATGGCGTCGAAATCGAAAAAATTAATTCGGCCACTATATAGAAAAACGAGATTATTACGTCCATAAAATTGATTCAAACTTGCGAACGTCACTAACGATATTAAAATAAAAAATATAACACAGACTACAAATTAATTTTAAAAATTATAGGCGTGGCCCACGCACTTTTTTTATTAAAATAAGAAAAAATTTAATTAGTGTGCGAGTTTCCGACCACTTTTTTGACCATGTGGCCAGATAGAAGCTATACACTCTCAGACCCAGTGTTGCCAGTTTAGGGGATTTGTCCCCTAAAAAAATTAAAAGTCATAAACTCGACTATTGGCTTTAATCCAGCAAATGCCGCTCCAACAGCAAGGCCAGCAAATCCATGTTCGGTAATAGGAGTATCAACTACTCTGTTTTCTCCAAACTCTTTCAGTAATCAAATTGGGATTTTTTTTTCGCGATTTGTTGGGGATGATAACCAAATTTGACTCGATTTTTTTTATAACTGATGGTAACAAGAATGATTTTTGAACTAAGAAATATGCGTCTGGCAAGTCTAAAAATGTGTGTTACTATTCATACCCAGTAAAAAAAGACACTCCAAAAAAGTCATGAAAATGTAGAGTTTGCGATCTGGAAGTAGTGCAAATTTCGATCCGATCTAATGATTTTTACATAGGGTTGTCATTGCAAGAAGTTCTCTTTTTCGATGCCTGGTCACCGAATTGGAAGCGGTTTTAAGAAAAATTTACTTTTTTGTGTTCTATGATAATATTTTCATCTAGGAAAAATGGCTAATAGTTACCTATTTTAACAATTAGTTTCTTTTTATAGGAATTTAAACGTGAAACAGTAATTTAATGTAAATTTAAGCAAATAACTTTAAAATTTTAGACCATAATTAGTTCATAAGTTTCTTCAAAAAAATCGATTTTTTTAAAATTCTGGTTTGTAATTTCTAAAACTATAGAGGAATTACAAGGTTTTGAATAATTTAAATAAATTTCTACTTGGTTTTCTGCTAACTATCGGCAAATTAAAAATATCGATTTTTTGGAAGCAATGAAAATGTAGTTCCTTTAGAATGACTTCCAATTTTTTTTACTGGGTAGTGAATGGTTTCTAATAAAGAAGAAGTATCAAGCAGATTAACCAATAATGAACACTACCAAAAAAAAGTAACAATATGTAATACGACTTGGAAGCACTTGTTAGAATAGGGTGATCGATTATTCGACTTTTTCCAGAAACCGGTTTTCGAATAGTCCGAATATTTCGGTCTACCGGTTTTTTTAAGTAAGAAAATTATTATATAAAAGTTTTGATTTTAAATTGATTTATTAAAAAAAAAGAGTTAACAGTTCATGTAACTGTTTTTATATTGAAAAAAAAAGCCAGACTATTCGACATGCGAAGTCAACATTTTTGAAAAACCGACTACTGTATTGTGAAAAAACCGGGTTTTAAAACCGTTTGAAAAACCGAGTCGATCACCCTAATAATCACACACTTTAAAAATACTTCAATTTGTTGTGACAAATTTAATCCTTCTGCTAGAATGCTACAGCTTTTTATACAAGTACTATGTACAACTCAATTTCTGAGGCTAATGAATCAGAAGATTTCGATTCTGAAGTTTTTGAAATGGTAAGCTTTGATTAACAATTTTTTTATACTTGTGTATATTAAACTATGTGCAATTTTTTCTTTAAAATTTTATAAGTACAATTTAATTAAGATGAATGTTCCATACATGTTAAATTCCAATTAGAATTAGCAATTGATGCAATTGGTTCATATTCTCTAATTCATCAAACAATTAGAATAAGTTCAACTAATTCCCATTAGATAATTGAAATTTTTATTCCAATGGTAAAACTAATTGCAATTAGTTGCCATTAGCAAAAAAAAAATTGGTTTACCCTTGCAATTAGAAATCTAGTTGAAATCTGCTAATGCAATTAGATATTCAATTAGCTCGAACTAGAATCAATTATTTTGATATTTTCAAAAACAAAAAAAAAAACTAAAATATTCATAATATGAATTTCACACATATATATATTACTTATGTACATAATATGTACTACATATATTACATACATGCACACCTATTTAAGGTACGTACTAACCGTTTAATAACTACAATGCTTTCAGCAATACGAGCTTTTCAAAAGAAAATTTCGTCAAGCGAGCCCGCCTTGGACTATTAATAATGCCCGCAAAGGAAAATAGTCGCTCCACAGGGCCTGAAGACGTAAGCGGTGTGTGGCAAAACAGTGCTATTTCCTTTAAAATAATTGATTCTAATTCGAGCTAATTGAATATCTAATTGCATTAGCAGAATTCAATTAGATTTCTAATTGTAAATGTAAACCAATTTTTTTTTGCTAATGGCAACTAATGGCAATTAGTTTTACCATTGGAATAAAAATGTATCTAATGGGAATTAGTTGGACTAATTCTAATTGTTTAATGAATTAGAGAATTTCATAAAAGAAGGTGAATTAGCAATCATTAGCATTATCTAATCATTATTTAACATCTATGCTTTAGTCATTATTTTTTAAATAAAACTTAATTTTTTTATTTTTTTCACAAAAGAAAGAATTTGATTCTAAAAAACTCAATTTAAGGATTTTTGGGGATGACATATCAAAAATTTGGGGATAAAAAAGAATTTTTGAAATCGGTCTGAATGTATAAACATAAATAATATACAGACGAATTGTTAACCTTCTCCTTTTTTTAAAGTGGTTAAAAATTTAAATCCAAGCATTGGCAAGTTGAAAACGCAGCTGAAGTTGAGTTGCCATCCACCATCGACACATTCATTTATTCCTTGTCGTTATATTTCCTTAAGAATATGATTGTTGTTTTTTATAAAAATTTAAACAAAATTTATGCAAATCGCTTGTTTATTACAACTCAAGAAGAAACAGTTCTCAGAAATCTATTTTAAGATTTTCAATTTACATACAACCCAATGAAGATATTAAACATTTTTATTCTCTCTATGGAGATGAATGAACAGGCGCAGTATTTACACAAAACAAAATAAGCCAGGACAAATTGTTCTGGAGGCAAATTACGGTATACGATATCGAATAAATTTTCATATAATTTTAATTTTGTTTATGTGGAAATTTTGATCGATATCGAATGCCTTCATTTGCCTGCTGTATTATTAATTACAAAAAAAAAACAGAATTTTTTGAGTTAAGAGTATGTTGCAATAAAGCAGCGATACGTTAACATGTTAGTGACACTTTAATGGCTGACATTTTGTTACTATTTTAAAACTTTGTTTTCTACATAAATGTTATAAAAATTATATGACCCTATTCACTTGTTATTTTGGTTACATTGACTTGCTACAAAGATGTCATTTGCAGTTGGCTTTAAGTAACAATATAAATTTAGGGCCTAATTCATAAAAAATATTTTGATTTTATAAAAGGTTTATTAATCAAATTTCCATAGAAAATTTGTTTCATAAACCTCTTATTAAACAGAAATATTTTTTATGAATAAGGCAGTTAATCTATATCTTTTGTTTAATACTCCTGCCATTATGTTCAACTAATTACCCTCATTTCACATTTTCTCTTTCATTTTTCCTTTTACTTCCTATTACACAATTTTTGTAATGGCATTGTTACCACGATTGCTGGTGTTGCTGTCCTTGCTGCTGCTGCTGCTTTATAGATTTTGTCTATGGCAATCATCACAAAACTGATACCGAAGCCGAGAGCGAAAATGTCGATGGCCTTACGTTGATACCTTTTGAACCGACAATGGTACGGTATACGAACGAATCCTTGATTGTATTGTGTCGCAGTCCAACACCGGAAGTAAAACTACACTGGATGTCGCCAAAAGGTGAAATAATCGAAGACCACAAAGGACGCATACACATTGAACCGAGTTCAAAACCAGGTACATTGAACTTTATTATTTTGTCTTTTATATTTTTGATATGGCGAGTACACTCGAATGCAGCTTGTAATTCACACAATAAATGTGTTTGTTTTAATTCATGTCATACTATTTTTGCAAATATGGGAGGGTGGGTGGGTGTGTATTACTTAATGTACTGCAGTGTTGGTGTTTGCTTGTATGTATGTATGTATGTATGTGGTTGAAAAGTGGCCAAAGGCGGATATTTTTAATGCGTTTTTAATGGCATTGTTAACACGTTGTAAAACATACTATTTTCTCTTGTAAATAACAGTTTATTTCTTTGTGTGATAATAACTGTTTTTAGGCAGTGGTCAAAGGACGCAAGGCTGCATAATGAAATGCACTGCAGGCAACGGATGCACCGTGCTATAGAACTAGTAACAATTTTCTATTATGTGGTCATCCTCTTTAAATTTACAAGTTTTGCCTAATATAGGCCTTAATTTTATTATAGAAGACATTTATAAAAAAAAAAGTTTGCAATTTAAAATGTGCACATTTTAATATATTTTTCTAAGATTTCAAGTAGTGACATACTAGCCCAATTCACAATCTTGTGCAAATGGTCTTGCATCGTAGCATGTGCAAAATTGTATAGTATATTGATACTCACCACTAAGAATTGTTAAGTGGTGAGTATCAATATATTAACCATTTTGCAAATGCTACGATGCAAGACCATTTGCACAAGTTTGTGAATTGGGCTACTGTGTTAAACATTTGCCGAAAATCAAAAGAAAAATAATCACTAAATACTAATGAAAAACCTTTTTTTTTTTTGATTCAGACAGTTTGCAATAATATTGTATTTTATGACAGTGTCTATTAGTTATTTATGGATCACACTCCTAAAAAGTTTATGTTTTTTGTTTCCACAAAAAATGCTACATTTCCATCTAAAAGGTGCAAGAAACGAACATCAAGTTTCTTAGAAACGTTTTACTCTATAAAAGGAAGGCATTGTATTGTACGCCGCGTATAAATCTATAGTTTTACTATTGCCCTTTAAAAAAAAACAATTGATTTTTGCTTATGTATAGTACGCCGCACACTGTCGCGAAGGTGGCCAAAAATGAAAAAAAAAATAGTTTTAAATTAAAACGAACAAATTACTTTGTTGCATGTGCAATATTCTAATTAAGTAAAATAAAAAGAAATTTTTTAAAAAAGGTTTATTTTTAAAGAGTTTTGACGATGCAAATGCAATGGTTTTAAGCCAGTATTCAACTATTTGAAAATATGGTACGGACACACGCAAACTTTAACAGGTTAATTAAAATTTTTTTTAGATATTGCACTATAACTTCCTATAAAACATAAGGGGAATATTTTTATAACATGGTTACAATATATTTTTTCTATATTTTGTAACTCATATGATATGTGTCGTTGCTTATAATGTAAATGGAAAGAAAAACATCTGTGGGTAAAAAAAGATTGCAAATTTTTTGTATTCTTGTCCACCTTTTCCCCCCTTACAATTTAGTTTTACAATATTTTTCAAGTCATAATTTGTATATTCTCAGTATATTATTTACTTCCGGGACATTTGAGAAGGACATTACTCCTTTAAATTTAAATGGTCAAATTGTAGGTGTTTATTGTCTAGTCTAGTTAAACATTTAACTCACTATAAGTGAAGAAAATTTTTTTGTTTCACATTTTTAAAAAAGGACACTTTTGGGGTATGCGTTTCTTTCTCTGAATTGACCGAAATTTTTACAAATCATTAAATATGTTAAAATTAGTGTATATACACAATTTTATTGAGTTACAATTATTTTTCTCTCTGTTATGGTAATTTTTTATTTCAGGATATATGGGAAGGACATGAATCCTTGAAAATTAAATGGCCAAATTTTATGTGTGATTATATTTTACCAATTAAAGCGTGTGTTCCAAATTTCATTTCTTTACGATAACCCCTTCTATTTTTGGCCGCTCGTTATATGAACTCACGACACTGTGCGCCGGGTCGATTTTAGAGTTCGACCGATTAATCGGCTTCGGCTTCGGCCTTCGGCCAAAAATTGGTAATCGGCCAACATTCGGCCTACGGCAAAAATCGGCCGATTAGCCGAAGCCGAATATTTTTCATTCCAAGCTTGAAAAATAACATTATTTTTGGTCATTGCTCGCCGACAGTTTCTACTGTGTTTAACGTTTTGAAAGGGTTACTTTGAAATACAACCCTGTTGCTTTCTATTTTCTTTTACTTGGACGTTCTTGTGAGTGATCATATGAAAAAGCAATCTAGAAATTGCAAAATAGTTTTATTTTTCTTGTTATGTATCCAATAGATATTACAGCTATTTCAGTGATCTCAAAAAAGCAAAATTTTTTCTTAATTCATATAAAACAAGTATCATTTTTAAAATTTAAAACATTCGGCTTCGGCTTCGGTTTTGGCCGAAGTTTAGGATTTTAGCCGAAGTTCGGCTTCGGCTTCGGCCAAAAAAAACGCCTTCGGTCGATCTCTAGTCGATTTGCATGGACAAAAATTAATGCATAATGTGCCATCGAGTTTTTGATAGCTTTTGGCATGAGGAATAAAAAGTTCCATTACGACGTATCAAAAAAATCACTTTCGATGCGCCCAAATTTAATTTTTTTTTTACTTTTTTTAGTTTTTTTGAGGTCATAACAAAAGTTGTGACTGACTTAAGACTTTTTCTGTGAATATGAATGTTAATTTTTTTTTTAATTTCCATTTCACATTGCCACATACATTACAACATAACATATGATCGCGTGAAAATAGAAATCCGACTGAGTGAATAGTACATATAGGACCGCATCAAGAAACGAGTACTCTCGTATTTCTATTTTCACGCGCTCATACATATGTTATATTATATAGTACTAGCTTAACCAGGTGTGCTTCGGTAACCCTCCCCTCCCCGCAAAAAAAATAAATATATATATGTATATGGCATTGGTGGTGCAATATTAAAATTAGAGTTTGCCTTCACAGTTTCACCCGCCTGAATATTCTGAAGATTCTCTGAAAATTTCATCAAAATCGACCCAGCCGTTTTGCAGTCCACACGTTACATACATACACACATTCTTTTTTATATACCCTCTAGTCAGCCTAGAACCATATGTCTCTATGTCAACACTCTTTTCTCTAGCGACAATTGCACTAGTTGAAATGTCTACAACTTTCCTTTTATGCGCGAGTAGAGATACGTTAGAGACAACAGTTCTAGTGTATTTCTGGTGACATTGTCAATGAACGTGTCAATAGTTTGTTTTTCTTTTTTGTTATGCTATGCAATAATGTTAAAAACTTACGTACATATGTATGTATGTATGTATTTAAGTTTGTTGCCCCAACCCTTCTAAAATTTTAGACGAGGGTCACTAAAATGTATTAGCGAATCTTTAGTTCAAATGTCTCCATATGGACGTAAAAGAATAGTGCTAAAGTCTACTGGTAGATTTTCAATGACAACCCTGTTATATGGCAATAGGGGATTACATTGGCTGCGGTACACCTATTCAGTTGTACTATTGACAATGTCACTAGTAAATCACAACAATTTCACTATTCGCATTTTCTGCAGGGTACATATACATATATGTTGATGTGACAATGTATATTTGTATTTATTGCATGTAACCTTGGAAAGGTAATATTCAAGCAAAATTAAGTCTGAAAGCTCCACTGACAAATTATTTAAAGTTAAAAAACTTTTAGATCTTCTAATAAAAAAATTTTCCCAGTGGAACGCTGGAACATATCGGTCGACGAGTTCATGACCAAATATTGCGATCATAATTCGACAAAACAATTTATTCGGAGCAAACCTGTACGCTTCGGTCATAAAAATTGGGTAGCGGCAAGTTTCCCTGAATACTGCGATTTCAGTGATATACGTGTACCTATATTGTAAATTAAGAGATATGTAATTCTAATGATCCATTGGTTGTAAAAATGTTGCTGATCAAATTAAACACAAATCCTGCAAATCACAAAATATTATTCGACAACTTTTTTACTTGTTACGACCTACTTTGGGACTTACGTTTGAGCTATCGTGCCACGGGAACTATACGTGACTTCATCCCGATTTCATTAGCGTATTAAATTAATGGATAAATATAATAATGTATAAATAAAACTTGCAGAAAATATTAAAATGCTAAAAAAAAATCAAAACTTCTTATTACAATTTTTATCCACTGCGATACAATCGTCCCTGTTCTGTAAACCGAATCCGAGTAAATTTCTCGTTTTTTAAAAATTGAAAATGGTCCTGCAGACGTGTTTAAAAACATACACCATAATTTCCTTTCAGATATGATATCTGAGAATCTATGTATATAATAAAAAAAATTTAAAAAAAATCTAAAAAAATATTTCTATTGTAGGAGCTAGTTTTCTAAAATCGTGCGATTTCAAATCGTTCGGTTTGTAGAACAGGGGGGAATATTTCGAACAGAAGATAATTTGTCCCGATTTAAGTATAGATAAGACATTCAGGAACATATGATTTAGTGAAGTAAAACGAAATGTTTTCATATTTTATTTCCTCTTCTTTTACTTATTTTCTTTATTTCTTTGCAGAAGAGCTGAAAATAGTTTTCATGCACATTTCATTGGCCGATAAAGGCAATTGGGTGTGTGAGGATACCACCACAGGTGGCAAAGGCAAAAAAGTGTTTGATTTAATAGTCTTTCGTAAGTATTTGTTTTACAACAATAGCAAACTAATTGATCCAGTAACGAAGCGATTAAATAACTGGAACGAGATAAAAACAAAAGGACAATAATTTATATTTTCTATTGTTTTTTTTTTTCTTTCCAGAGAAAATAACATTTACTGAAAACACCACAATTCTGACAGTGAAGGAGGGCCAGAATGCAACAATACTGTGCGAAGTAAAAGGCGAGCCACAACCAAATATAACATGGCATTTTAATGGCATACCAATTTCAGTCGACAGTGAGTATTATTTTTTGTTAAACTATGGAAAAGTTTTTTTTTTTTTACTAAACATGAAAAACTGCATTATAGGCAAAAGTAAGTTTAATGGACGATAAAAAGTTTATTTAAATGGCAGATTTTTGTTTTTGTTTTTTTTTTTGCAATAGTAAATTTGTATATAAATGTCTAAAATATTTTTAGTAACTCTATTGTGTATTCACTTTGGATTAGAGAAAATATTTATAGTCAAAATCAAATAATTTTTTACTTATATTAGAAGTTGTTAAACCAATTTAAATTTGTTTTCAGCAAAATACTGAAAATGTTTTAAGTCAACTAAAAGTAACAAAAAAAACTCCTGCTTTAATGCCTCATGCTTTAATGCCTTACAGAGTATATGGACTATCATGCAAATTATTTTATATGCAAGTCATTGCTTTTAAATCACTGTATATCCTTTCCTTTACAGAGGAATTAAAGCAGTCATCGTCATCAGACTCGCTTCATTGCTTACAGTTTCTCGAACTAAGCACTATGAGGAGAGCTCAAGTTATGATAAATATATTTTATGCCCCATATTCATAAAAAAAATAAAATGAATTTGAAATCCATTTTAGGAAAATTTTTTATGAAAAACTTTAAATAAAATATATTTCAAATTCATTATAAATTGTATCAATATGGGTGTATTATATGTTTAGATAGAATCCAAGAAGCAAATAACTCTTTTAGATTATGTGAAATTGTATTCTTAATCCATATCGGGCATGTCCCGACATGCTTGCTTAATATCTTCCTCATCTTAATAATATGGGATTATCCATTTTCCGTTTTAAAATGTAAACTTAAATAAAACGCACATAAACCTATGATTTCGACAAACCTATTATTTCATTATGATGATTGGACCTTTCCAGTCGATCTTTTTGCAGTTATTTTCGAATGTTGGTTTTCAAATGCTCTAACGTACACCCAGAAAAAAGATTGGTTGGAAAATGGTTAGGCCAACAAAATATCATTTGCATAAACTATATGTCAGTTCACACAATCAATTTTCTGTTAATCGAAAAAACAATCCATGTTTATTGCCATAAGGGCATAATTGTAATAAAGATATGATTCTCACAATTCTTAAATTGATTGCATCAACCGAGCGTATATTTTTGCCATGATTAATTCATTGATTGGTTAACACAACCGAATAAAATATTATGAATTGGATGTTACTACCAACTTTTGGTATTGGCAACTAAAAAATTGTCGTTCTATATTAAGGTTAAAATAAACACTTTCTATCAGTTGCTGCAACTAACTAGAGGTTGAGCTTACTATCATAGTTTATACTCGTTGAAGCAAATTAAAAATTAACTTTTGTGACTTTCAAAGATATTATGATTTATGAATTCTCAAATGGTTTCTGAAAGTCTGTGCATAAGATAACAGGTTTGTGGCTGTTCAAAATGTGTGGTTGAAATAAATAAATTTCAATTAAAAATAACTTATGACAATATGTTAAATAATAAATTTCTTAAATTGTATATTTTTATTTGCGTTTATTGCTTATTTTATTTCAGCAAGGAAGGCCAATTTTTCTTTCACAGGTACCAATTATAATATTATTTCAGTTATACTAACAGCATTTTCGGTAGCAAGAATAACTTTTTTTCAAATTTCATACTGTTAACCAATTTTTTCTGTTGCTGCAACTATTTGTTTAAGGGTACCACAAGAAAATTGCAGTTGTTATACCAGAATTCTATATAGTTGGTGCAACCACCAAAATTCGATTGGCAACAAATTCGGTTGTCTCAACGAATCTGTTTTCTCTGTGTATCCCTTACGCGAAGACACTGGCTTTGGCGTAGCCTTACAAAAAACTCTAACAAAACGTGAAATTTCGAGTTCTGCAAACTTTCCATGCAATAAGGCCAAAATCGTTCATGCGGTATGGCTCGTAACACCGTCTTTTTGAAACCACATATCATCCAGTTCATAATCTTCAATTGCAGTGCAATAAAAAAGTCAGTTGCTGCTATAGCGCTCTGCATTGACGGTAAATAATAGTTCTTCGGATTAGCAGTCACACTTTTGCTAACAGAAGCTTTAATTTGGGCAGTGGGCACATTGGGATGAAGCACAGACCTGATCATATCTGTAGCGCTTTAAGTCTTTCAAAATTTCTTGCCAATTCCCTGCACAATAGGTCGATTATAACGACCGTAATCGCCCCGTAATGCTCAAAAAGTGGGCATCACTTTAGAGCTAAAGCTTTTGTAGTAAGTTTTAAATATTTTTACGCTTTTTTCGATTCCAAACCTTTCACTAAATAAATAACTCTTCAAGTGAGCGATATGTTACAGCTGACAACCAGTTTGGTGATTTTGAAACCACATAAGGGCTAATAAATCAGTGCAAATTAATCTCTAGTTTTGGTTTAAAATGTGTTTAAACTAGGAAACCTATAAATCAATACAGTATTTAAACCACCTGTAAACACATAAAATGGGGCGTTTAAACTACACATACCGGCCATTTGGTTTTGTTACTTACAGACCACACCTATGTGTTGCATTAAAACTTTTTTCCAAGTCTCTATTTTTTCTTGGGATCTTGTTCGACCGGTTTTCTTCTATTATTATTCTTTTCTCAGTAAAATTTGCCGACCTTTATAATTAAAATTTTTAAGTTTTTTTTGCATTTTTGATTGTGCGAAGAATTGATAGCCTGCTGCAAACAGCTATTTTTTTACATTTATTCTAGTGCTGCCACAATATTACTTTTTAAACTACACATAAGATATGGTTCCCTGATTTACTCCTGTTGAGTTTAAGCCCCACATAAAGCTTAGTTTAGTTTCACTAAACCAGCGTTTAAACTTTGACTGATTTATTAGCCCTAAGAGCTAGATTTTTAGCTTGTGACTTAAATGTAGTTTAAACTTAAAATTTTGTTTTTCAAATAAAGATTATCTAATTAATAATCTAGATGTAACCGAGCAACATTGCGCAATTAAACTCAAGTTAGAACTGTCAAATGCACAGAGAAAAAACTGCCTCATAGAATCAAGAAGATTTTCTCTATGAAACGTTTTTAGGCTAAGGGGTATCCCAGCAGAAAGAAGCGAAGATTTTTTCATAGAGATTTCTTATTGTTTTATGAGGTAGGATTTACCTACCTAATTTTATCAAGAAGAAAACCACATAAAATCAAGAAGAAATCTTATTATTCACAACTTTTTTTACTCAATTTCCGTTATTTTTGGCACCAAAAAAACAATCCATAGAGAAAAACTTTTTGATTCTATTAGGTTTTCTTATAAATAAACTATAGGGATTTCTTATTGATTTTATTAGGTTGCCTTATTGATTTTATTTTAAAAAGGTTTTCTTCTTGATTTTATTAGGCTATCTTATTTATTTTTTATGAGGTCGCCTAATAAAAACAAGAAGAAAACCTTATTGAAAAAATCAATAAGATAACCTAATAAAAACTAGAAGATTTCTTCTTGATTTTTTCAAAAAGGTTTTCCCAATGAAATTAATAAGATTTCCTGATTGAAAAAAAACCATAGAGATTTCTTATTCATTTTGATCTATTTAATGAGGTATTTAGTAGGCTCTGTTTTCTCTGTGTTGATACATCACTGAAAAACAGCATGGGCGGTTAAACTCCGTTTAAATTTGCTTCTTGATTAACTCAAACTAAGTTAACTAATTAGCAAAAAAAAACTAGCCCTAAATGGATAACCCTGTACAATATGTTGCACACAGCCATAACTTTACTTTTTGTCTCTGAATATTTAAACACGACAACAACAACAATACAACTAAATTACCTTTATTGTATTGACAATATTAATTTTTTTTTCTCTTCAATCTAATATATGTATATTTCTTTTTTGCAAACATTTTTCAATCGTTTTTACCTTTTATCCATTTTTCATTTTTCTCTCTATTTCCAGTCAATTCAACAAAATTTCGAATTTTAGGTGATGGATTACTCATCAACACAGTTACACAAAACGATACTGGCGAATATACGTGCCGTGCTTATCAAGTCAATCCCATTGCATCCGATATGCAAGAGCGTACCGTTTTGATGAAAATTGAACGTGAGTGTGATTTATAACAAACACTTGTACAAACAAATATTAAATACAGTTCTAGAGATATTTCTGCATTCGTGTGTATGTATGTGTGTGTGTGTTTGTATTGATGTATTTACATATGTATGTAGTATGTCCATGCACATACATACATATAAAAAATTTATCTGAAGCATGACACTTGTGCAAAACATTGATTTTTGTCTTTTAACTGCTTTTTAGTTTGAAAATTTGCTCAATTTTTCTATTTTTTTCAGTTGATACAATTTAACTAGTAAAGCGTTTTCATCCGGTAGATTTGAAAAGTTTGATTGAATTTACTTCAATAAATTTTGTGATACATTTTAAATTTAATTAAACTATGGTGAATTTTAATCAGGAATAATTTCTTAATCGGGCTTAAGTTTAACATTTTCAATTCTAATTGAATGAAATATTTTTTATTAATTAATGTGATTTTCTAAAGAAGAGAAGAAAGATTAAACAAGACCTTTATTCCTGATTAATAGATTTTTTCATTAAATTAGTTGCGCGAAATTTTCTTTATTTTTTAAAGGCTCAAGGAATTCATGCTACGCCATTTTGTTATGTATCACTCTATTCAAACACAAACTTATTATTTTCTTTAATTTTTATAGGAATCACAGGTCCATTAGATAGAATAGTGGAAAGATCTGGTCAAAGGACCGGCACTGCGACACCTGGCTCTGTATGACTCTCCTTAGGAAAGTTAGCACAGAGATTGGAAAAGCCCGCCTTACAGAGAAACAAGCCGATCGGCTCACAGCCGGTTCAAGAGCCGCCGCCGAATTTCAACGTAACTTCAAGCCGCCGCCGATGCATGCGGCTAGCATCGGCAAATTTCTACCACATTTCACAAATTATAAAAATTTTTTAGAAATATATTTAAAAATCTTATCGAAATTGTTGAGTACGCAACACTGTTTTTGCATTGCGACTCTAACAACATGCAACACTGTAATTTTAAAAACTAAAAAACGTGGTTTTCAACAAGCGATGTGCCGTGTGTATTTGGCGGAGCTTTAACCTAACTGGTCGTGAATTGATATCTAATAAAAGAATTTGTAGTTAGAATTAAATAAAGATTTTATTGTAAATGACAATATTAAACCGTGTGTTTCCATCATAAGGTCACAACAAATTGGCGACGAGGATGGGATAAAGAATTTAATTCTTACAGACAAACTTAATCAAGATGGCAAATTCACCACTTGAACAAGTGCTAGCGAAAATCCTAGTACAGCAACAGGAAGCAGCGAATCGTCAGGAGCAACAGCTTCAAGTACAACAACAACAGCTTCAAAAACAATTTGACATGTTTGAACGCCAAGAGCGACTAATAGTTACTCAGCAGCAAGCAATGCAAGGTATTATTACCCGTGACGCATCAGATTCCCCAGCATTGGAGGAAAACGCATCATCATCAGTACAATTTCCAAAGGCGCTCAACAGAGAACAGCTAATGGACATTTTATCCAAACAAATTGTTGAATTCGTGTATGATCCGGATAACAACTATATATTTGGAGCTTGGTTTACAAGATATGAGGACTTATTTTTAGTGGATGCTAAAAGTTTGTCTGACGCCGACAAAACACGCTTACTTCTTCGGAAGGTCAGTCAAAACGTATATCAACAGTATACAGATGTAATACTACCCGCAAAAGCAGCAGATATATCCTTTGAAAAAACAGTAGAAAAACTCTCAAATATGTTTGGGAAAAAGGAGTCACTTTTTAACAGTCGATATAAATGTTTTCAGACAATGAAATCAGAAATTGAAGACTATGGAGTATACATAGCAAGAGTCAACCGGTTATGCGAACAATTCCAACTGGAAAAATTTACAAAAGACAACTTAAAATGTCTTGTTTTTGTCAGTGGGCTTCAATCAACAAAAGATTCAAGTTTCCGCAATGAAATTTTGAGGATGCTGGATGAAGAAAAATCTGATAAGCCAGTAACATTAGAATTTATCAGCCAGGAAATTCAGCGTACACTTCAGCGTCAGCGGGACAATAAAATGATTGCCAGCATTCAACAGACATCTGTACAAACACAGGCCATTCATACCAAACAACAGAAAAGTAAGTACGTTCCGAATCAATATACAAATAAACCAAAGATTCCTTCAACGCCATGTTGGCTTTGTGGGGCTATGCACTACTCGAACACTTGCCAATACAAAAATCATAAATGTAAGCAATGTGATGGAGTGGGGCACAAGGAGGGTTACTGCAAAATTAAACGTAACCACAACAAACAAGAGCATTTGACGAATTCGAACAGAAAACGTTCTAATACTACAAATGCAATTGGCGGTCATACAGATTCTAATAAGAATTCAGTCCAGACAAGAGCCATTGGTGATGACACCAACAACGTATTTCACCGTAAACACGTAAACATTTTAATAAATAATCAGAAAGTCGAGCTTCAGCTGGACACGGCTTCGGACATTTCAATCATTTCTAAATCCATATGGGCAGAGTTAAATCACCCAGAATTATTAACAACAAGACATACGGCAAGAGATGCAAACCAGAATAAGATTCAATTTATTGGACAATTCCAAGCGAATATTGCATTTCTCAGCACGACAAAGACAATGACTATTTTTGTAACAACTGTTGAATCACTGAATATAGCCGGCGCAGATTGGGAAATCCCAATAAATTCATTCTGCAAATCAATTTATACAAATTGCACGGATGAACACGTCAACAATTTCAAAATGGAATTTCCGCAAGTTTTTGACAAAAAGCTGGGTCATTGCACCAAAATGAAGATTCATCTTCCGCTTAAACCAAATGCAGTTCCAAAGTTTTGCCCAAAACGTTCAGTACCACATTCAGTTATCTCCCTAGTAGATACTGAACTAAACCGATTAGAAGAGGAGGGCGTGATTTCACCTATTAACTACTCAGAGTGGGCAGCACCTATTGTTACAGTGAGACGCGCCAGTGGCAAAATTAGAATATGTGCAGACTATTCAACAGGGCTCAACGAAAACGTGGAACCACATTTTCATCCACTGCCTCTACCAGAAGATATTTTCGTGGGTCTCAACAGCAGTAAATATTTTACTAGATTAGACCTCAATGATGCATATATGCAGTTTGAAGTGGATGACGCAACGAAGTCCATTCTAACTATCAACACACATAGAGGCTTATATACATTTAATAGGCTAGTTCCTGGAATTAGATCAGCTCCAGGAGCTTTTCAACAAGCAATTGAAAAAATGTTAATTGGCATTCCAGAAACCATGGCTTATTTGGACGATGTAATCATCGCTAGTAAATCACTACAGCAACACTTACAGTCAATACGAGTCGTATTGAAACGTTTTTCGGAATTTGGCATAACACTTAATATTGATAAATGTGAATTCATTCAACGTAAGATTAAATATCTGGGTCACATAGTGGACGCCAATGGTATCAAGCCGGATCCAAGCAAGATTTCATCAATAATTAATATGCCACGACCTACAAACATCAGTGAACTTAGATCATTCCTTGGTTCAATCAATTTTTACGGAAAATTTATTAGTTCAATGAGAGCAATAAGAGCACCTCTCGATGCATTACTACAGAACAGTATTAAATGGCACTGGTCTTCAGAATGTGAAAATTCATTTCAAAAATTTAAGCAAATTTTAGTATCAGACTTAACGCTCAACCATTATAACCCCAAGCTACCCATTATAGTTTCAGCGGATGCATCAATGCAGGGTCTTGGAGCGCAAATATCACACGTTATGCCAGATGGTACAGAAAAATCAGTTGCACACGCATCCAGGTCTCTAACGTCAGCGGAGAAAAACTACGGCCAAATTGAAAAAGAGGCCCTTGCTTTAGTTTTTGCGGTAAAAAAATTTCATCGTATGGTATATGGAAGAAAATTTTTACTCCGTACTGACCATAAACCGTTATTGGCCATATTTGGTTCGAAAAAGGGCATACCTGTTCATTCAGCGAGTAGACTTCAAAGATGGGCACTGACAATGATGACGTACGATTTTGATATCAAGCACGTTAAAACAGAGGATTTTGGTAACGTTGATATGTTATCAAGATTAATACCACCAATGCAACAAAATGATGAAGATTTCGTTATTGCATGTGCTACTCTTGAATATAACATAAGATCAATTTTAAATAACAGTCTCAACTCAATTCCACTTACTCATCACATGGTCGAACAAGCTTCAAAAAAAGACGCAGTGATACTACCGTTTTTCAATCGTCGTGCAGCGTTATCAGTTATGGATAATTGTCTTCTTTTCGGCGAGCGTGTAGTTATTCCGCAAATTTTTAGAAGAAGAATTCTAAAGACATTACACAAAGGGCATCAAGGTCAACAACGCATGAAAGCAATCGCCCGTAGCAATGTGTACTGGCCAAACATCGATCAACAAATTGAAGAGTATGTTCGTCTTTGTCCGCAATGTCAACTGAACACAAAATCGGCAAATAAAACAACGTTGTGTTCTTGGCCAATATCAACAAAACCGTTACAACGCATACATATTGATATTGCTGGTCCTATTCGTACACAGTACTACTTGGTCATAGTAGACTCATTTGCTAAATGGCCCGAGGTTTACCAAAGTAATACAATTACAAGTAAAAAAATCGTTGAACTAATGATAGATTATACAAATAGATATGGTTACCCAAACTTAATAGTTTCGGATAACGGCACGCAATTTGTCAGCGCGGAATTTCAACAATTTTGTAGTGAACGTGGTATAAAACATATGAGAACAGCTCCATACCATCCATAAAGCAATGGACAAGCTGAACGCTATGTAGACATAATCAAAACAGCAATAAGAAAATTATACGATGGCAACTTAAAAGATAATACACATCTTCAAGAATTTTTGCTACAATACCGCTCAACTCCAAACTCAAATTGCGTGGAAGGGAAAACACCAGCCGAATTATTCATTGGTCGAAAATTACGCACTGAGATCGATCTTATTAAACCTCAAGAACCAACTGAAGTCGAACGTAACGTGAACATGGAAGAGCAGTTTAATAAGAAACATGGCGCGAATTATCGTAATTTTGAAATCAATCAAAAAGTTTTCATCAAATCGTACAAAAATAACAAAATGTCTTGGCTTCCAGGTGTAATTTTAAAGAAAGTTGGTAAAGTAAACTACGAAGTTAAGATCAACAATGCGAACATTGAAAAGATTATCAAATCACATGCTAATCAAATTCGTGAACGTTATGTTCAAATAGTAATAGAAGATCCAATCTCTTATGATTTGCTACCTTTATTTAACCAATGCCCAGAAGATTGTCAACAGCAGGAGTTATCAGGTAGTTTTCAGTCGAACAACGATGAAACAATCAACACATCAGATAATCATGCCGCACCTAATGAAACAGCTTCATCACCGCCCAGGCGATCAATACGTAATAAGCGTACCCCAGCTTGGCACAAGGACTACGAGTTTCATCATGAACAAGGGGAGGAATGTTGAGTACGCAACACTGTTTTTGCATTGCGACTCTAACAACATGCAACACTGTAATTTTAAAAACTAAAAAACGTGGTTTTCAACAAGCGATGTGCCGTGTGTATTTGGCGGAGCTTTAACCTAACTGGTCGTGAATTGATATCTAATAAAAGAATTTGTAGTTAGAATTAAATAAAGATTTTATTGTAAATGACAATATTAAACCGTGTGTTTCCATCATAAGGTCACAACAGAAATGAAAACCAGCGGCTGTCAATGTCAGCCGGCTCAAGCCGCCGCCGCCGACTTTTTAATGCGGCTTGTTTCTCTGCCGCCTTATGTTATCCGATCACAGAAGAAGACAATACACTCACAGAGAATGTTTTCTGTCTCATTATCTTTTAAGCATAAACAGCACAAGGGTGAACGAACTTGGTTACTTTTTAACAGAGAGTAGTTCGGTTTAAAGTTACCAGGGAGCAAACAAATAACAATCCATAAATCATTCCTTAAACCAAAAGAAGTCAGCTACACTTTTTTAGGTAGAAATATAATTTCCTTTTGATTAGAGAGACCAGAAAAGACATCCAGTAAATGGAAACATTAAACCCTACTGATAGCTTCTGTAGTGAGCCAAATTACTTTAAATCAAGCTTGAAACGAAATTCCCATGGGAAGAGGGAATCAAAAGCTCTCTGACTATCGAAAAAATATATTAAATTACTCGTAATATTAGCACAATTGGTGATTTCCTGTATTTTTCCTATAGAATCAGAGATTTTTACATTGAGCCCACAGACTCCAGAGCTAACTCCATCTTCCGTTTTGGATTCATCTGTGTACCAACATCAACAAAAACTTCTGTAATCTTCTGTGGCACCGTTTTCTTCCTATGTTGCCCTAAGCGAAAATGTGACGTCGAATCTCTCTTTGAGCTTCAGTTTACAATTTATGCTATCACTAGGTATTTCTCTCAGACCTCTGCAGGGCATTCTACCATGACGAATAAGTTGCCCCTCGCAACGGACAGAATACTCGAGACCCATCATCCATTTCCACAGAGGATCTTATAGAGTTGAATGGGTGTTAATAAAATAACGACTTCAATTACCAAGACTGGAGATGACCTCATTGCGCCTGTTATAAGAAGACATGCCATGAGCTTCTGCCATCATACAAACGCTCTGTAGGTAATGATTGGCCTAACAATCATTGGGTAGATCCACATAACCGTTTTTCGGCTCATGCCCCAGGAGGACTGGCCATAACTCTTTAGCACCAGATCGCTCTAATGGCTTTCTATGTTACGCATTCAACATGTAGGTTCCAAGTCAACTTGCTTTTATGAATAGTTCCAAGTATCTGACTTCAGTCGAATAAGGTTATTCCACCCATTCAAAGAGACTGTCCCTAAACCAAGTTTTCTCCTAAGAGAGAAAGAATAGTTTTGCCGGAGCTGACCGACAGACCATCGATATACTATAACTTTATATTCCTGTTCACTAATAATGATCCATTAAAAATTAATTCAGTGGCAATTTCATTTTCTATTTTCTCCTACCATGTGCGAGGGGAACTATTTATATCTCGGGAACTGGCAGCACTAGTGTCCATAGCTAAAATCTGGCAACACCATAATTAAGTTTGACATTTTTTTAGCATAAACGTGTTCACAGCGTTTTGATGAAGAATCGCTACTTGTTTTGTTTGCAGTGAGTTAAGAAAATCAATTTGAAAATTAAGGTTTTCGTTGGATTGTTTTTCACAACTTTCGCCGTGGATTATCTCAACAAGAATGTGTCGATGAACTCAGTTTTGCGTATGGCGATAAATACCACAGTATATCGTTGATATACGGAATTCAATCATGGTCGTAGTTCCGTCGCCGACGAATTCCGTGAAGGTCGTCCAAAATCGATTTTTGTGCCACAAAACACCCAGCAAAGAATTACACATTACCATCAGAACTACTTGCCATATAATGACTTACTTTTCTGATTACCAAATTTCATTACTCGTTTACAAATCACATTACCTAAAATTTTAAAAAATTATGTACAAGTTGCTAAATGAGGAGAATAATTTTTTCAGATTAAATATATTACGTGAACAATTTGCCAAATAAAAAAAGTAAGCACTTCTCAAGAATCGATTGTTTTAGTCTCACGCCTTGGTAAAATCATTAAGTTGGTAATCCAGTAAGGAACAGCTTCCACCAAAAATGCTTAATTCCAAACCCGATTAGCTTTTTTGAAATTTTTTGCTGGGCATCGATGCAATGCATGATCTGATAGCAGAGCACTGCGCCGAGCATTTTTATCGGCGGCGGCGGCTAACTAAAAAATTGTCGGCGGCGGCTTAAAGCCGGCTTATGCTCGGCTCATACAAAACTATGGTTTGAATCCCAATCAGGGATGCAACAAACTTGAAAAAATATAAAAACTTTTTTTAATCTTTTATTAATAATATCATATGAAATAGGGCTATCACCTAGTTAGATACGATATTTGTTTGAAAATGCTTTTTGGCTTAGTGTATATACATATGTATGTATGTATGTATATGTTTTTAGTTTTATTTTTAATTTCACTTTTTGTATTTATATATATATATATCTATCTTGGTATTTTAGCACGTCCAAGTCCACTTCACTAATATCTACATCCGAACTGGATTCTTCGTCTGAATTTGAACGAGGAAAATCATTTGAAATAGTTTTCTTTAACAATTTTGTAATCTTATTGCTTTGAGACATTTTCAGTAATTTTTAAGATTTGTGCTTTTTCTCTTTTGTGAACCGTTAGATTGAGTGATGTCAACTTTACTTTTTAAATAAAAAGTAATAATCATCTGTATTAGCCGAATTTTAGCTGAAAAATAATCGGCGGCGGTGGCTGTCAAAAACTGTCGGCGGCTTGGCTAAGCCGGCTGTTAGCCGCTCGGCGCAGTGCTCTGTCTGATAGTGCAAAATCATCACGTGACATATTATGAGATAGATAGGATTAAATAATTCAAACGTGGTGCTTTAAAGCACGTGTATAAAATCGTGACAGGTGACGAATCATGGATATATGCTTATGAGGCGGAAAAAAGTAATCGATCGCGTCAGTATTCCAAGACGAGCTAAATCCATTAAAAATTGTTCGTGGAAGAATTGTTTGCGAAGGAAATTGTGCCCTGTTTCTTCGGCCGAATGAGTCATGTGGCGACGGTTCAGCTTGAGCAACGTAGAACTGTCAATTCTGAGTGGTACACGACTATTGGTTTGCCGGAAGTCTTCGAAAAAATTCGTAAAACTAACCCCCGTAGACGAATCATTTTTCATCATGATAATACGAGCTCTCATACATCTCGTCAAAAACAGGTGCATTTTTGGGCAGTCAGAACATCGAATTGATTCATGACTCATCCTCCGTACACTCCTTACTTGCCATTACTTCTTCTTATTCCCAAATATCAAAGATAAGCTGCTTGGTAAACGATTTGCTAGCACCGAAGAAGCAGTTGAAGCGTTCAAAAACCATGTTTGGAGGTCTCTCGAGAGGAATGGAAAACAAAGGGTTTGATCGAATGCCAAAGTGTATTGATTTAAAAATATTCATTCAAAAATGTTTGATATTATTTGCAATTCCCGAAGCATAAATAGTAGCCCTCGTATGTATGTGAACTGCGATCTTGTCGTCGGCTTTCTTAGGGATTCGAGTCGATTACAGATCAGGTTTCGTTAGGTCGTGGCTAATCCACCTCCATTTTAACAGGCGATCTCACTTCTAATATAAATTTGATGTGTTCTTTGCCATAGGTTTGGTTTACCATACATAGTAGCTGATTAAAAGATTTTTAATATTCTTAAAATGAAGATTTGAACATTGTTAGTATCTATTCTACTTTTTACGTCGTCCCCGTATCGCCCAAAAGTGTCTAATAATATTTATGATTGAGTCAGTGAGTGAATACACACATACACACTATATACATATATTATATGTTCAAAATATGTGGTTGAAGTCTAGTGATGATTTGGCTAAGCACCAATGAAATATATAGACAATGCTTAACCACCAGCAAATAAATTTCAATTTATATTATGTATATATAAAAATTCAATATGGCGGCCAACAGATGCCATTTTGTAAAATGAAAAAAAAATAAAAAGTCGGCGAAATTTATTAAAATGGGTATCATTCGACAGGTATTTTTAAATCATCTTTACGTATCTCTTAAGATTTTTCATTTCGAATGACCATTTATGATATTTAACGTTTCAAAGTTGTCGCAGTTGGTTTTTTTTTTTGATATTTTTAAATAAATACTTGTTACACCTACAGATTCATGTAATAAAGTAAATTTGTCTGTATAATTCAAAAAATAAAAGGAAAAGTGCTTCCCATTTTGTTGTATTAAAATATGTAAATTTCCAACAAACCAGATTTTTCAACCAGAATTAAAGAAAATGAAAATTGAATGAAATGCATTAACAATAACAACAAAAAAAACCTTGTAATGAAAAATTTATGCTTCCTCCCATTCCATATCAATGATAATCACAACTTTTGAAGGAAGGCAGCGAATACTCACTCACACTCACAGCTTCTTTTGTTGTTGTTGTTTTGTAACAGTTTTATTTTATGTGTATGTATTTCTGGCTTCAAATTTCATTTGTTTACTTTTCTTTTGTATAGACAAGCCCATGTGGACCTACCAGGACGATAAGAAGGATCATTATACTTATCTGAATGGCACTACTGCATTAAGATGTGAAGCCATGGCTGAACCACCAGGCAATTTTACTTGGTATCGCTATAAAAAGCAAATACACAATGATAAACATTTTACCATTGAAAACGATAATTACATCTCAATTTTGCATATAAAGGCCGGCGATGAGAGTGTTTTCAGTACCATCAAATGTAAAGTCAAAAATCATTTGGGCAGCATTGAGCGTACCTTTATGTTGAAAGAAGGTGTCAAGCCACCCACTCCCCACCCCATCCAGCTAAGAGGCCTAAATTCGCATACCTTCGACATTGAATTGTCCGTTACACGTTCCAATGCTGTTAAGCCATCGATGGAGGTAAACGGTTATCGTATTGAGTACATGAGCGAAATGGAATTCAAAAAGGACTCTGGCAAATGGCTGAATGCTAAACGTAAAGATTTCAATTATGAAAGTGGTAAGTATCACCCAAACACTGAACAATGAAAAACGTCAAACAAACAAAACATTGATTGTTTGTGATTAATTTTTCCTCATTTGTTTTTATGCTTCTTATGCATTTCAGGTGCAACATTCTTGCTTAATAATCTGGAGCCCAATACAACCTATTTGGTGCGCGCAGCATCACGCAACGAGGCTGGTCTAAGTGATTGGACAAAGGTTGAAAAATTTCGCACTCAATTCATACCACAAACATCGGCCTCCCCAAATCTGGTCGCCTTTACTCACATTTTATGTTTCACCTTCGTAGCGTTATTTTTAAGTCAGGAACTAACATTTGGTCAATCCATCACGAATAATGCCTTCATTAACTTACCACCGTTTATAACTTCATACACTCGACGTTTGTGAGTTCATGAACGTGTGGTTTTTTGAAAATTTTACCTCCCTCCACCTCCAGCAAGTGTAACAGAAATTAGTTATAACAAAAATAAACATCTAGTAGTTCTTTAAACGAGGGATTTATTTGTTAAAGTTTATTTTCAGTTAAAACTACTCACTCACTCTCTCTCTCTCTCTCACTCTGTTCACTACTCCTAATACTATTTTATGCAAAATTTTTAGTTACAATTTTTATTATTTAAATCTTTTTAATTTTGTTTATTTTTTCTGCCAGCAAAACAGCTTAAACAGCAGAGGCAAATTAATATATTTTTAAGTGCTTGCACTGTAAGTGGCAAGTAAGGAAACCAAATAATCAAACCACCAAAAGCCAAAGCTTTATTTGAGTTAATATAAGTCCAATTAAAATAATATAAAGAACAAATAATAAATTATGAGAAAAATAATTAGTCAGCAACATTAATTTTAAGGCTAATTAGTAAACGTTTTTTTGTTAGTAAATTTTCTTATAAAAATATGTAGATGTAATAAAATGAAAAATTGAAATGAACACATTTAGATTTTTTTTAAACATTTTTGTCTAATGGGACATTTACATTGGCTCGATTTGTAGGAAATCTAATAAAAAAATGTAGTATTTTTATTTATTTTTTGCTACCCTGTACAACACATTTATAAAAAAAAAATTTAGACGAATTGTTAACCTCCTCCTTTTTTTGAAGTCGGTTAAAAAGGGATTGGTGAATTAGCCACGTTCTGCTTAAAAAGGTGTGAGAATTGGCTAAACTGCAATTATTTGGGTGTATTTTTGGAAATTTTTCAGTTAGTGGGTTTTGGTTTGGATAAAAAATCTGGATAAATGTCAAAGATAATTATTGGTGTAAACGGTATAGATTTTTATAAAGATTTTAAAATCTGCAGGTGTAAATGAGTTATAACATTCATACCTAAATAATTATTTACAGGGGTGTGCCCTGTAATTTGAAACGAAAGAAAATACTTGTTATTAACACAAATTCGAAAGTATTTTTTTTTTAATTTCGAATTTCAGAGTAAACCCCAGTACATTTAAACATTAAGGGTCGTATGCAAAAAAGTTAACAAAGCTTTGCCAAGCAATGTTAAGTAAAGTTGTATTCTAAAAAAATTATTATATCAAAATTCTAAAGTAGGCACCTACGTTTGTTAAGGGTCCTTTAAGTTGATATTTCCAAAATGTGTATTTTGTTCCTCAAATATTTTTGTTAATATAGCACATATTGATTCATGATACATCTACAAATGAAGCTAGAAGTGTTAGCTCTTATCTTAAATTTATTATTTCTGTCATGTTATGGAAAACATCACCAAATTATCCAACTGATTCGAAATACATAGCAAAATCCATAAAAAAATATTAAAATAAATTCAATTATATAAAAACTGTTTTAGTGATGTACATACAGTCAAAACGAATGGAAAAAATCTGGATATTCAAAGGCCCAATTCATACGAGGATTTAAAAATCTTGTTTTATTTTAAATTCTCTTTAAAAGTTGCTTCCAAAAACATTGTACATTCATGCGATGATTTTTTCCATGTTTCTAGGTTTGATTTTTTTTGCCTTCAAAAATGGTATCAGTGTTGCCAGTAGATTTTAAAAAATCGATTTCCCCTACATGTTAAAAAAATGTTCCCATACGAAAATCTAGAAATTTCATTAATTTTAATTTAAAAAAAGATTAATTAAAATCATTTAAGTCCTTATTTTAACATACATATGTAGTTCTTGTGTATTAATTTATTTAAAGTGGCTACTTCTGCGTTCGAAATTAATGCATTCTTCTTTACAGATTTTCAAAAATTATCTTATATATAATACAAATTTAACATAAAGCTGCATTTGAGATTTCTCCATTAATGGAGTTTGTTAAGACTTAAGATAGATAGATGTAAGTGTAATTTCTTTAATTATTAAATCATTGTTTAATTGATGCCCATATTCTATTTCCTGATGTGTCTGCCATTAGATAAAAGTCTGTGTAATTTCGAGCAAAATCAAATTTTGAAACGGTTTATGAGCAAAAATATATTTAAATTATAGTTCTTTTTTTATTTATATACAAAAAATGCAATCTGAGTATAAAAATACCTACGTTTTATCAAAGTATTATTAATACTTATAAATAAAGAAACGTTTTGTCCAAAATAAAATATTTGTCCGATTTTCCCTATACTCCTATATTAGCGACAAAATAACCTACAGGTAACACTGTTTTCTATTATAAAAAGCTGTTGTCGCATTGAATGAAAAAATAAAATAAAGCAACATACCAAAAATTAAAATATGTGTAAAGAAATTTTGAAAAAAAAACTCGGAAAACGGAAAATGTGATTTTTTTCTACCCCGTTTGCTTTTCTATACCGTTCGCCTACAAACTACAAAAATCGTGTTTCAAAAAATCATTGAAAAATCAACGTGTGAATTAGGTGAAATACTCATTTCATTCGAATAAAATATATTGTCATAATTTTTCTTTGTTCATCATATTATTTTTAATTTTACTTCATAAAAATGTTTATCTGTTTTCCTTCCATGTCAGAAGCTCATACTTTTCAAATTAGGTTGCTTTACTTCAAGATAATACAAATTTATTTAATAAAATAAAAAATTATTTGAATACTCGAATTAATTTGTATTCGATGTTGTACATCATAAGCCGTGAAGTGGTTGTTGAACACGGTGGTGTTACCGGTATTTATTATTAAATTACAAAATAATTAAAGTTGTTTTTTGCATACAATTTCTTAACAAAGCAATGTTAGCCTTAAAGTGCTTGTTAGCTACTATGAACTTTAAAGCTCAAGTAAAATATTTTTTTGCATACGGCCCTAAACCTTTCAATGTATTATACACATAACCTGTTGCTAAGGCAATAGACAACACTTTTTTGAGGTATTGCTGTAAGTATTAAGTGCCCCGGTGACGATCAAATAAACCCATCCATTACATACATACATATGTAGTTGTGTGCGTGCAGTTGTCCGATAGATTCATTGCGATCTCTGCATCAAGATCCATATTGATGTACAATTCTACTAAAACTAAAAATATTTTGCGCTGAAGGTACAAGTGTAGCCTATGACCGATTGCTAATTTCGTCAGTCAAAGGCGACCATGACGTTATCATTTCGTCGGACTCTCTAAATATTTCAATGTGATAATAAATCAATATGAGTTTTATTCGGGTGACAAATACTTGCATATGGTGAGCTGTTTTTTTTTTATTCTAAATTGGGACCGGTCATGGACACTGGTCAGTCCATCAAAGTTGGTCCACAATGCTTTAAAAGCAAACTGATCAAGGTTAATATTAGCATGAACCTTAAATTTTAGACATATGTATATACAGGGTGGGTCAAAAGTTACCATGGGGTTTAAAAGTTTAATAACTTTTTCGTTTATTAATTTTTTTTATTTTCAGATTATGGGCCTGTGCCAAACGGTAGCAAAGTACTAGTGTATGTAAATTTTTTAAACTTCTGAGGTGAATAAAATCTCACTAGCCCTAGAGGCTAGTCGAATTTTTGACACACAGATAAATTTTTGACAAGTAGCAAATGAGAAACATGGTATCATAAAAGCTAAAACAAAAGCCGTCGCTTCGAGCCGTCTATCAATACATAGATATTTACGTCTCTTAAATGTAGTTAGACTGTAAAAAAACATTTTTTATTTGCATTTGAGAAAAATTTTGCATCATTTATATAATATTACAAATTTTTTGCTACAAGAATATTGTTTTATATAAAAGTGTCATTTTAAAAAATTGTTGGTAACCGGCGGCTTGTAGTCAATTTTTTGTTTCGCCGCCGCAGAAATTTTTTCATCAGCTTCTTTCTATGCTAAGGCGAATTTGTCAAAATTTTACATTGTCAAAAAAGATATCATTTGGCACGGCAGAAAAATTAAATTTTTTCCCCACAGGTAAATATTTTTTTACCATAGTACTTTTCTATCGTTTGGTACACGCCCTAAGTATGAAAAATAATGTCTCGTAAATGACAGCCGTTTTCAGCTTCGCACTGATGGGCTCGTTTTAGAGTATTTTCCATAACATCTTTCAAAATTTGTGGCTGTAGCGTTCAAATTTCTGCAACAATGTTTGGCTTGAGTTCAAGAATTGTCTCTCGCTTGTTCACATACACTTGCTCCTTCAAATAACCCCAAAGAAAATAGTCGGGTGCTGTCAAATCTGGAAACGCGCTGGCAAAATAATTTCCGAATTTTCGGAAATTATGCAATCTCCAAAAAATTTGACTTAAAAGTGCCATTGTGTCTCGGGCAGTGTGGGCAGTGGCTCCGTCCTGCTGAAACCACATACCAGGTCTGTTTTCAAGAGCAGGACGTAAAAAATGTTCTATCATAAACCGATACCACTCTCCATTTACGGTACCAGCACTTACATCTTCATTCTCGAAGAAGTAAGGCTCAATGATATTTTCAGATGTGATCCCACACCATATTGTATATCTAATGGGGTGCAATTGGCGTTGGTGAATGGCTCTTGGATTTTCAGAACCCCAAAACCTACAGTTCTGCTATTTAACAAAGCCATTCAAATGAAAATGAGCTCCGTCACTTATAATCAAATTTTCAATAAAGTTGATTTCATTTCTGGCCAACTGTTGAAATTTAACTGCAAAATTTAGACATTGCCGATAATCTCCGGGTTTAAATTCTTGCACCAATTGAACCTTATATGGGTATAAATGTAAATCTTTTTTTAAAATGCGCCGTAGTGACGTACGAGACATTTCTAGCTGAGCAGAACGCCTTCTGGCAGATGTTTCTGATGTTTCGTTAACACTTTCCTGCACTCGTTCAATATTTTCCGCAGTGCGACTTGAACGTGGTGATGATGATCAACTAAGCAACGAATCATTGCTTCAGACGGCGAAATTCTGACGTTAAAATGTCGACGATATGCTCTTTGCGTTAAAATAATTGATCTCTGATTTAAATAATAAAACTCTATTATTCTGGTTCTTTGTTCAGTTGTGAACTCTCGATTATTAATTTTCCAAGTGTTATTTATATAATCTGAAAAAAAATATAAACGAAAAAGTTATTAGATTTTTAAACCCCATGGTAACTTTTGGCCCACACTGTATTTACATATATCTTCTTTTTTACTGTTTTCTTACAAAATGGAAATAATAGAGAAGTGTTAGCCCTAAGGACTCTCCATAGAAAATTTCTCAAATCCCAAATCTTACAATTTGGCGGCCTATACTTCTATACAAGCATCCCGACTGGTTACTGAATGAAATTTTATTAGATTTTCGAGCATATTCAAAAATATTTTCTGACCTAAAATTATTGAATTACCTGCTGTTATGGATGAATGTGGGCATTTCTCTGAGAAATTCCCCTTTTTGGTCACGTGCGACAGTAAGCAATTAACCTTGTATTTCTGAACAATGTGACTCGACTTTTCTTGACGGCCTACACAAATATATAAATAAGTAAAAAAAAGTTTAGTTTTCTTTGAAAAAACAAGCATATTTGCTTGGTGTCGCACGCGATAAAAATTTTACCTTTCCTGTGGAAATGCCCATATACTGATTATGATTTAATAATAATTTTTAATATGAGAGTGTTCTTAAAACTTTATTTCTTAAACTCGTAAAAAGCCAAACAAGTAATAAAATGCCAAAATTTAAAATTAACTCATCTTTTGAATGTAAGCAAAATAATGATAAAAACAATTTTGTCAGTGTACATCACAATTTCAATTGCGATTTGACGTTAAAAAAAGTATAACTAAGAAATTTATATTAATAAATATATATATATATATATACATATATATATATGTATATATAATATTCGAACACTAACAGGATTATGCATAATAAAAAACTATCATGCAGTTGGCATAAGTGACGAAATTGAACGAAGGGTTAACGAGTTCGTCCATTCAATTTGACATTAAAATTTGACGCATAATTTAGTTTTAACCCACAATAAAATAAAAACGCAATTTTTAATGTAAAATTGTATGGCAAAACTCGTCAAGACCATATTAAACTTATCCACTTATGCTAACTTCCTGCCAGTTCTTCATTATGCAAAAGGCTGTTTATTTCTATCTGAAATTATTAGTTTAGGCTAAGTTTCGTATACTGAGGAAGCCAAGTAAACATGTGTTAATTTTTAATTAACAAATACTAGACAAACACTAACAGAACGTAGCAACATACTGTTTTCGCAGAGCGCTACACCTTCAACATCATCTTTTATGTGCCTGGTCCAATAAGCTTCACTACTATAAACATTATTAATTAAATAAAAATTTATTACATATTTACTTGGCTTCCTTTGACTATAAATCTTAGCCTAACTCAAAAATTTCAAAAAATAGATCACGTTTAAATAAACATCAGAATAACTCCAAAATTATATTAAAAATTTATATCACGAATCTAAACTAAAGTTTTCAGAATCAAAAACATTATGTACATGAATACATTAAATAGATAAAATGTAAGAATATTCTAGTAAATAGCAAAAATTGTGTAAAACAAATTAAGCAAAATGAAAAAAGGTTTGAAATTTATAACGGATGAAAAAATTTGATATGCTATAAATAAAGATTTATATAAGAAATTAATTTATAAGGATTTTTACTGAAATTAACACTTATAACACTGCAGGACACATAAATAAAAACAACGAGGGATTCTGACAAAGGAGACGAAAAACATTTGCGAAACAAATGTTGGTAATATCTTAACCAATAAGCACTCAAAATATTCAAATTCAGACACTTGAAAATTTAACTGGAAACAAAGCTTAATTCTACCTTATATTTATACGTTTTAATAAAGGTACATTTCAGTTTTTTTTTTGGAAAAATTGAAAAATTAACTTTTTTTACAACAAACACAGGAAAAAAATTCAACAAAAGTTGAAATTTTAAATTCAACGGGATCGATTGGTCAATTAGTTTTTGTATTGTTTTTGCACATGAGCACAAACAATACATTAATTTAATTATTAAATTTAATTGTAATGGTACGCAGCTAGAAAAGATAATAATGGGAACTAAATGGAAACGTTTTGAAATATTTGCAGCGAAATTGCATTGTTATTTAACATATGAATTAGTTTAAGGAAATTCAGGATGTAAGGACTTAAAAAAGAATAATAACCCCCGTGAAAGAATACAGTTCTAATTGTTATTAAAAAAAAGTTTTACTTATTATATACATACATATGTATGTATGTAATTGCAGGCATATTCTTATATAATATTTAATATAATATAATAATATAATTTATAATATCAATATACTCGTACTCGTACATTTGTGCCTATATAGGTAGATTATCATTCTAACATCAACAAATTTCTTATCAATTCTTATACCAAGCATGGAGAATTTTCATACGATTTTTTCACTTTTAGTATCCAAAATGTTACAGATGTGTTAACCCATTGCGCTTTCACTATTATTTTCTATTTTATTTCTCTTTCAACCAAAACAGATTTGGAATTTAAACTTCCATCAATAAATTTCTTATCAATTCTTATACCAAGCATGGAGAATTTTCTTACGCTTTTTTCACTTTTAGTATCCAAAATGTTACAGATGTGTTAACCCATTGCGCTTTCACTATTATTTGCTATTTTATTTCTCTTTCAACGAAAACAGATTTGGAATTTAAACTTCCTGGGCATGAAGATTCACATTACTTCACAGTACTACTGTTCTAAAGTTTCATCATCACAAGCACATATTCTGCACAGGCTCTTACTCCCAATGAGAAGCCTGTTTAGGTGTTTTCTCAGTCTGTAAGGGGAAGCCTCTGAGCTTTCCTAGATTATTTTTATTTTAGGACATGGGATGATTCAAAAGATTTTTGTTATGCTTTATAATCATTAGGCTTCCATGCCTCGATCCAGGGAGAGGTGTTTCCTGGTATTTCTGATCTCCATCCATATATATTCCCGGATTTTATCCGATCCAATGAGAGGAAACGGTTCTGGTCCGACCTTGTGTGCGCTGACCAGTTTGCCTGCATTTTCCTTTCCATCAACTCCAACGTGTCTGTGAACTCAGCAGAGTACGACCTTATTTATGCTGTGGAGCAGATTAGCTTAATGTGGCAGTACCAAGATAACTTCGAGATATACCTATGTATATGAACTAAGTGCTTTAAAGTCCCCCACACTGGTGCCACTTTGAGCGACTGCTGCTTTAATGGCAGCAGGTTGTTATTTCTCCTCCTCTGTAGTACCTGTCAGGATAAAATTGTGTGCATATCTCAATGGCATAAACTTCTGATAAAAAAGTTAGACATCTGAAACGATCAGAGTCTTTCCAGGCATCATTGTTCCCACTGGTTAATTAGACAGTCACAGTCTGTTCTTCCCGGGTCGTTGATGACTTTTTGCTTGGCAGTAGTTTCTATAAAAATTGTTCCGAGGTGTGAGCTCAATGAGAGCCTCAGTGAATCTCCAACCGATCTCTGGTCGTAGCTTTCCGACCAAGCAACAGCATCATAAGTGATGATAAGTTTCACTATCATGGTGTTTTGCGTGTCCAACTCTTATGTTTTTCCTGCATACATATACTCACCGTTAGTGCTTTTATTGCCTTGTCGACAATCGCCTCTAAATGGTATCTCTATAAAACCTTTGAGTCTAATATTACTCCCAGGTACTTGACCTCAGATGAGCTTTCTAAAAGCACGCTATCTACTGGGATGGTTTGCAGAGTAGGATTGTCATCCTATTGGTGAAGGGAACAATGAACGCCCTTGCGGAGTTGATATTCAACTCTACGATTAAGAACATTTCCTTCGCTATCCTTAGTCCGTTCTGTACAATGTCACATAAAGTCTGTTCAAAGTGGTCAAATTTACAATCATACAATTTTCTTCTGAATTACAAAATTGCTATATTTCTAGGATCCTCAGTTCAATAAACTTATAATAAAAGTTCATACCGACCTTAGGAAACTGTATGGTATAGAGTATGTAGTATGTATACTCCATACATATTACTATGCCGACTACTGGGTAAACTCGTTTTAAACTAATTTTTTTAAAAGCAATTTCAAAAGAGATTATTACTATACTATTTTGCAATTTTTGAGCTTAATATGAAAAAATACTAATTTTCCTATAGTCGGCACACCCCTGCCGACAATTGGAAATCATGAAAAATTTTGTTCCTAATGACGGCACCCATTAAAATAAGCAAAATAAATATATTTTATTAAAATTTTCATATTAATATCAATATTTTAGTTGATTTGAATCCATAGAAACCGGCACTTTTAAGAAATTACTTCATTTAATGTGAATACTCACTTGTTTAAGTTGGGCTCACCACTAAAAAATTTCTTAAAAAACAGGCACAATTGCCCTCTTTAAAAACAGTCACGGAAAGAGACCAAAAATATACCAATATACTCATCTCATTCAAATTTACTCAATGTTTAGAGAGAAGTATGTATATTTCTAATGAAAATCAGATCTTACTTATATAATTAATGGACGCTATTCTTATTTATATACAGTTTTATTTAAAAGTGCCGACTACTGGTGCATGCCGACTTTAGGAGCTTTTACCCTATGCGTTTGGAAACCGTATTCAATATTTTTTAAAGCAATAACATGTAAATTTCTACATATCGTTGTTATATACATATGTATGTATGTATGTAAGTATGTGTGTTTGTACACATATTTACATATACATATACCGCTGGCATCACAGATGCATACTTTCGAAATTAAAACATATGTTGATAGTCCATGGAAACCACATATTTTTGGCTAATGTTTAGTTTACTATAAAATGTTTATTTCATTGCACTTATAGACATTGCACATTTTTCATTTTACCACAAAATCCGCATCATCAACAAAATGCAAATAATAGATACATATGAATATATAGATATACATACATATGTATTTGTATTTAAAATATATACATACATACATATTTACATGTGCACATATGTACAGTGGAATCTCCCTTAACGGACACTTCCTATAGGCGGACACCCTCTGTAGACGGACACTTTTGACAGGTCCCAGCAGCGCTCCATTTAAATGTTTAGTTTTCTCTTGACCGGACAGTTTCCTTGTACGGACACATTTCAATGGTCCCTTCAGTGTCCGCTCAATAGAGATTCCACTGTATATGTATTTACACATAAACAGTTTACATGAAATTTTTAAAATATTTTTGCAAGCACTGTTAGGGTTTCGAAAATAATAATTCCTGCGTATATGTATACAAAGTTAGCAAATTTTCCGAAATAATGTTTGTGGGATATTTTATGACAAAAATATGGCATTCATTTGAAATTATTGGGCTTATAAAATTTATAAATGAAGATTTTGAGAAAACCATACATACAAATTATTGGCCTGCACAAGACCATTTATAAGACCTTTCAAGACATGCGACATATTTTAAACGCTTTACTACAGCGAAATATTCTAAAATAAATGCTAAACAACACTGTTGGCAATATTTTTTTTGAGTTCTTTGTCTTGCCAACAGTGTTTTTTAGCGTTTGTTTTAGAATATTTCGCTGTAGTAAAGCGTTTAAAAAATGTCGCATGTCTTGAAAGGCCTTATAAATGGTCTTGTGCAGGACTTTAATACAAATATGATTATATCAAAGCTGACCACCAAGAGAAACACGAGAGAAATATATTCGCGTATGTGTATTCATTTGTATAAGAAGCCGATTGGTGTTCGTCACACTGGTGCTACTTTGGGCAGGCTGGGATTATATTATGATGTAATAAATTCAGTAAAGTGCGACTATGAATCGCGCACGAAGGGTTTTTGTTAATATGGCGTTTTGTAGTTTTGGGGTTTTTTGCGTATTTGGTTTTTTTTGGATTTGGCGATTGGTTTCAGTTTTGGCCCTTTTTTGGCGTTTTGGCAATTTTTTCGGTTTTTGGCGATTTTTTAATTTTGGCGATTTTTTTCATTTCGGCTGTTTTTTCATTTTAGAGATTTTTTTTTCATTTTGGCGATTTATTTTAGTTTTAGAAATTTTTTTTCATTTGGAACTTTTTTTGTTTTGGCGATTCTGTTACAGCAAGTTGTCAAAATTACAGTAAATTTTTTGTTTGTTTTATTTTTTCTCTATTATTAGTATTAGAGTCTGAACACAATGTAACGATAATTTATTGCGGTGCGGTTTTTCATACGATTTTGAAGTAAAAAACCGCAGTGCGGAACGGTATAAAATTAAAATCTATTTTATTTTCTATGCGGACTTTCATATTCTCTCAATTTTTTACTCTATTTCTCTTTCTGATGCTGCCATAGTTTTTGAATAATTGGCGATGTTCACAACATTATTGTGAACAAAAAAATGATTTTGAAGTTCAAAAACTTTTGCCATAAAATACAAAAGTTTAAAAAATATATCAAATATATCTAACGATGTATAAAATGTTAATAGTTTTTTGTTTTTAGTTACTGCCATTACAGTTCCCGTCGTTTCTATAAGGAGCATAGGGCATCCATTACAAAATATTAAACAAAGAGTAAAAATGTATCCACAAAAAAATTAATAAAAATTTAAACAAACAATGACAAGTATTGCCGTAGCCGTCTTCCGTTGTATTATGTTTATTTTTCACTCCCGCAACGAGAAATCACACCGCACCACAAACATTGTGTTTAGACTCTTAGGGCGACTTTTTTAGTTCAAGATTAGAGATTAAATTAACCTTAATCTTCATTTCTGATTTTTGGGTAGTCGATTATATGGTTTTACTTGCTAGTTTAAGCGGCCAATCGTGGTGGTTTAATCTTATATTAATATTGACAACATACACTTGTGAAACATATAATTTTTTGTAAAAATTATATGATAAAATAATTTAAAAACACATAAATAAATATATATATATTTTATATTAGTTATATATTTCCTTTAACACGCGCAAAATTTTACTTGTAAATAATAAAATATGTCAGTTTCTTCTTCTTCCCACAAAAAATCAAAAGTGTTGATAACATGTATGACTTTTGCACTGAAAAAGTTGCCACTATTTTGTTCCTCAGTATGGTAATACTACACATAATAAGAAGTTTAAACTACCACTCAAAAATATCAAAATCAATTAATTAAGATTAAGATAATTTTTGGATTAGTTAATTAGAGAAATAAACTAATCTTAATCTCGATCCAAAAAAGTCGCCCTTAATATTATACTGGTATGTATATCATTCCTACTAATTTTAATATGATGTAGTTTTTCTATGTGTTTGCCGATAAATCATATTTAGTAGTTATTATGTACAACAATTGGTCAACCTTGTCCGACCGAGTAGTCCCATCAGTGAGGTTTTCCCATATCAATTTGCAGAGCGATTTATTTTTAATTGTTATCTCCATGATAGCTATAACTGATATAATAACATTGAACCTATCGCAACTTAAATGTATAGGTATGTATTTTACAAGCAACGGATACAAAAGCGATACAAATATTAGGTAAAAACATACCCATAATAGGGGTGAGCGCGTAGATGGCTTTGCCCTTGTGGGTATACATATATACTGTATGTGTATATTAATTTTTATATTTTTGAGCGAAATTAAAGTAATTAATTACAAAAAAATATTTAATACACCTTCAAGAGGTCATAACAAATGTGGGTTTGTTTGAATAGCAGAAAAAACACGTAAATTTTTACCTGAGGTGTTATATTTGTGTGTACATTTTAAGAAATTTTTAGACATTTATATACCCTTGAATAGACAATTAAGACTACTATTGTGATCACATAGACAAAATTAAGAAACATTTGAAGTAAAGAAAATGAGATCAATAATTTAGGCAAAAATAAAATAGGTATGTAGAAAATTGAATTTTGTATTCAAAATTGGATTTTTAATATTTCAAAAAGTATTGAAGGTATGAGAATTATTTTTTTCGGTTTGCAAAGCTAAATGTATACTATTGGAATAAATCAAAATGTTTCCCAATATATAATTTTATAAAACTTTTTTTTTATTGGGAAAAATTGTGTTAGAAAAATTTTAGTATTTTTAGAAAATCTCCTCTCCTCTGTAGGATGTCAAGAGTTTCTTTCAAGTTACTTAAAACAAGTTTGTTTATAATATACAACCAAAAAATTTACAAAAACGAGCGTGCAATTTTTTTGCCACATCCAAAAATTACATTTTTTGAAAAAAAAATGCTAATTTTCGACCAATGCTGGATGCACCATCAAAACTCTATAAAATCTAGTTCACAGTCTTTCTTAATCCCTCTTCTCTCAGAAACAATAAAAGTTTTTATCAAATACATAATATTTTTTTAAAATATTCCAAAAAAATTATGATTTTTTTTCACAAAATATACACAATTTTCTCATAATTTTCAAAAATCCAAATTGCAAAGTTATTCCTTGATACAATTTTTGAGATATCAAAAAAAAATTTTTTCATATAAATTGTAATGAAGTTTTCTTTCAAAAACAACAAAGCCAACTGATTTTTGTCAAATAATATAGAAGTTATGTACTAACAATTAAAAAAAGTCAGGACCAAAAATTAAAAAAAATTTTTCAAGTAAAATAAATTGGAAACTGTAAGAGATAAAATGGTGCTTAATGCATGTTTTATTTTTGTTTCTTAACGTTGATTGTCCCGCTGTAAAAATTATTAAGATCGCTCTATATTTACAAAAGTTACAAGCTCATAAATAATTTCGACACCCGCAGTTTCCCACTTTGAGGCTCTTTGGAGCTGCCCTGTCTTACAACAGGGTGCCTCCAAATATATTTTCTCAAAAGTTCAATACTTCTTCTTTCCAAAACAGTTAGTTTGATCGAAATCAGTTCACTAGTTCAAAATTTACGGACTTTTTACCACTTTTTTTAATTTCACGCCACTGTGCAACGTTGTCCTAATTGTATTTTTCTGCGTGGGTAGTCATATGCCCATTCGGCTTAATTTATATAAACTGTACTTATATTGACTGATGCTTTATCGTAAAATTATCTTATATGTATGCGTGAAAGGTGAGACTGTCAATAATCTAATTACCTGATGTATTGCAGTTGTAAATCCTGAGAATACACTTTTTTATTTCCATTTCATGGAAAGTATAAAATATCGGCGAATACAAAACCCTGCTTACATATGAAAGTAAGTATATCTATTTCACACAGTATTATATTCATTGTACATCCACACAAAAACTATAATGTATCTCTTTTCTATAAAAAATTTAAATATTGCTGAGTATAGAATAGCAAATATTTTAAAGTAGCATAATATTTAAAATGTTATCCAAAAATTAGATGGGCTTTTATGTGCCATCACTAAATAATATATGCCCAGTACTAACAAACATACGTGGGATTGATATTCACACATGATGGTTAATATATGTATATCCCGAAATAAGAACTATACAATAAGTCAATAGAAAATTTAAATTATGATGAGTCAGCGAAGATCGAAAATCAAATGCAATAAGAACCTAAATTTCGCTTCCGACTTTTACTTATTAGAATTTTTTACATAAATGTGCGGCATAAAAAATGTTCAAGTTTACTTAAGCAACTTAAGCAGTTCCGCTTGCGTTGATCTGATATTTTAGAAACTATACTTTAAATTTATAAATAATTTTTATTTGTTACTCATTGAAAAGTGTTACAAAACGATTAAAACCCGACAAAAAAAATATGGAAATATTAAAAAATCTGAATAAAAACCGGCTTTAAAACTGTTTAAGCAATCAAACGAAAAATGTCGTCATCAGCCCAAAAATGTGTTTCGAAAAAAACCGAACCAAATATAAAAAACCGGTTTCGAACCGGATAAAAATAGCCTATCTTTGACACTGGTGATGTAGCTTTCCTTTGAAAGAAAGAATTTTCAAAATCCGTACCAAAAAATATAAGAAACCGAACCGGATTAAAAAATAGGGTATATTTTACGCTGGTGATGGGACTTTCCATTGGTAAAAGAATTTTCAAAATCAGTTAAGCGGTTTGAAAATCCGTACCAAATAAAAAAAACCGATTCAGAACCGGATATATAAATAGGCTATGTTTAACGCTGGTAATAGAGCTTTCCGTTGGTGAAAGAATTTTAAAAATTGATTTAGTGGTTTGGGTGTGAAATCGTAGCATAATAGGCCCAAGGCGAATTCGCTTTGAATAGGCCCTGTTCTGTAAATCGAATCCGAGTAAATTTCTCGTTTTCAAAACTTAATAATGGTCCAGCAAACGTTTTTAAAATCATACAAGATAATTTTCTCTCGAATATTTATATACATGTATTTGAGAATCTATACAATAGAAAAATTAAAAAAACGTCTGAAAAATATTTCTATTATCCAAATTCCGAAATTTCTAAAATCGTGCGATTTCAAATCGAGTCGGTTTACAGAACAGGGCCGAATATTAGTAAGGATTTCTTTTGAAAGTGAGACGATCTATAATTCTGGAAATAAATCTTTAATTCAAGCCTGTTCATATGTATGCTCGTCTTTAATTTATTTAAAGTGCAAATAAAATCTATTTAATATCCATCTTAATAAATTCAAACAAATGTCCTAGAATGCGATCCTTTTGTGATTTTGAATTTTCTGCATTTACGACCAGAAATGTTAATATATCTTGAAATATATGTTGTTGCTTAGCAACTTCTACAGCTTGCTCTGTGGCAAAGAAACAAGCGAGCGTCTGACCATTAGAAATTTGAGAAACACTTACGTGATAGAGATAATTTTCCAAAACTATTGTAAGCGCAATGTCTTTCTTGTCGATGTCAGCTATAATTTCATATAATACTTTGGAGAGATTGTATTTAATAATTGGCAGCCTTAACGGCAACTCGAGATTATTATCAGTATAGGGACTGCTGGAAGTATAACATTTCCTCTCTGGAATACGTTCGTCGTCATAATTTTCGATTGATGTTAAAGAACTTGAGTTGTATTCTTCTGTTAAAGTCGCTTTATCTGCTAAAGGCAACATTATTGCATGCTTTTCATCTCTTAGCTGTTGCAATTTTTCTTGTTGCTTTCTTTCCCACCTTTGGCGTCGCAGTTCTGGGTCAGCCCGAAAGTCTTGCAATCTCATTATATAATTTCCTAAAATGCTGCCCGGAGGCTTAGCTTCATCCATAAGTTTTTTGCAAACTTTAAAGGGATCGTTTAGAGCTCCATTTGTTTCGGTTTTTTCTTGAATTAGCTGACCTTTTATTGCAGCTCCTTGGCTACTTTCTGTCTGATCGAAACCCGCATTTGCTCTAGAACAGTTTCCGTTTTTATGTTCCATGTTTAAACATTCATTTCCGTTGGTTTTTTCTACACTTGGACCATTTGTGTTCAAAATTCTTTGCTTTTGCTTAAACGTTGTGCGGTACTTGCCATTATTGTAGTAATTTCCCAGATCATTTAAAATTGAATGCAACTCGTCCAGTCGTTCCAGCAGCGCGTTCAGTTTTGCGGCATCTTTTTGATGCAACATTCCTTGCCGCAACCGTTGTAATTCACCCTGCATCAACTGGACCTGTTGTTCTACGTTTTTAATTCTTATATTTTGAATTCTGGCATAAGTTTCCCTAGTGCCCAGCATATTTTGTATTACTGTTTTGTAAATTTTTTTTATAGATAAATATATTTAACACTCATTGATTGAATTTTTTGGTATATTTTTTTGTTATATTGAATTTTTAATTTTATTACTGCTTTGATTATTATTTTCACAAAAACGTCTGATTGAAATATTGGCAGCACTTTTTATTCCAGGGTAACGCTCAGTGTGCACACTTAATTTTTTTTTAATTCGGTAGAATCGACAGAAAAAATCGGTAGATTTGAATGAAATTCGGTAGAAAATATTTTTTATTCAAAGAAACATAAAAAATAACAATTCAAAGAAACATAAAAAATAACAAAATATATGTGATTGGAAATTAAACTGCCATAAACAATGAAGCATTTCCAATAAAAAATAAGTGACATCCCCAGTTATTTGCCCTTACCCTTTGTTTAGAAATGCTATGCATACATAAAATAAAATACATAAATAACAGAAATTCAGTTTTGTACATAGGTTTTATAAAGCTACTAAAATAACTTTTATTTGAGAAACATTTGCTACTACAGAGATTATATGTACGATCCATTTATGAATTTAAACTTTTGTGCAAAAATGATTAAATCATTGGGAGGAATAAATATTTCAACCCCAAGGCACAATTCTATGTTCTGTTTTAATGATTTTCATAGCAGAAAATGACCGCTGTGCGGCCGCACGCTATGTGACAAAATATCCAATTTACACATATATCGACTTAAATTACTAAATAACAATTTGTTAAACATAGTCTCTTCTCCGCGGAAAGCTTTCCACATTTTAGAACATAAGTACATGTGATTAATTTTCCGTATGTGTGATCAACTTGATCTTGTAGCATAATTGTTAATCAAAATGTTCGTTCAATATTCGGTAGATTTCAGGCCTTGTTCGGTAGAATTGGTAGATCGTTAAATTTACAAACATATTCGGTAGAATCTACCGAATATCGGTAGAAGTGTGCACACTGGTAACGCTACAGTTACACGACCAAGATTTGCATTCAAGTTTTTCACACATACTGGTTGTCAAAAGTAATTTAAATTGAAAGCTGTGACGGAGGCTGCACGCAATTTTCAAGCTAATTTATTTTCAATATGCCGTTGATAAGAAAACAGCTTAAACACACATTTTCATGGCTTCTATTTAGGTCTATAAACCGCAACACATCATTACATTTTTTACATATTTTTGTTCCTAATAATATTTATTTAAAGTTAATTAAAGTTTTTAGGAGGAATATAACATTATGTGTAATAAAAGAACATAAAAATACTATGCCGGCAGAATATTTCAAAACAAAACCGAAAAGTGTGCTCATTGAAATTGGTGTCAGTTGTTTTTTGCCTATAAATTTGAATACACAATTGGAAAGAAAATTTGAAGTCAAGGTCCCATCAAATTCTAAAAGTGTGAATGTATTAGTGAAAAAGTGTGAATGTATTGAAATTTGAAAGGCAAAACTTGATCGTGTAACCCTCAAGTAAAGGAAAAACCGTTTTTACAAAAAATACCAAGTTAAGTTGAGACTTCAAAAAATAACATTACAAAGTAAAAATTTATCAAAAGTATTACAAAGAAAACTTAAATCTATAATGTTTTGAAATAATATTAATGTTAGACAGTAACAAGCTTAGCAATTTGTGTGAATATGTGTAATAACAATTTTTGTAAGTTAAGTGCTTGCTCCCGGAACAATACATAGTATTTATATAAAAAAAGAATGTACTTAAAAATTAAACTTAGAACTAAGTCAGAAAAAAATAAATAAATAAAAAATGAGCCCCTGTGGGCTCCTGGAATTTTTATACCCTTTACCAACAAAAATGGTAAAAGGGTATATATAGGTTTGTCATTCCGTTTGTAATTTCTATAATATCAATAAGCGACACATAAAATATATATATTCTGGATCCTTATGCATAGGGAAGACGAATAAGCGATGTCCGTCTGTCCGTCTGTCCGTCTGTCCGTCTGTCCGTCTGTCCGTCTGTCCGTCTGTCCGTCTGTCTGTACGTGAAATCGGTTTTCCGAAGCTCCCAGAAAAGCTAGAGACTTCGTTCTTGGACTGGTGTGTCAGAAATTTTCCAAAATAGATTGGTATTGAAATTCAGCAAAATCGGACAGACGATTGCAGAGCTGGAAAACGTAAACTTCATTTTGCCATATAAAAGTAACTACCGAAAACAAATTTTTATTTTTTTTAATAAATAAACTTATTTTACACATCAGTACGATTACAACTGGTATTTTAAATTAAAAAAATATAAAAAAATTAAAAAAACGTTTCCAGGGTTGGAAAACTGTAACTTTTTGTGTTATGTAAAATTAACTATGTCTAAAACTATATTAGTATTTTCTCGAGAACCGTACGAGCTACAGACCTGAAATTTGGACACAGTGTGTAGACCTTTGGCCGCTACAACAACAAATACATGAGAATTGGAAATTAAAGGGTGTTCCAAAACGAGCAACGAAAAATGTTAAAATCCCATGTAATATACATACAATTATATGTATATACACTTTTTATACAGACTACAAAAATTAACACTAAAATTTCCAAAAATTTAAATTAAAGGGTGTTCCATCAGTTAATGCACTTTTGACTATGCAATTTTGACAACTCCTGTATCTTGGAAACCATAAGAGCAAAACTCTTGAAATTTTCAAAAACGGTAAAACTAAAAAATCAAAAAATTACAAAATCGCCAAACTGAAAAAAATCGCCAAAAACAAAAAAAAATCGCCAAAACGAAAAAAAGCACCAAATTAAAAAAAATTTCTAAGACTAAAATAAATCGCATAAAACGGAAAAATTGCTAAAATGAAAAAAAAATCGCCAAAATAAAAAAAAAAATCGCCAAAATGAAAAAAAATCGCCAAAATGAAAAAAAATCGCCAAAATGAAAAAAAATCGCCAAAATAAAAAAATAATGCCAAAACGAAAAAAGAAACCTAAAAAACAGAAAAAATCGCCAAAATGAAAAAAAAAATCGCCAAAATGAAAAAAATCGCCAAAATGAAAAAAATCGCCAAAACGAAAAAAACCCCAAAAAACAGAAAAAAATCGCCAAAATGAAAAAAAAACCAAAAAAAAATCGCCAAACTGAAAAAAAATCTCCAAACTGAAAAAAAATCTCCAAAATGAAGAAAAGCCCAAAAACAGAAAAAAATCGCCAAAAAGAAAAAAACCTCCAAAAACAGAAAAAAATCGCCGAAACGAGAAAAAAGCGACAACACTGAAAAAATCGTTTAAACTGAAAAAATCTTCGAAAAAGCAAAATAGCCTGCCTTTCGTGTGCGATTCAAAGTCGCACTTTACTGAATTTTTTAATATTAAAGGAATTAAATGAAACTAAGTTTTTCCTTATTTCGTTTTTGCTTTGTTCACTTAACATATTTTATGTATTTTTTAAAGAACTAGATTGGTATCAATAATCAGAAAAATCCAAAATTATGACTCCAGGGTTGGAAAACTCACACTTTTTGTGTTATGTAAAATTAAATAGGTCTAAAAATTTTTTTCGTTTTCTTTATAAATTGAATATATTTTATGCTTCTGAAAGAAAAGTTTAGCGTATGAAATTTGAAAAATTAAAATTAAAGCTCCCAAGATGAAAACAAATATGTATGTATGTGTCTGTATACTATATATATGTATGTACGTACGTTGGTAAAGGGTATATAAGATTCGGCACAGCCGAATATAGCACTCTTACTTGTTATAACATAAAATCTTGGCATTAAATTGTTAACACAAGCAGCATAACCCAAGGGAGAGTAGTAGAAAGTGTTCAACCAATTGGAACCCGCTTGATTATCATGGATATTTTGAACTAAAACATTGTCGAGTGTGCAAAGAATTAACGAAATTTTTCATTAAATCAAATGCATAAGATGCCAAAGATTCTACCTTTGCCAAATCATATATATATTCAATTGAAAATTTTTTATTATATTGTTACGTTTTTATTCTCTGTTAAAAACGCTTTTCCGTAGATTCGTAGATTTGCAATAAATAAAAGACCCCAGTGTACTAATTAGGGTTAAGAATGATACAATCTTTATTTACTAATAAATAACACTAATCTAAATTCAATTTCAAGAGCTTAAATACAAACACATAGATACTTCAATATTCACAACTGGTTACCACTATGCCTTCTTCGCTGTTGTATACGTACGTCTTAGACCACTGGCTGCGCTAGTGTTGACACAATTCTGCTTTCTCTGTTGCTCGTCACTCGCAAGACTCACTCTGCCGACACTTCCAGTTGATACACCAATAACAACTCTATGGCAGACTCTCACAGTTGATACACTAATCAAGACTCGCTGGCTTCACTTACACGTCTTTATCAGCTTCCACTGCTCCCTTACTCTTTACTCAAGGGACTCCACAATAATCTCAAATCACGACAGACTCTAACTGTCACTATAGACTGTACTATAGTCTCTTCAATTTCCAACTCACGTATTGTAAAGCACAGACTCAAATATCAACTCACTGTTGTATCACAAATCACGGACTGCGCACAACTTAATTGTCAACTCACTTGATTAACAACAGAATTCTTATTAGCAACTGAGCTTCTTCGCAACTGACTTATTCGCAACTAACTTTTGATCGCGACTGAACTCTTAATCACAACTGAACTGCTGTTGGATGCGTCAACCCCTTTTTATACTTCGCACAACAACCACTAGAATTTTCATGCAAAGTCTAGACCTAATCATCATTATCTTCAATGTTGTTTATAAAGCGCGTAATTAAGTTCTTGTGGTAACTATGTACATACGTGTGTATATGCATACATCATTAAGTGGTTGTTTACTTATTTCTACCTTTCGTTGGAATTGCCAGGCATGTATGTATGTATGCATGTAGCTATGTCTATCTTCACAACAAGCAGAAGCTTGTAGTTGTTGTTGGTTGTTTACGTTTAATCACGTATGTATGTACTAGGCATGCGTATATAGTTATTTGTTATAGTGCTTGCATGTATGTATGTACGTGTGTACGTCTACTTCTTCTGGATGTTTCTTTGTTATTATTCCAGATACTTCTTTAATTGCCCTGTAGGAATATTTTCGCACTATTAACCCTGTTGGAATTTATTTGCATAATGATGCATTAATCTTGTCGACGGCCATTTCCGTAACACTGCCGCCCACTTAAGCCTATTCGTCCCGAATAGGCACATCATCGTCTTTCTTTTTCTACGTTTTCTATACGCCTTGTAGTTACGTTGGAGACGACTACCTCTTCCATATTTGTAGGCTTTAGTTCTGGCTCTGCCTCGGCTTTCAACTGGTACGTGTATTGCCATACGCTGGAGATTACTTTTTCGATATTTGCGGCCCCTGGTGGCACTGACTCTGCTTAGTATTTCCACTACAGCTTGCCTTGCCGTATGCTGGAGATGAAACCTTCTTTGACATTTGCAACCCTTGGTACTGAATCTGCTTCGTATTTCCTCTAGAGCTTGCCTTGTTTTACGCTTTAGGTGACAACTTCTTCCACATTTGTGGTATGTGGCTCTGACTCTATTTTGTCCCTCAACTAGAGCTTGCCTTGCCATACTCTGGAGATGACTACTCCTTTCCCATTTGTGGCCGTTGGCTCTGACTCTACCTTGTCCCTTGACTAGAGCTTGCCTTACCATTCCACATTTATGGCCCTTGGCTCCGACTCTAGACTGTCCCTTGACTAGAGTTGGCCTTATCACACGCTTGAGGCTCTGTATAAAAGTTGTATTTTTCCTCCTTACTGCTTTTCTGCTGCGTGCTTCGTATACTGTAGCAGTTTCATTACCCTGAGCAAATGAGTTCATTTCTTCAATAGCTAATTCTGCCGTGTCACAAACAGCTTGACTATCATCTAAGTAACCAACGTCCTCTACTTTGCTGGAAACTTCTGGCAAACTTTGCTCATGTCCAACTTGTTGACACTGACCACTGTTGATTTCATGTTCTATCTTTAGTTTTTCGTCAGCGTCTTCCTCTGTGACAGAAATGTCTGCATTGACACTGTTTCCCAAGTCAGAAATCTCTTCGTCTGATTTACTGACTTGCATTTCTTCACCATGTGCCCTTTTGTTTATGGACTCAGACATTTCTACAAATCTCGCATCCATTTTATCAAACCAAATTTCCATTTTCTCACTGTTAGCCCTAGATGTTTCTTGCAAATCAGCTTTCAATTCGGCATTAGCCCTAGAAGACTCTTGAAACTTCTCATTCATTTGCCCAAACCTTGTTTCCATTTTCTCCATCATTGCGGCCAACATTGCGCTAATGTCTGTACTGATTGGAGTGCTAATAGAAGGAGTGGATGCTTCCATCTCATATTTTTCTTTTTCATCGAACTCATAACTTTCTATGTCGATGTTACGTCGGTGGAACTCGTCTATTAACCTTTTTTGAAGTTCTGCCTTATTACCTGTTGTCGACAGTTTCCGCTTACTCAATTCTTCCTTGAGTTGCTCCACCTTAAGCTCTTGATATTTCATTTTCCTCAAAACCAATTATTACGTTTAACCTTTTCAAACGTATGTGGTTTTATTCACGTTTAACCTTTTCAAACGTGTGAGGTTGTCCTTTTCGTATCACTCTTACTTTACGTTTAACCTTTTTTAAACGTGCCGCTTTTATTTGCAAATCCCACTTCTGACACCAAATGTTACGTTTTTATTCTCTGTTAAAAACGCTTTTCCGTAGATTCGTAGATTTGCAATAAATAAAAGACCCCAGTGTACTAATTAGGGTTAAGAATGATACAATCTTTATTTACTAATAAATAACACTAATCTAAATTCAATTCAAGAGCTTAAATACAAACACATAGATACTTCAATATTCACAACTGGTTACCACTATGCCTTCTTCGCTGTTGTATACGTACGTCTTAGACCACTGGCTGCGCTAGTGTTGACACAATTCTGCTTTCTCTGTTGCTCGTCACTCGCAAGACTCACTCTGCCGACACTTCCAGTTGATACACCAATAACAACTCTATGGCAGACTCTCACAGTTGATACACTAATCAAGACTCGCTGGCTTCACTTACACGTCTTTATCAGCTTCCACTGCTCCCTTACTCTTTACTCAAGGGACTCCACAATAATCTCAAATCACGACAGACTCTAACTGTCACTATAGACTGTACTATAGTCTCTTCAATTTCCAACTCACGTATTGTAAAGCACAGACTCAAATATCAACTCACTGTTGTATCACAAATCACGGACTGCGCACAACTTAATTGTCAACTCACTTGATTAACAACAGAATTCTTATTAGCAACTGAGCTTCTTCGCAACTGACTTATTCGCAACTAACTTTTGATCGCGACTGAACTCTTAATCACAACTGAACTGCTGTTGGATGCGTCAACCCCTTTTTATACTTCGCACAACAACCACTAGAATTTTCATGCAAAGTCTAGACCTAATCATCATTATCTTCAATGTTGTTTATAAAGCGCGTAATTAAGTTCTTGTGGTAACTATGTACATACGTGTGTATATGCATACATCATTAAGTGGTTGTTTACTTATTTCTACCTTTCGTTGGAATTGCCAGGCATGTATGTATGTATGCATGTAGCTATGTCTATCTTCACAACAAGCAGAAGCTTGTAGTTGTTTTTGGTTGTTTACGTTTAATCACGTATGTATGTACTAGGCATGCGTATATAGTTATTTGTTATAGTGCTTGCATGTATGTATGTACGTGTGTACGTCTACTTCTTCTGGATGTTTCTTTGTTATTATTCCAGATACTTCTTTAATTGCCCTGTAGGAATATTTTCGCACTATTAACCCTGTTGGAATTTATTTGCATAATGATGCATTAATCTTGTCGACGGCCATTTCCGTAACAATATCTTTCAAAATGTTTGCTAATGCATAGTCTAATAAAAGTTTGTCTCTCAAAAATTTCAAATTCCTTCATAACCCTAGGAGATATAGGAAACCAAGTCGAAAAAGCACATAAAAGTAACGGTGTAATACTTAATTTATATATTAACAATTTTGTTTTTTCCGGTAAATACCTACTATTAAACATTCTTCTTGCGATTTTAACCCCCCGAGCATGATGATTAAATTTCATATGATTGTAAAAATTTACTCCTAAATATCTTAAATTATTTACAAAAGGAATATTTTGTCCATCTAGACCAATGATAAGCAAACACATACATATGTAATGTAAAATAGAGCAAATTGCATGCTTGTATGAATGTACGTGTAAAAAAGAGCATAACAAAGTGCCCACGGGCGGCCTTTTGATGATCAATGATCTAGACCAATGATAAGCAAACACATACATATGTAATGTAAAAGAGAGCAAATTGCATGCTTGTACGAATGTACGTGTAAAAAAGAGCATAACAAAGTGCCCACGGGCGGCCTTTTGATGATCAATGATCTAGACCAGTGATGTGCACTAACACATAAACACACTTGCGCTTGTGTGTGGAGCAGAGGAAAACCTCTGCTTACTTTTAACAGAGGTGGAAATGTTTTGTGAATCACATTTTGTTTATTACTTGTTGAGACAACAACACACGCGTAAAATGTTTAAAGAAAATTACGAAAGCAAATTCTTCTTTAAAGAAAATGTTGATAGTAATGCGTTATATGTTATTGTGTTTTACATTTACCAAACCATTTTTTTAAATAAAAAGACATCAAAATATAGATAAAATTTAAAAATACTTGTTATACATCCCTGCTCTATGCTAAAGAGAATCCAAAACCTAAAGAGAGCAACATTGTTTTTCGTGTACGTATTTGTTTGCTGCGTAAGCAGAATTTGTTTTTTTTTCTTGCTTTCCTATAACGCGTTATAGGGAAAGAGATGCTTGAACATCTATGATCTAGACTTAAAATGAGTTGCTTACTTTCTGGAACAACGAAGCACTTGCACTTCCCAGAAGCATTCCTCAAACAAATAGCTTTACTTTTGTCTGGATTAATTCTTATACCCCATTGCTTATAAAAATAATTGACTTCATTTAAATATTAAGAAAGTGAAATGAGAGTATTTTTCGGAGAAATACCATGAGCGTACAGAAGTGAATCGTCTGCATAAAGAATTCCAGTTGCAGAATTATATGTGTGTGGGAAATCATAAATAAACATGCTATATAAATGTGGTGCTAAAATAGAGCCTTGAGCCACACCACAAATAATATTGCCATAGGCTGAGAAATCATTCTGTAATTGAACACAGAACTTTCTGTCCGTCAAAACAGGACTAAAACGAATATCAATCATCTTAAAAATGAAGCCATCATGATAAATGCTGTCGAAAGCCTTTTCTATATCAAGAGAAATTGCTATTGTACAACGTTTTTCCCTCAAATTATTCACAACATCTTCCCGAAATTTAAGCAGCACATGATTTGTTGAATAATAATTTTTAAAACCAAATTGATAATCTGGAATACATGAAGTTTCCAAATTATTATCCATCCTAATTCTAATAATTTTTTCAAAAAGTTTTCCAAAGTTAGATAAAAGAGATATTGGTCTTACATTATTCAAATCAAAAGTGTTGTGTTTCTTTGGAACATGACAAATTTTTGCCTCTTTCCAAGAAATAGGAAAGTAACAATTATTAATACAGTTGTTATAATTAATAACTAAATATTCAAAAGCAATTGGGGGAATTTTCTTTAAAATGAAATTAGAAATGCCATCCAAACCGAACGATTTCTTGTTATTTAAAAATTTTATAACTGACAATAACTCATCAGCATAAGTTAGAGAACTATCCCTCTGAGTATTTGATGATGGAAAATTGAATCAAAATTAAACATTGAATTTGCAAAAAATACCAATGCACATTCATTTCCAGGTAATATCAGGATTACAAAAACAATGAAAAAATACAATCATAAAAAAAACAAGTAAGAGTGCTATATTCGGCTGTGCCGAATCTTATATACCCTTTACCAACGTACGTACATACATATATATAGTATACAGACACATACATACATATTTGTTTTCATCTTGGGAGCTTTAATTTTAATTTTTCAAATTTCATACGCTAAACTTTTCTTTCAGAAGCATAAAATATATTCAATTTATAAAGAAAACGAAAAAAATTTTTAGACCTATTTAATTTTACATAACACAAAAAGTGTGAGTTTTCCAACCCTGGAGTCATAATTTTGGATTTTTCTGATTATTGATACCAATCTAGTTCTTTAAAAAATACATAAAATATGTTAAGTGAACAAAGCAAAAACGAAATAAGGAAAAACTTAGTTTCATTTAATTCCTTTAATATTAAAAAATTCAGTAAAGTGCGACTTTGAATCGCACACGAAAGGCAGGCTATTTTGCTTTTTCGAAGATTTTTTCAGTTTAAACGATTTTTTCAGTGTTGTCGCTTTTTTCTCGTTTCGGCGATTTTTTTCTGTTTTTGGAGGTTTTTTTCTTTTTGGCGATTTTTTTCTGTTTTTGGGCTTTTCTTCATTTTGGAGATTTTTTTTCAGTTTGGAGATTTTTTTTCAGTTTGGCGATTTTTTTTTGGTTTTTTTTTCATTTTGGCGATTTTTTTCTGTTTTTTGGGGTTTTTTTCGTTTTGGCGATTTTTTTCATTTTGGCGATTTTTTTCATTTTGGCGATTTTTTTTTCATTTTGGCGATTTTTTCTGTTTTTTAGGTTTCTTTTTTCGTTTTGGCATTATTTTTTTATTTTGGCGATTTTTTTTCATTTTGGCGATTTTTTTTCATTTTGGCGATTTTTTTTCATTTTGGCGATTTTTTTTTTCATTTTGGCGATTTTTTTTTCATTTTAGCAATTTTTCCGTTTTATGCGATTTATTTTAGTCTTAGAAATTTTTTTTAATTTGGTGCTTTTTTTCGTTTTGGCGATTTTTTTTTGTTTTTGGCGATTTTTTTCAGTTTGGCGATTTTGTAATTTTTTGATTTTTTAGTTTTACCGTTTTTGAAAATTTCAAGAGTTTTGCTCTTATGGTTTCCAAGATACAGGAGTTGTCAAAATTGCATAGTCAAAAGTGCATTAACTGATGGAACACCCTTTAATTTAAATTTTTGGAAATTTTAGTGTTAATTTTTGTAGTCTGTATAAAAAGTGTATATACATATAATTGTATGTATATTACATGGGATTTTAACATTTTTCGTTGCTCGTTTTGGAACACCCTTTAATTTCCAATTCTCATGTATTTGTTGTTGTAGCGGCCAAAGGTCTACACACTGTGTCCAAATTTCAGGTCTGTAGCTCGTACGGTTCTCGAGAAAATACTAATATAGTTTTAGACATAGTTAATTTTACATAACACAAAAAGTTACAGTTTTCCAACCCTGGAAACGTTTTTTTAATTTTTTTATATTTTTTTAATTTAAAATACCAGTTGTAATCGTACTGATGTGTAAAATAAGTTTATTTATTAAAAAAAATAAAAATTTGTTTTCGGTAGTTACTTTTATATGGCAAAATGAAGTTTACGTTTTCCAGCTCTGCAATCGTCTGTCCGATTTTGCTGAATTTCAATACCAATCTATTTTGGAAAATTTCTGACACACCAGTCCAAGAACGAAGTCTCTAGCTTTTCTGGGAGCTTCGGAAAACCGATTTCACGTACAGACAGACGGACAGACGGACAGACGGACAGACGGACAGACGGACAGACGGACAGACGGACAGACGGACAGACGGACAGACGGACAGACGGACATCGCTTATTCGTCTTCCCTATGCATAAGGATCCAGAATATATATATTTTATGTGTCGCTTATTGATATTATATAAATTACAAACGGAATGACAAACCTATATATACCCTTTTACCATTTTTGTTGGTAAAGGGTATAACAACATGGGTTTTAGCTTGTTCAAAACTTCAAAAATATAATTTGTTTAACATAATAATAATAAAAATTATTCACATAAATTTGAAAACATTTCTCCACGGAAACTACAACTAACAAAATTTGCAACGTTTAGTATTTTTCACAATTTTTTAATATGTAGTTTTTTTCACATTTTTAAATTTGTTTTCACAGAATTTTTTTAATAATATATTTTTCATTTTGAAATTTTTAATTTTTTCTTTTAATTTCTCTTTCGTAAAAAATTTTTGAAGTTTCCGATGAACTTTAATTTGAAAATAAAATAGCGCAGCTGCATTTCCGCTACTATCAAGGCACATTCACAAGGTAGTAGCGGAAATTCAGCTGAGCTATTTTTTTTTCAAATTAAAGTTCATCGGAAACTTCAAAAATTTTTTACGAAAGAGAAATTAAAAGAAAATGTTAAAAAAATTCAATATGAAAAATATTTTATTAAAAAAAATTCTGTGAAAACAAATTTATATATATGAAAAAACTATTAAAAAATTGTGAGAAGTGCTAAACGTTGCAAATGTTGTTAGTGGTAGCTGCCGCGGAGAAATATTTTCAAAGTTATGTGAATAATTTTTATTATTGTTATGTTAAACAAATTCTATTTTTGAAGTTTTTGATGAACTACAACCCATGTTGTTTTTTTCATTGTTGTATTTTTTCATTGTTTTTGTAATCCTGATACTACCTGGAAATGAACCTGCCTTGGCTACTATCTTGTTATTATTTTCTAATTCAAAACGTCTGATTGGAATATTGGCAGCACTTTTTATTCCAGGGTGCAGGAATATACGTTTAAAAAAATACTTTTAAACCATCGTTTTATTTGTTCTAGTTATGTATTGCTGCAACCACACGATCAATGAATCGCTTTCAATTTCATCACACATACTGTGTGTTAAAATTCCTTGAAATTGATATCTGTGGCACAAATTTATAGTTAATTTCACTTTTTTAAATGCCACCGACGAAGAAACAACTCAAATTTGTAGCTTCAATCAATGTGTGCTGTGACCAGCTGTTTAAATATAAAATTAAATTGCCATATACAAAATGGATAGGTCAACTTGAAAGTAATCTAGTTTTCAATAAAAAAAGTTTGTGTTAGTAAAAAAATTGTGAGTGCATTGCAAATGGAATGGAATTGAAAGGCGAAAATTTAACGTGTGACTCCCAAGTATATACCAAACGGACGACACAGAGTTTGAACACAATGTAACGAGATATAGGAATATTGCAGGAATATTGCCTGTGACATTACAACGTTTCGAAACAATATTCCTGCAAAATTCCAGCAACATTTTGTGCTCTATGGGTTTTCTCACATTTTTACACTTTTCGTTTGCTTATTTTTCATTTGTTTACATTTTGAATCATATGTTTTATCTTACTAAACTTTACTACGACAAATTTATGCAGTAAAAATTTGCTAAACACTCAGTCAAGAACTGTCACTTTACTCTCTCAATTTGTGTTCTCATTTACTGTATTTTGGGTAAACGAATGCAATTTAGTAAAATGCAGTAAAGTTCAGTAAAAATTTGTAAAAACTTTTGAATACGCGAACGCAATTATAGTTATTGATTTGATAACATATGGTATATATATCGCACACTAAATCATACAGAGTCACACTCAAAAAATTTCAAATACTGTAGTACAGTAGTGACAAACAACTATTGATACTGTACAAATGAATGAAGTATATAAATTGTTGCGGTCGTTAGAACTGAGTTCAATTAACTGGTTTATAAAAAACCGAAACCAGTTTGATCATTTTGAGTTGTGACTATTTATTATTTAGTGTGCGATATGTAAATTTTGCTCTTAATTTGATACCATGTCGTTCTTGATTTGATAACAGGTATTTTTTTACAATTTGTTCACGATTTTACTATAAATCGTTCTTGATTTATTACCACATGGTATTTTTATGCCGTTTGTTCTTAGTTTGGTAACGCATTAAGCTTAATATGTTACCAATAGTTAACAAACTATTGATAACGATTCGTTGTCAATTTGATACCATCCGTTAACAAATTTAGAACGCCTTTTTTCCCTCTGTGTATGTATAATAAAGTCATGCACAAGACCATTTATAAGACCTTTCAAGACATGAGAGATTTTTCAACTGCTTTATTACAGCGAAATATTCTAAAACAAACGCTAAACAACACTGTTGGCAGGACAAACAATTCGTCGACCCAGAATAGTTTTGGTCCACCGACCATTCCTAAAAAAATGAGTTAAGTGTGGAATATATATATTTTTAATACCCTCTTTCTGAATCAAAAACGTGTTTCATGAAATTTATTATGGTTTCTGAGATATTAAGCATTCATTTTGCTCCATAACCACTATTTTAAGGTCTAATAAGTATTGTTTTGGCGTTTGCATCAAATTCCTCATACAAAAACATACGAAGTAAAGTTAAGTTTTGTTTTGCTTCATTTCTACAAGAAATGAATAATAAAAATATAAGATGCCGCAAGAAAAATTCAACGGCGACTGTTAAGCAAAAACATCATCATTCAGCCGCAGCCACCACGGCGCGCCGATTACATTGGTTTAGCCATTTAGATGAAGGGTGGCCTAGCTGCGACAACGCTTACGTTCTCTTTTGAAGTCCCTTCTTAAATCCACGAGGGTTTACATGAATACTTTTTTGTCGCAATAGTCAGGCGACTTTTTGATATTAATTTGATCAATGCCGTAAAGGAACTAATTCTTATTTTGGAAAATGTGGAATTAATATGTCCATATATTTTTATTTTTTTTTAATTTGTATGTGAGAGGGAAGATATAAAAATGTCGCTTTAATTCCCAGAACGTGCGACTTTTGCTAAGCTTCTCTTCACTTCTCGCCTACAAACTCGACTCGCAGGCGACGTGTTGCAGCTAGGCCCCCCTTCATCTAAAGGGGATCTTAAGCTTAAATTATACGTGACATAGCCATAACCAAACCAAAATTCAATTGATTTCTATGGTAAGAGTGATAGTGAGAGAGACTCGCCATAACTCTCACCTTAGAAACCAATTGAATTTTGGTTTGGTTATGGCTATGGCGTTATGGCTATGTCACGTATAATTTAATCTTTAGTTGGTGCGTGGTGCGCTTTTTTGAAATTTTGGTACGTTTTTTTATATTTTTGGTGGCACCAAAGCAAGCTGAATACAACTTTTTGTTTCAGTGTGAAAAAAATATTTGTACCATAAAATACGCCTGTTTCAATACTATTTCATTCAACAGTCAAAAGTTTTTACAATTAATTTTACAGACCAAGGCGAATCCAGTATCAGGTGAACTCTACCCTACAGCAATAAAACTACACAAACAATCACATCGTCGGTTGGTTTCTTGTTTGCTGCAGACAAAATGTATTTTGAATATACTGTGCCGCAAACCAGAAACCAACCGACGACATGTAGTATGCTGTGCTACAAAACCAATCTGTCAGAAGACGTCTAAGCAAATTTTTACATTTTGGCTCAAATTGCTCAATTAATGATCAAACAGAATATGTCCGCAACTTCAGGAAAAATCGTTGTCAAATTAACAAAGCCCATAATAAAAACTACGGCAGTAACTTCAAATGCTCTATAATTTTAGTTTTATTTTCTTTTGTGCTTATTTTTCTTTGTAGTTTTGTTCACAAAATGTATGAAATTTATTGAAAGTATGGTAGCATTTTTGAGAGAATGAGTATTTCTATAAAAGAGCATAAGAAAAAACGTTGTCAAAATAAAATAGATTCTATCTATCGACTGCTTTCTGGTGCTGATTTTTTATGTCAATTTGTATGGAACATGTGTTTATGCCGCAATTCTGTTTGATCATTTAGGCATCAACAGCCGGTAATCAGGCGGGCGGAAAAGGTCACGTGTTACTGAATTCGCCTTAGTCATGTTTTACACTCGGCAGTTTTACTTGAAGCAAGTCTGAGTTTATAGGAGAGAAAGGAAAGAAGAAAGAAGAGGGGTACTGACTTGCCTGTACAGAAAAGTTACTTCAATTCTGTTTTGTTATTTCATTCGCTGCATTAAAACAATACGAAAATTGAACAAGAAACCGTCTGAGTGTAAACAAATGGGCAGTTTTAAAAGAGAATTGAAGAGAACTGCTTCAAGAAAAACTGCCAAGTGTTAAACATGATTTACCGTTTTGAGTCTTCAAAAAGCACTAAATATAGTGCCAAAAGCACCAAGTTGGCATCGCTGAAATGAGTTCAGTTCTAAAAGATCTCTGCCGTGTACGGTTGTTTTGTGACGGTTCGTTGTTCCGCTAGAGTTTAATTTTTAATTTTTCTATGTGGATGTGTGAATTAGTAAAAATAATTTGTTTCTTGCATTAAAAAGTGAAATTTGTTTAATAAAAAGTAAATTTATTATTTTCTAAGGGCCTGTGATAAACTGTAGCAAAGTACTATTGTAAGTAAATTTTTGACACTTCTGAGGTGAATAAAATTTCACTAGCCGTGGGGGCTAGTAGAATTTATTTATTTGTTTATTTCTGAAATACTTTACAAAATAAATTTGCAAAAATATGGGCGGAGTAACCAGACCATATGCCCAAAATGTTATTAACAGTATTCTTTAAAAATATTTTTGTGACTGACTGTGCACGACCTATGCCTTCACATAGTGCCAATTTACATTTGAGAAATTTTTTGCGGAACATTTCTTCGATTCTCTTTTGTTCTTGACCGAAGCTTTTACATATTGGAAATTAATAGACAGACACAAATTTTGTAGTTTGTTTACTTCTTCATCGCGTTTGTTACTTACACACATATATGTACATATCGCACACTAAATCATAAACAGTCACAACTCAAAATGATCAAAGTGGTTTTGCTTTTTTATAAATCAGTTACCTGAACAAAACTCTAACAACCGCAACAAATTTTTTTGCAATAAAGTCTTCTTTAAGAATATTCAGGGCAATTATGAATAAAATTTCTCCCTTTTCCAATTAGAGTTTTTTGTTTTCCCTATTACTTGCTATTAGTTGGAATTGTTCCCTGGGAAAAAGTTCTCGCGGAATTTTATTCAGAATTGCCCCCATTATATTAGATAATTTTAAATTTTTAACGATGTTTCTGGAAGCAGTCTTTGATTTTTGTTAAGCAATGTGTTACTTTATATCATCAGATCAAATGGTGATTGTAGCGATCAAATCTAATATCGTCAGTTTCATTATGTGGACGATATTTCGTACCATAAAAATGCTTAGAAATTTTTCAATATTCCCAGAAACCTCACAAGAAGACTCAAACACTATACCTATCGCCGTTTTCAAAGTTAAAAAATACTATAGTTTACGACTAGGTAATCCAAGAAGCTTACATTCTTTTCTGTATTTCATTCCAGAGTTATAGATCGCTAGATACTTCATTTTTCATTTTAATCCTGTAATATTCTAGCATTTGGTCACAAAAATCAACTATGTATACCCACAAAAGCGTTTTAGTTTTATATAACAGCTGATACTTGTCCAGGGCAACGGTTCTTAAGATTTTTGTTCCATCTTTCGATTTTACCAACAAGATCTTTGCCAGACATATTTCAGGCAACTACCACCGTTTTGGCGTCCTTCCAGTTATCAACAGCTAAGTGTTCATTTGCAAATTGGCAAATATCACCCCCGTTTCATATCTTTGTCTAAATGAAATTTAACTCTTACTGGTATTCTCTTGGACACGATTTACCCTATTGCTAGGTAACCCATATGGTTTAGTTTAAAAGTGAAATTATTAAAAAAAATCTATCGAAATACTTATATATGCCTGTTTTTTTGATACACAATTTGTCCCAGCTCCCTAAAAAACATCAAAGTCAACTACGATACCATCAGCAGTTGCGCATACCAGATTTTCAATCGAACTGGTCATGGCTTTGACCTAATAACTTGTCGTGCAATATAACTCAAATTAAAGAAAATGCATTATTTGTTCATCAATTGAATAATTTGCGATCTCAGTTGACAATTTATTTCACCATTTTCTAACCATTTCGATAAATAGTTGAACTCTCCATACATCGTTTATTTGTTGAGTCTGGTTCGGAATAGCCTGCAAAAAACATGTGCGGTCGAAGTTATAGGAAGTTATCATTTAAAATGTAGTTAAATAAGGTGGGAACCCGTACATCTTGATCGCCGGGTACAAGCCCCCCCCCTCCCCCTCCAACGATAGTGCATCCGTAGAACCATTTAAATTCCGAAGGTATATAGCGCACTCAGGAATTGCCTACCACCCTACTGATTATACACATTTTAGTATACTTAGTAACGTCTTCATAATGGGTTTTTAGAAAATACTTATTTAAATATTCTAGCGGAGTTTTCTTGATGATTTCTTGATGATAACCCTATGATGTCGGATGCTCAATACTCGGGAATGAGGAGTTTGATTGTTCGGTCGGTCTATTAGCTTGTTATTGGTAGACTCAAACATGTAAATATTTTCAATGCTTTCATTACTTTCTTCTTCTGCATTTGCATCTAAAGGGATCCAAGTTTCGTCAGCAGCATTATCATCGTCGCTGAAGTCAACATCAGATAACACAATCGTGAGCATATAATAAAATGTTCCTGATGTGTGCCTGACCAACACAACTTGGAAGTAATTCTTACTATGCAGAAACTTAGCATTAAGTGGCCAGATTATTACAAGCTAAATCTAAGATTTTAGCTTATATTTATTTAACAGCAACACATACCCTTTGGACGCATGTATACACATATTGAAAGACACAATTCATTTTTTTATTTTCAAGTTTTTTCACTTTTTGCTTTTGTTGTAGGAAATCACTTGAAAGTAATTTTTTTCATATCGTTTAAGGCATATTAAGGGATACCTTACAATCGATTAAGCTGGGTCTGAAAGGGATACAGCAGGATTAAATTGCGAAAAGTAGAAAAGAGAAACAAAAAATGTCCGATACAGAGGGTCGCATCTTCGCCCCTTCTTCGACAAACTTAGTCTGTCTGTCTTTCAATTTCTCAAATGTAAAAGTGCACATAGGAAGTAGCAACGTCGTTGTCAACGAAATTACACAAAAGAAAAGAAAGAAAGAAAGTAGAATTTTTGACACAACAGATACATTTTTGACAAGCAGCAAATAAGAAACATGGTATCATAAAAGGTAAAACTACCGCCGCCGTTTTAGAAAATTGTAGCAGTCGCCCGATACATGGATTTTTATTGCTCTTAAATGTAGTTAGACCGAAAAAAGCATTGTTTACTTTCATTTGAGAAAAATTTTACATCACATTATAAAATTTTTTGCAACAAGAATATTGTTTTATCTAAAAATTTCCTTTTAAAAAGTTGTTGGTGGCCGGCGGCCAGCCGGCAGGAATTTTTCATTGGCTTCTTTGTATGCTAAAGCGAATTTTTAAAAATTTTACAAAAAAATATATCATTTACGAGTATTTGGAACAGCAGAAAAATGAAAATTTTTCCCCACAGGCAAATATTTTTTTATCATAGTACTTTTCTACCGTTTGGCAGACCCCCAAATAATAGGAAATGAAAATGTGTTTCAAAAGTCTGTGTAGTGAAAGAAATTTTATGCTATGCATCTATTTTATTTATTTAATCGGTTCGGTCGTTTCGTTTAAAAATCTTATAGACAATAAATAATTCGTTTCCTACAAGTAAGTAAAAAAATTTCTTTTGTTGTGGAATTTGGCAATTTATTATTTATTCTTCATCAATAGAGCAAACAAATAATCTGTTTTCATCTATAATGCAGATGTGTTGTTTATATCAGAGAACAGATTGAATGCCTTATTTTGTTGTTTTGAATGCAATCACAAAAAACCTGGATATTGTTGTCAATCCACAACATTTGAAAAACACAACGCATGGCACCAAGGCTAATCCATAACAGGTAAAGTTAATACTACAACAAATTACAAACAATAAAAACAATATGGCATTTAGTTGTTGCTTTGGAGGCTCATATGTCAAAAGCAGCTGCTTAAAGATACTAAAGCAGAAACCTACGCCATCATGGCTAACAACCGGCTGAGCTGAGCCAAGCCGCTGATATTTATAGTCAGCTACGCCACCGCCGAAAAAGTTTGGCTTATGTCGCCTGACAAACAGCCCCGATTCTCCATGTACAATCAGCCTTATTCTGCATTTCGATTACGTTTCGCATTCAATTAGGGGAGAGGGGAGCACGTTTGAACACTTTTTGCTTTCAAGCCGCATAAAAATTTATATTTTTGAATTATTGACTGTTTACATAATTTAACTAATATGTATGGAAATAAACTTAAGTTTAAGTCTACAAGTGACTTATCTTTAGTTCAATTTAAATGTTTTTTTATTTTTTTAATGGATGAAGTCATTGTGTTCAAATGTGCCCCCCATACGGGGCAGCTTTGAACTAGGCTGGGACAGCTTTGAACGGCAATTTTTTCTCACAGCGCTTGTGTCCAAAAATAACATAAACAGTTATATTTGTTTATATATATAATAAATTCGATTTATTTATTAAGAAAAACATAAACATTAACATTCAAAAATAAAAAAAATTCAGATTAAAAATAAGTTTTATATTATTAATGCAAAAAAATAAACTTAAACACATAAAAACGAAACTTCAGCTTTAAAATAACTTTTTTTTTAAATTAAGGTAGATACGCACATAAAAATATAAATCACATTCGTTAATAAAATTAATTTAGTTGTCTTATTAACCGATTTTAAATTTAGAGAAATCGAAGTCAAAAGTCATCAATGCAGCTGTCCTCGATGTTCCAGGTTGGTTCACTGGTGTTGGCAGCTTAGCCTTTATTTGTATGCCATTTATAGACTAATTGTCTGCTATATCAGGATAAAAAAACTTAAAGGAACCTGGCTTCTTCTTTAAAAAGCTGACGTTATAGTTGTTGTCACCTTTCTCTGTTATTTTGCCAACAAATCCCAATGATTTTACATTGTTTTTAGTGGAGTATTCCACTAATATATAGTCTCCTGGATTTAATTGATCGTAGTTCAAATTGATGTATTCTTCTTCATGGCACTCTACAGCAATTTGGTCTTCAGATGAATCATCAGCAAAGTTGAAATCGAGATCTGTATCATCATTCACCGAAAACGAGCTTTCAATAGAGTCCGAGCTAGAATCCTTAGGCTTTTTAGCTTTTATTGGACGTTTTGCAGTCTTATTTATGTTGAGACGTTTATTTAAAGAGCTTATGACTGGTTTCTTAACATGACTTCGCTCTTCGATGTAGGAATCCTCTAATTCATTTTTTTCTGGTGTTTCTGTTAAAATTCTTGATTTACCCTTCTTTCTTCCTCGATTTGTGTGTTGTCTTGGAGCAGCTTTCGGAAAAGGTGAACCTGCGATTTTAGGTGACATTACATTTTCCTTTAAAGCATCATGACCAGCATTGGATTCGTCATTTTCAGAAAATAAGAGAGAACCATCAATGTTTGGTACTTCGGTTGATAAATCAATATTTGGCTCAACTTGAGCTGTAGAATGCTCTGGCATTGGTCTGTTTGTGACTTCTGCACATTCAAAATCTTCGTCCGAAAATGCAGTTCTTCCAAACGCATAAATTCCTGGCTTTGCAAACCCTGAAACAATATTTCTCGGCGTAAATGCACCAGTAAAAGCAGTATTGGCAATACCAGCAAGATCATGTATTGTAATAGTTTTTCCCGGATGATTCATTAGCCAATCATTTTGCGCCAGGGAAAACTTCTGCTTGAATGGTCCCAAAACTGCGACATCGAGAGGCTGAAGACGATGGGTACAGTGAGGAGGAAATGTTACAAGAACGATACCATGTTCTCGGCAAAAACTAATAGCTTCTATTGTACAATGGCTTTCATGATTGTCCATCAAAAGTAAGATCATGTCATTCTTTGAGCATCTTGTATGTCTCTGGATGTGTTCAAGAACTTTTATGAAAAGCAGACCCGTCATCCAACCGCTTGTGGGACTATTAGCATAACCGACACTAACAATTGGAGCTCCAGCAAGCATATTATCGTGGTATCTAGCTCGTGGAAATATAAATACCGGAGGAATTGTGTTGCCAGCTGCATTTACGATAGCGCACATAGTTATAAGCTGTCCTCTCTCACCAGAAACACACTGTCCAACGTAATTCCAAATAATATACATACATACATAAGTGTGTATATAAATTGCCTAGAAATACAAGTTCAACATTTACGAAAGGAGTTAGAAAAAAATAAGTGAACATGTTCAAAGGTGCCCCTTTTTTTGTTCAAACCTGAACTGGCGTTCCATTTCACGGAAATTTATAATAAATATGTTTTTTTACATAAATATCAAAGAACTTACCTTAATTTTGTTGAAAATGAATTTTGGACTGCAATAAATTTCTTTCACGAAAGAAAACGATCACTGTATACTTCTTACACTCTTACAAAAAAAATTAAAAAAATTTACAATGGCACTGTGAAAACTATTTCACCCAACTACATTCGGTCGAAAACTGAAAAAACTAGCAAAAGTTGTTGGCGTTGCTAGAAAACAAGGTTGCCATGTGAAAAACTCGGTTAAGGGCCAGAAAAAATTTTAAACTCAGATTTTATCAACATTATTCAAAGGTGCCCCGTGTTCAAACGTGCCCCCCTCTCCCCTACGCACGAAAATCGAAAGAAAAGGAAGAAGAGAAGAGTATGTTTAAACCAGTTGCTTGACTATGAAGCGTGGGAAATATGAACAGAAAAAATAAGCAATTTTGCAAAAAAAATTTATCAAAAAGTTAAATTTAGTAAAGGAAACGGTGATTTAACAATTCAAACAAAATTATTAAATGTTGTGAAAATTAATATTAAATAAATTATTGCAATTTTAAGTATAGAGAGATTAAAAAAATGAGATAAGAAAAAGGTATTTATGGCCAAATTTATCCAGTGTGAAGAATTCTATCATGCCGGAGGTAATATTTTCATTTTGTATACATATTTGTAACACAAGAATAAAGTTTATTTGTTTTAATTTAATTAAATATGCAGACAATATCGTTTTGTTGCCATTAAATATGCCAATTTTTCACACTGTTCTATCGCATTTCATTACAAAAAAAAAAAAAAAAACAAACCCTGTAGTTCATTAATTAAACCCTATTTTGCATTTAATACTCATATTATTTTTTGAATCAATTACTTTTTGAAGCTAAACTAACCAAAATTGAAAACGCTTCGCCACTGAAATAACAACTTGCAAAAACTTAGTTACGATCGAAATGCAGAGTACAAAGAATCATAATCGTAAAATTGCCAAACGAATAAAATTTCGATTCGTATCGAAACGCAGAATAGGGGTGAATATACGAGGGCGGTTCGGAAACTTCTTAGCCTAGGACCAAAACCGCGGTATAAACAGAAAAAAGTTAAGTGTTTTGGAAACTTCCATCTCTGCTATGAACACGTGTTAAATTTTGTTTCGATCTGGCAACTCCTTCATATAGAAACAGGTGTTCACAAAAGACTCATCCGCGATTTTTTAACCATGGAAATATTAGAAATGCGTGGTGTCATTAAATATTAACATAAAAAAGGTTTATCGGGACAAGAAATTCATAATGATATGGTGAATGTGTTAGGTGAAAGTGCTCCTTCATATGAAACAGTAAAAAATTGGTTTGCTGAATTTAAACGTGGTCGTACAAGCATTGAAGATGAACCACCTAGTGGACGTCCAAAAACAGCAATAACAACAGAAATTGTAGCCAAAGTGCATGATATCGTATTAAATGATCGACAAATAAAAGTGCGTGAAATAGTTAATATCATCGGCATCTCAAATGATCGAGTCCATTTAATTTTGCATGAAGAACTACAGATGAAAAAGCTTTCTGCAAGATGGGTGCCGCATTTGTTAACAGTCGACCAAAAACGCATAAGAATGAACATTTCTCAAGCTTGTTTGGATTGTTTTAAGCGAAATAAAATGGATTTTAAGCGTCGTTTCATAACTGTTGATGAGACATGGATCCACCACTATACTCCAGAGACAAAAGAACAATTCAAACAATGGACTGAAGCTTGAGGAAGTGCCCAAAAGAAGGCAAAAACAATTCAATCGGCTGGTAAGGTTATGGCAACGGTTTTTTGGGACTTCAAAGGTATTTTATTGATTGACTATCTGCAAAAGGGTAAAACAATAAATTCAGAGTACTATTGCAACCTTTTGGATCAATTAAATGTACAAATTCGAGAAAAACGTCCTGGCTTACAACACAAAAAAATAATCTTTCATCAAGACTACGCACCACCGCACAAGAGTGTTTTAACAATGGCTAAAATCAACGAATTAAAGTACGAGTTGCTTGACCACCCACCTTATTCTCCTGATTTGGCTCCCAGTGACTTTTACCTGTTCCCAAATTTAAAAAAATTCCTTGCTGGCAAGCGTTTTACCTCAAATGAAGATGCAATTACAGTTGTAAACCACTATTTTGAAGACCTTGAGGAAAACTATTTTAATCAAGGGATATAATTTCTAGAAAAGCGTTGGACTAAGTGTATTGAAGTTTCAGGAGATTATATTGAAAAATAAAAATATTTTTGAAAAACTAACTATTCTCTTTCATTGATAGGCTAAGAAGTTTTCGAACCGCCCTCGTACATTAAAATTATCTTATTTAGTTTTTATCTTAAATTTGATTTTTAAGTTATTTGTTGTCAGCTGGCTGAAGCCGAATTTGAGCTTCCGCTAACAATTTTTTCAAGAACCGCCGCCGCCGACAAAATCCCTTGGTACTGTACATAAACAACTTTTGACATACGAGCCAACAATTATATGAATTCGCCTTTTTACATTTTATTTTTTCCTCACACTGCATTTTTTATTTATAACATTTAAAATACTTTTAATAAACTTACGGCCTGGCCGACGATGTCACGAGAAATCGTTCGATCGACAACTTGTATTGCAAACGACAACAAAATTTTCTAAAGTTATTGTTGTTTACAATACAAGTTGTTGGTCGAACGATTTCTAGTGACATCGTGGGCCAGGCCGTTATTATTTGAACGTGATATACAAAATATCAACGAATACTCCAGTGAATGGTATGAAGGAAATACATTCTTTCATGCTGCTGCATCATTTCATTTCCCTGCTTGTATTATAACGGCACTATAATAATAGAGTGTGTGAGAGCAATCAACAAAAACAATAGCCCAATTCACAATCTTGTGCAAATGGTCTTGCATCGTTGCATGTGCAAAATCATATAGTATATTGATACTCACCACTAAGAATTGTTAAGTGGTGAGTATCAATATACTATACCATTTTGCACATGCAACGATGCAAGACCATTTGCACAAGTTTGTGAATTGGGCTAATGAATTATATCATAGCAACTACATTTGTTATTGCTGTCGAATAAATGCATTGCAAAAGCAACGAATCTATAGCCCAATTCACAATCTTGTGCAAATGGTCTTGCATCGTAGTATGTGCAAAATAGTATAGTATATTGATACTCACCACTAAGAATTCTTAAGTGGTGAGTATCAATATATTAACCAATTTGCAAATGCTACGATGCAAGACCATTTGCACAAGTTTGTGAATTGTAACGCTGACCAAATTCACTACATTTTAAACCCTTTCCTATTTCACTCACGATCGTTTACTTATAAAATCCTAACCCTTTTACACACGGAAAGTTCAGTTAGCAAAGTCTTAATTCAGCTGGGAGAGAGACAGAAAGAGATATTATTCCTCCCTCTGTCTTTCACACAGCAAAGTAAACTTTCCATGTGTAAAAGGGGTATTAGCAAATGTGAATGTTCTTATTCTATTCTCTGGTTTATATGAATGTAGAATTTAATAAGCATAATAGCATAGACAGACGGCAGCGTTAATTTGCATTAACTGCCTTAATTCAAATTAACTTGTGAATTATCCCCATGCCAATGCGCATTTGATTTGAAGTAAATGCACTAAATGAAAGTGAATTAATACTGAATTTACCTATTTCAATATGGCAGCACCGTCAACAATCAATCAAATACTGGTTGATGAGTGAATTAGATACGGACTGCTTGAAAAGGTGTGCGACTTGGCTACGAGTACATTCAGTTAATGGGGTTTGTTTTGGATAAAACAAATCATCGGTTGGTTATTGGTTTGCTGCAATAATAATGTATTTTGAATATCCTGTACCGCAAACCAATAACTAACCGACGATTTACTTAATGCAAATACTGTCGTCTGTCAGGGTAAATTTTTAATTCACATTAGTTGGATTTTAATGCAAATTAACGCTGTCGTCTGTCTACGCTATAAGCTTTTAATTTATTTTGTATTTGAACTTTAATAGAATTGCAATGAAAATTCAAATATTTCCGAACAGTATCAAGTTTCTGGTAAGTCTGGTAAGAAAAGCTCTTATGCCCTAATTCTGTTCGACGAATGTATCGTCTTGTCTATGGACGAAAAAAAGAAGCAGTTTTGATTCTTTAAAACGATTATTACTTATTGTCTATGCTAGAAGGTTCGTGTATTTGCTTTATGATTTTGTTCTAAACAGTATATCCAACACATATTTTTTCATATATTTTTCAAACTATTGTATAATAATTTTATTGAATTTTTAAGTTTTAAAAACATGGCAATAATATTTATATTTTTCATTATCGAAGACAACAACCATTTTTGAAGAAAATAGTTTAGAGAATTGAAAGATATGAACTCGGAAGCATTTTTAAACAAAAACGTCCTAATTCTTCTTACTGAATTAGGGCATTAGTTAAGAAAATCACCTGTTGGGCTTTTGACTAAGTACCATCAATAAAATATTTATCGTTGCATATGTTCGGGGAGGTACTTTAAGCCTTAGCTAAGTAATATATCTAAGTGTAGAACCAAGCGAGCTAAAAGGTTGTGGAAAAAAAAATATTTTAAAAGGAAATAAATCAGGGGTGTCACAGAAACAATGTGGGTGGTATTTGGTGTCATGAAACCAAGTTGGTTTTGTTAATTTCGAATGTAATTAAAATCAATGATGGAATCAGCTGGTATCATTTGGTTATGTGTTCACAAATTTTTTATTTTACTTTTTTGCAGAAAATAGAAAAGAAAAAATTGTGTCATTAAAATATCATTAAAATTAATTATATGTATTTGATTGCATAATAAAAAATAAGGAATAAGTGGTTATAAATAAATTATGCCACTTTAATTAATTAATCAGCAGCCGTAGCATTTTTTTTATTATATTAAATCTTTCGTCTTTATTAGTGTAAACTAATAACTGCCTACAAATTTTAAATAATGCTAATATGAGTGCCACACAACCTTCGGCCAGCTCGAGCCGTATGCGAAAATTTCGCGAATAGCGTAATTAAAAAGATCTAAACATCACCAAAAACGAAACTTAAATAAAATGGAAGCGAAGAAAAGAAAATGTTTCGGAAAGTGATTTAAAAGCCTCAATGATTAGCATAGGTGTAGAAGGTTTGTGTTAGGGGTGACATTGTGTGGAAAAACTTAATTTAAATTATCAAATTGTTTATTGGTGAAAATTTAATTAATTTTTTTAATTGATATTAGGTTAGGTTAGGATAGGTTAGCTGACTGCTTATAAGGAAGGGTGGAATTGAGAGTCCAGCTCACTTGAGTCCAATACAATGATCCATCTGTACTACCTATTAGTTGAAGAGAAGATATGGAGAGAGGATGATAGGGAAGGGATACTGATAGAGAAGACAGGTGTTGAAGGAAGAGATAGAGGAAAGCTTTATTCTTATAGGCAGATTTTGTAAAAAATTTCGTTTCTAAACGTTTCAAATTTGTATGAAAAATAACGAAAATTCGTTTCAAAAAATATTTTTTCCATACAAATTTCAAAACGAAAAAAAAACGTTTCTATTTACAAAATTCGCCTTTTATTGTACAAATCTGCTTTTTTGCATGCTTTTAATAATGCAGTATTGCAGCGCCTCTGGTGTCAATGAGGCGTATTGAAATTTGAAGCTGTGCTTAGTAGCCATTTTATTGGTTATTTTACTTTGACGATGATTCTGCTACACAACGAAAGAGGGCGCTCTGATGTTACATTAGGATTAGTATCTGATGAAGTCGGTATAGTTTTTAGTGACCAGTGCCTTATCCCTGCATCACTAGAACTTTTCCCACAACAACTGATACAAAAAATACTAATGCACATTAAAAAAATGCGTGGTTCTGTTATTTTTAATGACTGTCAGAGACCGGGTTTATTTTTTAAAGAGTTTTGACGATGCAAATGCAACGGTTTTAAGCCAGTATTCAACTATCTGAAAATATGGTACGGACACTTGCAAACTTTAACAGGTTAATTAAAATTTTTTTAGATATTGCACTACAACTTCCAATAAAACATAAGGGGAATATTGTTATAATATGGTTACAATATATTTTGTAACTCATGTGCTATGTGCCGTCGCTTATAATGTAAATGGAAAGAAAAACATCTGTGGGTGAAAAAAGTAGGAGTTAAGTGGTCTATAGAAAAAAATATATAAAAATATATTTTTCATACTTTCACATTCGTGTATGTTCTGGCTTCCACATCGTTTTCACATGTTTTCTTGTGAGTTCGGATGTTAAAACACATGATACGCCTGATTAAGTTGAAATTTAGAAAATAAAAATTTATAGTGTGTGTTCTAGCATCCGAATTTAGAAGAAAACAATTTGGAAATGGACGATTTCAAACTTTTAGATTTTTTCGTTTTCACTTTTGAGCAAAAAACTCGTATTCTTTTCACAAGCCTGTTAACAAGTGAAAAGAATACGAGTGAGTTTTTTTCTCAAAATCGAAAACGAAAAAATCTAAAAGTTTGAAATCGTAAATTTTTAAATTGGGTTCTTCTAAATTCGGATGCTAGAACACACACTATTAATTTTTATTTTCTAAATTTTAACTTAAACAGGCGTAGCATGTGTTTTAAAATCCGAACTCGCAAGAAAACATGCGAAAACGATGTGAAAGCCAGAACACACACGATTATATTACTACAAGTAACTAGATTGCAAATTTTTTGTATTCTTGTCCACCTTTTTCCCCCTTACAATTTATTTTTACAATATTTTTCAAGTTATAATTTGTACATATATTTTCAGCATATTATTTACTTCCAGGACATTTGGCAAGTACACTAGTCCTTTAAATTTAAATGGCCAAATTGTAGGTGTCTATTGTCTATATTGCGTCTAGTTAAACATTTAACTCACTATAAGTGAAGACAATTTTTTTGTTTCACATTTTTGAAAATAGACATTTTTGAGGTATGCGTATCCTTTCTCTGATTTGACCGAAATTTTTATGAAGCATTATATGCACAATTTCATTGAGTTACAATTATTTTTCTATCTGTTATGGTAATTTTTTATTTCAGGATATATGGGAAGGACATGAATCCTTGAAAATTAAATGGCCAAATTTTATACGTGATTATATTTTACCAATTAAATCGTGTGTTCCAAATTTCATTTCTCTACGATAACCCCTTCTATTTTTGGTCGCTCGTTATATGAACTCACGACACTGTGCGCCACCCTCTAATTGATATTACAAACATTTTAATTGATATTACAAAATTATTCAAATTACTTTTTTGTGTGTTATAATTTAAGAACTACATATTATATACATATATGTATGTAATATAAGCGCTAGAAATGGTTGAATTTATCTGTACGTGACAGTGGAACACTCCATATGTATGTACTCGTATATGAAAATCAAAAGAATCGGCAAACTTGCATCGAATATGAAACTGAAAAAGTTCAACTATTGCATAAAATACCAAATTCCAAAAAGTTTTATGTTAATTAAAATTAAAATTACCCCTACTGATTAAGTTTTATTAGATAACTTTAGTACTGCGTTTAAGGTGATGATGTTGGAGCAGACCAAGCTCTGCTATTCGACTATTTTTATACTATTAACGTTTTCCCCCTTAATCGTTAAATGTTGCAACTTATAACTTAAGAACACCCACCCCATGGAGGTAACTACATGAGACCATCCTGAGATATTGACGTGTAAGGCAATTTCTTACTATTTTGTTACCTTGAATACCACTGTGCGTCGTTAGATGTATCTTCTAATTTCTTACCAATATTTTTGACAACAGAAACTATACAAACCTAATTATATACTTTTCTGTAATATGTTTCATATTTAGTTATTTATTTCTGAAGTAGGCCATTCACATACAATATGATACAATCACTTCATATTCTTATATCAATAAACTCAAAGGAATGACCGAAAACTCTATTTCTCTCCTTTAAGCTATTATTTGGATTTAGTACGAAAAATATAAAAAACTTCTCAAACAGTTTATTTTCTTTTGCCTGTTTAAATGCAGCTTCGGTGGTGTGGACACATCCCAAGTATTGACCCGTTTGCATGACAGAGACATTGATGGAATACAAATTATTGGATTCCAGAAATACAGTTAAGGCAATATTATCAGAATTTCGATTAGCAAGAATTTCCGAAATAGCTTGAATAAGGTGGTGTGCAGCAAAAGGCAATTTTTCATTACTTATGGGTCTCATATTATGTAATAAGTAGTCCTGCACCAAGACATTTTCTATGTTGAAGAGATTAGTATTTGCTTCCCTTGTATTGGCATCGTTGCCAGCAAAATGTCTTCCCCTGTTGTTGTTGTTGTGCTTTGGAAGTGATGCAAGCGTGGAATTATATGGGTTAACATTAGCTTTTTTAGAGGTCTTAAATTTTCTGTTATGTGATGAATTTGAGAGAACTTTTCTGGGCTCCCTTAACGATCCCTGACATTCTGTGGAAATTGAAGATTGCATATTTTTATTATTATCCGATGTTAGTCGTTCATTTTCCAGCGATAGAATGTTATTAATTGGACTCTTGTTTGCAGTTGTTATGATAAGTTGCTTTTCTTCAGATCTGAGAGGTAACATCGTTATGCGATTAATATCCTTAGCAAGATGAGATTTACAAGTTATTTCTGGTAGTTTTTTATACATATTATGAAGAGAGATTTCATTATCAGTCATATGGTCGATGTTATTTGGTTGCGCTTGTTGCATCTCATGTTCAACTGAACTTTCTTGTAGGAGCTTACGATGATATTTTGTGCAGTTGCATTCGGCTTCAGACATATTATTATATTTCCCAATATTATACACTGAAGATCCTGAAAACGCTGTAGGGGAATACAGAAAACTCTTATTTGCTTGCAAGCATTTGCAGGCATGATTTTGGAGAGAACATGATTCGTAACTTTCTCCCTCATTAGGGAGCAACTGTGATGTTTTGCATACTTCACAGTTGCACGCACTCAAATAGATATGCGGCCAAACTCTCAAACTATCCTCATTCTCATAGAAAGGAATATCAGTGGTAGTTTGATAACTTTCATGGGTTATTAGTTCTTCATTTTCATTCGTGTATGCTTGTGCTTTTTCAAAATTTTTCAATTTGGAACAGTTCATTTTTAGCTCTGCAACACTTTATCAACTTCATAGAAATGCCTTGAAAGTATATTAAATTTAGCCAAATCATCTGCAGGCATAAGATCCTTTTGTAGGTTTTTAATTTCTAAATAAATTAAATCTACTTGCTGTTCCAAATCTTCAAGTCTTTGGCAAACTTCTTCATCTGTTGGTAATACGCAAGAAAAGTCTGAAGTTGATTTTGTTGCGGAGCAATTTGTATCCATTTTATCATATTCAGTATGTAAGCGGGATTGTTCAATCTGCGGAAAAAAATCCTTAGCATAAGGAAATGATAATAATTGTGTTTGTAAAATAGGATCGGTTTCTTGGACTAAGTTTTCACTAAATGAAGCTTTTGGCATGTCATTAGAAGTTGTAGCTTGTGAGGGGTTGTGCAGATCAGGCAGAGTAAGTTGTTCATCATTCGAAATTAAAGCGCTACAATCTGTAGTTGCAGGTTTATGACACAAATTTGAAATTTGAGCAAAACTATGAGTTTTGTTAACTAGGTTTCTTAAATCTTGAATTTTCTTAGCTTCCGCTTTGCTACTCCTGGTGCGTGTCAGTTTTTCATCCTCTTGTTTTTCCCTTTCGCCACTTAGCGAAGTTTTTTGCTGTTTTTGAATTTCAGTTTCCACATTCCTTAAAATAAAATAAAATAAATAAATTACTGCTATTCTTTTTTGAGCCACTGGCTCCATTTGCGGCCTGTCCCACTATGTCGAAAGAAAACGTTCGATCGATCAATTATATTGAAAACAAAAACAAATTTTATTATTTTATCTATTGTTGTTTTCATTACAAGTTGTTGTCGACATCGTGGCACAGACAGTTAGCAATATGAAAGATATCTAAGAGCGAGTTTATTTTGAGGGTGAACTACTAGCTGCGACAATGTTTGATTTTAGTATGCACATACAAACACACGGTATTACCAACATAAAAGTCGTTACATAGTAACTCTGAAATTCAAAATAACGGCCAATTGAATTATCTACAAACACCTAGAATCAGTAACAAGAATTTTCAAGATTGTGCAAGAAGACTGTTTGATCACTTGGCTACTAAAAGGAAATGAGAGCGCTGATGGTAGTGTGTGCATGGAAGCGGTGCAGTGTAATAAAGCCATAGGAAATAAAGCCATACGGCCTTATTTCTCAATGGAATGAGAAATAAGGACATATGGCTTTATTTCCATCTAAGGAATGAAATAAAGCCATTATGGTGTTATTTCTCATTTAATTTTTTTTGTTTTATATATTTCAAATTAGGCTCCATGAAAAATCGCCCAAAACCAAATAGCCCAAAAATAAAAATGAAAAATCGTCCAAAATTTTTGCATACAAAACGTTCTTACGCAGGAAAACTTTGCAAGGCAGAAAATATTTTAGGTAGCGCCGTGTCGGGATACAGCATGGTGGAGAAAATCCTTAATCCTGGCCGAAGGCCGGCAGTGCAAGAAAACTTTCTTAAGCAGGAAAACTTTGCAAGGCAGAAAATATTTTAGGTAGCGCCGTGTCGGGATGCACCATGGTGGAGAAAATCCTTAAGCCCGGCCGAAGGCCGGCAGTGCAAGAAAACTTTCTTAAGCAGGAAAACTTTGCAAGGCAAAAAATATTTTAGGCAGCGCCGTTTCGGGATACACCATGGTGGAGAAAATCTTTAAGTCCGGCCGAAGGCCGGCAGTGCAAGAAAACGTTCTTACGCAGGAAGACTTTGCAAGGCAGAAAACATTTTAGGCAGCGCCGTGTCGGGATACACCATGGTGGAGAAAATCCTTAAGCCCGGCCGAAGGCCGGCAGTGCAAGAAAACGTTCTTACGCAGGAAGACTTTGCAAGGCAGAAAACATTTTAGGCAGCGCGATAGCCCGCCGTGAGCGCGACGTTAGCCCGCCGCGAGCACCGTGATAGCCCGCCGGACGCGCTCCCCCCTCGCCCTTCCAGCTCCACTACCATATTTTTTCAACACTTGACAATGGCAATGCATTCTTTTGGCAATTTGTAACCGTAGCAATTACACTGTTATGGCGTTATTTCCACTTTGGTTACTAAACGGTTATGGTGATATTGCACTTGGGTGTAGGCAATAAAGCCATATGGTTTTATTTCTCAATTAAATGAGAAATAAGGCCATATGGCTTTATTGCCTATGGCTTTATTACACTGCACCCATGGAAGCAATATCTTTATGCAGTAATACAGTTTCTCCCATTTTGCTTTACTAAGTGCACACATTTCATTACGGCATCTAGCGAACATTCTGGAATAGCTTCCTGTACTATAAAAGGAGGCACCCTGTATGAGAGCCAGTCAGTGTAAATCAGATAATATTAGACTCAACATCGTGCTTTGGATAATAATGATAAGAAGTAATTAAGTAAAGGACGTGAGTCGGTAGTGTTGTATAAATAGTGAGCAACAGCAGAATAAGTCTTGTGTGTGACAAAAACCCAAGTGGGAGTTTTGCTACAAAACCAGTGCAGTCAGTTGTATGAGCCCTGTGTATACAACAGCGAGGTAGACGTAGTGGTAATCAGTTGTGATATATTTAAGTAATCTATACTTGTGTATTTAAGCTCTTCAATTAGATTAGTATAAGTGTATTTGTTGGTAAATAAAGTGTCATTCTTAACTTTTCTTAGCTTTTGGAACAATAATGTTATTTTGCTAGTGATGGCATAATCCCCCTTATTGCGAATGGCATCGTTGACGTCACATCAAGACTACAGTAAATATTGTCACTTGTTTAGTCTTTATCGGCAACAATTGGCTCTTATTGATAATCTCTTATTAATCTCTAAAGCCTCAGTTAGCCTAAAACTAACTTAATACTAATTATTAACTTGACTGCAGCTGGTCAAAAATACTTTCGTGGCAATACTCTATTCTTTCTAAAGCAAATGCCTGTTGTTGTTGCTTGCATTTATTTTCTTTCCATACTTCTTACAACTACAATTCGAGCTGAAAAAGTCATTCAATGTAGCAATGGATTAAAGGTAAAGTGTAATGTACAAATTACCTAACTCTATAGTTAATAAAATACAAGTTTTTTACTTTCATATAAAAAAAATTACCTATGCAAGCTTAGTTAATATTACCTCTTATATTTTGTTGTGTGTAACAATGCACTTACAGTGTCTCGAAATCTTGTACTTTCGATATTTCGAGCGAAATCACGCTGCTTTTTAATGATTTCCCATATAAAACGAAATCTAATTTTACAGAAGATTTGTAGGAAATCTAATAAAAATTAATTTTTTTTATTTATTCTTTACTACTCTGTACAACAAAAGGTGAGTGAATTAGCTACGGTCTGTTTAAAAAAGTGTTTGAATTGGCTACATTGCCTTTGTTTGGTTGTAGTTTTGGAAACAATTCAGTTGATGGGCTTTGTGTTGGATAAAAAAAATTTTGATAAATGTCAAAAAAGTGGGTGTAAACGGTATAGATTTTAATCAAAATATGCTAAATTTTGTGCTGATATAAATGCCCTATAAGATAAGAAAATAAAAAACATTTTAATTATTGAGTTCCTGTTTCAACTTTGATATTTGTTAAGCTTCTCATTTGTTTAAATGAAAGTTTAACATAATAACTCTAGTTGTTCTAAAAAATTTTCCTACAATAAACACGTTTAATTGAAAAACAAAAACAAAACTGAATTAGAAATGTAATTAAGTCAATTAAACTTTTGTTTACAAATTTAATTTAATTAAAATTTTAATTGACTCAATAACATTTTTAATTGATTTTTGTGTTATTTTTTAATTATATGTATGTACATACATATAAATAATAACTGCTTTATTCATAAAAAATATATCTGTTAAATAAGAGGTTTAGGAAACAAATTTTCTATGGAAATTTGATTAATCAAAATATTTTTTATGAATTAGGCCCTAAAGATTTAAAGCTTCCCAGAAAGAAATTTGACTTTACCATCAGAGCTACTTGGCTTAGTCCTCGTCCATACTTGCATATTTTGTTGCAGCAATTCTTGAGCTTATTGGTGAGAGGAATGAGAAGGGAGGGCTACACAATTTAATGTGCTCGGCAATTCTCTTTTGCTTTGAAATTTGCAGTTGTTAATTTAAAGTTTGTAGGTGTATTGGTGAAATACAATTTTTTAATACATAATTGCAAAACTAGAATTTCCTAATGTGGACACTTATAGGGCATTTACATCAGCAAAAAATATAGCATATTTTTATTAAAATCTTTTTGAAAATCTATACCGTTTACACCAACTTTTTTTTGACATTTATCAATTTTTTTTTATCCAAAATAAAACCCATCAACTGAATTGTTTCCAAAACTACAACCAAACAACTGAATTGTAGCCAATTCACATACTTTTTTAAGCAGACTGTAGCTAATTTACTCACCTTTTGTTGTACAGGGTAGTAAAGAATAAATAAAAACATTAGATTTTTTTTAGATTTCCTACAAATCAATTGAAAAATTAGATTTCGTTTTGTAAGGGAAATCTGGAAAAAAAGCAGCTTGCTTTAGCTCGAAGTCCCGAAAGTACTAGATTTCGAGACAGTGTAAATGCACTTTTATGCAATTTGAAAGCAGAATTTGAAAAAATTTCAGCAACAAAAATTGCAAGTCTGGACGAGGAGTTACTTTTCTGATTGCCAAATTTCATTATTCGCTTACAAATCACATTACAGAGAATTAAAAAAAAATATGTAGAAGTTGATGGATGAGAAGAATAATTATTTTGGTTTTCATAGATTACGTGAACATCTTGCCAAATTAACATCATTAAGGTGGTAATCCAGTAAGGACGAGCTTCCATCGAAAATGCTTAATTCCTAACTGCATAACCTTTTTTGAAATTTTTTGCTGGGTTAGCATTTTACTTTAATATTTCACTTACATTTTTGCAGTTGTAGCATTGAGCTTTCGTTCACTCTTATCTTCTTTTTTTCTGCGTCTTTTAAATCTTAATTCCCAGCCTCCATTCAAGCGAAAAATATCATAATTTTTATCTTCTAAGAAAGACTTACTGTTATCGGATTTTTCTTCATTTTTTTCTAATATGGCTGCCTTTGCAATGTCCTTTGTATCTGGAAAAAAGTTTTAGTAATATGTAATGGTAAATGTATTTATTAAAGAAAACATTTTGTTTTTTTTTTATTTATTCAGATTGTGCATATTTTTTTAATAAACTGAAGAATTTCATATTTTGAAAAAAGTTATCGGAGTTATAGCCATTCAATTTTATCTCAATATTTTATATAATTCTATCTGAATGATTGATACGAAAATTTTCGGAATATCTTAGGTTATTATTGTCATATGTAGTATTGTATTGTCATATCTATGACTTATAGACCGCAGTATGACTTCAGTCTTACGCATGAAATCAGTCAAGTGACGCGTGCCCATCGTATTTTTGCAGCCAATGAAAAATATAGTTTTACAACGCAGCCCTCCTGACACCTGGGGCCCGTTTCCCAAAACTACAAATTACAAATCTACAAATAAAATACACACAAAACAACAATAAAATTTGTAAAAGTGTTGTTGTTTTGTGTGTATTTTACTTGTAGATTTGTAATTTATAGTTTTGAGAAACGGGCCCCTGGGGGCCTACTGTGTAATTCGAAACGAAAGAAAATTCTATCGAATTTTATGTTAATACCATGTAAATTCGAAAGCATTTTCTTTCGTTTCGAATTACAGAGTAGAACCCCTAGTCATCTCAGAATATATATTGCACTCTTTTCGCTAATGAGGCCTATGGCGTGTTCGTTCTACCTTCAATCACACTCGTGGGAACAAAATTCCAAAACGGACTGACAAGCATAAACCATACAACGGAGCGGAAACAAACGTTTGACGGCAGATCAGAGAAGTTATCTGGAGAGAGTAGGACAAACTAATATATATACGCCTGATAACAAACCTATTGCAAGAAGAGACATGGGGAAACCAAACTCCTGTGAATTCGCTAAGGAAACCTGTGAGTTACATTTGGTTTTTATACCAAATCCCATCTCTCCATCCTATACTGCAGTTTATTCTATGAGTTACATATAAAATATAGTGATCCTTCCCAGTAAGCACTCAAAACATTAAAATTCAAGCACTTGAAATTTAACTGGAAACAAAGTTGAATTCAAGCATTTTTTCAAGTAATATTCAAGTTTGAAAATATTTTGAAAGAAAAAATCAAACAACATACCTATTTGTTCAAACCTTGTCAAATATGTAATTTATTTTTTAAAAAAATTTAGATTGTGCTGAAAAATATCAAAGATAAATAAAAAAGTGAATTTTAACAAAAGAAAAAATGACTAAAAACGTGAAAACAATAGTGAAGGTAGATATTCAGAAAATTATCATAAGAAAACTTGTCGATTGCATTTCCTTTCTATACTAAATACATTGTTTTTGAAGCTTGAAATATACTTGAATTCAATTGTAATAAAAGGTGGAATTATAGTATAATTCAAAGCTTGCATTAAACTGTAATACAATTGAATTGTTCGAATTGAATTCAAGTTCCCATTTCACTGGAGAATGCTATTGAAATAAAGTGTAAATCAAGCATAATTCAACCCTTGACAATTGAATATATGACTTGAATAACAGTTGTTTTACACTTGATTTCAAGCAAAATTGCTTATTGGGTTACTGTTTTATTTGTGAAGATATGAATTGATTTTGCCCCACTGTGCGTTACCTGCGAGTGGTTTTTGTTGGCGGGAAGTGAAGAGAAGCTTGCTCCGTAGTAAAAGTCGCACGTAAAGAGAATTAAAGCGACAATTTTAACACTTATGTTTTAAATGTGTATACACATATCGTTACCTTAATATAGAAAGGCCCCAACTCATTATTTTTTTTTGAATCGACTTTTTTGTCTATTTCGATAGAAAAACATCTAATGCATCAAATAATGCGAAAATCTCGAATTCAAAAAAAATAATGACTTAGGGCGTTTCTATAACTTCGGTACTTTCTTACATACATACATATTTTTTTATTTAAGCGTTGTTTCCAACATACCACACAATAATAATCAAACTTAAATACAACTCGGGAATACCCAATATACCACACTCTAATCAAATTTCAATAGTAAATTTTAAGCATTTTTTAATATCCTATATAATAATATTTATAATTATGTGAATTCGCAAGCAGTTTTTAACAATGCTTAAGATAACTCTTATTATACAAAACTTTTTCTGAAGTTATAACTCGCCGCACTCTGGCGCCTTTTCCCAAAAACCGTGGCAAAAATACAAAATTTGATGACAAAATTTTGTAAAATGAATGAACACATCGTATAAAGACCATTTTACTGATCAGAATTCAAAAACATTTTTCTTAATTGGATAAGAATTATAGCTGGTGGAGCTGGTTAAAGTCGACAGTTTTTTGGAAAGTCCAAAAAAATGTGATTTTGAGAAAAAAAAAACATTTTAGAATTGAAGTGTCAGAAATATTGCCATGTGATCATTACTTTTTTGGTATTGTTTTAAAGGTATATTTATTGTTTATTAAAAAAAGTAAGAAAATATGCACCAGATACCCTACTTTTTCGGCAGTTGCCGTTTTTCAGACACCCTATATTTAGGTACTTTTTACAAATAAAATAGAGAATATCTAAAAATGGGCAAAAATGGTCACGCCCATATTTTTTAAGAATATTTACTACACAGTACTTTAAATAATTGAGCTAAATTGGTCCACAAAAAATTACAGGTTTTCTTGAAATTTGAAGAAAGATGTTACAATCTTATAGCCAGCGCTGCCACAGCCAATATATTTTTGCAACCAAAATATAAAAAAAAATTGCCAAATAAGGAAAAAAGCTACCAAAATTTTAATATATTTTATATTTTATGTTATCTTACAGCACAAAAATGTAAATATAAGTGGAACTGATTGACATATTTTTGTTAATGTATGCATATGTGCCTTACTTAGAAATATGTATGTATGTAGCCTTATTTCATTGAAATATATATAATCGTATAGAAAGATCAAATCTTAGTTTTCTTTTTTTAACAAAAATAAGAGAAAAATAACTTGTACTTTGTGTTATATAATGTATTTTATTACTAAAAGATAAAAAAATTATTTTATATACATATGTAACAAAGATGCGTTCCAAATATGAAAAGAAATTATTCTCTCTATAAAATTGTTTTTACTGCATCACTTGTTACTAATACTTATTGCTTCTCGTTAATACGAAATTTTCGCAGTAACTTTTTACCTACATTTTTCTTTAATTCTTAATTTTCTTTAATACACAAAAAAACTTAAACTTCAAAATGCTATAAAAGATATATCTACATCGAATCTGTCAGAAGCTTTATGTCTTAAGTACGTAAAAGATAAAGATAAATCAAGGTCTGATATTACAAAAGCTGTGGAGCTTGCCAGCCCAGATCGACTACGAAGGATTAAAGAAAGTATTCCAAATCCTCTGAATGCATTACCCACAAAGTATAGCATAGAAGAAGCCTTAGCGTTATTTATGGACTTGGGATTGTCAAAGGAGAAATATAATATTTTACGAAGCTCTTTAAAGAATCATAATGTGAATGTTCTTCCTGGATATAAAAAAGTTTCCTCTGCCAAAAAAGAAGCAGTACCATCTAATTTAAAAGTTGCTGAAGTATCAGCAGAAGTTGAACTGCAAGACTTAATGGATCATACATCTAAACGGTTAGTTCAAAGTTTTCCTGAAAAAGAAAGAGCATTACTTCCAGATAGGCTTACATTGATAAACAAGTGGGGATGTGATGGATCATCTAGTCAAAGTGCTTACAAACAAACAATATCGACAACTGACATAACTATTACAGATGCAAATATGTTTATGGCTTCTATAGTTCCTTTACGACTTAAAAGTGAAATCTCTGAGCATTGGAAAAATCCTCGCCCATCGTCAGTCCATTTTTGCCGTCCGATATTTTTTAAATATGCAAAGGAGTCTTCAGAAATAATCAAGTCTACAGTAAACGATATAAAAAAGCAAATTTCCGAACTAAAGCCTTCTGTTATTGAAGTGAAGAATGGAAAAAAAATTGTCATTAATTATGAATTTTCTCTTACAATGATTGATGGCAAAGTCTTAAATGTAATAACAGATACTTCTTCAACTTTGAAGTGTGCAATTTGCAAAAAGTCACAGAAGGACTTTCAAAATTTTAATGATTCAAGTGATGAACAAAACTATGAATATGGAATTTCTCCGTTACATGCCAGAATTAGGTGCATGGAGTTTATTTTAAAATTAGCGTATACAATTCCGAGAGAAGGAGAAAGTTTTCATGAGAATGCAACACCAAAAGAAAAACTAACTGCTCGAAAAAATATTATACAAAATGAATTTTTTAAGAACCTTGGACTAAAAATAGACTGCCCAAAGCAGGGATATGAAAATACTAACGATGGTAACATGTCCACATCGTTTTTTGAAAATGATGAGGTAACAGCCCAAATTACTGGTGTCGACAACCATATTATAAAAAGGTTGGCCGTTATTCTAAATGTTATAAGCTCTAGAGAAATGGTAAATGCCCCAAAGTTTCAGGATTATGCATCAAAAACTGCCCAGCTTTTGGCTCAAAAGTACCCTGAGAAGAAACTTACTCCTACGGTCCATAAGATTTTGGCTCATGGCCAAAATTTAATTGAATACCATTGCTTACCAATTGGAGAATTATCAGAAGAAGCCCAGGAATGCAAAAACAAAGATTACAAGCACTTTAGATATGCGAGTACTTGCAAAATATCACGGATTAGACAGAATGAGGATCTATTTAATATGTTGGCGGCCTCTTCAGACCTACTGATTTCATCGCGAAGACATGTAAGATCTCAAAAAGATTTGGAAGAATATAATTATAGCTCCGATATGTTAACTCTATTACAAATCGATCAAAATGTTAATGACTATTTTGAAGAAAACTAACTATTAAAAAAATTAATAAAAATAACTCATTATCATATAATATATCATACTACAAAATAATATTATAAATTAACATTAGTATTAAAAATATTTCAATAATTTTTATCTGTAATATAAATAAAATGAGTTATATTAATATAACATGTTATATTAGAGTATAATTTTTTTCTAGACTTCCCTATGAGAATGTCATTTAAAGCACAAAAAGTTGTATATCAAATGTTTGAGAAATTTTAAAAATATCATTACTTCAAAATATATGATTTTTGCGACAAGAAAGGTCAAAGGTGTCATCGTGTCCAATGCCTATCACAATAAGGGAGCACTTATTTTGATCCTAAAAGAGTTAAAAATTAAGTGTTTTTCCCCATTACAAATTTCTTGGTAACTTCAAAAATTATGATGTTTTCAACAAAAAAACCACTGTGCGTAGTGCCTCCACAAAGCTATGGTCAATAATGATACTCATTTTTATTAAAATTTATTTTGTTTTATTTATTTATTCTTACCTTAAAAGTTATGATGTTTGTAATAAAAACAGTCGAAAGCAGACACTGTGCACAGTGCAGCGCCTAACCTATGACCGTGCAAATCATGTATATTAAAGCTAAAGGAGTTTCCTTTCAAATGCTTTTTAAAATTTTTAAATATCTTTATCAGTTCAAAAGTTATGATTTTTGCAACGAAAAAGTCAAAAGGCCCCACTGTGCGCCGTCCAGACTTGCAATTTTTTTAAAATTCTGCTTTGAAATTGCATTAGTGTCCACAATATTAAATTTCAGTTTGATAATTATGTATTAAAAAAATTCTGTTACCCCACAAATTTCCCTGAAAAATTTAAAATTCTATTTAGTTTTTGTTATATTTTGTATTTTGCATACAAGTGAAAATTCCAATTAGAATTAGTAATTAATGCAATTGGTTTATATTCTCTAATACATCAAACAATTAGAATAAGTTCAACTAATTCCCATTAGATAATTGAAATTTTTATTCCAATGGTAAAACTAATTGTAATTAGTTGCCATTAGCAAAAAAAAATTGGTTTACCTTTACAATTATAAATCTAATTGAATTCTGCTAATGCAATTAGATATTCAATCAGCTCGAATTAGAATCAAGTATTTGCATTCAATTGAATATCTAATTGCATTAGCAGAATTCATTTTGTGGCTTTCTAGATGCAGATCTATGATCTGAATTTCATTAAAATTTGTTTGATTGTTTTGGAGATAGAAATCCCCCCGTCACCGCCCTGGTCTTACTTTTAAAAATGTACAAGGACTATGTAACTTTCTAGGCGCAGATCTATCTATGTTCTAGGTTTCATTACAATCGGTTTGAATGTTTCGGAGGGGCAAACACTTCCTCCCCCATCACCCTCCTGGTCCTAGTTTTGAAAACGTACATGGCCTATGTGACTTTTTAGATGCAGATCTATCTACATCTATCTAAATTTCCAGCCTATTGACTTACTGTTTGTTATTGACTAGAAGAGCTAAAATATTGCCATATATCATATTCTTGTTAAATATTTTTTTTTAAATTTAATCATATGCCAACTAATTACATTGAATAAGTGGAGGACGCACTCTCTAAAACACAACTTTTCGCTATGAATTGTTTTGCATTTCTTTTTACACAAAACTGAACCGATCTAGGGAGAGAAAATATAAAAAATAAAAAACAAAATAAAATAATGGCCATTAGCGTGGATATATACAAATACATGCCAAATTTTTAAATTATAAAGTACGACTTTTAGAACAAAATATAACTGCAGAGAACGTGACACTGTGTACCTCTCCCCAATCTTCTCATCTTACACAAATAAACCCAATAATTGCTGCAATAAAAATTGCAAGCCTGGACGAGGACTAAACAACAAATATTGAACAACACAATAACTATGAGGACTGAAAAAGCCTTAGGAAATTTAGTAAGTATTTTGCGTTTACAATTAGTTTCCAATTTCAAAGTGAGCAGACGGGAAATTTTTTGCATTAATCGCTTCAAACTGCGAAAAAAATAAAATTAAAACTAAAATATTTCAAGAAAAACATAAATTGTTACAAATAAAATTGAATGAAGTTGAAGTAAATAATTAAAATTTTTATTTTTCAAGTCATAAATATATTATTTGTGAAGCAATTACATATATTTATAAAAAGCTTAAAAAAAGATATTGAGAAAAATAAGCTTTTCTATACAAAACCTAACACAATATTTTTTTCGTAAGCTTATTCTACAATTGTAAGGATAAGCTTATATTAATCATGCACATGTAATTTTATCACGAGGGTGTTCGTTTTAATTTTTCTACAATTGTTACGATAACCTTTTTAATAAATATATTTTCAATCCTTTTTCAAGTTTAAGTAAGATTGTTATAATGTTTTTCTCAAGGCATTTGGTATGTTGGGTTTATACATGTTGTATTTATTTTATTTTCCTCAATTAACGCAACGCCTCGAATACTGCAACAGCCAAACTTTTTTGGTATTGACAAAATGTTTAACAAATGTCCAAAAAATAATTTATTGCAACCAATTTTGGAATGGGAGTTCAGGACCAAAATTCGTAATACATAATTTGAGTGCCGAGAACTTATTAGCGTTGTGCCCATAATTTTCTTACTTTTAATTGTTAAGAAACAGAGAATGATATCAAGATACAAACTCATCTTTTGTATTGCTGTCCAAGATACCCAAGACCACATGATGAGCATTCACGTCTGCACCAATGATAAGCGGCAAGTTGTTCCGCTACGTTTCCTTTTCTGCCATGTAAATACATACATATGTATGTACATATGTATATGAAAGTATGTATGTACATATATGTTGCCTTTTTGCTAATAGCTTTTCACACCGAAATAATTCTAAATGTGAACCTGATAGGTTATTAAAATTTTTAAATTGTTGCTCTCTTTCATTGCGTAACATAAGATTGGCCTAAAAAAGTTTCCAAATATTTAGATTTTGTAAGCGTGAAGAATAATATTCGGAATAGATTCGGACGGCATTATTATCTGTTGATTTTACGACAAATATCCTCCAGAAACCGGGAAAGATAATAAAAAGCTACGAAACGAACTTTCTTCAATAGGCAGGTCTTTGGTCGACTGTGCTGAGGATGATTTTTGAAGGAAGGGAAGATAATGCATCAGTACAACTATTTTGTATGCTGTGAAGTCTTCTAAGATATTTTCAGACAGGAAAAGTTTTCCTGTCTGAGAGAAAGAATTTAATATTTTCCTAGGCAGAACATCCTTCAATAGCCTATCCGAGTTATCGGAAATAGGACTCAGAAACCTAAGTCTATATATTAGGAGCAGCGCCTGGTATGATCGTTAACCCTCCTCTATTATAAGTGTATATACTACACCCTTTCCTGATCCACTTCTCTTCTCCTTTATTCTCTATTATTCTAAGGAAACTTTTCATCTATATCCTCCCCTTTATTCCCTACTTTCACTACTTTCAACGTACAGGTAGCACAAGCGGATCATCGTATTGGACCCAAGTGAGCTGGACCCTTAGATCTTTAATTTCTTCACCAGCAGCCTGCTAACCCAGCGTTACCATATATATTTTTTAAAAAACTTCCTAAATCTGAAAAAAAATTTTTTTTCCAAAACAAAAACTTTTTTTCTACAAAAGTACCAAAATTTTAAAAGAAAACAGCTGATCGATATTGTTATGTGAAAAGTAATGAAAATGGTTAGGCTAACTGACCCTTTAGACATTGTTGCAGTCATAAGGGAGTGAGAAAATATAAGATCGTTTTATTGCATACAAACATCACTTAATATTTTCATTCAATATACTGCAAAAGTTCAATTATGGACATATTTATAAAAAAAAACTTGAAAAAACTTTATATTTTCAAAAAACTTCCAAAAAAAGGGAAAACTTGACAAATGGTAACGCTGTGCTAACCTAATCTAACCTAAAGCGTAACAACGCATTCCTTTGGAAGTGAGAGGATAATTTGATCAGACACAATAATTACACATTGATTACCACGTGCATTACCACATTTTTTTGCTTGTATGTAGCAAGTGATCTTGGTTTCCTTATAATTTGTTTAAGAAAAGGAATCCGTTATTTCTAGCTGCCTTTATTTCGCCTGCAGACTTTAATATTTGCGTCAGTGTTTGAAAGCGTGACAGTGAACTCCAATGCATAGAGTATTGATCCTATTAAATAATTAATTAATTATAGGTATAATTAATTATGAATACATGAGTAATATAATGCAATTCATAATAAATAACTATACATTTCATTAAAAAAAATAATTATAGAATTCATTCCTCGAAAGTATCAAAATAATAAATTACTTTCCTAGTGCATGTACTGTGTTAACTTATGACAATTAATTCTGGAATGAAAAATTATTCATTATAACTCTTTCCGGTGGGTTACTATGCAAAGTTTTAATTTGTGGAAAATGGTATGAGAATATTCTGCACCCGCAAAAAAACGTAACTTTCTGTATTTAAATAAGAAAAACAAATTTAATTTAAGCAAATATTTCAAAGTAAACTTTCTCTGTCGAAAAGATATTCGACTTGGCATGAAGTGTGAAAATAAGATTAAAGTACTCGTATCACACTTGAACAGTTAAATTTTTTCATTTGAAACAACTTACCAATTATAAATTTTGCTTTAACTACATGCACTTCATTCATATTAGTTGTTTGATCTTCCGACTTTGGAGATATTTGACCTGATACATTTGTTCCACTTGTTATGGCCTTCAGTGTTACTATATATTTTTTCCTTTTGTTAGTTGTCAGCAAAACCGTCCTAAAAATTTACAATTTTTTGTTTTTTGTAAAAATTTTTGTTTGTTTTTGTTTTGTTTGTAAAATCCGCTATTCATATTAATTTTAGTTGTTTTTTTTTTGTCACTTAACAATACATTCTAGCAAATTTGATTGATTTTTTATTTAAAATTATTATATACATACTTACCAGAGCTGTAAAAGATTGCAATCAATTGTGATTGCAATCAAATTGATTTCAGCCATACTGATTTCATTCTTTTCATTTTAAAATAATTTCAGATTTCAAAATGAAATCATTACAAGATTGCAATCTTTCGTGATTGCAATCATTTTGAAATCGTATTTTTTAGAAATCATTGATTGCAATCAATTTGCCTGAAATCAAATCTAAAGGGATAGCATTCAATAAAATATTGTAGAGTGCTTAGAGAGGTTGAGTTTAAGCTTGTGGTTTTGACCTTTGTGTCCTGAAAATGCACGGGCTATAGGATCCTCCATAGTATTAGTAGAAAGCCCCAGATTTTAGTGGAAACCAGTAAATTTGTGGTGGAAACCAACAAATTCTAATGCAAATCTTAGCGGAAAAGTGAAAATAAAAATATTAATTTCGTGCCTTTATTGGGAAAAGTGATAACAAACATAACATTAAAAAAACAATGTTGTGTCGACAGTAAAATTACCGCTTTGTTCTTCTTGGGCACATATGAACATATTGCTATATCGCCTTCGTTGAAGCCGAACAATGTGCTGTTGACAGGACGCGTATGATTTTTTTGGAATTCCCGAGGCATACATGTCTTATTCGAGCGCACTGCTCCAACATAAGCGGTTTTCTTCCTGATCAAAGTACGCGCCAAATCCAAAGTTGTGAAAAAATTGTCGGCATAAATTGTGCGGCCTGTATTCCAATATCTCTCCGAAAGTTGAAGTACAACATTCTGCCCTTGATTCACATCTCGTGCCTGGTCAGGTAATTTCCCAGAGTAAATCATTCCTTTGACAGGATAAAATGATTTTGAGTCGCACAACCACCATATCTTTATACCGTACTTGGGAGGCTTCGATGGAATGTATTGTGTGAAGCGGGTGCGGCCTCTGTATGGGAATAACTGCTCATCAACGGTCACTGCATCATGCGGAGTGTACAACTCAAAAGGGACGGTAACAAAAATTCAAAAAGGGACGGAAAGTTTATTATGTAGGAAAGGCAAAATAAAATCATCCAAATTCAAGGAACACGTTTGTGATGTGTTCAAACAATAACACAAGCCAAAAGACAGTGCATTTATTGACGATTTCTTGAAATTTCAGTACAAGGTCCCAGCGGACCTTTTCACACGTTTCCGTACTAAACACATTTAAATTGATTATTGATAAAATTTCCTTGGAATACATGTGGGGGTCGGGTATACTTCCCATGGACCATCAAGGAGTAATTTCAGTTTGAAAATGAAAAATGAAAAAATGATTGCAGTTAAAAATTATGTTCACTAATTTTAAAACATTTTTCAAACAAAAATTACCATTATTGGCAATTCAAAATTATCATAATCAGATTTATTTCTAGAAGAAGGAGTTTCGTTTGAAGAGAACGATTATTTTGATTTTGATTTCATTTTGATTGCTATTAACATTTAATTGCAATCAAATTAATTGCAATCAAATCGATTGCAATCAATTGATGTTATATTAATTTCAAAAAAATTTATTGCAATCAAAATCGTAAATTGATTTCATGATTTCAAATTCAAATCATGAAATCAATTTACGGTTTTGATTGCAATCAAAAAATTAGAAATCAGTGACGTGTAATCAAGTGATTCCAATTAAATTGATTGCAATCTTTTACAGCTCTGATACTTATATATATTTGAGATATGTACATGTCGCTCATTTACTAAAATAGTGTCATAACTTCAAAAAATTCTTTTTTGAGCTAATGATGCAAAATAATTCTGCATTTCGTGTTTTATCTTTTATAAAAATTTCATATAAATAGTTTGTACTACCACCTAGTGAGAGAAGATTATTTTTTCTTCATTGCGTTGCATGTAAATTGAAAACTTTAAACGCGTTTTCTGCAAAACTAATTTTTTGGAGTTGTGACACTATTGAAGTAAATGAGCGATATGTGCATATGATATTAGCAACATAGTCAAAATGCAAGTAAATATGTATGATCGTTTGTAAATATTTATCTAAGCCAAGTTCCGGCCTATGCACGTAGTGCCATTTGAGACTCAAAACACCTAAAAATTTTTGAAAAGGGATAGATTGAAAAAAAAGTACGTCTAGCGTAACATAAAGTAAATTTTTTCGAAAAAGTGTGGAAAAAGGCATATTGTAAAATGTTTCTGTTGAAAATCAAAATAACAAACAGATTTTTATAAAGTAATTTATTAGAAAATATATAACTACCACATAGATTGATACAAGGCATATTCACAAGGTAGTAGCGGAAATGCAGCTGAGCTATTTATTTTTTTCAAATTAAAGTTCATCCGAAACTTCAAAAATTTTTTACGAAAAAGAAATTAAAAGAAAATGTAAAAAAAAATTCAATATAAAAAATATTTTATTAAAAAAATTCTTTGAAAACAAATCTAAAAATATGAAAAAACTATTAAAAAATTGTGAAAAGTGCTAAACGTTGCAAATTTTGTTAGTGGTAGCTGCCGTGGAGAACTATTTTCAAATTTATGTGCTTAATTTTTATTATTATTATGTTAAACTAATTATATTTTTGAAGCTTTGGATGAACTACAACCCATGTTGTTTTTTTCATTGTTGTATTTTTTCATTGTTTTTGTGATCCTGATAGTACCTGGAAATGAATCTGCCTTGGATTGATATATAAATATCGTATGTACCGAGTACTCGTATGTACCGAGTACATATTAACATATGTATGTACATACATATGCATATCATTTACATTTCATACTATATTTCGATAAAGTAACAGTATATATGTTGTAGTATACATGTATATATATCGTTACTTTATTATAGAAAGGTCATAACTCATTATTTTTTGGAAATCGAGTTATTTGATAGAAAAACATCTTATGTCGAAAAATTCAAAAATCTCGATTTCAAAAATATAATGAGTTAGGGCCTTTCTGCATTTAAAATTGGTAGTTATTAAATAAAATTTCGATTTCTTGCTCTTTGTCATTTTCAGTGCTTAAAAATAAAATAATTTGACTTTTATTAAAAATTTTGCTCTTTACACGAGTTCAAAGCATTTTGAAGAGCAATTTTGAAGAAAATTTCAATCGTGTAAATCTAGCTTTACTCTACAGGACTACTCAACTAGCTTAAATTCAATAATTTCCTTTTTGTTAAATTTTTTTCTTTCTTTTATAAAACTATATGCATATGTTTATTATAGCTATTGCTATTTATGGCGCGATACAGGGGTTAGAAAATAATTTTCGTAACAAAATTAACCGACACTATTACAGTTATAAATTTATTTTTGTTTTGATTTCTTTGTGCTTAAAAGCAGCGTACGAAAATAAACGAAGCAAATTGTTTGAATTTGTTTTCTTTGGTTCTTTGAAAACAACAAAACAACAACAATGAGAAACATCGCTCAGTTTGTTTTTGTATTATTTTTTGCTATTTGCACAAGCACAAGCCAGAGAACATTGCCGATCGACTGTAAGATGAATAACAGCCGCCGCCGGCAACAAACAATATATTCATTTAATCGTGCTCCGCTAGAAAAGATAATAATGGGTTATAAATGGAAACGTTTTGAAATATTTTCGGCGAATTTGACATCATCATATAATATAATATGTTAAATATGTTAAATAATATGTTAAATACATCGTCAGCTGGTTTCTGGTTTGCGACACAGTATATTCAAAATAAAGGGTGTTTTTTTAGAGGTATAGAACTTCGAATTGAAATAAAACACAAGAAAATCGTTTTAATGTCCATCAATTTGGCTTTATTGGAAGGATAATTTTATGCCATTAATGTTTAAATATGATTTCGGGCATGTGGCCGCCGCGGCTGGCTCGAATAAAGCCAATTCGGCTTTATTAAAGCCAATTCGGCTGGCTCGAATAAAGCAAATTTGCACGATTTTTTTAGAGGTATAGAACTTCGAATTGAAATAAAACACAAGAAAATCGTTTTAATGTCCATCAATTTGGCTTTATTGGAAGGATAATTTTATGCCATTAATATTTAAATATGATTTCGGGCATGTGGCCGCCGCGGCTGGCTCGAATAAAGCCAATTCGGCTTTTTTAAAGCCAATTCGGCTGGCTCGAATAAAGCAAATTTGCACGATTTGCAAGCGTTGTTCTTTTGTCAACCTGTTCATGATGAAATGGCAAACCAAACTAAATATTAATCACTTGACAGCTGACAAAATGGCCGCCAGTTAAAAAAGTGATGCCAACTTAAAGTTCTATACGTCAATAAAAAACACCCTATACATTATGTCTGCAGCAAACCAGAAACCAAACGACGATATTTTCACAATTATGTTTAAGACGAGTTTTCTAAGAACTAAACACAACCGTTCACATTATATTTGAGATGTTTAAGGTTGAAGTTTTGTTTTTGTAAATAATTGAGTATTTTTTAAGTAATTACTTTCTTACCAAATAATTTATCAGGTGCCGCCATTTAATAACAAAACAAAGGTGCCAGAGTTATCAAAAAACGGACTGAACATACTCTATTTACGTGTTTAAGGAAGTGTTTAAATCTTAAACACTTCATTTGAGATGTTTAACAAAACACTTCATTTGAGATGTTTAACAAAACAAGTCAATGTATGGTAAAAAATCTCAAAATCACAAAATCATCGTGTTTAACCTCTTAAACACGAATGAGGCGTTAAACACGTTTAAAAACATAAGTGTGAACATAGTATTATATAGCTAAGTAGCAATTGCTATAACCGGGTGTCCTAAGACACCTCTCTCCTTTTTGTTTTTTATGGCATTTTAATTTCTTTACGCCTTACTCTTTTTCTTCCTTTTTACGGCTCAAATTTCACGAAATAATAATAATAAGGTTAAAAGTGTTACCTGGCTGTACACGCTACCGTATAGTGGAATAGGATTCCGAATTTACCCATTCACATTCACATAAATTTGAAAATATTTCTCCACGGCAGCTACCACAAAAAAAAAACTTGCTACGTTTAGCACCAAGGTGTATTTAAACAGGTGGCAGCGTTACTTCAGCTGATAATTTTTTGCTCTATGTACTTTGTAGCTAACGAATGTCAAAAACTTCGTTTTGTTTTGGTTTTGGTACAATTATTTTTGTGCTTTTGACATTCTTCGGCTCTTTACACAGCTAGGGCTGCCGTATTTTTGTATAACAAATCCTTACGCAGTCACCTGTATAATTACACCATGTTTAGCACTTTTCACAATTTTGTAATAGTTTTTTTTCATATTTTTAATTTTGTTTTCAAAGAATTTTTTTAATGTAATATTTTTCATATTGAAATTTTTTAACATTTTCTTTTTATTTTCTCTTTCGTAAAAAATTTTTGAAGTTTCGGATGAGCTTTAATTTGAAAAAAAAAATAGCTCAGCTGCATTTCCGCTACTACCTTGTGAATGTACCTTGGTATAAACTTTCACAAAGTATTCTGTTTTTTTCTCCCAACAATACAACACAACCTGTGTATTCTTATTTTCCTTTTGGTAGCGATCACTTTGAAGATTTTTCTACGATTACCTGAACCAATCATTCGTTGATGGCTTCAACCTGTGTTTGTTTCCAAACGTCTTCCAATTTTTCCAAATTTTTCCAAAGAGTTTTCCCTATTTCCCTAAAATTTTTCTGCGCCAATTCAGCCATATTTTTTTCTTCTAGAAACTTCTATATATGGATATATATATTTTTTTTCTACGACTGTCTACATCTATGCAAATCCATATGCACACATATGTATATACATATAAACATATAATTCGTGTACTTTAAGACTTACTTTTTCTATATAAATTCTTTTGACTTTTTTTTATGACGAATTATACAAATATACATACAGACATATATGTACATATATTCTCCATTTTCCTTGGCTTTTCCTTCATTTTAACCTAGCTTTAATCTTCTTCATAATAGGGCCTCCTCCGTCCTTTCTCATTTTTAGGAAGTTGATATTTTTCATTCGCATTCACATTTTTTTTCTAAACGTTTATGAATGAAAGCTACCACTGTATTTTATCTAAATTTACATTCCACATTCTTCTGTACTGTATAAAAGAGCAACAAAACGCAGTGCTGACAACTGTAGTACGGGTATTACACAAGTGACAGCTGAAGAAAACAAGAAGGATAAACAAAACAATCTGCTCAATATAAAAAAAAACAAAGATTTAGGGTCGTATGCAAAAAAACTTTAACAAAGCTTTGCTAAGCAATGTTAAGTAAAGTTGTATTCTAAAATAAATTATTATATCAAAATTCTAAAGTAGGCACCTACGTTTGTTAAGGCTTCTTTAAGTTGATATTTCCAGAATGTGTATTTTGTACCTCAAATATTTTTGTTAGTATAGCACATATTGATTCATGATACATCTGTAAATGTCAATTTTACATTCCACATTCTTCTGTACTGTATAAAACAGCAACGAAACAAAAAAACAGTGCTGACAACTGTAGCAAGAGTACAACACAACTGACAGCTGAAGAAAACAAGAAGGATAAATAAAAAAAATATAACAATTTGCTCAACATAAAAAAACAAAAATTTAATATATAAAAAAAACATTAAAAGACAAAATTAGTACAAAAATATAAAATAACTCTGGGTTAATCCATGTGGGAAGAAATTTTATATTCAACGCAACGGAGTATGCAAATGCCAATAATATTACTGGATTACCTGAAAATCCTACTTCAGAGCACTATCGTGACTATATGACTCGCCCATATGTGTACGGTGAATATGTAGACTACGTGTAGCCGCTTGTGTTTGTACTATATTCCAAGTACGTCTTATCGACTCAGTTGTACCTTCATAGTGAACAGACGTAATAGCGGAATTTTTCTTACATACAAACTAAACAAAAAAAAAAACTCCAAAAAATATTCGTAGTACACATTAACTTTGATAAATTAAGTTTTTTTTGCTTTGCTAATATTTTTACATATAGTAATAACAAAAACAAAATAAAACCGTAAACAAAAAAAAAACACACAAAGTACCCTTGAGGAATACTCTATATGAGTACCCCAAAGGAAACAATTGTGAAATGAGTTCTAACGGCAGAAATGCCTATTTTACTGTGAGTTTTGATGCTCATAATGATAACAATAAAAATAAAAAATCTGATAATAGACTTGCTGTGAGTTCTGAAGCTCTTAATAAAAACCAAAAATCTGATAATAGACTTTCTCTAACGGCAAAACCACAGTTTCGTCAGCGATCAACTTCGCTTTGTCCAATGCCATCTAGTGAATCGTTGACATTATTGCCTAGTACTTCTAAATTTAACTCAGCGATATCATCCGCTTCGGGCTCGTGGTCATCACTTAAACAAGTTGTCACTGAAGATAAGAGCACCCCAAAGCCCAAGGTCCAAGTCGGAATGGACAGATACATTACAATTTTAAAGCGCGGGCGCAGCCCAAATTCTACTAAAATTGCATCTGTTCCAAAGATGTCCAGGGATAACAGCGCATCCTCTACTAATCGGCAAAACCGTTTTAAAATATTGCAAGATGATAATGAAAAACCCGCTGAATCTGCGAATAAAACCTCCAAGCCGCCACCAATCTATTTAAGAGAAAAAAACTCAAACGCTCTAATCAAAAAATTAATTTCGGTCATTGGTGAGAATAAATTTCACATTGTTCCAATAAAACGTGGTAATATTGATGAAACGAAAATTCAAACTTATGAAGAAAAATATTTTCGCAAAATGGTTTCTGAATTTGGAAAAAGTAAAACAAATTTCTACACATATCAGCTCAAGAGTGCTAAAGGTGTGCAGATTGTGTTGAAGGGCATATATTCCTATGTTGCTCCCGAAGAAGTAAAAGATGCTCTCGTCCTCCAGGGTCTTAAAGTAAAAAATGTATCGAACATAATAAATAGGGAAAAGATCCCTCAACCTCTATTTCGCGTTAAACTTGAGCCAAATGATATAAAATTGAAAAAAAATGAGACCCATCCAATATATAATTTAAAATATGTATCTCTTATATCGAAAAATAACCGTTGAAGAACCACACAAGCGTTCAGGACCCGTACAGTGCCATAATTGTCAAGAATATGGCCGTACTAAAACTTACTGCAAATTACCTACTGTTTGTGTTGTGTGCGGCGAATTACACGGCACTGCTAGTTGCAATAAACCAAAAGATCAAAGTGGCAAAAAATACAATAATTGTGGAGGTAATCACACCGCTAACTACAGAAGTTGTCCTGTGTACTCTTTCGTCAAACAGACTATGAGGCAAACACCTAAATTGGCCCCAGCTCAAGCTGCCGATGCTGCTAAGACAAATTCTATTCATACACAAAATGTTTCACCAATTTTAATTTCAATCGCCTTGAAGCTACTATTGATAATCTGGTGCAAAATATAAATAAGTTTACAACAAATATGGCACTAGAATGATGCAAGAAATGCTGCGAATGCAGAATACATTGCTTCAAGCTTTAGTTAACAAACCATGAACACGTTAAAAATATGTTTCTGGAACGCAAACGGCATTCGCCAACATAAAAATGAACTTGAGCACTTCCTCACGGAAAAAAATATTGATATAATGTTGGTCTCTGAGACTCATTTGAGAGAAGCTTTTTTAAAATTTATGGCTACACATTATATGATTCAAAGGACCCGAGAGGAAGAGCATGCGGTGGATCAGCAATTTTAATAAAGTCAAGACTCAAGTATTATATTATTGACAACATTTGTGAAGAACATTTACAAGCAACGAATATTTGTGTCGAAAATTTTTGCACTAATTTTGTCATATCATCAATTTACTCCCCTCCTAGATTCGCAATTACTGAGGATCAATATGAGGATTTTTACAAATCTCTGGGCCCTTGTTTCGTAGCAGCCGGCGACTATAATGCTAAACATACGTTCTGGGGTTCGCGTCTTATTACACCCAGAGGTCAAGCGTTGTTCAATACAATTTCCAAAATGGGCTTGGATGTCATTTCGAGTGGGGAGCCCACTTATTGGCCTACTGACATACATAAAATTCCGGATGTTATAGATTTTGGCGTCATAAAAAATATTTCTAGGGAATTAATTCACGTAGAAGCTTCCCTAGATCTATCGTCCGATCACTCTCCCACGATCGTTACAATCTGTAGCCCACTGAGAAGTGCTCTACCTTACTCATATGTGAAGTTGGCCAGTCGTGTTAATTGGCTGCGATTCAAAAAATATCTTAGTAGTCATTGCACGGAAAACATTACACTAAGAACACCTGATGATGTTGAATCTAACATTGCCAATCTTAACGAAAATATTAAGCAGGCTGCTAAACATGCCACTACCTCCCATCCGCAGACTGGGTTTAATAGACTATATTCTACAGATATTGAACGTCTCGTATGTGAAAAAAGAAGAGCTAGAAGGGAATGGCAACAGCACAGATCACCACAAAATAAAATCAGATTTAAAGAGTGCACTAAACGACTCAAAGAGTTGCTTGCATCTGAAAAAATTGCATCTCTTAAAAATTATCTGGAGGGTCTTGATGTCACACCGGCGTCTAATTACTCTTTGTGGCGCGCTGCCAGAAAGCTTAAAACACCCGTGGAGTATAAGCCACCTCTACGCACATCTACCGGAGGTTGGGCAAGAAGCGATACTGAAAAAGGTAAAATATTTGCTGAGCACTTAAAATCCGTTTTTACGCCAAATATATGTTCTGGTGCTGTTGATTTGCCAAATGTAGTTCCGCTTCCCCCTCGACCCATAAAATCTAAGACGCGTGATGTGCAAAAACTAATTGCTGAACTCAACCCGAAGAAAGCTCCGGGTTTTGATGGAATTAGTAACCAGATGCTGATGAAGTTGCCTCGTATTGCAATTAGAATATTGTTATTTATTTTTAATGTCATTTTACGACTGGAGTATTATCCACACAGCTGGAAACTTGGCAAAGTTAAAATGATTCCAAAGCCGGGCAAAGATCTTACCAAGGCTGACTCATATAGGCCAATAAGTCTCCTATCAACAATGTCAAAGCTTTTCGAAAAACTGCTCATGACAAAATTGTCTCCAATTCTAATTAGTAGTGTGTGCATACCGGACCATCAATTTGGTTTTAGAAGTCAGCATAGCACCATTGAACAAACTCATAGATTGGTCCAATTTATAAGAAGAACATTTGAAGAAAAGAAGTATTGTTCTGCGCTGTTTATCGACGTTTCTCAGGCATTTGATAAAGTGTGGCATGAAGGCCTAATTTTAAAATTAAAAACATACCTGCCAATAAACGTTGTAAGTCTTTTAGAAAGTTACATTACTGCCCGGAAGTTCACTGTTGTGGAAGGAGACTTTATGAGCATGCCTGAAACTATCTCATCCTGTGTGCCACAGGGGAGTATACTGGGGCCAGTTTTGTATTTGATTTATACTTGTGATATGCCTCTGAGCAGCAATATCCACACTTCCACATTTGCTGATGATACAGCCTGCCTTAGTATGCATGAAAATCCTTACGAGGCATCCCGATATCTTCAAGAACACATTACCCAGCTGGAACTATGGTTAAACTTATGGAGAATTAAGGTAAACGAACAAAAGTGTGTTTAAGTAACATATACATTACGAAGAGATACTTGTTCACCCATTCGGATTAACAATCAAGTTGTCCCTCAACATACTCATGTGAAATATCTTGGTATACACCTTGATCGACGGCTTACTTGGAAACACCACATTGACTCTAAGTTAACCCAAATTAAACTAAAATTAACTCAGGTACATTGGCTGATTGGTAGAAATTCAACCCTCAGTCTAGATTGCAAACTTTTGATATACAAGTCACTTTTGAAACCGATATGGTGCTACGGAATTCAACTATGGGGCACTGCTTCAGCTTCCAATGTCGAGAGAATCCAACGAAGGCGAAATAAAATTTTGCGATTAATAACATCGGCTCCATGGTATATAAAAAACTCAAATATACATCGTGATTTGAATATGCCACTAGTGATTGAAGAAATTGCAAAATATGCGGGCAAATATTTAACAAACCTCGAGTCACATCCTAATCCGCTTGCTCGTAATATTTTGAACTTTACTGGACACATCCGCCTAAAAAAGAGGGATACAAGGGCTCTTATACTCAACACTCCAGATGGAACTGCTTGAAAATAATTTTTATTTTATTTATTTTTTCTTCCTTTTGATTATCACTACTTATGTATTATATATAACTATTACTAACCTTATGTCTGACACTGGTCGGCCCTAATTATATTTTTAGATTTAAGATTTGAATACCTTTTGTTATTTCATATATGAAAATACAATAAATAAAATTATGTATTAAAAAAAAAAAAAAAAAATTAATACATGATGGAGTTGCAACTGAAAAATTTTGGTTTTGTAACACCGAGGACTGCCAACTGGATAGTTTTTCTTTACTAACTTTGCTATTTGCTTTTAAGTACTTCAAGCATTTGACATCAGTTACGCTGTTTTCTGTCATACAGGCTTATGTGTCACCATGCTTATCTAATATCAATTTGCCTCTTTAAAGCATCATCCACCTTATCTCAGGACGATTACTAGAGAATTATACCAGTTGAACTGTACAATTCCAAAACTAATATATATTGACAATGCATTAGATCTAGTTGATGCAAACAAATTGAGTAAGAAGTGGATAAAATTGAGTTCAAGTCTGCATTTAAGGGTTTATTAAAAATAAGTAACGATACTCTCAAGAACGAGTGCCGATCTTTTCACTGACTAAAGTGTTCCAGCGATGTGTCATTGAATTGACAACCTCCTCAAACCTTTCCATAATGGAATTTGGATTATACTTGAGGAGCTTTAAAAATCTATTAATGATTTCAAGTTCTTTCATTTTGTCACGTTTGCTTAAAAAAAAACAAGATCTAATAATATGCCAATTAACTGCGTGTTGAACTGTCTTAATTTCAATGCCATTCCCGATGAAATTAGTGAGCTCAGTACATTTGAAACATTTTAATTCAGCGTGCTAAAGCTTTCCAAGTGGTTTCGAGTATAATTCCTGTTGGCAACAAGAACATGCCTAATAATCAAAGAATACAGAAAGTCAGAGTTTAAAATTTTCCTCCGCCCTTACCGATCGATTCTAGATTGGAAAGGTTGCCGAATCCAGAAGATCCTGTTATTAAGAACTAGGAACTCTTCATTCTAGTAAGAAGCTCTGCCACGAAAACTAGAATCATGCGGCAAGATTTAGTTGACGCTAATAAAGCTTTTAATGCTCTGGCTTATGTAAAACAGCACAGTGGATACTATTCTTATATTGGTCTTCCTATTAACCCAAGTAATCTCCTAAATGCCTTGGATGAAAATATGGAATATGAAGTTGAAGGTCGGAATGTTGAGGATGTTACTGAGAATGCAGAAGCAATGATGACCCAGGTTTCTGAAGACGCGGAACATTCAGAATATGAACAGTATACTATTTATACAAAAACATAGTATATGTATGTATGTATTTGAAAAAAGACCAAGTTTCTATCCAAAAATTTCGGGCCTCAAAAGTACTGGAGATCACAATTTTTTATTTATTTTATATACATTTTTTATTAATTGCAATCTAAGATAATATGATAATAAGCAAATTTGAAGAAACATACAAATTACAGTGGCAGTTAAATTACTGCCATGTTTCAGCCCTGCCGGAAGAAAAATACATCACTCAATTAATCCCTGAAGGGCTTCTTATAAATTAAATACAATTGAACTGATATCAATTTACAAAATTTACAAAGCAAATTTTGAATATTTAATTTTTAAATTTACAAGAGATCTTCTGCAATTTCATTATATTCGGAATACATAATTAAAAAAAAAAAAATCACATTAAAAACTTTCATTATACATACATTGCAAATATCATACCAACTAAGGTAAAATCACGTAGAGCGATCGTTAGAAAAGTTAACGCACCAAACGCGATGAAGTTTTTAATACAAAATTTTGTATTTACTGAAATTATATAATCTGTTATGTGATGGTAAACGATCGATTTCAAATCAATTTGAAATCAGTCGTTTTGAAAAGGTGTGATGAATTCCGATCGATGAGTTTTTCTATAAAATTTCACATTAAAAATACATAATGCGCCCATTTTTAATGTGAACTTGAATGGAGGAACTCGTTAACACCTAATTCAATTTCGTCACTTATGGTAATTTCGTGCCAATTCTATCTTATTCATAAGGCTGTTTATTTACATATATCGTTTAGTCCTCGTCCGGATGCATCCATGCAGTGAAATATTTGCTGCGAAACATTAAAATTCTCTTTTGCATTCGTCTCCACACTGTGAAGCAGTGATGCCAACTATTTATAACCCAAACGCGCTATTCCCCTTCTCTAAACGCGTTAGAACGCGCTAAGTTACAGCGTTATCAACAATTTATGATCAAAACGCGCTATTTTCCTACGCGCTAGATTAAATGTTAATAAACGTCGATGTACATATGTATTAGTAAATACAATTAATTTTTTTAGTAAATCTTTTTCAGATTTTGCAATTGCAATTGCTTCTTCGAAATTATATCCTAAATAACTAAAATTATTTAAAACGGAATCAGACTCGCCTTCCAAATATTCGAAATTCTTACCCCCATATTCATAAAATTTGAAACGAATTTGAAATGTATTTTATTTAAAAATTTTCCTAAAACGAATTTCAAATTCATTTTATTTTTTTTATGAATACGGGGGTTAGTTTTTATTTTATGGCCTGTTTCACAATTAGTCCTAATTTACACTCAGCAAGTCTTATTGCTAAGCTGATTAGTTTTTTTTAGGAAAGGGAGACTAGGGGAAAAGAAACTTTTATGTTCCCCTCGTCTCTTTCCCCTACAAACTAATCAGCTTAGCAATAAGACTTGCTTAGCGTAAATTAGGACTAACGAAACGAAACTTTCCGACTGAAAATTTATATTGAAAAAATAAACAAATTTTCATATTTTATTGTTGTTTTCAATATCAATTTTCAATCGAAAGTTTCGTTTCGTTATTGTGAAACAGGCCATTAATTTTATTTGTCAAACTTTGTAACAACTTATGTAAATTGCCGAATAGTGTTGCGATTCAAATGATTTTTAAAGTACAAAAAGAATAGATGCTTAATAAGTTTTTGGGGTCACGAGTAAGAAATTTCAAAATATTTGCCATTTACAGTATTAAAATGCGTTTTTAATTCTAAACACAGTCAGGTGAATTTTATTTGCAACATCTGAATCATTAACCAATTTAAAAAAAAATTTATCATAGTTTTGGATATTAGAAAATTGTTAAATTTATAAAAAAAAAAAGTAAAAAGATATTGAACTGAAATGATATTGTTGACTTCAATCAAAACTCGCTAATCTAGCGCTTTTTTATTAAGCGCGCTAGGACGAAAAAAAACGCGATTGGAATAGTTAAAACGCGCTAAATTGGCATCGTTGCTGTGAAGTTTTTGTTTTGCAGCTTAATACATTTGCTGATATATTTCTTATGAGAATGAAATGAGAATAACATACTTAAGAACAACTGCATTACATGAAACACGGTACACTTTTCCATTCTTCTTTGCCGCCTTATCCACACAAGGTTGCAAGACATTGCAATTATAAATATCAACTTTGAAAACGATGTAGTTATTTGTATTATGCGGCTTTCTTAAGCTTAAATTAGACGTGACATAACAAAACAGCTGTTCGAACCAAACTTAGGGGCAACACTGTATTTGATTATAGGTGACTCGCCATAAGGCCATAACCATGATACAATAATACAGGTAACCGCGAAGCGCCAGCTGTTGTGTGATGTGTTTCGTGATGTGATCTGCCAAATGGTGTTTATGTTTTACCAACACACGCGCACAGTGCCTATTAAAACTGTACTAATACAAACATGCTTTGCAAGGCCAAGAGAAAACGCAAGTACATGTATATTGTTTTCTCTTGGTTGTCCCTCTTGTCAACCACAAAACAGCAATAAAAATCACTGTTGTTTATTTGTTGTACATTTGTTGTAGATTCGCGGCTACCTATATTATTGTATCATGGCCATAACCATTGCCATAGAAACCAATTGAATTTGGGTTTGGTTATACCTATGGCATTATGGCGTTGAAGAAGGGTGTGTTGTGCACGTGTGTACGTGTATATGCATGTCAATAAGATAGTGACGACAATGTTTTGTAGCTTCAAGAAAATAATTCAAAATTTTTTCATTGTAAAATATATAAATATAGGCAATTCCTTTCTATACTCACTTTAATACCTGCAATGAGTCCGAATTTGAAGAAGTTTTATTTGTTGTGTCCTTCGATCCGGATCTGGAACTGTTAAATTTTGTATGCATTACGTGAAGAATTTTCTTAGCATTATTTTCAGCAATATTTGCTAGTTTTTTTTCCTGGATATTGTACAAATTTAAATTTTTTCCAATTATACTGTTTTCATTAATTTCAATATTATTATTTGTTATTCGAAAGCAAAAGAAAGATAAACTTCTTTTTGACAAGAAATTAAAAATCGTAAGGTATTTTCCATGGTGTAATTATACAGGTGACTGCGTAAGGATTTTTTATACAAAAATACGGCAACCATAGCTATGTAAAGAACCGAAGAATGTCAAAAGCATAAAAATAATTGTACTAAAACCAAAACAAATTCGACGTTTTTGACATTCTTCAGCTACAAAGCACATAGAGCAAAAAATTATCAGCTGAAGTAACGCTGCCACCTAGTTAGATACATCTTGGTATTTTCAGTAAGCTACACTGAACCAAAGGGCACTGCTACAGGTTCAATATATGTTGTGATATTTGGATCTCGATCCATTCTAATGGATTGCTGGATCACGAGCGTATGCTACATGTTCAATATTTATCGCGTCAGTATTTACGTTATTTTTGTGCTGTGCGGATCGTTTATTAATAATAAATTTATTAATAAGCCTTAGCCGACGAGTCCCACAACTCCGGCAATGCCTCCAAATTAAAAATGAAGTCTCAAAATAATTTTTTCGGTCGTTAATTCCGATTCCACCGGCACTATCTTCTGCCCACAGTAAAGTAAACTTTCTTATTAAGACTGTTCTTACCTTGATTACTTAAATTTTTAGCATCAAACTGACAACAGGCTCTCTAGATGCTGAAGAAGTTTTTTTCTAGTTACAAAAAGTAGTACAACACAGCTTACATTCTATTAGCGGTAATGGAAGAGGTTTGCTATACAGACGTTACCCAAGCAAACGATCTAATTGTTTCGCATTGGATTCAAATGATTCGTCTGGATGTTTACGTTTACGATGTCCAATTCAGTAATTTTTACATTGTGGATGCTGATCGCAAAATGCACATTTGTACAATTTAACCTTGTATTGCATCGCGATTATATGCCTGCGACAAGTTGACGGCGAAGAAAATAATTTCTTGCATATCCCACACACGAAATGATTGTTGACTTTTTCGATTGGACAGTATTTGCAGAATTGTTCTTCAGTTTTCTTTTCGAATGGCTGATTAGATGGATGTTCACTTGCACTGGAAGATGAGGAACCGTTCTCATTCAGTTTATTTTTTTTTCTTTATTTTTCCATTCAATTTATTGCTTTCGTCTACATATTTAGAGCTGTTATCAGAATTATAATCTTTAATATCATCTTCAAGAACTCGATTTTCTTCATTTTGGAACCTTTGTTAATATTACAATATACGAGTATCTAACGCGAGCTCAATATCCTGTTCCAAAGTTTCCATAAGAGGATCACACGTTTCTTCTTTTACCGCATCGTTTCTTCTATTGTTGTTGTTATTCAAAACAATATCGTAAGGAATAAGGAGCTCATCTTCAAACCAATTTAATACCTGATAATTACTTTCTAATATCCGAAGGACAAATAAGTGAAGGCAAATTACCCGATATGGAAGGTACAGCAAGTGCACATGTTGTTTAGATATCAAAAGGTCGAAAAAGTATATTTATAGGAAGCTATATTGTAGGGTATCGTACCAAGCTGGAACTCGGTTCTTATTTTGATCTTAATTATATTTTAGTTTTGCCAAATTATCAAATAAATTATATACATATTTGTAAAGTTAATTAATTTTGTTTGTACGAGAGTTGCAGCATTTAATATTAGGAATAGCATTCAATTTAAAAATAATCTTGGTAATGTATTAATTTGAAGATTATTTTATCGCAGTGATGGTTTTTTTTTCAAATACTCAGATCGAAAAAGGAAACAAATTTCAATTTAAAATCTTATAATGTTCTATATTTCACCAATTGAGAGGCATGAGAATAATTAGACAAACACACACATTTATTGAGTGACTACAATTTAAATTATTTTAAACTTAGCAAAAAAATATTTCATATACTTACGAGTATTTAGTTAGTGGTCCAATTTAGACTTTGGCGCAATTATAATGAAATTCAGGCACTCTTGGCTTCAGTTCATAATGAAAACTTATTTTCATTTAAGAATTTATATGGAAAACAAAAATGAAATGTTTTCCATACATACATATAGCTTTTTTTTGCAACAAAAATAATTTCTCTTTTAGAGAATCAGAGTCTCAAATAGTCTGAGCAAGTACGTCAATTGAAAGGCAATTCAGGATATATTTGCAATGGGACCGGCATGTTACTTGGCCCCGTTTTCTGTAAATCACTAAAGCTAAAGCTTAATTCGATCTCTAAAATACTGAATTAATACAATAAAATTTAGCTAGATTACATTTCTAAGCCCTAAATCGATAAATCTATTTTGTAGATTTTTATATAAATAGAGATTTAGCTTTAGTGAGTTACAGAATACGGGGGCTGATGTTGGAAAGAACTGAAGGGAAGAAATCATGCTTAACACCTGCGAAGAACCGAGAAAAATGTAAAAAAGTTAGTGCCTCTATGCCTGAGTGGTAACGTTGCTAGCCTGTCCGTCCAGAGGTCGTGGTTTGATTCCTACCATAGAACCTGGCTGTTTTCCGCAGACAAGTTACTCACTTAGCAGGGTTGTGTTATTTTAGAAAAAAAAAATATTTCTTTAAATATAAAACCAACTACCAAATCAGACACAGCACTTATTCCTTAAACGACTACTGGCCAGTTAACAACAAATTGTCAGCGTTAATAAAATTAAACAATCCGTGTTAATTGTGATAAATTTATTTATTTATTGAACTTATGTAAGATAATTAATTTTTGTATTCCTTTTTTAGCACTTAAGAAAAAGACGTATCCTAGAGTATCTGCAAACAGATGCCAATCAAACAGAAGAAGCAATAGAAACTTTGCCTGATTCTAAAAAGCAAAAGCTGTGTGCAGTGAACGATATTGAGGACAATAATCTGTTGTGCACTCGAGATAGTAACCGGGATCAATCTGGTGAAAAGTCGTGTCAAGGGAATTTTGCAGAAACTGAATCTTGTAAAGAAGCAAAAACTGAACAGGAGCTGACAAAAGAAAATAGCACAATGCAAATATTGCCACTGCAACATATAAAAAAAGAAGATCCTTCATTTTCCAGACCAGAAGAAGTAGCAGTCAAACCTGAACAAGATGAAGAAGATATAGAAAGTATTGAAGAATTTTTTAAAAAGAATCATGAAGAAGTCTTAATAATAGAGAAACTAAGGTAAAAATTGCACTTAGTAGATTGAATGCTGCCTTTGCCACAGTAAAAGATACTGAAGCCTGCTCAATGGACAATGGCAATAAGAGTTAGGTAGATCTCTAATAAGGCATTTTGTAAAGTGTAAATAGTAGTGAAACAAATTGACCAGGCATTTGTAAGTATTAGAAGTTACAATTGTTAGGTTAGGTTAGCAGGCTGCTAGTGAAGAATGAAAATATAGAAGTCTAGCTGACTTGGGTCCAATACGATGATCCCTTTGCTCTGTACAATTGTATATATGTATATGTATGTATTATGTGTTTATATGCATGAGTCTGCTTGGATAAATGCGTGTATGTTTTATTCTATGTGTGCTTTCGGATAGATGTTAGATATAAGTCCTATAGGTATTATAGGTAAATAATTTGGGGAACTGAAACGGTAGTCTTAAGTGTCATAGTGTTCTAATCTTTTAAATTATTTTAATATATTTGGTTTTGCTTTTGTTGTTTCTTACAAACAAAATCTTTAAAACATGACACTTAAGACTACTGTGTGAATCCCCCGAATATATATGTTTGTATGTGTACGATATAATTAAAAATCGATTAGATTTGTATCGATCGATCGATTTTGTATTCCTTTTTTAGCACTTAATAAAATAAGGTCTCCTAGAGGCTCTAAAAACAGTAGTCAGACAAGCAGAAGGAGGAGAAGAAACATTGAAAGATTATAAAAAGCAACAGCTGTGTGCTCTGAAAGATATTGAAGACCCTCCTGTGTTGGACACAGGAGATAGTAACCGGGATCAGTCAGGTGAAAAGTCGCCTCAAGGCAATTTTTCAGAAACTAAACCTTGTAAAGAGGCAAAAACTGAACATGAAATGACAAAAGAAGATAACACAACGCAAATATTGCCAAGGGAAATTATTGCAAAAAGTCAATTTCCGCTGCAACAAATAAAAAAAGAAGATCTTTCATGTTTCAGACTAGAAGAAGTAGCAGTCAAGCATGCAAAAGATGAAGAAATAATAGAATTTATTGAAGAACTTACAAAAAAATTTATGAAGAAGACTTAACAATAGTGAAACTAAAGGAAAAATTGCTCTTAGTAGATAGGATGCTGGCCTTTGCCACAGACAAATATACTGAAGCTTGCTTCAAATATTAGAAAAGCAAAGTAAAAGCCTTGGAAAAATTTGAGAACAATATAAAACGTGATATTGTTCAAGAATTAATCGACAAAATTGAAAATTTACAAAATCTTACAGAGGCATTATACGACAACTCACCAAGCACATTTAATCGAATACAAAGGCAGTCCATGAAATTAATGCACTACAATCTCTTATTTTCAAACGGGAAGAACCCCAGGCACAGGGAATAGAAACTGATTCTTCCTCCACGTCCGTCATCCAAAAGCAGAAGAGGAAAAGCCAAAAATTCTGCTGTAGTTCAGAGCAAACGAAGATGGTATGGTGGTAGTAGAACTCAATGGGACGACAGTTGACGTTTTTGGCCGAGAAACATTTGCCTTTCACAATCTGACCGGTTAGTCCTCGCCAGCTTTTATGGATTGTGAGAGGCCCACGAAAAGCCAATTAAATCCAATAAAAGTAGCCGATAATGAAGTTTACGTGTCTAACGGCAAAGGAGGTGCGACATGCTATCACTACAAAGTGCGCGGACGAGAACAAGATGTACAGACAAAAGGAAATGAAAAGACTAAGTTCTGTTTGAAAATTGCTGAAAAAATCCGAATAAGAGTAGTGATTTAAAATAAGTTCCTTTGTACATTAGTTCTTGTTCTTTTAAATTTCTTCTTAGTTTGGACAATGGCAACTAGAGTTAGGCAGATCTGCACTGAGACATTTTGTATTGAAATAAATTGGACAGGCATTGTTAATTAGAACACAGAAACAAAAAAAAAACTTTTACATTAAAAAAATTATAAAAACAAACAAAAAAAGAAATCAATCAATCCCATAATTTTCGATTTCGTTCATTACAGAAATAAAATTATTCGTAATAGGAATTGCGAACTAATTTTGTCAAAAATATGATTTACTGCACATTAATTATTATTATGCTTTAGTATTATACAATGTATGGAAATGTTTATAAAAATATACTTTTTTAGAAATTATTTATTCAGTGTTCGTTTTTTGTGAAATCCTTACGAGAAATAATTACTCTTGTCTTATTTTTAAATAAGAAAATATATACTCTTACAACCAAAATACAAACGCGATATTTCAGATTTATTTCAATAAAATTCAAAAAAAAATATATTAAATAAAAATGCATTTAGTTTTCGTTTTTCGTCTTTTTATTTAATCATAAGAATTGTTTGCCAAAAAATTCTTGTGACAATATTTTCATCTAAGTTTGACTTCATATTTCTAATAAATATATTTTATAAATTTTGCATTTGTTTTATCAATATAATACATATTTTTTTGGATTTTTAACTGTTGAAATTTTTATATATACACAAAGTTATTTTTAATTTCTATACACAATAAATAATTAAGAAAAAAATTAGGACATAGAGAATTTTAAGTATTTTAAATTTACACTGATCGATTTTTAATTATATAGTACACATTTATACATACATATGTACATATTTGGGAGATTAACAATGTATTCTTAAATGTGATAGTCTTCTAATATTTTAAATGTTTTATTTGAAAGAGAGAACTAAAGCAAAACCAATTATATTAAAATAATTTAAAAGATTTACGACTACCGTTTGAGTTCTCCAATTATTTTCTTATAAAATAGGACTTATTTCTAACGTCTATCCGCAAGAACACATAGAATAAAACATACACGCATTTATACAATTGTAACTTCTAACACTTAAAAATGCTTGGTCAATTTGTTCCTTTACCAATTACACTTTACAAAATATCTCATTTCATTTTAAAAGAAAAGCATGAAGATCACAAAGAGTGGATTCAAAAATAAAATTAAAATAAATTAAAACAATGACTTATGATCAAAAGCCTAAACCTATCTAGTCAAAATGGATGAGGGCCAATCGAAAGGTGGCAAAAGTAATGGACGCATTGCTTATGATATCGTACACTCAGTTGATATTATTGATGTGGACTCTGAATATACGTACATATGTTGGTGAATCGAAAAATACGTTTTAATTGGAGACTTTTTGTTCTAGAAGGAGAAGTTCAGTGTGCTTCTGATGATCGTGAGTCTGTAAAGAAGCAGCTACGCATATTGCGACAGCAAAACGTGGAGGCCATTTTTAGTGAAAGCTTAGAAAGACAAATACTGGTTCAGTACTATAAGGATGCCAATACGATAGTGCATATAATTGTAGAAAAAATGACACTCCTGGCCGCAAAATTACTTTGCAAGTGTGCTGCATGTGAGTGATTCGGATGATTTGATGCACAGACAGTTTAAGATACTGAAAGAAAAATGTTTTGAAGCGGTAAGTTTAGTCTTTTAATAGGCTGTTCGTAGACTGGTTTGCAATTAAAAATACTAATTAATTTAAATTCAGGCCTTCAAAGACTCCGATGATAGAAAAGACATAAAAGAAACTCTTTGGCTTTTGGTGCAGTACAGTAAAAGTCCCAAAAGTGTCTCATACTCTATTGTTCATCTCAGCAGTACGGTTTTGCAAGCTGAAAATCTTTTTTCCAATGTAGTGGCATATTTGGAAGCAGGCAGTGCCATGTTGCAGGCCGTAATTATACGCAAATCACACAAACTTTGATGAATTTGTTCAGGGATTACAAGCGATTAAGAACTTGTATTTAACATACCAATTTCCACTACTAAATGGCATCAATGATAACTTACCAAATAATATTTTGAGTAATTGAATAAATGTTTGATATGAATTATGCCAAATAATGAGCTTAAGGGTAGGCCAGCATAATTATAAATATATAAAAATACACATTAACTCAAATTAATTAATACAATTAAAAATTTGATTGAATCAGTTAAATTCTTAATTGAAAACATTAATTTGTGAATACTTTTTTCTGTGTATGCTTTTTTTTTAATTTTTTATATAATTTTATCTTCCTTGTCCCACATCTATCTTAGTCCATAAATTTTGTTTCTGATCCCAGGGGATTAAGTTTATTTAACCTTAAATTAAATATTTATGATTATAGATTTTTTTCTCTTGTGCTATATTCCTTCTTTGGATCAGAATTATAGGATTTTGTGTGGTCTAATGGTGCAATATATTTCTATTAAGTCTTTCATGTAATAGACTGTACCAGAATGGAATAAATAATGCAGAAAGAACCATTATATCATATATAAGCGGCTTGTACGCGCTCTGCTCGAGGAAAAAATTGCTTATATCTCCATTGATTTGTATGTAAATAGAAAACTTCAAACCCATTTTCTGCAAAACTAGCATTTCTGAGTTATGCTTCTGTTGCAATAAAGGAGTAATGTGCATATTAGTGAAGATGAAACGAATATTATCCTATAAACTGAATTTATAACTCCTCCAAAACATGACGACTTTCGTCAATGCAACACTCATAGCAAATATTCAGTTCTTTATGCAATTGTACAAACCGCACTAGTTGTATTTATAAATACTTTCAGCCTTATTTATAAAAATTATTAAGGCTTTAGAAAGGCTTTTTAAGAAAAATTTTTGTATGAAAATTAAAAAAAAAAATACATTTATAAAGCTTTAATAAGTTTTGTAAATAATGCCCTAATTCTGTTCGACGATTGTATCGTCTTGTCTTCGGACGAAAAAAAGCCGTAGTTGTGTTTCATTAAAATAATTATTATTTATTGTCTGTGCTTTTTTGGAAAAACTGCTTTATAAGATTTTTGTGTTATTGATATTTTAGGTTTGATGAAATTAATAAAAATCACATTCTTTAATCACATAAATTACAATTATAAGTTTATTTAAACAATTAAATTAAATTAAAATTAAAAAATTATTATTATTATTGTTATTAAAAAAATGTACTCCTGTGCTTATTCTCCAAAATTTTTACTTGCTAATTTGCACTGGTAATATCCACTGGAAGGAGATACTTATAAGAAAGAATAAATAAAAATTTAAATTTCAAAGTTCCCGACAAAGACCAGTTAATTGCTTGTAAAGCTTCTAAAGCTATTTTAGTACCATTGGGTCCTATAACTACCATACCATCCGCAGTTGATTTGAATACTTTCGCAACTTTAGAAATTTTTTGAGTTTTTATATATTTCTTATGTATTTCAATAATACTTTTTATTATAAAATTACGACCTTCTGTCCCTGAATTTGTATTATTGTGAAGTTTTTGGATTCCTTCAACTATTTTTTCCAAGGATTCCAAGGATGATTTAGTCCATTTTTAGCTTGAATAACTTTCGTTGCAAGCAATTTTAAAATTTCTTCTTCTATTTTTACATTTTGCTCAATTTCTTTTTCTTCGGTGGTAAGTAATGTTTCGTCGATAGGTTCCACTAATACACGGTCTAATAAGAACTGTTCGTATAACAATGCTTGCTACGTAAAATCTTTGTTTTCCATTGATGAAACAAATTTTTCTAAGCCCCCTTCAATAGTTTGATTTAAATAATTTCTGATAAATAGTTTCTTTTCATCTAGAGATAATGTGGCGTCTGTTGCATCTATCTTTGTATCATTTGTGTTTTCTGAAGGATATCCATCAATAGTCTGTATCAATTGGTTGTCTTGTGAGAGCACTTTACTTTCCAATTTCGGCGTTTCAATATCTTCTTCTTTATTGTTATCTTGAAAGGAGGATAATTCTGCAGGAGCATTTTGCAGATACTCCATAATACGCCGTTTGCGCAAATGCTAAAATCAAAATACAATTATCAAATTAATTGATGCATTTGCAACACCTACATTTTGTTTTCTTATACTTACCACATATTGTTTTTGAACATTCTCGGCCATTTTATCGCTACTAAAAATTTATTTACTACTTTCTTAGTTTAGTAAATGAGCTCAGTTTGTAAGATGTTGAATTTATATATTCTGATCTCAGTTTTAATCAGGCATTTAATTCGAAGTTTATACAGGGCAGTTGAGCAGGCAAATATAATAAAACGCATCTATATTATCTTCTCCTCTCTCTCTCTCTCTCTCTCTCTTTCATAAGCTCAACTTAAATTGCGTGTGTGAATCCACTATAAAGGCCGGGGTACAATGAATTCGTCAAACGTTAAACTTCGCCTTTTTTAACTGACTTTAATGCAACGACGGAGAAGGTTGAACAGCTTCAATAGGTCAATTCTCCATTTTATTTATTAAATTCAACTTTTTATTTTATTTCTTTTGTTTAATTTTACTTTTGCTGCCACAAAACACAAAAACCTAAACCAGAACATACAAACAAAAAACGAACCAATATCTGTGAAACTACTCAACGTACGCAAAAAGTTAAAAGTTGACCAAATTTTGTAGTTTGCGTTGACGGACACGTACTGAATGTAATGGACCTCATAAGAAAACATGTATTTCAACTTAGCTGTCAGTTGAAAAAGGCGAAGTTTAACGTATGACGGATTCATTGTGCCCCGGCCTTAAGTCGTGTTTTAAATGCAGCAGTTTTTCTAGTAGCAAGATAAAAAATGAGAGCATTCAATGAATAAATACCTGCTAATGTGTTTGATTGGTTGGTTGTTGTAGTTTGATTACTTATCACACACTTGAGCTTGAATATTTTAGTGAGACACTTTTCGAAATACTGAACAGGATACTGAATACCAATGTTATCTCTAACGTAAAATGCATTCATACATTTGTATCTATTTATTTATTTTTCTTGTCAATGCAATTTTATTATAAGATTATTATAAAACCCCTTTTATACAAGTACAGTTTCTTTGCAATATCTTAATTCAGCTGAAAAATACTTTCTTTTTCTCACATTGTATCTCTCTAAAGTGTCGTATATTTAGTTAATCCTGTAAAAAGGATTCTCCAACACTTTGATTAAGCTGTTTTAATATAAGTGTATTCCATAAATTATTGAGCATAAAACTAACACCTGTTATTGAGAAAATAAAAGTGAGAAAGGTATGCTTTGTAATGTTTTAGACTAGAGCCCGGAAAGTAGCGCCATCGTGCGGTTGATACAACAACAATGAAGAAAGCAAAAGCAAGTTTATGAAGAATTTATTGAAAATTATCAAGAATTTGAAATTCAACCTCCCCTTTTTTTAAAAAGGGGATTGCCGCTGCAGTTGCAAAACGTTGCCGTCCATTCGATGATGGGATATTTTTCAAGTACACTCGTTACCAAAGGGGTGAGAAAATTACACAAAAATTTATTTCAGTACAGAGAGAGACATAAATGACCAATTAAAAAACAATCAACTAGATTGAGCAAGATTCTTTAATTCTCTTTTAAAGCTGACTGTTTGCTTACACACAGAGAGTCAGTCGGTTTCGTTTTCTTACTTTCTTAATGCAGCGTATTGAAGTAATTATTTGGCGCTTTCGAGTCTGTACCCATCTTTCTTCTTCTTTAATCGCTCTCTCTTAAACTCAGACTTGCTACAAGAAAAACTGCTGTACCCAAACCACGATTCATAGTGGATTCACACACGCAATTTAAGTTGAGCTTATGAAAGAGAGAAAGAGTAGAAGATAATATAGAGGCGTATTATTATATTTGCCTGCTCAACTGCCCTGTATAAACTTCGAATTAAATGCCTGATTAAAACTGAGATCAGAATATATAAATTCAACATCTTACAAACTGAGCTCATTTACTAAACTAAGAAAGTAGTAAATAAATTTTTAGTAGCGATAAAATGGCCGAGAATGTTCAAAAACAATATGTGGTAAGTATAAGAAAACAAAATGTAGGTGTTGCAAATGCATCAATTAATTTGATAATTGTATTTTGATTTTAGCATTTGCGCAAACGGCGTATTATGGAGTATCTGCAAAATGCTCCTGCAGAATTATCCTCCTTTCAAGATAACAATAAAGAAGAAGATATTGAAACGCCGAAATTGGAAAGTAAAGTGCTCTCACAAGACAACCAATTGATACAGACTATTGATGGATATCCTTCAGAAAACACAAATGATACAAAGATAGATGCAACAGACGCCACATTATCTCTAGATGAAAAGAAACTATTTATCAGAAATTATTTAAATCAAACTATTGAAGGGGGCTTAGAAAAATTTGTTTCATCAATGGAAAACAAAGATTTTACGTAGCAAGCATTGTTATACGAACAGTTCTTATTAGACCGTGTATTAGTGGAACCTATCGACGAAACATTACTTACCACCGAAGAAAAAGAAATTGAGCAAAATGTAAAAATAGAAGAAGAAATTTTAAAATTGCTTGCAACGAAAGTTATTCAAGCTAAAAATGGACTAAATCATCCTTGGAATCCTTGGAAAAAATAGTTGAAGGAATCCAAAAACTTCACAATAATACAAATTCAGGGACAGAAGGTCGTAATTTTATAATAAAAAGTATTATTGAAATACATAAGAAATATATAAAAACTCAAAAAATTTCTAAAGTTGCGAAAGTATTCAAATCAACTGCGGATGGTATGGTAGTTATAGGACCCAATGGTACTAAAATAGCTTTAGAAGCTTTACAAGCAATTAACTGGTCTTTGTCGGGAACTTTGAAATTTAAATTTTTATTTATTCTTTCTTATAAGTATCTCCTTCCAGTGGATATTACCAGTGCAAATTAGCAAGTAAAAATTTTGGAGAATAAGCACAGGAGTACATTTTTTTAATAACAATAATAATAATAATTTTTTAATTTTAATTTAATTTAATTGTTTAAATAAACTTATAATTGTAATTTATGTGATTAAAGAATGTGATTTTTATTAATTTCATCAAACCTAAAATATCAATAACACAAAAATCTTATAAAGCAGTTTTTCCAAAAAAGCACAGACAATAAATAATAATTATTTTAATGAAACACAACTACGGCTTTTTTTCGTCCGAAGACAAGACGATACAATCGTCGAACAGAATTAGGGCATTATTTACAAAACTTATTAAAGCTTTATAAATGTATTTTTTTTTTTAATTTTCATACAAAAATTTTTCTTAAAAAGCCTTTCTAAAGCCTTAATAATTTTTATAAATAAGGCTGAAAGTATTTATAAATACAACTAGTGCGGTTTGTACAATTGCATAAAGAACTGAATATTTGCTATCAGTGTTGCATTGACGAAAGTCGTCATGTTTTGGAGGAGTTATAAATTCAGTTTATAGGATAATATTCGTTTCATCTTCACTAATATGCACATTACTCCTTTATTGCAACAGAAGCATAACTCAGAAATGCTAGTTTTGCAGAAAATGGGTTTGAAGTTTTCTATTTACATACAAATCAATGAAGATATAAGCAATTTTTTCCTCGAGCAGAGCGCGTACAAGCCGCTTATATATGATATAATGGTTCTTTCTGCATTATTTACTCCATTCTGGTACAGTCTATTACATGAAAGACTTAATAGAAATATATTGCACCATTAGACCACACAAAATCCTATAATTCTGATCCAAAGAAGGAATATAGCACAAGAGAAAAAAATCTATAATCATAAATATTTAATTTAAGGTTAAATAAACTTAATCCCCTGGGATCAGAAACAAAATTTATGGACTAAGATAGATGTGGGATAAGGAAGATAAAAATATATAATGAATTAAAAAAAAAATCATACACAGAAAAAAGTATTCACAAATTAATGTTTTCAATTAAGAATTTAACTGATTCAATCAAATTTTTAATTGTATTAATTAATTTGAGTAAATGTGTATTTTTATATATTTATAATTATGCTGGCCTACCCTTAAGCTCATTATTTGGCGTAATTCATGTCAAACATTTATTCAATTACTCAAAATATTATTTGGTAAGTTATCATTGATGCCATTTAGTAGTGGAAATTGGTATGTTAAATACAAGTTCTTAATCGCTTGTAATCCCTGAACAAATTCATCAAAGTTTGTGTGATTTGCGTATAATTACGGCCTGCAACATGGCACTGCCTGCTTCCAAATATGTCACTACATTGGAAAAAAGATTTTCAGCTTGCAAAACCGTACTGCTGAGATGAACAATAGAGTATGAGACACTTTTGGGACTTTTACTGTACTGCACCAAAAGCCAAAGAGTTTCTTTTATGTCTTTTCTATCATCGGAGTCTTTGAAGGCCTGAATTTAAATTAATTAGTATTTTTAATTGCAAACCAGTCTACGAACAGCCTATTAAAAGACTAAACTTACCGCTTCAAAACATTTTTCTTTCAGTATCTTAAACTGTCTGTGCATCATATCATCCGAATCACTCACATGCAGCACACTTGCAAAGTAATTTTGCGGCCAGGAGTGTCATTTTTTCTACAATTATATGCACTATCGTATTGGCATCCAGTATTTGTCTTTCTAAGCTTTCACTAAAAATGGCCTCCACGTTTTGCTGTCGCAATATGCGTAGCTGCTTCTTTACAGACTCACGATCATCAGAAGCACACTGAACTTCTCCTTCTAGAACAAAAAGTCTCCAATTAAAACGTATTTTTCGATTCACCAACATATGTACGTATATTCAGAGTCCACATCAATAATATCAACTGAGTGTACGATATCATAAGCAATGCGTCCATTACTTTTGCCACCTTTCGATTGGCCCTCATCCATTTTGACTAGATAGGTTTAGGCTTTTGATCATAAGTCATTGTTTTAATTTATTTTAATTTTATTTTTGAATCCACTCTTTGTGATCTTCATGCTTTTCTTTTAAAATGAAATGAGATATTTTGTAAAGTGTAATTGGTAAAGGAACAAATTGACCAAGCATTTTTAAGTGTTAGAAGTTACAATTGTATAAATGCGTGTATGTTTTATTCTATGTGTTCTTGCGGATAGACGTTAGAAATAAGTCCTATTTTATAAGAAAATATCAACTGAGTGTACGATATCATAAGCAATGCGTCCATTACTTTTGCCACCTTTCGATTGGCCCTCATCCATTTTGACTAGATAGGTTTAGGCTTTTGATCATAAGTCATTGTTTTAATTTATTTTAATTTTATTTTTGAATCCACTCTTTGTGATCTTCATGCTTTTCTTTTAAAATGAAATGAGATATTTTGTAAAGTGTAATTGGTAAAGGAACAAATTGACCAAGCATTTTTAAGTGTTAGAAGTTACAATTGTATAAATGCGTGTATGTTTTATTCTATGTGTTCTTGCGGATAGACGTTAGAAATAAGTCCTATTTTATAAGAAAATAATTGGGGAACTCAAACGGTAGTCGTAAATCTTTTAAATTATTTTAATATAATTGGTTTTGCTTTAGTTCTCTCTTTCAAATAAAACATTTAAAATATTATATAAGACTATCACATTTAAGAATACATTGTTATCTCCCAAATATGTACATATGTATGTATAAATGTGTACTATATAATTAAAAATCGATCAGTGTAAATTTAAAATACTTAAAATTCTCTATGTCCTAATTTTTTTCTTAATTATTTATTGTGTATAGAAATTAAAAATAACTTTGTGTATATATAAAAATTTCAACAGTTAAAAATCCAAAAAAATATGTATTATATTGATAAAACAAATGCAAAATTTATAAAATATATTTATTAGAAATATGAAGTCAAACTTAGATGAAAATATTGTCACAAGAATTTTTTGGCAAACAATTCTTATGATTAAATAAAAAGACGAAAAACGAAAACTAAATGCATTTTTATTTAATATATTTTTTTTTGAATTTTATTGAAATAAATCTGAAATATCGCGTTTGTATTTTGGTTGTAAGAGTATATATTTTCTTATTTAAAAATAAGGCAAGAGTAATTGTTTCTCGTAAAGATTTCACTGAATAAATAATTTCTAAAAAAGTATATTTTTATAAACATTTCCATACATTGTATAATACTAAAGCATAATAATAATTAATGTGCAGTAAATCATATTTTTGACAAAATTAGCTCGCAATTCCTATTACGAATAATTTTATTTCTGTAATGAACGAAATCCAAAATTATGGGATTGATTGATTTCTTTTTTTGTTTGTTTTTATAATTTTTTTAATGTAAAAGTTTTTTTTTTGTTTCTGTGTTCTAATTAACAATGCCTGTCCAATTTATTTCAATACAAAATGTCTCAGTGCAGATCTGCCTAACTCTAGTTGCCATTGTCCAAACTAAGAAGAAATTTAAAAGAACAAGAACTAATGTACAAAGGAACTTATTTTAAATCACTACTCGTATTCGGATTTTTTCAGCAATTTTCAAACAGAACTTAGTCTTTTTATTTCCTTTTGTCTGTACATCTTGTTCTCGTCCGCGCACTTTGTAGTGATAGCATGTCGCACCTCCTTTGCCGTTAGACACGTAAACTTCATTATCGGCTACTTTTAATGGATTTAATTGGTTTTTCGTGGGTCTCTCACAATCCATAAAAGATGGCGAGGACTTACCGTTCAGATTGTGAAAGGCAAATGTTTCTCGGCCAAAAACGTCAAATGTCGTCCCATTGAGTTCTACTACCACCATACCATCTTCGTTTGCTCTGAACTACAGCAGAATTTTTGGCTTTTCCTCTTCTGCTTTTGGATGACGGACGTGGAGGAAGAATCAGTTTCTATTCCCTGTGCCTGGGGTTCTTCCCGTTTGAAAATAAGAGATTGTAGTGCATTAATTTCATGGACTGCCTTTGTATTCGATTAAATGTGCTTGGTGAGTTGTCGTATAATGCCTCTGTAAGATTTTGTAACTTTTCAATTTTGTCGATTAATTCTTGAACAATATCACGTTTTATATTGTTCTCAAATTTTTCCAATACTTTTACTTTGCTTTTCTAATATTTGGTAGGTTAATAGCTCTGCTTCTGGTTCCCCATCTTTTTGTTTTGCGCAAGCTTCAGTATATTTGCCTGTGGCAAAGGCCAGCATCCTATCTACTAAGAGCAATTGTTCCTTTAGTTTCACTATTGTTACGTCTTCTTCATAAATTTTTTTGTAAGCTCTTCAATAAATTCTATTACTTCTTCATCTTTTTCATGCTTGACTGCTACTTCTTCTAGTCTGAAACATGAAAGATCTTCTTTTTTTATTTGTTGCAGCGGAAATTGACTTTTTGCAATAATTTCCCTTGGCAATATTTGCGTTGTGTTATCTTCTTTTGTCATTTCATGTTCAGTTTTTGCCTCTTTACAAGGTTTAGTTTCTGAAAAATTGCCTTGAGGCAACTTTTCACCTGACTGATCCCGGTTACTATCTCCTGTGTCCAACACAGGAGGGTCTTCAATATCTTTCAGAGCACACAGCTGTTGCTTTTTATAATCTTTCAATGTTTCTTCTCCTCCTTCTGTTTGTCTGACTACTGTTTTTAGAGCCTCTAGGAGACCTTATTTTATTAAGTGCTAAAAAAGGAATACAAAATCGATCGATCGATACAAATCTAATCGATTTTTAATTATATCGTACACATACAAACATATATATTCGGGGGATTCACACAGTAGTCTTAAGTGTCATGTTTTAAAGATTTTGTTTGTAAGAAACAACAAAAGCAAAACCAAATATATTAAAATAATTTAAAAGATTAGAACACTATGACACTTAAGACTACCGTTTCAGTTCCCCAAATTATTTACCTATAATACCTATAGGACTTATATCTAACATCTATCCGAAAGCACACATAGAATAAAACATACACGCATTTATACAAGCAGACTCATACATACAAACACATAGTACATACATATACATATATACAATTGTAACTTCTAACACTTACAAATGCCTGGTCAATTTGTTTCACTACTATTTACACTTTACAAAATGCCTTATTACAGATCTACCTAACTCTAATTGCCATTGTCCATTGAGCAGGCTTCAGTATCTTTTACTGTGGCAAAGGCAGCATTCAATCTACTAAGTGCAATTTTTACCTTAGTTTCTCTATTATTAAGTCTTCTTCGTGATTCTTTTTAAACAATTCTTCAATACTTTCTATATCTTCTTCATCTTGTTCCGGTTTGACTGCTACTTCTTCTGGTCTGGAAAATGAAGGATCTTCTTTTTTTATATGTTGCAGTGGCAATATTTGCATTGTGCTATTTTCTTTTGTCAGCTCCTGTTCAGTTTTTGCTCCTTTACAAGATTCAGTTTCTGCAAAATTCCCTTGACACGACTTTTCAGCAGATTGAGCCCGGTTACTATCTCGAGTGCCCAACAGATTATTGTCCTCAATATCGTTCACTGCACACAGCTTTTGCTTTTTAGAATCAGGCAAAGTTTCTATTGCTTCTTCTGTTTGATTGGCATCTGTTTGCAGATACTCTAGGATACGTCTTTTTCTTAAGTGCTAAAAAAGGAATACAAAAATTAATTATCTTACATAAGTTCAATAAATAAATAAATTTATCACAATTAACACGGATTGTTTAATTTTATTAACGCTGACAATTTGTTGTTGACTGGCCGGTAGTCGTTTAAGGAATAAGTGCTGTGTCTGATTTGGTAGTTGGTTTTATACTTAAAGAGATAAATTTAAAAAAAAAAAAAAAAACAACCGCGCGAAGTGACTAACTTGTCTGCGGAAAACAGCCAGGTTCTATGGTAGGAATCAAACCACGACCTGTGGACGGACAGGCTAGCAACGTTACCACTCAGGCATAGAGGCACTAACTTTTTTAAATTTTTCTCGGTTCTTTGCAGGTGTTAAGCATGATTTCTTCCCTTCAGTTCTTTCCAACATCAGCCTCCGTATTCTGTAACTCACTAAAGTTAAATCTCTATTTATATAAAAATCTACAAAATCGATTTATCGATTTTCGGCTTAGAAATGTAATCTAGGTAGATTTTATTGTATTAATTCAGTATTTTAGAGATCGAGTTAAGCTTTAGCTTTAGTGATTTACAGAAAACGGGGCCAAGTAACATGCCGGTCCCATTGCAAATATATCCTGAATTGCCTTTCAATTGACGTACTTGCTCAGACTATTTGAGACTCTGATTCTCTAAAAGAGAAATTATTTTTGTTGCAAAAAAAAGCTATATGTATGTATGGAAAACATTTTATTTTTGTTTTCCATATAAATTCTTAAATGAAAATAAGTTTTCATTATGAACTGAAGCCAAGAGTGCCTGAATTTCATTATAATTGCGCCAAAGTCTAAATTGGACCACTAACTAAATACTCGTAAGTATATGAAATATTTTTTTGCTAAGTTTAAAATAATTTAAATTGTAGTCACTCAATAAATGTGTGTGTTTGTCTAATTATTCTCATGCCTCTCAATTGGTGAAATATAGAACATTATAAGATTTTAAAGTGAAATTTGTTTCCTTTTTCGATCTGAGTATTTGAAAAAAAAACCATCACTGCGATAAAATAATCTTCAAATTAATACATTACCAAGATTCTTTTTAAATTGAATGCTATTCCTAATATTAAATGCTGCAACTCTCGTGCAAACAAAATTAATTAACTTTACAAATATGTATATAATTTATTTGATAATTTGGTAAAACTAAAATATAATTAAGATCAAAATAAGAACCGAGTTCCAGCTTGGTACGATACCCTACAATATAGCATCCTATAAATATACTTTTTCGACCTTTTGATATCTAAATAACATTTTTAACGGACAACATTCCTTACGACATAAAGTAACTATAAACTTTTTTTATTATAGAAAGAATAATAGAAAGAGAGAGAGAGAGAGAAAGTTAGGCCGGGCTTTCATCTGTGTGTCATGTGCCGCACAATCGTAAAAAAGCGTAACCACTAATTACTAATGAAAAGCTGTTTCATTCAGACATGTATTTATTAAGTTAAATAGTTTCATACATAACTAATAGAAAATTTTATAGAATCTAACATGATTGGAAACAGTTTAAATCAATAAATACATGTCTGAATCAAACAGATTTTTCATTAGTAATTAGTGGTTACGCTTTCTTTGGCACATGTCACACAAGAAATGCCAGATGTAAACTCAGCATTAGTAAAAATCAGATAACACAATGATAATCATCAAAGAGAAGTTTTTAGGATATTATAGTAATAGGAATTGTTCCAAGCAAGAAGAAGCTTTTAAGCTCAGTAATTTTATTTTACTAGGTTTTCAAATGGGGAAATCTTGGCCTTATATTAACCCAGAAAAAAAGTTTGGTTGGAAAATGGTTAGTCCAATAAAATATCATTTGCATAAACTATATTTCAGTTCACGCCATCAATTTTCTATTAATCCAAAAAACAAATCAATGTTCATTGCCATAAGGGCATAATTGTAATAAAGATATAACTCTAACAATTCTTAAATTGATTGCTTTTGTCATGAGTAATTAACGGATTGGTTAACACAACCGAATAAAATATTATGAATTGAATTTAACTAGTATTGGCAACTAAAAAATTGTCGTTCTATATTAAGGTTAAAATAAATACTTTCTATCAGTCGCTGCAACTAACAGCCATCCCTAAACAAGGACGGAAAGTGGAACGTTTTTTTCCGCCGAGCCTTAACGCTGAAATGTCATACCTAAACAAAAGCGGCAACGTTATGTCAAAACGATAAAACAGGGTTATCAAACCAATAAATAAAACAATCCTGATTATTTTAACACCTGGACAGACGACATTGTTGTTTGTGATTTTGTTATTAAAATTTTGTTATTTAAATTAAAATAAAATAATTGAAGTTTGAAAAAATTAGTTATTTAGAAAATTTGAAAAACTTGCTTGTGTTTTCTCAAAAACCTTCAAGTCGGACAAAAAAATCTTTTTTTTTGCATTAATAATCTTTTTTTTTGTGATTTTACTAAAAATATATTAATATGCATTGATTTTACTCAATTTAAATTCAGGAAAAATTTATTTTGTTTCAAATGAACTAAACCGTACAAGAATAATATCAGTCAATTGACCGGTCATTTGACCGGAAGTCATGTAGGTTATATTCATCATTGCGTATAACAAAGTTTCTATCACATTATTAAAGACAAAATGAAAAGTGTGATGTAAACTTTTGTGTACGTGTGATATTGCATCTCTCTAACTAATGAATGTAACATATAAACGAACTGCTCACTCCAGTGCTTTCTACTAATCAATTATAATATTAATATTAATTCGACTGATCATAATTGACTAATATATCCCCCATATACTGACAATAAATATAATTTTTATTATTTTAATTGATTTTTGTTTATTTTAAAAAGTCAACTCAAACTATTCAAGTAAATAAAATATTTAAAATTAAATACAGAAATAAGCAAAAACAGAATAACCTAGGCGGTATCTAGCCCTCTTCACACCTTTTCATTGCCCACACATCTTTCTTTTAAAAGAAAATATAGATTAAATTAAATTTTGTACATTTCTTTTATTCACTATTGTTTTTACTTATCTTTTCTAATACTTATAAATTTTTATTTTCACAGACAAAATCATTTTTCTTAAATAAATTCCGAGTCATAAAAGTTTTGGCATACATATGTATATAAGATGACCCACTCTAACATATATGCTAGAGTAGAGCAACTATAATTAATAAATAAATCCATCATCACTTCCGATCGAATGACTAGTCAATTGACTGTCACTATTGAATTCAATGTAAAATTTTTGCAAATGTGTTAATTAAAGAATTTTTTTTGTGAAACTAGTCATTCATTTCTTGTAGGGAACAAACGTAAAGGTAAATTACACAAAATATTTACTGAATAGAACATGTATAAGATAAATATACATATGTATGCACATAATTCATACTTTTAATGAAGGAAAGAAGAAAATGTGTCAGTACTTTAGTCAAAAGGACATTAAATAATAAACTAAAAGTATTAAATATCATATTCTTAAAAATCTTATTTTTAACAAAGAAATGTTTTAGTATTTTTAACATCCCGAAAAACTTCGAAAATAAGATAAATATTCACATGTGGTAACTCTGATGATGGCAAACAGAAGGCAATTGTTTTCTTTTGCAACTAACTTCATTGTAAAACGCGTTGTCAAAATCGGATTTTCCAATAGCAAAGCGTTGCCGTCGCGTTGCCGCTGCGTTATTTCGGTATGCTCCATACAAAATGTATGGACATGATAACTTTTGACAGCTAAAAAACGCTTGCCGCCCGTGTTTAGGGATGGCTGTAACTAGAGGTTGAGTTTACTATCATAGTTTATACTCGTAGCAGCAAATAAAAAATTAGCTTTTGTGACTTTCAAAGATATTATGATTTCTGAATTCTCAAATGGTTTTTGAAAGTCTGTGCATAAGATAACAGGTTTGTGGCTGAAGAAATGCATATAGACAGACATGCTTCACCACCATGAAATAAATTTCAATTAAAATAAACTTATGACAATATGTCAATGTATGTCAAATAATAAATTTCTTAAATTGTGTACGCGGTTGCCAGATTTGACGATTTATCGTCATTTTGACGATTTTTGATGCCAAAAATAGCATTTTGACGACTGGACGATTTTCGCCTTCAATTTGAAGATTTTTAATAATTATAAATTAAATTTTTTTTTCAGAATTATAAAACGATTTTGAACTTGACAAGGCAATCAATATTAATTTGTTTATGTATTAATAATTTTGGAACTAAATAGTTTTTGATAAATTACGCTTACATAGTTAATAAACTGAAACAATAGAAATACAAAATTTATATGGTCAAATGCAAAATCTCAGTGTTGGTATCTCTACGAAGAACAAACGCACATTAAGCTGTTGCGAAAAGGGTAAAAAGCGCAAAAAAATACGAAAAAAAGGGGAAAAAAGCACCAACATTTTTATTTAAATTTTAATACATTAAGCCACTTAAAAAAGGAGAGTTTGGAGTGTAAAACATCATAAAATAATTTCAAGTTTTTGCCTCAAAATATTTAATATGTGAAATATATGAAATTAAAAACTGCTTGAAATTTTCTTGTGTTATTTTTATTAAATTAATTTTTTTTGACATTTCATTCAAATTGCCTTAAAAAGTCAAAGGGGTTTCATGAAACAAGTCTCGCATATTTCCCCAATTGCACAAATGACAATTTTATGAGTTCTCATGAAAACCCTTATTAATTTTTCAAAATGTTAGTAGTTATATGATCGGTGTTAGTTATTTGATAGGCGAAGCTTAGGCTTAGATTAAGATACATATGTATGTTACTGAAAAATATTTTAAACATACAAAAGCATCACATTTTTCCTTAAGTAACTTAAAAGTTTTTGTTTTTGCGATATTCACACTTATTCCAGTTGCCAACATTGACAGCACGTCAATACGATACCAAAAAATTGGGTCTTGGCTACCCGTTGTCTAAAACAACTGACAACCTCATGCTGTCAATTGTTCTAGGATGATTAAATATTTGTGTAAGGCCCCTTTCAGATTATGCAACTTTAATTGCGCAAGTATAATTTTCGTTTTTATTTATTTTCTTTTGAACTTGTTTTTATGTTCACATTCAGCAACTTTGTTGAGCAAGTTTAATTTTGTTATGCTCGAATTTTCTTAATTTGTTGACGTTTTGTTTCATTTCTGTGATTGGAAAGTGATTTGAAATTTGGTGTATACAATGGAAGTTGAAGAAAAAAAATAATTTAGTTAAAGATATACTTGAATATACATAACTGCCAAGTACAAGTACAGAATTGCTAAGTACAAGCAAGTCTGTACTCAAATCTCGGCAATTTTTCCCCTTCAAACCGACCTTTCCTCTCACACCCACAAACACAAGACTTGCGCAAGTAAACTTGCCTAATCTAAAGCGCTTAGGCGCTTTAATAAATACTTATTGCGTACTACTATCAATAAATTATTATTCAGAGAATTATGTGGTACTTTCCAGTTACTTCCGATTTCTATTTTGCAATAAGTATTTTAATTTTTTAGTCCCAATTATGAAACGTTTTCTAAATTGTTTTTAACATAGTTTCCGTTATTGTCATTAAAAACAATTTAAGAAGGCTCAGTCAAAAGATGCTGCTATTAGCTCTTAAAAGTACATTAGGTTTGTAAATTAAAAATATTTTTATTTTACAAAAAAGCACGAAAAGCACTATGAGAAATTGTTAAAAAGCACTGTAAATACCCGCTTTTTAAAAAGGGTATTAACCAAAATTTCGCGCTTATGAAGAGGCAAAAAGCACCAAAAATTACCCGAAACGCACCAAAATACCATCACTGCAAAATCTACTTGAAAATTTTTTAAAAACAGATTTGTTTGAGTGTGATTATTTTTATTTGGTGGATATAAAGATGAAAATAATTATTTGGACATTGAAGAAATTTACTTGGAAATATATGCTAAGGATATATTTGCGGATGCTTAAGTTAATCAAATTTAAAAATGTGTGATAATATTTTAAAAACCTTGCACTTTGAAGATGAATTCAAGCCATCAAGCTTAATTTATCCCTACAATATTAGTACAGAAAATATAAGTTCTTTCTACCATATTCTAAGAATTTCGTCACTTTATTGAAGAATATTAAGGACAGGAAATTTAATCTGATTTCAGACAATTAAAGCTATTAAAATTCCCTGATACACCTGCAGCTTTAGATAAAAAAAAAAATCTGAAATGAAGAGAGGGGCTAAAGGGTATTTTATTTCCCACGTTAAGTTATTGTATAGCGCGTTAACTAATTTTATATTACTTTTAACGTAAACTTCAGTAAATATAGAAGAAATAGTTTTAGTCGTATGTAAGTTAAGAGTAAACAAAACCAAAGTAAGAAATCTGTTGGTTATATTTTCTCTAAGGAATTTTGTATACTAAGGATAATTTGAAACTAAATAATTGTAATTGTTTTGACTTGAAAGTAGTAACTGCTCCAATAGAATTGTTCAATTCCAATATACAATATACGCATTTTGGACGATCTCGGTTAATTATTTTGACGATTTTTCGCTCGAAATTTGACGAATTGACCCTTATTTCATCTGGCAACTATGATTGTGTATTTTTATTTGCGTTTATTGTTTATTTTATTTCAGCAAGGAAGGCCAATTTTTCTTTCACAGGTACCAATTATGATATTATTTTAGTTATATTAACCATATTTTCGGTAGCAAGAATAACTTGTATTTCAAATTCCATACTGTTAACCAATTTTTTCTGTTGCTGCAACTATTTGGATAAGGTTTATAATTAAATTATAGTGGTGCCACAAAAAAATTGCTATGATAGTTGGTGCAACCGCCAAAATTCGATTGGCAACAAATTCGGTTGTCTCAACGAAACTGTTTTCTCTGTGTAGAAGGCGGAATCTGGTACACCGTATTTCGCCGATAACTCTTCAAATGTTGCCGTCCAGGTGTTAACTGACTTAACATTGCCTTAAAGAATCCAATGGGGTTAATATTTATTAACATTTTAAAACCATTTCAAAGTGTTTATATTATTTTTCGCTTGGATAGATGAGTTTAAGATTAATTGGTCGATTTTTCAGCCACTGGCTAAAAACAATGTGGTAATTTTCAATGACAGCTGAGGGTGGCGTTGGCTGAAGTAGTTAGCACGTTGACTACAAAACCGAAGGTCCTGGGTTCAATCCCTATATCCGACAGTAATTAAATAACAACACCACGCATTTTTCTGATGTGCATTAGTGTCCCTTTGTATCAGTTGTTGTAGGAAAGTTCAAGTGATGAAGGCATAGTCACTGGTCAATGAACTATACCGACTTCAGCAGATACTAATCCTAATGTAACATCAGAGCGCCCTCCTTCGTTGTGTAGCAGAATCATTGGCGAAGTAAAATAATCAATAAAATGGCTACAAAACACAGCTTCAAAAAATTAATACGCCCCATTTAACATCAGAGAGACCTGCAACACTGCATTATTAAACACGTGCGAAAAGCAGAGTTGTAAAAAGAATGAAGCTTTCCTCTATCTCTTCTTTCACCACCTGTCTTCTCTCTCACTATCCCTTTCCTAAAGAAGGTAACACCTACTATTAGCAGTAGGCATTAATTGCCTGAGTGTTACTTCTCTTAAAAAAAAAAAAAAAAAAATATCTACACATTAAATCAACACTGCGATTACAGCCTGTTTTTTGAATTCGTGATTTTGGCACATTAAGTTTTAATCAGACCTTAATAAATATTAAAATTTGCAAGTTTAAAAATGTATAGACAAAAATATATCACACAAGCGGAGATAGAACAACTGGTCAACGAAAGTAGCGATGAAGATGAGACTGCGACTCTAATACGTAATGCCAATAATATTGAGTTGGTGCTGTTGCCGCCAGAACAAGTAGATGAAGTTAGTGATATAGAAGATATCGATGATAACCACCTTATTATAAACGAGGCCAGTTACTTAGTGCCCAGCGAAGTTGCTGGTCATATCGAGGTTTTATGTGAATATATGGACTGTAATGCAAGCAAACCAACTCATGCTGACGATGATGATACTGATAATAAGTCTGATAGTCAGCCATAGACCATAGAGCCTATGCATCATGTTAAGAGATGTAACAGAAAGAAAAAAGGAAAAAAAAAATAATAACAATAGATATGCCACAAATTCTTAAAGCACATAACAATCGTATGGGTGGCGTGGACTTATTCGATAATGTAAATGAATAACTATCGTATACGAGTTAGCGGCAAGAAATGGTATTGGCCATTGATTACAAATGCATTTGATGACGCAATGGTCAATACTTGGAAATTATATTGTTTACTTAGCAAGTATGGAGATTCTGTCGGAGGACATGGGATAGGAACTGATCGTTCAAGGAAACGGATTGCCCAAAATAAAAGCAGTGCGCTGGCACAACTTGAGTTTCGTCTGTACGTTACCGAATGTTTGCTTCATCAAGCACACTCAACGAAAGCTAGAGCAAAATCTGCGCTAAATGACATTCGCATTGACAAATGGCCATTGGCCATGGTATCGAGAAAATTGAAAAACCTCATCGTTGTCGTGTTTGCCACAAGCAAAACTTTTTTTAAATGCTCAAGATGTCACGTTGCTGTACACACAAAATGCTTTAATGCTTTTGATAGTTTATAAATTTCAATAAATTTGTTTAATAAATATATAAATATGTACGTATTTAAGATATTTGGTATAAGTGATATCGTGGTTGAAAAATCGAGCAGCCCCTCCCACCCAAACCGGAAGTGATAAAAAAATATATATATAATATATACACATTTTTATTTTTCATTTATATCATCTGTGCAAAATTTCATCGATTTTTGTCCAGCAGCTAAGGTCCGGCTTTTAATGGGTTAAGAATCCGTTGTGTTCTTTGACTACATATATAAATTAGTAATTAAACTTTATAATTATTTATTTTAATAAATAATATTATTTCTTATCAAGGTTTATTTATAAGGTCAGTACAGTCGTCCTGATTAGGAATTGCCATTCGGCTATAACCGAAACCGAAACTGCGGTTTTTAACCCCTAAAAACCGAAACCGAAAACCGACAAAAAAGCGTCGGTTTTTATTTTTTACTTTAACATTATTATCATGTTTAAAAATACAGAAAATGTACTTTAGATTGAAGACTTCTATACATTACAAAAGAGTCTGTTACAATGACAGGTTGTTTCAAAAACTTTTAAAGTTTAAAATAACCGACATACTAAAGAGAATAACCTTAAGTTTACAAGAATTGTTGGCCTTAGATTTATTTCAGTCTATTACTTTGAGTTCTTAAATTTCTTTAAAGAATCATTACTGTTAATAACAAGTGAGAGTGCTATATTTGGCTGTGCCGAATCTTATATACCCTTTACCAACGTATTTATATATAGTATACAGATACACATATTTGTTTTGTGATAAAATTTATAATTATTTGGAAATGACCTCTTGGTTTTTTCGACTAAAGAATTTGCTTGAGTAAAGATCTTCCTAAAACATGAAATATGTTTAACTGAAAAAAAAAATATTTTTGGTTAGTTTTTTACCCAAATTTTTTTTCAATTTCCAACCCTGGAACCATAATTAAAATTTTTCTGGTTTTAATACGAGTACTAATTTATTTATTACTAAAATATAGAATATATTTAATTACCAAAGAAATAACCAGATTTATTTAATTAGTTTTATATTTTAAAAAAAGTGTACTTTTCCCAACCCTGGAATCATCCTTTTAGTTTTTTTTTGGTTCCTAATACCAATATTGTTCTTTATAAAATATATAAAATATGTTAGTTGAACAAAGAAAAAAAGAAATAAGGAAAATAGTAGTTTTATTTAGTTACTTTAATATCAAAAAGAGTTTAAATTTTCCAGCTGTGGAGCTGTGGTTTTTATTTTTCTAATTTTCTATACCCAAGTTTTCTTTCCAAAACATAATATATATATATAAGTTAAAATATAAAAAAAAAATTATTAGATCTAGTTAATTTTATATATCCCAAAAAGTGAAGTTTCCCAACCCTGGAATCATAATTTAAAATTTTTCTGATTTCTTACACCAATCGTTTTCTTTTAAGAATGTTAGATATTTTTAATTTATAGATAAAGAGAAAAAATTTGTTTTAGTAGGTTATTTTTATATAACAAAAAAGTTAAGGTTCCCAACCCTGGAAACGCCTTTTTGTTTTTTTTAATTTTTTTCATATTTTTTATACCCTTTACCAACAAAAATGGTAAAAGGGTATATATAGGTTTGTCATTCCGTTTGTAATTTCTATAATATCAATAAGCGACACATAAAATATATATATTCTGGATCCTTATGCATAGGGAAGACGAATAAGCGATGTCCGTCTGTCCGTCTGTCCGTCTGTCCGTCTGTCCGTCTGTCCGTCTGTCTGTACGTGAAATCGGTTTTCCGAAGCTCCCAGAAAAGCTAGAGACTTCGTTCTTGGACTGGTGTGTCAGAAATTTTCCAAAATAGATTGGTATTGAAATTCAGCAAAATCGGACAGACGATTGCAGAGCTGGAAAACGTAAACTTCATTTTGCCATATAAAAGTAACTACCGAAAACAAATTTTTATTTTTTTTAATAAATAAACTTATTTTACACATCAGTACGATTACAACTGGTATTTTAAATTAAAAAAATATAAAAAAATTAAAAAAACGTTTCCAGGGTTGGAAAACTGTAACTTTTTGTGTTATGTAAAATTAACTATGTCTAAAACTATATTAGTATTTTCTCGAGAACCGTACGAGCTACAGACCTGAAATTTGGACACAGTGTGTAGACCTTTGGCCGCTACAACAACAAATACATGAGAATTGGAAATTAAAGGGTGTTCCAAAACGAGCAACGAAAAATGTTAAAATCCCATGTAATATACATACAATTATATGTATATACACTTTTTATACAGACTACAAAAATTAACACTAAAATTTCCAAAAATTTAAATTAAAGGGTGTTCCATCAGTTAATGCACTTTTGACTATGCAATTTTGACAACTCCTGTATCTTGGAAACCATAAGAGCAAAACTCTTGAAATTTTCAAAAACGGTAAAACTAAAAAATCAAAAAATTACAAAATCGCCAAACTGAAAAAAATCGCCAAAAACAAAAAAAAATCGCCAAAACGAAAAAAAGCACCAAATTAAAAAAAATTTCTAAGACTAAAATAAATCGCATAAAACGGAAAAATTGCTAAAATGAAAAAAAAATCGCCAAAATGAAAAAAAAAATCGCCAAAATGAAAAAAAATCGCCAAAATGAAAAAAAATCGCCAAAATGAAAAAAAATCGCCAAAATAAAAAAATAATGCCAAAACGAAAAAAGAAACCTAAAAAACAGAAAAAATCGCCAAAATGAAAAAAAAATCGCCAAAATGAAAAAAATCGCCAAAATGAAAAAAATCGCCAAAACGAAAAAAACCCCAAAAAACAGAAAAAAATCGCCAAAATGAAAAAAAAACCAAAAAAAAATCGCCAAACTGAAAAAAAATCTCCAAACTGAAAAAAAATCTCCAAAATGAAGAAAAGCCCAAAAACAGAAAAAAATCGCCAAAAAGAAAAAAACCTCCAAAAACAGAAAAAAATCGCCGAAACGAGAAAAAAGCGACAACACTGAAAAAATCGTTTAAACTGAAAAAATCTTCGAAAAAGCAAAATAGCCTGCCTTTCGTGTGCGATTCAAAGTCGCACTTTACTGAATTTTTTAATATTAAAGGAATTAAATGAAACTAAGTTTTTCCTTATTTCGTTTTTGCTTTGTTCACTTAACATATTTTATGTATTTTTTAAAGAACTAGATTGGTATCAATAATCAGAAAAATCCAAAATTATGACTCCAGGGTTGGAAAACTCACACTTTTTGTGTTATGTAAAATTAAATAGGTCTAAAAATTTTTTTCGTTTTCTTTATAAATTGAATATATTTTATGCTTCTGAAAGAAAAGTTTAGCGTATGAAATTTGAAAAATTAAAATTAAAGCTCCCAAGATGAAAACAAATATGTATGTATGTGTCTGTATACTATATATATGTATGTACGTACGTTGGTAAAGGGTATATAAGATTCGGCACAGCCGAATATAGCACTCTTACTTGTTAATACAAATTTCATTTGTACTGAAATATAAAATAAGTTTGTTTAGCAAAAAAATTAAAAAAGTTGTGTTATCTAGTCACTTTTACATGGCAAAATCTAGTTTTAGTTTTCCAGCTCTGAAATAATCTGCTCGATTTCGCTGATTTTCAATACCAATCTATTTCGGACCATTTCTGATACACCAGTCCAGTACCGAAGTTTCTAGCTTTTTTGGGAGCTTCGGAAAACCGATTTCACGTACACCAGACGGACGGACGGACAGACGGACATCGCTTATTCGTGTTCGATATTCATAAGGACCCAGAATATATATATTTTTTATGGGTCCCATATGAATATTATGGAAATTACACACGGAATGACAAACCTATATATACCCTATTCCATTTTTGGTAAAGGGTATAATTAACATAATATGCACTAAAAAAATTCTTACATACATACATTTCTGTAAGTATGTATGTTCCAACGGTACATCGAATAAGTAAAAACAATTAATATGATGTCTTACGATCATAAACAACAATTGTTAAAGAAAATATTAAAAAAAAATACTGAAAAACAGAAAACGAACAGTTACAGAGTGTTTTTTTAGAGTGTCACAACTTTAAATTGGCATCACTGCTTTATTTGAGCACCCATTTAACAGCTGATAGTTGCTGTTTGTTTAGTTTACTTTGAAATTTCATTATGAATCCCCTTACAACTTAGAGCAACGTGTGCACTTCTTCCACTTTCCGATTAAGCCCATTTCTGGTCGCATTTGTCGAAACACCATTACATCCACAGAGAATAACTGTTTGGCGAGTTTAATTGGCGGGCATTAACGATGATAGTAAGAATGTGACTTACTGTCAATGTAAACGGTATAAAAATATGATTCGACATTTTGTCGTACATCAGTTACTTGGCAATAAAATTGCTGATATGTGGTTCCAACAGGACGGAGCCGCGTGCCACACAGCGGGCGCTACAATTGATTTACTCAAAGAAACTTTTGATGGAAAAATAAGTTCAAGTACTGGCCCAATTAATTAGCCACCAAGCTCATGTGATTTAACCCAATTGGATTATATTCTTTGTTCTTTATTTTATGCCAAGTCACGTGCCTACGTCGATAAGCTACAAACAATTGAACACATGGAAATCAACATTCGAAGCGTTACCGGCGGAATACGGCTGCAAATGCTGCCAAAAGCGGTTGAAAATTTGTGCTCCAGATTGCGCCTTCCACGCGCCTGCAGAGGCAGCCACATCCCAGAAATCATATTTTAACATTAATTTCATAAAATTGTCTTTCCAATACAGCCCGCTTCATTGATATTTAAAATATATTTCCTTGTTTTATTATGATTTAAAACTTGTGTCAATCTATAAAAAAATACCCTTTACTTACGAATCGATGGTCTCAAGTAAAAGGGCCCTAACTCGAATTTGTTTACGAAATTGAGTTTTTCAGTGATTGCAATACATTTTACCCAAATACCCATCGTCACAAGGATTTATTGCAATAGTGTAAAAAATAACGATTTTACAAGCAGTTGTACAAAAAAAAAGTTACATATTGAATATTAGAGTTTCTCTTGTAAAGTTATAATTATTTGAGTTAGGGCCTTTCTACTTGATACCAACAAAATGAATTTAGCAAGTGCCCGTCCATAGAGAAAAACATTTGCTGTAAAACATTTTTAAAGTCTGCTTTGAAAATGCATTCGAGTCCACACTGTGAAGTTTTTGTTTTGTTTTACATTTACTCATTTATTTCTCATGAGAATGAGATAAGAATGACATAAATCAATAATTGTATTAACAATAAAATCATTTCTTACATTCCGTTTTATTAAATGTTCATATCAAAAAGCTGATGTTAGTAACAATGAAGACATGGTTGCTGATGAAGTGCGTAACATCACAGAAAAATGCGGGTATTTCTCTCGGCTAAAGTCTAGTTTAATTTTGCTCGTCTTGTTTAGAAAATCACATTAATTAATACAAATATATATTTCATTGAAAATACTGAACTTAAGCCCGATTAAGAAATTATTCCCGATTAAAACTCATTCTAGTTCAATTAAATTGAATATACATCACTTTAATTATCTTGGGAACGTGACAAATATATGTTCACTTGGCAATCTTACTGAAAGTGAAACCAACTGTAGAAAGCAAAAAAAAAAAATAATAACGTAATATCGAACCTTATTTTCGATTTTATCGTAAGCGACAAAAATCTAATATTTCAGGAGAAGGGTTTTTTCAAATATTAAAATTTGTACGTAAATTGTTGCTTACGATAAAATTTTACAGTCCGTATCTTAAAAGTTATAAAAAATTTTGGCATTTTGATAATTCTAAACAACGGGTAGGCCCATAAAATTTTAATTTCAATAAAAAAGTATATTTTCGATAACATGTCGCTTACGATTGAAGTAACCATAATCAAACAGCAACATAATATGATTGAATTATATAGTTGCAGTCAAATTATATTATGGTCAATAGAAAGCAAAGTTTAAATGGTAATATTTTCTGAGTTAATAATAATATTATCTACAAAAACAATTAACTTTGTTATACCTAATCTTAGTATTGTAAATTTTATTTAACACCACGCGTGCACTACCGATAGCGTACAAACGAAACACTGCACTGACAGAAGATGTTTCTGAAAAAGATTTTTTTAACAATTTAACATATTATGGTTTTGGATAGCATTATATTGTTATTTACATCATATTATTTTAACATAATAATTAATTCGTATTATTATGTATTGTAGTCAGAGTTTTTTAACAAAACTATATTGTTTAACTCTAACCATATCGCACTTTCTATAAATATAATAATGTAATTATTAAATTCAAACATTACTTTTATTATCGTAACCAAATTAATGTTTAAAATAACAATAACTTTTTTCAACGACCCCACATATGTTTCAGAGAACATAATATTGTTTTCTCAACCATTCTACAACCATATATTTTCTTTGCGTGTATTAACTTCGATTCTGTAAAATTTTGATAGTAATCGGACTATTCTATCAAAAGTTATAAGCAAAAATGTACTTAGCATAATATGTCAAGTTTAAAAAACATCCATTTTAAAATGTTTTAAGTGCACTTAGCATGATTTAGTTTACAATTAAGTACTAAAAAAATTAATTTAAAATTTTCTCCAAAGTAAAACATGCTATAGATATAGATGCTAAGTCTACTAAGAGGACAATCTTAAGTATTCTAAGTCACTTTTAACTATGATCTACAAAAAATGTATAAAGTTCAAATAAACTAAAAAAATTCTATTGCAATTATTATATGATTATTTCAAGTTTCTATATCATAACAATCCCGAGATATCATTAATAAACTTTGAAGGCCTTTATCTCAAAAATAGCTTTTTTGACTTAGCATGTATTAGAATGGAGCCGTCGATATTATCCACTACAACAATACTTACATGTATACATATATGTACCAACGGTATATCGTATAAGTAGAAATAATTAATGTGATATATTACGATTATAAACAGCAAAAGGTAAACAAAATTAAAGAAAGCAACAACAGAAAACCAATAGTTATATTCACAAATCGATGGTCTCAAGTAGAAAGTTCCTAACTAGTATTTTTTGCGAAATTGAGTTTTTCAGTGATTCCCATACATTCCACACAAATACACTTCGTCTTAAAAATTTAATGAAGTAGTGTTAAAAAGAATGATCTAGCAAGCGTTGTACAAAAAAGTTACACATTACATCTTTCCAGTTATTATGTTTTTACCTTCTTCTGTAAAGTTGCAATTATTTGAGTTAGGGCTTTTTATACCCTTTACCAAAAAAATGGTAAAAGGGTATATATAGGTTTGTTATTCCGTTTGTAATTTTTATAATATCAGTAAGCGACCCATAAAGTATATATATTCTGGATCCTTATGCACAGGGAAGACGAATAAGCGATGTCCGTCTGTCCGTCTGTCTGTACGTGAAATCCGTTTTCCGAAGCTCCCAGAAGAGCTAGAGACTTCGTTCTTGAACTGGTGTATCAGAAATTTTCCAAAATTGATTGGTATTGAAATTATGCAAATCGAGCAGACGATTGCAGAGCTGGAAAACGTAAACTTTATTTTGCCATATAAAAGTAACTACCGAAAACAAATTTTTATTTATTTTTTAATAAATAAACTTATTTTACACTTCAGTATGACTAAAATTGTTATTTAAGATTCCAAAAAATATAAAAAAATTAAAAAGACGTTTCCAGGGTTGGAAAACTTTAACTTTTTTGTTATATAAAAGTAACTTACTAAAACTAATTTTTCCTTTTTTTTTCTATAAATTAAACATATCTTATATTCTTAAAAGAAAGAAATTAGTGTAAGAGATCAGAAAAATAAAAAAGGATAATTCCAGGGTTGGGAAACTTACACTTTTTGTGTTATGTAAAATTAACTATGTCTAAACAATTTGTTTCTTTTTCTTTATACATTAGATATATTTTATAGTTCTGAAAAAAAGTTAGGCGTATAAAATTAGAAAAATGAAAACCAGAGATAGAAACTTTGACCTTTTTTTGATAATAGAGTAACTAAATAAAACTAAGTTTTATTATTCTTTCCTTTTTGCTTTGTTCGCTAAACATATTTTATGAATTTTTTAAAGAACTAGATTGGTATCAATAATTAGAAAAATCCAATATTATGATTCCAGGGTTGGAAAACTTACACTTCTTGTGTTATGTAAAATTAAATAGGTATAAACATTTTTTTCTTTTTCTTTATAAATTGAATATATTTTATGGTTCTGAAAGAAAAGTTTGGCGTATAAAATTAGAAAAATTTAAATTACAGCTCCAGAGATGGAAACTTTGAATTTTTTTTATTAAAATAGCTAAATAAAACTAATTTTTTTTTATTTCTTTGTTCACTTAACACACTTTATTAATTTTTTAAATCAGAAAAATCTAAAAGGTTGATTCCAAGGTTGGATAATTTATTGTTTTTTTTTTACAAAAGTAACTAGGTCAACTTAGTTTTTTCTTTTTGCTTACAAGTTTTATATACGGTTAAGGAATTAACTCTACATACACCCATCATTTTTGGGATTTGAGGAAACTTGGGAAGAAATTAAAAAAATTAATTATGCCAATATTTAGGGTGCTAATAAATATGTTTATACAAAAAATAAAAAATGAAAATATAATTATAATAACAACAATAAAAGCAAAAATATTCAAAATCCATAGGAAACAAATGTACATACAGACATAAAATACATGAAAAAATACGTGCAAAATGTACGATGTCGTCAACTTATTTGAAAATTCGGTGATTTCCGGTACCAAACCGTCAACAAATGGCATCCGAATATGGTCTAATATGTTCCTAAAAAGGCAACAATTGATATTAACCTCGAAAGAATAAAAAAAATTTACCACAAATGATGCGATTGCCTTTTAAACCTTAACTATGCTTAAGTAGAGTTAAAATTAAGTCATTATTATAAATGACGTAAACTTAAATTCAATAGTGTCATTTGTGGTAAATTTTTTTTATTCTTTCGAGGTTAATATCAATTGTTGCCTTTTTAAGAACATATTAGACCATATTCGGATGCCATTTGTTGACGGCTTGGTACCGGAAATCACAGAATTTCCAAACAAGTTGACGACATCGAACATTTTGCACGTATTTTTTCATGTATTTTATGTCTGTATGTACATTTGTTTCCTATGGATTTTGAATATTTTTGCTTTTATTGTTGTTATTATAATTATATTTTAATTTTTAATTTTTTGTATAAACATATATATTAGCACCCTAAATATTGGCATAATTAATTTTTTGAATTTCTTCCCAAGTTTCCTTAAACCCCAAAAATTATGGGTGTATGTAGAATTAATTCCTTAACTGTACTCTATGACTTTTGGCATAGAAATTAGAAAAATAAAAGACATAGCTCCAGAGCTGGAAAACTTAAACTTTTTCTGATATATTAAACTAATTATTTATTTTGTAATTAAATATTATCTATATTTTAGAAAGAAATAAATTAGTATAAACATAAAACTCAGAATTATGGTTCCAAGGTTGGTGATTGAAAAAAATTTCGGTAAAAAAAATAACCGAAAATATTTTTTTCCATTTAAACAGATTTCATGTTTTAGGAATATCATTACTCAAGATTTTTTAAACATGTTTAATTTTTTATGGATATCTAGGCTAATTGCAGTATAAACGAAGGTTTGTGCTTATTGTGCTCTCAGCACAGTTTTTTTTCAAATCGATGGTCTTTCCTTGACACGCTGTAACGAGTTCTTATTAATTTTTGTTAAATGGAGATAAAAAAAAAATTTATCGCTAAAGAACAGTCATAACAATAAAATAAATTAAAGGACATGTTCCGTATCAATTCCCTGAAACTTTTCCTTTCTGCTGAACAAAATTCCAAAAAATTCTATAGGAATAAAACGTTTACATAATGCCACGATGTATTCCATTTGCAATGGGAAGTATAAATTAAGACACTAAGCAGTTTTGCAACATCAATAATTATTAAATACGGGAAAAAATAAAACAAGTTAGTTCACTTGGTATGGAGGTGCAATACTTAAACTATTTTAGAGTTATTAAATAGCAGCACGGTTTTTGAATATCTTGCGAATGAGTAAACAAGCCCCAATTTTTTGGTATTGTATTGACGTGACGTCGATGTTGACCTAAATAAGAGTAAATGTAAAATATATCTTAACCACAGAGTGTAGAGTAAAATATTCAACTATTGCTAATATCGAAAATAAAATAAATGCATCAAATTATTTAATCGAAAAATACTGAAAGGTCACTTACTAAAAATTGCATTGGAGCAAAAAATTATAAATTTTTTTTATAAAACAGATATGTATGTATATGTCTGTATACTACATATAGTACGAACGTTGGTAAAGGGTATATAGGATTCGGCATAGCCGAATATAGCACTCTTACTTGTTTTTAATTATTAATTAAAAATAATTAATTTTTTTGTAACTATTAAAAAAAATCTTGGCTCCACCGGGTTACGAACACGCACTTCTGATATTTCAAGGCAAGTACTTTACCCATTAAGCCACTTTTTACTCATTATATAAAGAACTAAAAATATGTTTGATCTAAAGTCTTGTAACTGAAGACGTTGTCCTTTTCTGTATGTATGTGTCTTTGTGTGTGTGTTTGTGTGACATGATCATAATTAGACAAACACTCATTTCGTATAATTAGTGTTTGGATGGATTTTCCCTCAATTAGTTTGAAATTCAGGTATTTTTTCTGTTAAATCAAACTGAAAAATAATTCTTCTTCAAAAAGGCAGGATTTTGTTTGCCCAATAAAAAGCTTTGAATTATTACAACTTAAATTTTTTGGTTATTATTATTAATAATAATAACATCTAATTGATAATAAATCAATAAATGAAGATTTTGTAATGGCCCTTAAAGAATCAGCAACTCAAATAGTCAGAGCAGGTATGTCAATTTAACCCTTAAATGCATACCGTACCATAAATGATACATTACTCATTTTATAAAAAAAATATAGTAAATGTAACCGAAACTCAATAAAGAAAGAACACCTTAAAATAAAGAATGCTGTTTATATCATCAGCAAGCTATCAAAGTTGACGAATGAAATTTTTGAACAAACATAGTTTGTGAAGCAAATTTCAAAAATGAATAAATAATTAGTATGTGTGCCAGTTTTGTAGAGATTAGTATCAATTTGTATATGGGACAGTATTTCAACGAATTTCAATAAATTTTTATCAAGTATAATATTTTAAATAGTTTTTTCTCTCATTTTTAATTTTTTAAAGAGTGTTGTTTTTCCAATTTTTCACGAAAGCCGTTAATTTTTCTTGAAAATAAAGCCGATATTCATGCTTAGGGACCAAATTCACATAAGAATTTATTGATCTCACTCAAAGGATCTGACCTCATGCATTTAAGGGTTAATGGCAATTCATGAAATACCCAATATAAGACGAACATATTACCTGTCGTGGAAAGAGTTGAGGAGAGCGAATCGTACTCAACACCTGACCAGGACTGAAAGAACAACAAAAAAAAAATACTATTTCATCAAGTATAAAGTCAACGACCAAATGAGACCCAGCACTCATTCTTTAAAACACTACCGATCAGCGAACAACAAATTACCAGCCTTAATAAAATGGAAACAATCATTAAACAATCAGTGGTAAGTGTAATAAATTTATTTATTTTTTGAGACTATATAAAATAATAATTAATTTTTTTATTGCTTTTTTAGCACTTAAGAAAAAGACGTATCCTAGAGTATCTGCAAACAGCTGTCAATCAAACAGAAGCAGCAATAGAAACCTTGCCAGATTCTCAAAAGCAACAGATGTGTGCAGTGAAGGATATTGAGGACAATAATCTGTTGGGCACAGGAGATAGTAACCGGGATCAATCTGGTGAAAATTTGTGTCAAGGAAATTTAGCAGAAACTGAATCTTGAAAAGAGGCAAAAACTGAACATGAGCTGACAAAAGAAAACAGCACAACTCAAATATTGCCACTGCAACATATAAAAAAAGAAGATAATTCATTTTCCAGACTACACACACAAAAGTATAAGAGGTAATATTAATTAAGCTTGCATAGGATTTTTTTTTATATAGAAGTAAAAAACTTGGGTATGTATGTACATATATATGAAATTTAAAAAATTTTCAAATTTTTTATAAAATAATTAATTGTTTATTATTACAGATATCTAGACTTGGGTCGAACTCGTTCACTAGTTCATTGTTGACACAAACCTATGATCAAACCCATGTATTTTAAATGGGTTTGATCATTGGTTTGTGACAAAAATTAACTAGTGAACGAGTTCGACCCAAGTCTAGTTCAAAAAGAACTGTTGGACACAAACATTGATTAACATTGATATTTTTAACCGGACAAATATGTATATACTTTATATAATAACTAGTTATAATAATAATATTTAGTAATGATATTTCTTCAATAAAAATAATAAATAAAAAGTTATTAACAAATTCAAAAATTCTTTAATTATTATTTCATAATGCGAATATAGACAAATCTACTAAAGTCCATGGTAAGTATCCAATAATAAATATTTAATTTATCTAAAATCCATGACAATTCGCCGCATTTTACATGTTTACTTTACTTTGCTTTTTAGATAGTTCACATAAAATGAAAATATGAATTTTCCTGTTCGTTTAGGGTATATAAGCCAAAAAAAAGGAGTTTTAACTAATTTTTAAGTTGATTTTTCGAATATAGAAATCAACCAACAGTTTTGTCAAATTACCTAAGAAACTTTGTAAATGCCATTCTACCCTTTCACTTAGTTAAAATTATACCATTATTTTAGGAAATATAACCTATAATTTTTTTTTGTGTGTAGAAGAAGAAGCAGTAAAATCTGAACAAGATGAAGAAGTTATAGAAAGTATTGAAGATTTAAAAAAAAAAATTCACGGAAAAGACTTAATAATAGAGAAACGAAGGGAAAAATTGCACTTAGTAGATAGAATGCTTGCCAAAGTTAGAAATATGTTTTAATAAATAAAAATATTAATAACAAAAGTTAAAAATTTTAAAAACCTCTGACGCAGTTGACGCTGTAGCATAAGTTAAGAACTGAGTGTTCCACTAATATTATTGAAGTTACAGAATCTCAAAAAAATAGTAAATTAATATAAATATGTACATATACAGAAAATTTAGACTAGACCGATTTTCTTCAAGTATAGACTAGAAGATATACCGTCTCGTCACCTTTAAAAAAAAACCAAATTAAAATCGGTCGTTTGGGCTTCAAAGACACAACGATTCAACAGAATATATCTACAAAAGATGTGATTTTCACCAAACATGGCTAAGGAGATCTCGATCAAGTCACATTTCAAAAACAAAAAAAAAAATAAAGCAAAATTGGTCCAACCATTTGGTCCGTACGTGGACTCGTACATACACAGACACACTATACAAACCTAAGACACCCCTTTTTTTGGTCGGTGGTTTAAAAACCAAAGCAAAATTAATTAAAAAGTATGGGTATTTATACACATTTACAAAAATTTTTTAATATGTCATTGATTTCTTTTAAATAGTCATTTAAAAACCCTAGATAATCCCACTTTTTATTTGTAGCTTGCAGACGATTCTTTTTATACCCTTTACCAACAAAAATGGTAAAAGGGTATATATAGGTTTGTCATTCCGTTTGTAATTTCTATAATATCAATAAGCGACACATAAAATATATATATTCTGGATCCTTATGCATAGGGAAGACGAATAAGCGATGTCCGTCTGTCCGTCTGTCCGTCTGTCCGTCTGTCCGTCTGTCCGTCTGTCTGTACGTGAAATCGGTTTTCCGAAGCTCCCAGAAAAGCTAGAGACTTCGTTCTTGGACTGGTGTGTCAGAAATTTTCCAAAATAGATTGGTATTGAAATTCAGCAAAATCGGACAGACGATTGCAGAGCTGGAAAACGTAAACTTCATTTTGCCATATAAAAGTAACTACCGAAAACAAATTTTTATTTTTTTTAATAAATAAACTTATTTTACACATCAGTACGATTACAACTGGTATTTTAAATTAAAAAAATATAAAAAAATTAAAAAACCGTTTCCAGGGTTGGAAAACTGTAACTTTTTGTGTTATGTAAAATTAACTATGTCTAAAACTATATTAGTATTTTCTCGAGAACCGTACGAGCTACAGACCTGAAATTTGGACACAGTGTGTAGACCTTTGGCCGCTACAACAACAAATACATGAGAATTGGAAATTAAAGGGTGTTCCAAAACGAGCAACGAAAAATGTTAAAATCCCATGTAATATACATACAATTATATGTATATACACTTTTTATACAGACTACAAAAATTAACACTAAAATTTCCAAAAATTTAAATTAAAGGGTGTTCCATCAGTTAATGCACTTTTGACTATGCAATTTTGACAACTCCTGTATCTTGGAAACCATAAGAGCAAAACTCTTGAAATTTTCAAAAACGGTAAAACTAAAAAATCAAAAAATTACAAAATCGCCAAACTGAAAAAAATCGCCAAAAACAAAAAAAAATCGCCAAAACGAAAAAAAGCACCAAATTAAAAAAAATTTCTAAGACTAAAATAAATCGCATAAAACGAAAAAATTGCTAAAATGAAAAAAAAATCGCCAAAATGAAAAAAAAAATCGCCAAAATGAAAAAAAATCGCCAAAATAAAAAAATAATGCCAAAACGAAAAAAGAAACCTAAAAAACAGAAAAAATCGCCAAAATGAAAAAAAAATCGCCAAAATGAAAAAAATCGCCAAAATGAAAAAAATCGCCAAAACGAAAAAAACCCCAAAAAACAGAAAAAAATCGCCAAAATGAAAAAAAACCAAAAAAAATCGCCAAACTGAAAAAAAAATCTCCAAACTGAAAAAAAATCTCCAAAATGAAGAAAAGCCCAAAAACAGAAAAAAATCGCCAAAAAGAAAAAAACCTCCAAAAACAGAAAAAAATCGCCGAAACGAGAAAAAAGCGACAACACTGAAAAAATCGTTTAAACTGAAAAAATCTTCGAAAAAGCAAAATAGCCTGCCTTTCGTGCGCGATTCAAAGTCGCACTTTACTGAATTTTTTAATATTAAAGGAATTAAATGAAACTAAGTTTTTCCTTATTTCGTTTTTGCTTTGTTCACTTAACATATTTTATGTATTTTTTAAAGAACTAGATTGGTATCAATAATCAGAAAAATCCAAAATTATGACTCCAGGGTTGGAAAACTCACACTTTTTGTGTTATGTAAAATTAAATAGGTCTAAAAATTTTTTTCGTTTTCTTTATAAATTGAATATATTTTATGCTTCTGAAAGAAAAGTTTAGCGTATGAAATTTGAAAAATTAAAATTAAAGCTCCCAAGATGAAAACAAATATGTATGTATGTGTCTGTATACTATATATATGTATGTACGTACGTTGCACAGTGGCGTGAATTAAAAAAAAAGTGGTAAAAAGTCCGCAACTTTTGAACTAGTTAACCGATTTCGATGAAACCAACTGTTTTGGAAAGTAGAAGTGTTGAAATTTTTAGAAAGCATATTTTGAGGCACCCTGTTGTAAGACAGGGTAGCTCCAAACAGCCTCAAAGTGGGAAAGTGCGGGTATCGAAATTCTTTCGAAGCTTGTAACTTTTGTAAATAGGGACCGATTTCAATAATTTTTTCAGCGGGACAATCTACGTTAAGAAATAAAAATAAAACATGCTAAGAGTACCATTTTATCTCTTTCAGTTTCAAAGTTATTTGACTTGAAAAATTTATTTTTTAATTTTTGGCCCTGACTTTTTTTATTCGTTAGTACATAACTTCTTTATTACTTGGCAAAAATCAGTATGTTTTAATGTTTTTGAAAGAAAACTTCATTACAATTCATAAAAAAAAAATTTTTTTTTGATATCTCAAAAATTGTAGCAAGGAATAATTTTGCAATTTGGATTTTTAAAAATTATGAAAAAATTTGGTATATTTTGTGAAAAAAGTATTCTTAATTTTTTTGGAATATTTTAAAAAATTATTAAGTATTTGATAAAAACTTTGATTGTATCTGAGAAAGGAGACATTGAGAAAGGCTGTGAAATAAATTTTGGAGATTCTTGTTTGTGCACCCTACATTCAGCATTGGTCGAAAACTAGCAATTTTTTTTCAAAAAATCCGATTTTCGGATGTGGCAAAAAAATTGCACGGTCGTTTTTGTAAATTTTTTGGTTTTTTATAATAAATAAATTTGTTGTAAGTAATCTGTAAGAAACTCTTGACATCCTACACATAAATGTAGGCAGGAGAGGAGATTTTCTAAAAATTCTAAAATTTTTCTAACACAATTTTTCCCAATAAGAAAAAAGTATTATTAAATTATAAATTGGGAATCATTTTAATTTTTATCAATAGTATACATTTAGCTTTGCAAACTGGAAAAAAATTATTCTCCTACCTTCAATACTTTTTGAAATATTCGAAATCCAATTTTGATTAAAAATTTTAATTTTCTACATTTTTTATTTTTTTCTAAATTATTGATCTTATTTTCTTTACTGCAAATGTTTCTTAATTTTTTCTATGTTATTACAATAGTAGATATAATTGTCTATTCAACGGTATATAATATGTATTCCTTTGCCATTATATCAGTCTTAAAATGTATACACAAATATAACACCTCAGGTAACAATTTACGTGTTTTATCTGATACTCAAACAAACCCACATTTTTTATGAACTCTTGAAGCTGTTATTAAATACTTTCTTTACTTAAATACAATAAAATATAAGAATTTATATACATAAATATAAGTATATTTATATACCCACAAGGGCAAAGGTACCTGCGCGCACATCTCCAATATGGGTATGGTTTTACCTGATATTTGTATCGGTTTTGTATTCGCAGCTTGTAAAGTAGCTATATATTTAAGCTGCGATGCATTTAATGTCATTATTTCAGTTATAGCTATCATGGAGATAACAATTAAAAATAAATCGCTCTGCAAGTTAATGTGGGAAAACCTCACTGATGGTAGTACTCGGTTGGACAAGGTAGACCAAATGATGTACATAATATCTACTACATATGGTTTATCTGTAAACACTGATTTATCGAAAAAACTTGAAATTTTTTTTAAATTATATGAAAAGAAGATACGTGAATGCAATAAATCAATTTCTGAATTAAAATCAGGATTGGTTAGATATGGGACTATCTACGGAAATATACCCAAAGAAGTTTGGTCGGCCAAATAAAGATTAGATAACGTTCGACGCAGGAGCAAAAGGATTAAACAAGAAGACTTGATAAATAAATACGTATTCGGAAAATGAAATCAAAGATTCATTCAAATTGATTTTAGCGAAGACTCAACTTAAAGAAGCAGGCAAAATCGTAGATGTGCTACCAGTTGCGTCTCCAAAAAGATTAAGACGGATGGTGGAAAGCATTCTAACGCCAAAATATAGTAAACATTTTACGGTGGAAGATGCACTAGCACTCATTCTTAATTTGGGCCTTTCAAGAAATAAATACGATATCTTAAGGAAAGTGCTTAAAGAAAAAAGTGGGCCTTTGCCATCAAGTACATTGTTGTTAAAAAGAAAATCGGAAATTTTGCCACATCCGATAACAGTGGATAGCCGAAGTGCAGTCATTAGTTTGTCAGACCTTCTTCATAATACAGCATCAAGACTCATCGCTACTTTTGACGAAAGAGACTTAGATACATGTAATAATTCTGAACTAACACTAATATACAAATGGGGATGTGATGGATCATCTGGATTTTCAGAATATAGACAGCCCAGTGCATACGATAATGACTTTTCCAAAGTTTTAATGGCATCATTAGTACCATTAAGGCTTCGACTACATAATGAAATGCCTTCAACAAGTACAAATGCATTTAAAGATGTGTGGGTAAATACTACTTCAGGCTCAAATTTTTATGCCGACCAATACGTTTTGAATACATCAAGGAAAACAAAGAAACAACTCAAAATCTGGTTGATGGTATAAAACATGAAATTTCTAATATGGAACCCATTGACGTTCATATATTAGGACGAGTAATAACAGTATCTTTTAGACCTTATTTAACAATGATAGATGGAAAAGTTGCAAATGCAATAACCGATACAAAATCTTATTTGATTTGTAATATATGCGGAAAGAAAAATTCCGATTTTAAGGACATTGAGAATTATACTCCAACTAATGAAGATGCCCTTAAGCTTGGAATATCACCACTTCATGCTCGGATTCGATTCATGGAGTACATTTTACATCTATCTTACGACAATAAATATCGCAGTGTACCAGAACTTCAGAACGTTCCAGTTGCAAATAATTCTGCTTTAAAACAGATACGGTTGGAAGAAAAGAAAAGAATTCAAGATGAGTTTATGAAACGTGGCTTAATCATTGACAAACCTTTATATGGCTATGGAAACTCCAATAATGGCAACACTGCCAGGCGATTTTTTGATGACCCTGAAACCACATCTTCTATAACTGGTATTAGCTTTAATCTCATAAGACGTTTCAAAATAATACTGGCCGTCATAAATAGCAAAAAGTTAATTAATAAGGACAAATTTGAAATATATGTATGTAAAAGACACTCTGATTCTAATAAATGAATTATATCCATGGAAATCAATAATTCCAACCGTACATAAAGTGCTAGCACATACAAAAGAAATAATAGAAAACAACATTCTTCCTCTGGGGGAACTAACGGAAGAAGCACAGGAAGCTAGAAATAGAGATGTTAAGCAATATCGACTTTTCAATACACGTAAATGCTCTAGAGTTGCTCAAAATAATGATTTAATACATCATTTGCTATTGTCTTCAGATCCAGTCCTACAAGGCATAAGAATGAAATGGTTGCCAAAAATAAGTATTGAAATCGAGAAGGACGATCCCGAAGCAGAGGAAATTAATAGCTTGCTAGGCCATGATGTCTCAGATTATTTTAAAGCAAATTCTTGAAGTAAAACCCAAATATAAATTAAAAACAACATATGTATGTATCCATGCACTTAGATACGAGTAATAAGGAAAATGAAACTGAACTTATTAAATATATTTTTAATACAATTATCAGAATCAAAAGGAAAAATTTAGTTGTAAGTTTTCATACTCATACATACATATGTACATTGTACATATATCTCTTGATACATAAGTATTTATATTCATACAAACAAATATCTGATATCATGGCAAAAAGTCTCTGGAATTCTCTGTCAAATTATATTCAAAACTTAGGGAATTTATATGCGTTTAAAAAGGAGCTACATAAAAAAATGTTCGTAATTTAATGTTCTAATGTTAACTACTAATTTTTTTTAAATAAATAAATAACTCAATCTATTTGTCCTTGTAGGTATATAAATATACTTCAAGAGTTCATAAAAAATGTGGGTTTGTTTGAGTATCAGATAAAACACGTAAATTGTTACCTGAGGTTATATTTGTGTATACATTTTAAGACTGATATAATGGCAAAGGAATACATATTATATACCGTTGAATAGACAATTATATCTACTATTGTAATAACATAGAAAAAATTAAGAAACATTTGCAGTAAAGAAAATAAGATCAATAATTTAGAAAAAAATAAAAAATGTAGAAAATTAAAATTTTTAATCAAAATTGGATTTCGAATATTTCAAAAAGTATTGAAGGTAGGAGAATAATTTTTTTCCAGTTTGCAAAGCTAAATGTATACTATTGATAAAAATTAAAATGATTCCCAATTTATAATTTAATAATACTTTTTTCTTATTGGGAAAAATTGTGTTAGAAAAATTTTAGAATTTTTAGAAAATCTCCTCTCCTGCCTACATTTATGTGTAGGATGTCAAGAGTTTCTTACAGATTACTTACAACAAATTTATTTATTATAAAAAACCAAAAAATTTACAAAAACGACCGTGCAATTTTTTTGCCACATCCGAAAATCGGATTTTTTGAAAAAAAATTGCTAGTTTTCGACCAATGCTGAATGTAGGGTGCACCAACAAGAATCTCCAAAATTTATTTCTCAGCCTTTCTCAATGTCTCCTTTCTCAGATACAATCAAAGTTTTTATCAAATACTTAATAATTTTTTAAAATATTCCAAAAAAATTAAGAATACTTTTTTCACAAAATATACCAAATTTTTTCATAATTTTTAAAAATCCAAATTGCAAAATTATTCCTTGCTACAATTTTTGAGATATCAAAAAAAAATTTTTTTTATATGAATTGTAATGAAGTTTTCTTTCAAAAACATTAAAACATACTGATTTTTGCCAAGTAATAAAGAAGTTATGTACTAACGAATAAAAAAAGTCAGGGCCAAAAATTAAAAAATAAATTTTTCAAGTCAAATAACTTTGAAACTGAAAGAGATAAAATGGTACTCTTAGCATGTTTTATTTTTATTTCTTAACGTAGATTGTCCCGCTGAAAAAATTATTGAAATCGGTCCCTATTTACAAAAGTTACAAGCTCCGAAAGAATTTCGATACCCGCACTTTCCCACTTTGAGGCTGTTTGGAGCTACCCTGTCTTACAACAGGGTGCCTCAAAATATGCTTTCTAAAAATTTCAACACTTCTACTTTCCAAAACAGTTGGTTTCATCGAAATCGGTTAACTAGTTCAAAAGTTGCGGACTTTTTACCACTTTTTTTTTAATTCACGCCACTGTGCGTTGGTAAAGGGTATATAAGATTCGGCACAGCCGAATATAGCACTCTTACTTGTTTTTACTTTTAATAAAAGAACAAGTAGAAAAGTTTCTTTCGCAAATTGTTAATGTTGGTGATATAGCTCAAACAGCATTAAAAATTATATACAGTTTGTGTAATCCTTTTTTTAATGTTTACAAATAATTTAAATCAATTTCTTACTTTGTTCATACAATTTTTTTTAGATCAGTTAATAAAATATTATCAGTTACTTCAGAAATGTCATCTAATACTTCATCGTACTTGAGATTATTTGCGATATTTTTATTATAAAATAATCATAAAAGCAAAGTATTTGCCTACTCTTTTTTCGCTTTTTCTGGCGCATTTTAAAACGTTAGTATTGGATAAGGAAATGTCATTCCGACATTTAACTGTAACAATGAAAACTTATATTTTTTTATTGTTACAAGTGCAATTATAATTTATTTTTAAGGAGAAAAGTTTTTGAGATTCGAATCGACAACCTCGTGCTTGAAATTCTTGCACGCTACCCACTCAACCACCAGGCCCACCCATATTTCAAAAGTATAAATAGCAGTTAAGCTGAGGTTAATATCTCAGTATAGTTACGGAACTGGGTCCAGAGTCACATTGGAGGGAGCAATTAACATTATATTTACACTATTTGATAGGTCCATGAATTCAACCACATCGAATATGTTGAGTGCCGTTTAAGGCCATGACTCATTTTCATACAAAATCGTGCCATCTACGAAAATATACAACCCTGGTCTGATGTATTGTCCCTACAAAAACACTACCAGTCAATTGACTGCTCACTTTATCGCTAGTCATTGCGTAGAAAAAAAGTTTCAATCACATTATTAAAGGCAAAATGAAAAATGTGATAGAAACTTTTGTGTACGTGTGAAGTTCCATCACACTTCCGATCAAATGACTAGTCAAGTGACTGTCATTATTGAATTGAATGTAAAATTGTTTTAAGTGTGTTAGTGAAAAAATTTGTTTGTGTTAGTTTCAATCATTCATTTCTTGTATGGGTTATTGTCTTTTGGAAAATTTTCATAAACTCCATCATAACAGGGTTGTATATTTTCGCAGATCGCACGACCTTGTATATTAGTGTATCACGGCCTTTACTACAATACAAGACCGAGTCCAAATTAAATTCGCTCAAGATCAAGACGATACATCACGAAAATGTTGAATATGTAACCATTTACACGATATGTCTTTTTTTCACCATACACTTCTCCGTACTTTCTATAACATTCGCATTTTCTCAAGTCATAGGACGAGTACGTTTGGATCAATTGTTACCAAATTTTCTGCAATGACCAGACCAGGGCTTTTATGACCCTTTTATGACATTGTGTTTCCCCCCTCCATTCTCCTCCCTCATATCACAAAACTAATCTAATTCTGTGATACTGACGCCTTTCCGTTGGCTGCTGGTGGACTGCTTAGTGATGAAGGTATAACACTGATCACTGGGCAGTCATTACAACAGTGATTAACGTGACTGGAGTCAGTATCGCAGATATAACATTTGATTTGGATTTTCCCGTGTTGCTATGACAGATAAATTCAAAATTGATTTCTGCAACATACGGGGTCTAAGATCGAATTTTTTCTCTGTGTATGCACACATTTGTCTCCATCGGCCGGATGTTTTCGCCTTATGTGAGACCCAGGTGTCTGAGAATGCTGATCCACAGGATTTTCAGATACCTGGTTGTCACCTACTACCTCTTTTTAATTTTCATCGCGGACTTGCAATGTACATTCGCAATGCAGTTGTGTACCAATGCCCGCAATCACTAGGCATATCTGATGCTGAATTTAGCTGTCTCTGGGTTAAATTCCAAATCAGGGCACACTGTTTGCATTTCGGATTTGTTTACAGAAGTCCAAACGCAGAAAGGGATACTACCATTTCTGGCTTCGATGCCCTTTCTGACTCCATATCGATGATCCTAGAGAGTTGTCCGAACAGTGAAATCGTTATTGCTGGTGATTTCAATGTTCACAATTCAACTTGGCTTCGCCATTCGAGCCGTACAACTACGGAGGGCCAATATATTGAGTTGTTCGCAGCGCATAACCATCTAGTGCAACTAGTGAATGAACCAACATACATTCCATGTGTTGAAGGGCACCAACAAAATACACTCGACCTCTTTCTCACTTCACACCCTGATAAGTATGAAGTAAGTGTTAATGCACCTCTCGGTAATTCAGATCACTGTACCATTTCGGCCTCCTTTTCGTTTTCAGCACTTCATAGCGTTTCATCTGCAGCTACAAAACGACTAAAATACAGCTACGAAAAGACTCGTTGGGCTCAGCTCAACGAGTTTTTTCGGCATTTTAATTGGAAGCTATGTTTCCTAGACAATGATGTCAATGCCATGGCCAAAATGGTTGAAAGTATAATTTTGATGGGCATGAAAGCTTTCATTCCATCAAAACAAATTCCGATTAAGCCCAAAGAGAAACTCTGGTTTAATCAGACATGCAAAAATTCAGTCAGATCTAGAGAGGAAGCATTCAGTATTTGGCGAAGTAATCAAAATGCCGATACTGATTTGCTACGCAAAAGGGCGAGATCTTCGTGTGCCGAAGTACTGAGGCGTGAAAAAGCTCTTTACGAGAATCGTCTCCGTGCTAAAGTTCTTGCTGCCCCTCGGGGTGATAAAATCTTCTGGTCATTCGTTAAAAGAGTAAAGAATAATGCTAGTTCCTCAATTCCGACTCTTTTAAAGGATGACCTAATATTCACTGACCCGGCTGATAAAGCTAACCTACTAGCTGAAATATTCGCAAGTAATTCATACTTGCCGGAAAGCAATCAGCCTCTTCCTATGCTAGAGAGAGTATCCACTACTATGCCTAAGATATTCTTTCGAGCTCGGGCAGTAAAAAGGGTTTTGTCGGAACTCAACATAAATAAGTCTCCCGGGCCGGATGGCATTTCAGCACTGGTCTTGAAGCAGTGCTCCTCGACGCTAGCACGTCCATTAGCTAACCTTTTCAGCGCGTTGTACCATGTTGGTGAGTTCCCAGTGTGTTCGAAGATTGCTAATGTTACGCCAATCCCTAAGAAAGGAGAAGCTACTAACCCTGAAAATTATCGCCCAATCGCAATATGCTCTGCACTTACCAAAGTAATGGAAAGTATGGTGAATTTCCATCTTGTAAGGTATCTGGAGTCCAACAGCTTACTCAATGACCGGCAGTATGGATTTCGTAGAGGCCGATCTACGGGAGACCTACTTGGCGTTTGATAAAGTGTGGCATGGTGCACTTTTGTCAAAATGTATTGCCCTTGGTGTCGGTGATAACTTCGCTCGATTCTTATCGAGTTTCCTCAGGGAGCGCACTATAAAAGTTGTTATAGATGAGATCTCATCAAATGAGTTCAAGTTAAATTCAGGGGTACCGCAAGGTTCCGTCCTTTCACCGACTCTATTTCTTATCTTTCTAAATGGCCTTCTCTGTAAAACTTTCAACCCTATCTATTCTTTCGCGGATGACAGTAGCATTTGCCATTCTTTCTCATTCAGCAATAGACCTAGCCTGCCGCAGGTTGAGGCTATGCGACAAATAATGAATGAGACTTTAAACCATGATTTGGCGAAAATTTCTGAATGGGGTCATGTGAACAGGGTCGACTTTAACGCCCGTAAGACCCAATGTTGCATGGTTACACATAGACGCATGACCGAAAATGCTGTTGCCTCTGTAACTATGGGAGGTATAAATATTAAGGAATCAGACGCTCTTGATGTTCTTGGCATGATGTTCGATGGACTGAACACATTTTTCAAATTGCAAAAGAAGCATTCAAGTGCCTCGGCTTTTTGAAACGGTGCAAACGATATTTCACCCCATCTGATCTCCTTACTATTTATGCCACTTATATCCGACCGAAAATGGAATACAACTCTCATGTATGGGCCGGTGCTTCAAAGTCTATTTTGGGGCTGCTCGACCGCGTACAGGAGAGGGCGAATAAGCTCATCGGTGACAGTAGGGTATCCAATTCTATTGATTCATTGGAGCATCGACGCAATGTGGGGTGCATTTCATTGTTCTATCGTTACTACAACGGAATGTGTTCTAATGAAATTAGGGAACTTGTTCCTGAAACCCGCACATTTATACGTACAACCCGTGCCTCATTCAGAGCACATCTCTTTGTGGTAGATTGGACAATGGATCGCACTACGCATTACAGAGAGAATTCCTTTGTTAGCCGAACTGTACGTATGTGGAATCAACTAGCTGCGGAGGTCTTCCTGTCACTACCAGCGTGGGAAAGTTTAAATCAAATGTCCACAGACACTACTCCCTCTATCCTCCTTCCCTATAACCTATTTTCCTTGTTCTAGCACAATGCATTGCATGAGTAGGGGTCATCCCCTGAGTGCTGGTCCTAGAAAAAAAAAATCCACTTTTTACTCAATATTTAAAGAACTAAAAATATGTTTTATCTAAAGTCTTGTAACTTAAGAAGTTGTCCTTTTCCGTATGTATGTGCCTTTGTGTGTGTGTGTGTGTGACATGATCATAATTAGACAAACACTCATTTCGTATAATTAGTGTTTGGATGGATTTTCCCTCAATTAGTTTGAAATTCAGGTACTTTTTCTGTTAAATCAAACTGAAAAATAACTCTTTGAATTATTACAACTTAAATTTTTTTGTCATTATTATTAATAATAATAACATCTAATTGATAATAAATCAATAAATGAAGATTTTGTAATGGACCTTAAGAATCACCAACTCAAATAGTCAGAGCAGGTATGTCAATTTAACCCTTAAATGCATACCGTACCATAAATGATGCATTACTCATTTTATAAAAAAAATATAGCAAATGTAACCGAAACTCAATAAAGAAAGAACACCTTAAAATAAAGAATGCTGTTTATATCATCAGCAAGCTATCAAAGTTGACGAATGAAATTTTTGAACAAACATAGTTTGTGAAGCAAATTTCAAAAATAAATAAATAATTAGTATGTGTGCCAGTTAGAGATGCTAATCGGGACAGGTTTTTTGAAATCCCGGGCTTCGGGATTTAGTGATGGAGTCTCGAAATCCCGAACCGGGATCCCGGGATTTTCGGGACTTACAAAATCCCGAAAAAATTGTGCACAAATGTGCGTCTTTATAGTAATTATAATATTTTAATTTAACAATTAATTTTTTTTTTTTTTGCATATTTTAAGGTAACTTATATAACTGAGACATTTAATTGCAAATTTTAATTGAAAAGTGCGATGTATGTAAACATTTTTCCTAGAAAAGAAAACGCCATATATATGTGGCAATAAATAATAATGGCTTAAGTCGAAATGTCTTGTTTCGAGATATTAAGGGTATTGTCTAAATTGTGTTTAGTTTTTATATAAAATTTTTAGCCGCCGAAAAAGATGCACATTTACTTGGAACAAAACTGTCAATTTTATAAAAAAAAAGAAAACGTTTTATTAGTTTATTTATATTCGTTGCTTTTTAGTTAAGTTTTGAAAAAATCCATTGGCAGAAAAATAAAAACTAAAGTGCACTTAAGCTATTATATTGAAATGCAAAATAATTTGTTTTGATAGTAAGTCGCTTTAAATTAAATTGAAAATTGCGAAAAACCTGAGATAATGTATAGATATTTTTTAAATAAGTTTTCAAATTAAATTAAATTTAAATACAAGTTTTTTTCTTATGAGGAATATTTTGAATGGGCTGGAAGTTATTGAACTTAAATGTATACAAGTTTTAATGCTCAAACATTTTAATATTAATAATATTAAAGCTACCTTAAAAAAGATTAAGTTGAGATAAGATGTTATGGCTTATGTATTATTTTCCATGAAGACTTAAGCTAAAATATAAATGCGTATAGTTTTAATATTAATGACATTTTAAAATTGAATTTAGCTGAGTGATAGATTTTGAAGAAGAGAATAAGAATATGTAATAAAATGAAAAAGCACTTATGTCAACTTAATCCATTATTATTTATTTCCACAGATATATACCATTTAATATTATCTACGAAAATATTTATTCAAAGCAAATTTTTTATTTTAACAAGGAGTTTCTAATAATTTTTAATATGACCGCCAAAAACATTATTTATGCTAAAAATCGGGATTCAGATAATCCCGAAAATCCCGGGCTTTAAAATTAAAAAATCCCGGGCTCCGGGATTTGCATAGTCCCGAAAAGCCCGGGATTTCCGGGCTCGGGATTTCCCGTTTAGCATCTCTAGTGCCAGTTTTGTAGAGATTAGTATCAATTTGTATATGGGACAGTATTTCAACGAATTTCAATAAATTTTTATCAAGTATAATTTTTAAGTTTAAGTTTTTTTTTCTCTCATTTTAAATTTTTTAAAGATTGTAGGGACCAAATTTACATAAGAATTTATTGATCTCACTCAAAGGATCTGACCTCATGCATTTAAGGGTTAATGGCAATTCATGAAATACCCAATATAAGACGAACATATTACCTGCCGTGGAAAGAGCTGAGGAGAGCGAATCGTACTCAACACCTGACCAGGACTGAAAGAACAAAAAAAAAAATACTATTTCGTCAAGTATAAGGTCAACGACCAAATGAGACCCAGCACTCATTCTTTAAAACACCACCGATCAGCGAACAACAAATTACCAGCCTTAATAAAATGGAAACAATCATTAAACAATCAGTGGTAAGTGTAATAAATTTATTTATTTTTTGAGACTATATAGAATAATAATTAATTTTTGTATTGCTTTTTTAGCACTTAAGAAAAAGACGTATCCTAGAGTATCTGCAAACAGCTGTCAATCAAACAGAAGCAGCAATAGAAACTTTGCCTGATTCTAAAAAGCAAAAGCTGTGTGCAGTGAACGATATTGAGGACAATAATCTGTTGGGCATTCGAGATAGTAACCGGGATCAATCTGGTGAAAAGTCGTGTCAAGGGAATTTTGCAGAAACTGAATCTTGTAAAGGAGCAAAAACTGAACAGGAGCTGACAAAAGAAAATAGCACAATGCAAATATTGCAGTCAAACCGGAACAAGATGAAGAAGATATAGAAAGTATTGAAGAATTTTTTAAAAAGAATCACGAAGAAGACTTAATAATAGAGAAACTAAGGTAAAAATTGCACTTAGTAGATTGAATGCTGCCTTTGCCACAGTAAAAGATACTGAAAAGCCTGCTCAATGGACAATGGCAATAAGAGTTAGGTAGATCTGTGATAAGGCATTTTGTAAAGTGTAAATAGTAGTGAAACAAATTGACCAGGCACTTTTAAGTGTTAGAAATTACAATTGTATATGTATGTATTATGTGTTTATACAAAAAATGACAAAATGGCCGCCAGTTAAAAAAGTGATGCCAACTTAAAGTTCTATACCTCAATAAAAAACCCCCTTTATATGTATGTATTGTGTGTTTATATGTATGAGTCTGCTTGTATAAATGCGTGTATGTGTGCTTTCGGATAGTCCTATATTATAGGTAAATAATTTGGGGAACTCAAACGGTAGTCTTAAGTGTCATAGTGGTATAATCTTTTAAATTATTTTAATATATTTGGTTTTGCTTTTGTTGTTTCTTACAAACAAAATTAAAAAAAAAATACTTTGTGCATATGTATATAAATTTCAACAGTTTAAAAACAAAAAAAAATATTTATTATATTGATAAAACCATAGCTGTTAAGTAATAATTAGTAATCGTAATGGAAACTTAACAGCTCTGGATAAAACTAATCAAACATTTATAAAATATATTTATTATAAATATTAAGCCAAACTTATATGAAAATATTGTCAAAATAATGTTTGACAAAAAATTCTTAGTAATGTGATTTTGAACACATCAGTTTCAACAAAATAAAAATATATTATATACAGACATATGTGATTAAATAAAACTAAAAAAAAAACAAAACTAAATGCATTTTTATTTAAAGTTTTTTTTTTAAATAAATACTCGGATATCGTTGGCTTAGTCGGCAAATATGCTAAGTACACTTTTTATGCAAAGTGAGCTTTTAATGTAAAATGCTACAGTAGCTCAAGACACGTCATTTCCAAAAATTAAAATGTCGCTATATTGTTTTTCTTGCTTTTATGTAGTGGTAAGCAAAGAGCTAAGTCCAGAAAAAATAAAAAACACATGTTAGTTTCAATAAATTTAGACAGGTTTCTGTCCCTCCTGAAAAATTAAAAAAAGGACTCAGTCAACGATATGTATATTCACATATATGCAAACTTTTGATAAAAGACCTTATGTTGTGCTTTATATTATATTAGTATGTATCGCAGTAGCGAAGCGATACAACACTGCACCCAGTGTTGCCATAATTTCTAAGGATAAAATCCGAAAGATTCAACAATTTTTCCCAAAAAAATCTGCAAAATCTGCATTTTATTTTTAAAATCTTCAAAAAATCTTCAAACCAATTTTTTAAACAACTTTTTTTATATTTTATTAAAAAAATTTACATAAATATGGATGTACGTGTACAACATATATATTTTTATAGAATGACTATCAAAATATGTATGTTATTAAAAATTACGTACACAATTGTAATAGCACAAAATAGGTAATATTCGTAATAGGTAATATTCATAAATATTATTTTGGGTTACAAAACGTTTAACAAAGAAAATTTTGTTTTGTAAAGCTTTAGTAAACTAAAATTATTTTTTATGAATACGGCAGAATAAACTTAAAAGCTTCAAGCAAAAATCTTTACAAGCTAACATTTTCGATTTTGAATAAATTTTTAATTTCTGATTACACCTTTTTACAATTAGCTGCCGCACTCGTTGAAGTCTACTGATGAGGAAAATCCACCAATTTTCCACACGCAAAGTTCACTTTGCAAAGTCTTGAAAAGAAAATAATATAATATATAATAAATATAATATATTTTTATTAAGAGCTTCAGAACTCACAGCAAGTCTATTATCAGATATTTTATTTTTATTGTTATCATTATGAGCGTCAGAACTCACAGTAAAATAGGCATTTCTGCAGTTAGAACTCACTTCACAATTTTTTTCCTTTGGGGTACTCATATAGAGTATTCCTCAAGGGTACTTTGTGTGTTTTTTTGTTTACACGGTTTTTTTGTTTTTGTTATTACTATATGTAAAAATATTAGCAAAGCAAAAAAAAAAGCTTATTTATCAAAGTTAATATGTACTACGAATATTTTGAGTATGATTTTTTTTTTTTGTTTAGTTTGTATGTAAGAAAAATTTCGCTATTACGTCTGTTCACTATGAAGGTACAACGAGTGAATCCTGACATGTGTTTTTTTATTTTTTCTGGACTTAGCTCTTTGCTTACCACTACATAAAAGCAAGAAAAACAATATAGCGACATTTTAATTTTTGGAAATGGTGTGTCTTGAGTTACTGTAGCATTTTACATTAAAAGCTCACTTTGCATAAAAAGGGGACTTAGCATATTTGCCTACTAAGCCAACGATATCTGGGGGGTTACTCTCTATTGCGATGCGAAAGCCAAATACGATGCGAAAGACAAATACGATGATATGCCAATTTGGTACTCTCTATTACTTTCGCAAAATTGTTTGCACAAGTGGCAACACGGGCATTGCAAAAGAAAATATAGCAAAGGTTGGCAGTACCGAAATGTCAAAATATGTAAAAAAACGATATTAAAAAAGAACAAAATTTCAGAAAAAGTAAAGTGTAACAGTTTTTAGTTGAAAATAAAGTGATGGATTCTGTAGCGTTATGGCTTTATGAAGAAAACGACCATATAGAACGTGTTGCAAGACGAGTCTTAAGAGATAGGTCGGATATACTTTCCTTAAATGACCGCAGGTAAGAAAAATCTATAGAGGAATATGTTGTTAAATACACATTGCTTTATTTTAGTTTTGTACAAAATTTACGTTTGAGTAAGAAAGCGTTTCTGTATGTTCTAAACGCTATTCAACACCATTTTAAAGTTTCAAGGACATCTACAGCAATTCCAACTATTATAAAACTAGCCGCTGCTTTAAAATTAGAATTTAGGTCGTCTGTCAATTTTATCCACAAATTATTTGCAGCTTGTTTGCCATTTGCCGTTGTTTTGTTTGTAATTTTTTGGATTTTTCCCTAAAAATTACGATTTAAATATTAAGGGCCTAATCATGAAAAAAAAAATATTTTGATTTTATAAAACGTTTACGAGTATTAATCAAATTTCCATAGAAAATGTGTTTTATAAACTTCTTATTAAACAGAAATATTTTTTATGAATAAGGCAGTAGATATAAATATTTTTTCAACGTACTTACATCTTTTTCTCACTTTGCGTTAGGTATTTAGCTATCGCAAGATATTTGCGTTTATCGCGCGATTTTGACAGACGCTTTCGCACTACAGAGTACGGTGATACCAGACTTGCGAAAGCGAAAATAAAAGATGCGAAAGGTGAATGCGCAACCAAATTAGAGAGTTCCAATCGTTTGATTTCGTCCCATTTTTCTTTCGCATCGTAATAGAGAGTAACACCCTGACTATTTATTTAAAAAAAAAAACTTTAAATAAAAATGCATTTAGTTTTGTTTTTTTTTAGTTTTATTTAATCACATACATATGTATGTCTGTATATAATATATTTTTATTTTGTTGCAACTGATGTGTTCAAAATCACATTACTAAGAATTTTTTGTCAAACATTATTTTGACAATATTTTCATATAAGTTTGGCTTAATATTTATAATAAATATATTTTATAAATGTTTGATTAGTTTTATCCACAGCTGTTAAGTTTCCATTACGATTACTAATTATTACTTAACAGCTATGGTTTTATCAATATAATAAATATTTTTTTTGTTTTTAAACTGTTGAAATTTATATTCATATGCACAAAGTATTTTTTTTAATTTTGTTTGTAAGAAACAATAAAAGCAAAACCAAATATATTAAAATAATTTAAAAGATTATACCACTATGACACTTAAGACTACCGTTTGAGTTCCCCAAATTATTTACCTATAATATAGGACTATCCGAAAGCACACATACACGCATTTATACAAGCAGACTCATACATATAAACACACAATACATACATATAAAGGGTGTTTTTTATTGAGGTATAGAACTTTAAGTTGGCATCACTTTTTTAACTGGCGGCCATTTTGTCATTTTTTGTATAAACACATAATACATACATATACAATTGTAATTTCTAACACTTAAAAGTGCCTGGTCAATTTGTTTCACTACTATTTACACTTTACAAAATGCCTTATCACAGATCTACCTAACTCTTATTGCCATTGTCCATTGAGCAGGCTTCAGTATCTTTTACTGTGGCAAAGGCAGCATTCAATCTACTAAGTGCAATTTTTACCTTAGTTTCTCTATTATTAAGTCTTCTTCGTGATTCTTTTTAAAAAATTCTTCAATACTTTCTATATCTTCTTCATCTTGTTCAGGTTTGACTGCTACTTCTTCTGGTCTGGAGAATGAAGGATCTTCTTTTTTTATATGTTGCAGTGGCAATATTTGCATTGTGCTATTTTCTTTTGTCAGCTCCTGTTCAGTTTTTGCTCCTTTACAAGATTCAGTTTCTGCAAAATTCCCTTGACACGACTTTTCACCAGATTGATCCCGGTTACTATCTCGAGTGCCCAACAGATTATTGTCCTCAATATCGTTCACTGCACACAGCTTTTGCTTTTTAGAATCAGGCAAAGTTTCTATTGCTGCTTCTGTTTGATTGACATCTGTTTGCAGATACTCTAGGATACGTCTTTTTCTTAAGTGCTAAAAAAGCATTACAAAAATTAATTATTATTGTATATAGTCTCAAAAAATAAATAAATTTATTACACTTACCACTGATTGTTTAATGATTGTTTCCATTTTATTAAGGCTGGTAATTTGTTGTTCGCTGATCGGTGGTGTTTTAAAGAATGAGTGCTGGGTCTCATTTGGTCGTTGACTTTATACTTGACGAAATAGTATTTTTTTTTTGTTGTTCTTTCAGTCCTGGTCAGGTGTTGAGTACGATTCGCTCTCCTCAGCTCTTTCCACGGCAGGTAATATGTTCGTCTTATATTGGGTATTTCATGAATTGCCATTAACCCTTAAATGCATGAGGTCAGATCATTTGAGTGAGATCAAGAAATTCTTATGTAAATTTGGTCCCTAAGCACGAATATCGGCTTTATTTTCAAGAAAAATTAACGGCTTTCGTGAAAAATTGGAAAAACAACACTCTTTGAAAATTTAAAAATGAGAGAAAAAACTATTTAAAAAATTATACTTGATAAAAATTTATTGAAATTCGTTGAAATACTGTCCCATATACAAGTTGATACTAATCTCTTCAAAACTGGCACACATACTAATTATTTATTCATTTTTGAAATTTGCTTCACAAAATAAGTTTGTTCAAAAATTTCATTCGTCAACTTTGATAGCTTGCTGATGATATAAACAAATTATACACAAACTTAAAGGGCGTTCCAAATATACACTTTTACAGCATTCTTTATTTTAAAGTGTTCTTTAGTGAGTTTCGGTTACATTTACTATACTTTTTTATAAAATGAGTAATGTATCATTTATGGTACGGTATGCATTTTAGGGTTAAATTGACACACCTGCTCTGTCTATTTGTTTTGCTGATTCTTTAAGGGTCATTACCAAATCTTAATTTAGTGATCTATTATCAATTAGATGTTATTATTATTAATAATAATAAAAAAAAAAATTTAAGTTGTAATAATTCAAAGCCTTTTATCGGGCAGACAAAATCCTGCCTTTTTGAAGAAGAATTATTTTTCAGTTTGATTTAACAGAAAAAGTACCTGAATTTCAAACTAATTGAGGGAAAATCCATCCAAGCACTAATTATACGAAATGAGTGTTTGTCTAATTATGATCATGTCACACATACACACACAAAGGCACCTACATACAGAAAAGGACAACGTCGTCAGTTACAAGACATTAGATCAAACATATTTTTAGTTCTTTAAATAATGAGTAAAAAGTGGCTTAATGGGTAAAGTACTTGCCTTGAAATATCAGGAGTGCGTCTTCGTAACCCGGTTGATCCAAGATTTTTTTTAATAGTTACAGAAAAAACTATATTTAAAAATAACAAGTATTCCAACTGAGATATAGCTTCCCTGCAGAAAATTTGGTGACAATTGATCCAAACGTACTCGTCCTATGACTTGAGAAAATGCGAGTGTTATAGAAAGTACGGGGAAGTGTATGGTGAACAAGTAAGAGTGCTATATTCGGCTGTGTCGAATCTTATATACCCTTTGCCAGATAAACATACATAAGTACATACATATGTACATATATGTTTTGTGATAAAATTTATAATTTTTTGTTATAGTGCAATTTTTTTTTCGACTAAAGAATTTGCTTGAGTATAGATCTTCCTAAAATAAGTTTAACTGAAAACATAATTATTTTTGGTTATATTTTGAACCAATTCTTTTTTAATTTCCAAACCATAATTTAAATTTTTCTCGTTTTAATACGAGTACTAATTTATATATTTCTAAAATACAGAATATATTTAATTATCACAGAAATAACTAGCTTTATTTAATTAGTTTTATATATAAAAAAAGTGTACTTTTCCCAACCCTGGAATCATCATTTTAGATTTTTTTTGTTCCTTATATCAATCTTGTTCTTTAAAAAAATATATAAAATATATTAAGTGAACAAAGAAAAAAAGAAATAAGGAAAATACTAGTTTTATTTAGTTACTTTAATATCAAAATAAATTCAGTCGCGTGCGAAGGGTTCCGTACATTCGGTCTTGAGAATTTTTTTAATGTGGCGTTTTTGCTTTTTTGTAGTTTTTTTTTTAGTTTAAAAATTTTTTTTCGTTTTGTCGCTTTTGTCTCGTTTTGGCGATTTTTTTTCATTCATTTTGGCGTTTTTTTTTCATGGAGATTGTTTTCATTTTTGCGATTTTTTCTGTGTTTGGGGTTTTTTTTTCTGTTTTTGGAGATGTTTTTCATTTTGGCTATTTTTTTTCACTTTTTGGGTTTTTTTTACTTTGGCGATTTTTTTGGGTTTTTTGAGTTTTTTTCATTTGTCGATTTTTTTCGGTTTGGCGATTTTAAAATTTATTTGATATTTTAGTTTTACCGATTTTGAAAATTTCAAGAGTTTTGCTACTACGGTTTCCAAGATACAGCAAGTTGTCAAAATTACATAAGTCAAAATTGCATAAACTGATGGAACACCCTTTAATTAAAATTTTTTTTTAATTTTAGTGTTAGTTGTTGTAGTCTATACAAAAATACACTAACATTACAAATTTCAAGTGTATATACACACATTTGCATATACATATATTGCATGGGATTTTAATATTTTTCGTTGCTCGTTTTGAAACACCCTTTAATTTTTAATTTTTATGTGTTTGTTGTCTTAGCGGCCAAATATTTTCACACTGTGTCTAAATTTCAGGTCCGTAGCTCTTTTGGTTCTCAAGAAAATACCCTGCGATAGTCAGACGGACAGACGGACAGCGTAGCGAAAATAATAGGGTTCCGTACACCAAAGGTACAAAAAGGTTAAATTTTCCAGCTGTGGAGCTGTGGTTTTTATTTTTCAAATTTTCTATACCTAACTTTTCTTTCCAAAAAATAAAATATATTTATAAATGAAAATATAAAAAAAATTATTAGACCTACTTAATTTCATATATTACAAAAACTGTACGTTTCCCAACCCTGGAATCATAATTTAAATTTTTTTTTCTGATTTGTTATACCAATCTTTTTCTTTTAAGAATTTTAGTTATTTTAAATTTATAGATAAAAAGGAAAAATTAATTTTAGTAGGTTATTTTTGTATAACAAAAACTTAATGTTCCCAACCCTGGAAACGTCTTTTTGATTTTTTTAACTTTTTCATATTTTTAATACAAATATTTATTCCTACTGAAATATAAAATAAGTTTCTTTAACAAAAAAAAAAAAACAAAAAAAGTGGTGTTATCTATTTACTTTTATATGGCAAAATCAAGTTTAACCATTTCTGACACACCAGTCCAAGAACGAAGTCTATAGTTTTTCTAAGAGCTTCGGAAAACCGATTTCACGTACACCAGATGGACGGACGGACAGACGGACATCGCTTATTCGTCTTCCCTATTTATAAGGACCCAGAATATATATATTTAATGGGTCGCATATGAATATTATGGAAATTACACACGGAATGACAAACCTATATATAGCCTTATCCATTTTTGGTAAAGGGTGTAAAAAAGTTTTTATTCATATGCATAATTACACAGTTTTGTTTTCATATAAGTAACATTTCGAAAATCATTAAATAGTTAGTTTCAGTAAATTGTTTAATTGCAAACATTTAATTTTGATATGTAATTTTTAGAAAGTTTCTACATTCAATTGAATTGACAGAAAGTGCAACAAATTCCAATTTTGCCGCAAAAGCGCAACTGAAAACAAGAAGGTGTTTGCAGCACCCAGTACACAAACTGCACTTAAGAACAAAAGCAAAAAGCTAATAGAAAATGAGGTAGAGAAAAGTGCTAGGAATACATAGTTACATATCGTCACCAGAAATCCAAAAGAACGTAACAACCAAAAAATTAAAAATAGATTGATTATGATGTGATTAACCAAAATACATCTTCATCTTAACCCCTTATTGCCCGGTACCCGAAAAAGTTGACAAATTTCAATGAAACTTTGTGTATACTGTTGTTGAGGCATATTTAAAGCTTGAAGAAAATGAAGCAATTTGTTTTTAGATCTGAGATGGTAAGTTTACTTACCAATGGGTAGATTGAGTTCCTTAAGAATATACAAATTTTAGTACACTATAATTTGTATTTTTGCAAAAATATTTATTCACAGAGAAACAGTGCCTACTAAATACCTAATAAAATAGAACAAAATCAATAAGAAATCTCTATGATTTTTTTTCAATAATGAAATTTTATTAATTTCATAGGGAAAACCTTTTTGAAAAAATCATGAAGAAATCTTCTAGTTTTTATTAAGTTATCTTATTGATTTTTTCAATAAGGGTTTCTTCTTCTTTATATTAGGAAACCTAAAAGAAAATGTGTCTTTATTCACTGTACTTATGTATTTTTATTTAAATTCTATACTATATACATATGTATGTATGTATGTATGTAGTATATTGTAGATGTTATTTATTTATACATACATACATACATACACATTATGTTATATTATTGACTAACTTACTCACCAAGTATTGAACCAGCAAACTTCTGACTGATAGACAAGCACTCTAACCAATATGCTAACAAGCAGCCTGAATAACCATTGAAATTATTATGCAAATACTCTTATACAAAAATAAAAAGATCATGAAAAAAATTGTCTGTATGTCTATTTATAGAAACGAAATAACAAGACACCTCATAAAACCAAGAAGATGTCCTTATTAAAAAAATCAATAGGATGCTTTACACATAATCATATAGGAACCTAATAAAATCAAGAAGAAAACCTTTTTAAAAAAATTAATAAGGAAACCTAATAAAAACAATAAGAAATCCCTATAGTTTACAATTTATAAGAAAACCTAATATAATCAAGAAGTTTTCCTCTATGGATTGTTTTTTGGTGCTAAAAATAACGGAAATTGAGTAAAAAAATTTGTGAATAATAAGATTTCTTCTTGATTTTATGTGGTTTTCTTCTTGATAAAATTAATAAGATTTACCATATAAAAACAATAAGGAATCTCTATGAAAAAATCTTCGCTTCTTTCTGCTGGGATACCTCTTAGCCTAAGAACATTTAATAGAGAAAATCTTCTTGATTCTATGAGGCAATTTTTTCTCTGTGTTGAAAGCGAAAAAGTAGCACAATTTTTTTAAAGAAAAAAAAACATAAAAATTTTAATTTCATATTTATCTAAATTTTTTAAATATTATCATATGTAATTTTGTAAGCAATTTTGTGAAATATGCCCATTCGTAAGTTAATCACCACAAGCAAAGGTGGCAGTATTTCAAGCATTTAGATAAACCAATTAATATTGGGTTTTATATATAATAAAAGTGATAATAATTGTTGTTGGAAAATGCAACTCTGACATATTGAGTTGTTATTGTCTTTTGTAATTTTTGAAACAGAAATTAGATTAGGGATGCATTTTCGTCAAAAGTATTAATATTTGTATTTTAGTGTGAAACGGCCTTTAGGAACAGTTGATTGTTAAAAAGTTAAATTTTTTGTATAAGTTTTATAATTATCTCAAAATATGTCCATTTTTAGAGCTATGCTAACATGTTTGCCAGCGGCACATGAATTAAAGAAAATTAAATTAAATTAAATTGTTTTCTTAAAAGATACTTACTTAATTCGTAATTGAAAGAAAAGTAAAATTTCTTAAATACTATTAACTTTAGAGTTGTTCAAAGGTGAAACTAACGGCTGGGCAATAATTGGTTAAAATTTTACTCACATATGTTCAAAAATACCGATTTTATTAATTATTGAATTTGGCACCAACAAATAAATAATATTAAATTTATAGGGTTTTTTCTTCCACTGTAAAGAAGTAAAAAGTAAACTTACGGCCTTTTGGATTTTAGGTGACGATATCTATGTATTTATGTATATCAGTAACTCTTGTATAATGCATTCTTAAAGCCAACAACTACAGTGACGAAACAATTCTATATCAAACGCCAACCACTAAAGAAAAACTAAAAATGCATACGGGTGGATGTAAGAAATGACATTGTATAAACCTAGATACGAGTTAAAGTCCTGCACAAGACCATTTATAAGAACTTTCAAGACATGAGGGAGTTTTCAAATGCTTTACTACAGACAAATCTTCTAAAACAAACGCTTAACAACACTGTTTGCAATAATTTGTTTCAGCTATTGCAGGTATAGCAATAAAGAAGAAAATACTTCGTGACTGAAACATTTGTGATGCTTGCTTCTTTCTACGCATGGGCGCGTATACAAGCGTCCCAGCTAGCATTTGGGTGATCATTTGTGGCAGAAATATCTTATATGATTCCCTACAGATCGCTTTTGATGATTAAAAAGTGATTTATCACTTGGGCGATTGAAAGAGGATTCACTTATGATTCATCTATATGATCAAATAATGATTTCTTGAAAATAGAGGAACATCATGCAAACCGCAAAAGGGTGATTTAAATGATTTAATATGAAAATTGCTCAAAAATAATCAGTAAATCGTATCATAACTGATTCTTTGGTATGAGTCATCTGTAGGGTACCATTTTCTCACAACGGGAGTATCATTTATGATCGAAAAATGAGCTCATATACGGTTATTTTTCCCGTCAAGCTGATTCGGAAACGATTGGATTATGATACAAAATTCTACCTGGGGTTATGCATGTACATACACACACGCTTTGTGTGTATGCTCTTTTATTTTTCTGCGAACACACAAACGCACACATGCATTTACATTAGTTGTGTGCGCTTGCTTAAAAAAAAAACCTCCCTTAAACACATAATAGCTTACCATCTACATCTTACACACACACACACTCAAACGTACAATATGGAAAATAACAAGCATACACGTATCAACACTACTTTGTTGACTGTTTGTTCATAACAAGAAGTCTTCACGACATTGCTTGTTAGCACTCATATACACATACACCAATGCATCTATCGTGCTTTACTTATAATGCGACAGCATTTATTATTGGTTTAGCATTCTACAGCAGAGAAACAAGTCGACCGGCTCGAAGCCGTCGGCGCGCCGCCGCCGGTTATTTTTCTGTGCATCAAGCCGCCGCCGATTGTATCGGCTCGCATCGGCTCAAAACGAGCCGAAATTTTATCTTCTCAAAAACACAAATTTCGGAGAAAAAAATTTGAAAATCGGTTTTCAGTTTCAATTTTTATTTTTTCTTTAAATTTTTATACGCTCTTTTGCGCCGCCGAAAATTCTCTCGGCGCGCCGCCGCCGGTCACAAAACTACTGCGCCGCCGCCGCCGATAATTTTGCCTCGACTTGTTTCTCTGTTCTACAGCCACGAGAATACATTTAAAAAACAAGACGTATTTACATTTCAAGACAATTTACGCAGGTCTCTAATACGAGTTAAAACACAAACTCAGACCAAAACTATGGATACGCGACCATATATCAACAGTAATTTTTGCCACAAAATGGAGGAAATATGAACATATTGCTTAATGTTAACTAACAAAGTTTTGATGTTGTCACATCGTTGATGCTATTGTTATTTCTTGTTTCGCTAATAATGCAGGATTCTAGGAAGTCGTTTGTAACTCTATATTCATATGTATGTGTTGCGAACATACATATGCATAGACAAAAAATAGTTACAGGTAATTGTTATCCTCTTGTTAAAGGTGCAGTTACTTTTATTATAATTAAGTGTATCCTTTTTTGTTTAGAATCTAAGAAAATAAAAGAAACGTGTTTTTGTAATGTGTGTTGTTGTTGTTCGCTACAAATTTGATTTGCTTCTGTTTAATCTCTTTTTGCAAGTACTCGTATTTAATGGCATTTTAATGTAAAGAAAATTAAATTATTAAATTATTAAAAATTAAACATACTCAGGTAGAGTAATATAACTTCGTGCTAACTTCAAAAAAAAAAAAAAAAAAAAATAAAAAAAAAATGGAAAAACAGAACATGCATAATAAAGTAATTTCTCATATTCTTTTTTCATTAAAAGTTCATGTCAAAAGCAGTTAAAGTCTAGTTTAATTTTTCTCATCTTGTTTAGAAAATTACATTAATAACACGGTGCTACAAAAAAAACAACATATTTTGTCAGAACTTGAAAAGCGACATAGTGGCAGTTGTAGGCCTAGGTGAGAACATACAAAAACCGTTTTCAAAGATTTTGAAACACCCTCAAAAATTCAACTTATTTTGAAGAAATTGTTTTAGGGTGGGTCGTAGTACCCCAGCAAAAAATTTCAAAAAAAGGTAATCGGGTTTGGAATTAAGCATTTTTGGTGGAAGCTGTTCCTTACTGGATTACCAACTTAATGATTTTAATAAGGCGTGAGACTAAAATAATTGATTCTTGAGAAGTACTTACCTTTTTTATTTGGCAACTTGTTCACGTAATCTATTTAAGCTAAAAAAATTATTCTCTTCATTTAGCAAGTTGTACATAATTTTTTTAAATTTTATGTAATGTGATTTATAAACAAGTAATGAAATTTGGTAATCGGAAAAGTAAGTCATTATATGGCAAGTAGTTCTGATGGTAATGTGTAATTTTTTGCTGGGACCTTAGTACCTCTAAGTCACACATTTTTTTGAACAATTTAACAAATTTTTGACAAATTTAACATTTTCAAAATTTTTAAAGGCAAAGCATTAGGTTTTTATAAAATATATGCATTAATTGTATGTTATATATAAGAAACTGGGTAAGATTTTATGAAACATTTAGAATTTTTCTTTATTTTTCTACGTAATTTTTCAAACTCAGCAATTGTTATTTTAATTTTCTTCTATGAAGACCTATTTCTTTTTGCACACTACTTTGACAAAAATTTTATATAGAAAAAAATTGAGACATTACTTGTTGCAACCGATTTATATTTGCAAAAGTTATTAAACTTTTTCTAAAGTACAAATATTGCGATCGAAACGTTTTTTTTTTGGTAAGTCACTTCACACAAATAACAGTCCTCTGCCTTATGGAATGTTTGATGATGCCAAATCATTGAAAAAGATAATGGTAATGAGTGGCTTATAGACTCTTCAAGCTTAATTTTCTTAAGTACACTGGAACAGCATTCGGGTTCATACCATTTGCTAGAACTATATGAGCAGTAAAAAGCTGTTTTGAAGGCTCCGCGCAGGTATTCGAGTAGAATTCACGTCAGCAAATAAACCGCAAACATAACAAAAATTATTATGCTTATCACACACTGCATGTGATGCTGACAAAATGTACAAACTTAATTTTTGTTAAAATAAATATTAATAGCACTTCAATTGTCAACAATTTTAATCTACATAGGTACATTTTTTTCTCTTTTATAAAAACAATAACTTTCGCCTAATGTTCAATTTATGATTTATTGCTGCTCTAGGAATAGCAAAGAATTTCTGTTTTTGAAACCAATGTAGTTTAAAAATTTTTTTGGTTGTGAGTGCCCGTTCTAGAAATATAAACAAAATGCCAGTAGTGACAAAATTTGTTAAAATAATAATAATAATAATAAAATTGTATTATATTTTATTAATAAAATATGTCAACTGAAGAAACAAAGTCGAAAATTTTACACTTTCCGTTAAAGACTTGATTGAATCTTCAACTTCAACTTCAACAACCATCAGTGCAACTTTACATACATTAGAAAGTGTATTTTTTATTTATTTTAATTATATATAACATTATTATATACGAGATTATTTAATTATATATTCTTTATTTGAATTAAATTAATGCATTTATTTTAAAAGTTAACCTTTGGTTCCTTAATAAAACTTTTATTTGGTTTAAAATAAGCTTTTTAGTGGAAAACAGGAATATAAATATTTATTACTCTCGTTATTGCAACAGCTCAAATTTTCTATTGGTTGCGTTAATCGAGTCTGCACTGTATATTAAAGCTAAATATTTACGAGTCTGGTACGCGCTTAAGATTTCGGTATTGAAAAGCTTTGAAATCGATGCAGTTAGGGCTTTCAGATATGGTTTTATAAAATTCATATAACAAATTTTTATTTTAGCAATTACAAAAACCATTGAAATTGTGCTTTTTATTAACTGCCTACTGGTCTACTACTGTTGAAAAGCTTTGGCATTCTATGAAAATAAAACTACTTGAAGCTACAAGCTTGTTACAAGCTGTTTAACTTCTCTAACAAATCTGGTAGCATAAGCTTTACACTTTTGTACTTTGTACTATTGCATTCATCTACCTTTTGAGCTTTTTCGGAGTTGTACGAAAAAGCCATCTATGCAGAATTATTTGGGATTTTTTTTATGTACGTTTATGTTTGTGAAATTAAAAAGTTTGTATCTATAAAATTTTAGTTTTGAACTTTGATAATTTGCTTTCAAGGATTTTGTAAATGATTAACCGAAATGTATATTGACATTTGAGTATTTTTATATATATTTTTTTAAACTAAATGCTGAATGAAAACACAAGAATTTTGCAAATTGTACAAGTTTTCATTTTAAATTGTTCAGTTAGGCCAAGGTTTATATCCAGAATAAGCCAAGAGAGCATTATTATTTTTAAATTAAAAAATTAATAAATATTATCATCAGCTGGCAGGAGAAAATTCTTTATTGTCTTTATTGTGTTGTAAGCTGAAAACTTTAAGAAAATGTTTTAATAATGCGTAGATATGTTTGTTGAATAAACTAAATTATATTCTTTTTTAACCTTACTTTTAAGTTTTGTTATACATATCACATGTTTAAGCGAAATCATATCAGCTGGCCCCTACAGTGAAGAACGTTGCTTTTGCCGCTTGTAATTTTAATCTCAATACGAATTTAACACACATTTTTCAGAAAATGTTTTGATACTACAAGAACGCATTTCGATATATCGATATTTTTTGCCCATTCCTACTCAATACTTATGTGTATCTAATTCTTTCTCTTTCTTGTCAATACATTTTTATTATAAGACCCCTTTTATACAAGTACAGTTTACTTTGCAATATCTTAATTCAGCTGAGAAATATTTTCTTTTTCTGTGTTTCTCCCAGCTGAATTAAGAAGTTGGTTTTAACATTTTAACACAGAAAAAGAAAGTATTTCTTAGCTGAATTAAGACTAGAAAGAGAACTAGATACGCAGGTATGAATGAATTTTAACGTTGGTGAAAACATTAGTTATGAGTATCCTGCTCAGTCTTTATAAAAGTGTCTCACTAAAATATTCAAGCTCATGTGTGTAATAATTAATCGAAATACAACAACCAACCAATCAATCACATTAACAGGTACTTATTCATTGAATGCTCTCATTTTTTTATCTCTCTAAAATGTCATATATTTAGTTAATCCTGTAACAAGGATTCTCCAACACTTTGATTAAAGGCTGAGCGTTTACTTACACACAGATAGTCTGTCTGTTTCGTTTTCTTCTTTTTTTTTTTAATGCAGCGAATTGCAGTAATTTTTTGGTACTATCGAGTCTGTATCCATCTTTCTTCTTCTTTCATCGCTCTCACTTAAACTCAGACCTGCTACAAGAAAAACTGCTGCACCTAAAGCACGATTTATAGTGGATTCACACTCTGAATTTAAGTTGAGCTTATGAAAAAGAAAGAGAGAGAGAGAGAGAGAGAGAGAGAGAGTGAGAGGAGAAGACAATTAAGCGGCGTATTATTATGTTTGCCTGCTCAACTGCGCTGTGTAAACCGCGATTTAATTGCCTGATTAAAACTGAGAGCAGAATATATAAATTCAACATCTTACAAACGGAGCTCATTCACTAAACAACCGTTAAGAAAGAAGGACATAAATTTTTTAGAAGTGATCAAATGGCCGAAAACGTTCAACGACAATATGTGGTAAGTATAAGAACACAAAATTTAGGTGTTGCAATTGCATCAATTAATTTAATTATTTGGTTTTGATTTTAGCATTTGCGCAAACAGCGTATTATGGAGTATCTGCAAAATGCTCCTGCAGAATTATCCTCCTTTGAAGATAACAATAAGGAACAAGTTATTGAAACGCCGAAATTGGAAAGTAAACTGCTCTCACAAGACAACCAATTGATACAGACTATTGACGGATATCCTTCAGAAAACACAAATGATACAAATATAGATGCAACAGACGCCACACTATTGCTAGAAGAAAAGCAAATATTTATAAGAAAATATTTTAAGCAAACTATTGAAGAAGGCTTAGAAAAATTTATTTCATCTATGGAAAACAAAGATTTTACGTTGGAAGAATTGCTATACGAATACATCTTATTAGACTGTATATTAATGGAACCTATCGGTAACACATTACTTAGCAGCGAAGAAGAAGAATCTGAACAAAAAGCAGAAGCAAAAAAAGAAATTTTGCAATTTTTTGAAACGATAATTAAACAAGCTGAAAATCAAGAAAATCATATATACTTGGAAAACAAAGTTGAAGCAACCCAAAAACTTAAAAACAATGCAAATGAAGTGAAAGAAAAAAACAATATTGAAATAAATAAGATACAACTGCAAAAACCTTTTACTAGACAAATGTTCCAAAAATTTGATACCAAGCCAATGGATGTACAACCACAAACTGCAAAGCGTAAAATTAAACACTCAAGCAGACTAAGGATATCAGCTACATCCACACCAATAGTGAAAAATATAAAAACTGAAAAAAATTCTACGGTTGCGAAAGTATTCGAATCAGCTACGGATGGTATGGTGGTTATAGGACCCAATGGTACGAAAATTGCCTTAGATGCTCTACAAGCCATTAACTGGTCTTTGTCGGGAACTGCTATTACTCGTAAAATATTAGTGGAAGTTTTCGGAAGAGAAACTTTGGCATTCCATAGTTTAACGGGCAAACCATCGCCAGCATTTATTGGTTGTGATAAACCGTTAAAAAATCAGTTAAATCAACGTAAACTTGAGGATGTTTTACACTTTGTAATGCGGCACACAGAACTAACTGAGAGGGAAATCAGAAGTGCCATCATCACTAAATGTGCTGATGAGAACAAAATGTATCGTCAAAGAGAAAAGAAACGACTAAAGAAAGCCCTGAAGTTGCAGAAGAAATCGAAAAAATAACTTTAAAATTTTAATTTTTATTCTTTCTTATATCTTCTTCCAGTGGATTAGCAAGTAAAAATTTTGGAGAATAAGCACATGAGTACATTTTTTTGATTAATTCCAACTAATAATATTTTAATTTTAATTTAATTTAGCTTTTTCATTAAACTTATAAGTGTAATTTATGTGATTAAATAATGTGATTTCTATTAAGTAAAATTTATGATATTCTTGTAAGCTTAATTTCATCAAACCTAAAATATCAATAACACAAAAATCTTTTAAGGCAGTTTTTCCAAAAAATTTATAAATATTGAAAAAATAATTGTATTTATATTAAAAAGACTTGCTATACTATTTATTAACTAATTTTAATATATTATTAATAAAAAACTATACCTTATTTTAAACTGAAATTTTCTTTCAATCCATAAGAAACCGCTGAAAATACAAAAAGCTACAATGCTATCATCAGCTGAATCTTATGTTTATATTGGTAAGTACATACAATTGCCAGAAAAAATATCCTTACATTCAAGTAAAAAACATCGGTCCAGGAAAATTATAGCAATAACTCCAAACGATTTGCTAATATCTCTACATTAAAATTATTAAAGTATTCTCTATTATTGATCAACAAATTTACAAAAAAAAAAGTATTCGTACACGAAAAATAAATTAAATAAAAACTAAAGTTTTCAGGAATTCGTAACTTGTGGGATATCAGTAGAGTTTTTCTTTTCCCGGACTTTTTCATTTCCCGGGAATGCGGGAATGATTTTTACGTTTCCCGGGAACTCCCGTCCAATGCAAAACAATACAAACTATTTTTTAGTTTAATCTGTTTCAACAACAAACAAGTTATAGCTCATGAGATATCCATTAGTTAAATAATAACGTTTTGTAAACATATTGGTCAATAAAATAATGCCATTTCCGTTCTATTATATAAGTAATGCATAAATACCAATATTATATGTAAATGCAAAGCAACGCAAAAGAAACCAAATTAGATTATTAAAAAAATACTTCTTTGAATAAGGGTTAATACTCGTAGAATCGTTCTTTTTACCAAAGAGAATCTGTAATTATTCTTTTATTTCCTTGCGCTCCGCTTTTGGCTAATAAAGGCCTCGTTAGCCTCAGAGCACATGTGTGCAAGATGTAAACTCGGCCTTTTTTGTTATATAGTTTTAGCTATTGTGCCAGTCCCATTACCTTATTATTGCACCATCACATTCAGAAAGTGAATAACGACACTCATCAAGGAATATGTACATACAATCTAAAGTTGCGCCATAATAAAATAAAAATTCCCGCAAAAAAATGTGCGTGATCTCGGGAAGTGTTTCCCGGGAAATTCCGTATGAAAAGCACTAGATATCAGTTTATATACCCTTCACCAAGGAGTGTATTTGTAGTATAGAAATACATACATAAGCACATTAGTTTTGTGAAAAAATTTGTAATTTTTTTTTCTAGTGCAATTTTCAGTAAGTGCCCTCTCGTTATTTTTCGATTAAATATTTTTTTTCGATATCAGCAATGAGTTGAATATTTTATTCGACGCTCTGTTTTTACGAAATATTTTACATTCGCCATTATTCCACTTGTCAAAAACGACGTCACGTCAGACAATATCAAAAAATTGTTGCTTGCTCACTGGTACTCGAGATGTTCTAAAACCGTGCTACTATTTAATAACTCTATAAAATAGTCTTATGTTAGGTTAGGTTTATCTGTTTGGTCTAACGACCTCACATAGACCGGAATTGAAATTTAGCAATACCAGCGGAAGAGAACCTCTAAGTATGGCAGCCTAGTTCGTGGTGCCTGTATCGAATGACTCCCACACAGATTTAACAAACTTTAGCAATCTACACATTTCTACTCTCGATACAAGTTCAAGACTACGAAAAGTGTGAGCACCAAGTTAGTTATATCTAGTGCGGCCTAAAGCCGGGCAGTGATACAGTAGATGTTCCATTGTTAAAATTTCCCCGGGTTGCTTACATTTCCTGCAGGTACCGTCAAGTACTCGTCCTATTTGGACAGCATACGAAGCCGTCCAGCAGTGCCCAGTTAATACCCCCACTATAAGTTTGCAGTTCCTTCTAGTTAGTTATAAAAGGAACTTAGTCAATTCGGGATCATATGAGCTCCACATGATTTTATAAGTTTTGCAAGTTTTCGTCGCACGCCAACATTTCTCCGCTTCTTCCCTCATATTAGAGTCTATGATCTCTTTAAGTTGTTGAATTGGATTGAATTGAATTCCCCTTTTGGCCAGTGTATCGGCCATTTCATTTCCCTCAATTCCCATGTGTCCCTGGACCCAGAATATATGAACTTGTCTACTTGCTGGTTTATATAACATATTTAGGGCCTTTCTACATAAGAGCATAACCGAGGAGTAATTGCAGTCAGCTAAAACAGTCTTAGTATTGTACGTCCATACCAAGTAAACTAACTTGTTTTATTTAATACTATTGGATGTTAGATAATTGTTAAGTATATCAATTTAAACATCCCGGTGCTAATGGTATATATTGCGGTATTATGTAAACGCTTATTCCTAAAGAATTTTTGAAAATTTGTTCAGCACAAAGGAGCGGCTTCAGCACAAAGGAGCGGCTTCAGGGAAATGGAACGGAACATTTCCTTTAATTAATTTTATAGTTAGGACTGTTCTTTAGCGATAAATTTTATTTTTATCGTTAGTTACTAAAAATTAATAAGAACTTGTAGTCAACGAAAGACCATCAATTTAAAACACAACTGTGCTAAAAGCATAACAAACAACATGGCACAAACCTACATTTATACTTAAATAAAAATTTAACATATATGTGACCTTCTCCGAGAAAAGGGACCTAGTGTGTGAACATGAAGTTTAGAGAAAAACGCATTTAAAAAATAAAATTTTAAAATTTTTCTAATTTTTATCGATTTTGACACACACCCGTTTTTTGACACACTATAGGAGAAGGTCACATATAAAAAAATCTAGAGTAAAACATGAAATATTTGAAAAAAAAATAAAAAAAAAAAATGTTTTATTTAGTTACTTTCATATCCAGAAAAAAAGTTAAAAGTTTCAAGTTCTGGAGCAATGGTTTTTATTTTTATAGTTTTCTATACCAAATTTTTCTTTCTAAAACGTAAAATTTATATAATTTATAAAGAAAAACAAAAAAATTAATTAGACCTAGTTACTATTATATATAACAAAAAGTATAAGTTTCCCAGCCCTGGTATCATCCTCTTTTATTTTTCTGAAAAGAAAGAATTAGTTTTAGTAAATTACTTTTATATAACAAAAAAAGTTAAAGTTTTCCAACCCTGGAAACGTGTTTTTAATTTTTTTTAAATTTGAAATACCAATTTTATTCGTACTAATGTATAAAATAAGTTTATTTATAAAAAAAAAAATTCTAGCCGATATCCTTAGTAGCCAGTGCTTCTTCTACCCCTCTTATATATTGTTATTGTATTTATCTATAATATCAATATTAGGTATGTTTTATTCGATCTTTATATACATATTCAGAACAAATTTAAGTGTGTATAAACTTATTAAGTAGCTATAGCTATAGCTGCTTAAAAATTAAGTAGGTATATGTTTCGAATAAAACAAACACAGATAAAAATTATTTCTAGATACAATTAATTTTTTTGTTATATCACTTAAATAATTAATTGATTTTGAACCTACGACGATTTTTGTAAATACAATTAACGAAATTGTAAGTGAAGGGAAAATATTTTCAATTAAATATATCAACGAATAGTTTGATATATTTTTTGCTTGTATGCGAAAAACACTAATTGGCATATTCATAAAAAATATTTTAGGTTTATTGAGCGCTTATTTGACGTACTTCTATGGGAAATTTGTCAAATAACCCTGTAATAAACCTAAAATATTTTTTATGAATACGGCGGCAAATGTCTTTGAGCGGAGTTGAACCGGCAACATCAGCAGTAACAAGCTGAATTACTAACCTCTCAGATAAAGAGCAACACTTGATTAGACATGCAAACAATGAATACACATAAAACATGATTTCTTGTTTCTTCTGCATGTGGGCATTCCGTTATGATATAATTTAACAAATAATTTTGTTGAGTAATTTAATTGATTACAAAAATTTTAATTTGTTATATCAACAACGATGATTGTTAATTTTTAAATTATATATTAACAATTTGTTTTGTTGGTTGCATTTCGATGATATTTTTTTCTGTGTACCTGTTAATAAATAAATAAATAAATAAATAAATAAATAAAAAAAAAAATAAAAATTAGTTTTCGGTAGTTACTTTCGTATGGCAAAATAAAGTTTAAGTTTTCCAGCTCTGTAATGCTTGCAGTACGCCTTCTATTCATTTGCACATTCTGCTGTTCAGTCTTTAAATTTTTGGGATACTAATTCATTCCTTGCGAAACTCTTTTTTTCATTTTCTTTTTCTTTCATTTTCTATTTTTACATACATAAAAAAGAAAAAACAATAAAATATTACTCTGTTGTGCTTTTTTTTTGGTAGTAAATAAATGTTCCTTGTTGCGAGTTTAAATTTTTTATGAAAAATCACAAAAAAATTTCATGTTTGGAAAATAGCTAAAAAGTAGCTAGATTAAAATAAAAACGGCTAACAAAAAATAGCTAATAGCTAAACTCACTTTTCTTCCGGCGAAATGCGATAAAAAATGGCTAAATTGGCACTTCTGATGCCCATAAAAAATTGGTCACCAAAATCGCTAAACTGAGTTAAGAGTTTTACCACTTTGGTAGTACTTTCGAACCTAGACTGTCACGACCCTGCGGATTTTTCACTTGCGGACTTTCACTGTGTTATAATTATTTTTTTAATTTTTTCTGTATAAACAAAATTTTATTGTTAATTTTATAGTTGTGTAATAAGGAACGGTTAAAATAACTAATTTGGAAAAGTTACTAAGCTAAGAATAAATAATTAATCCTGCTGATTATACAAAAGAGAAATATTATTATTTCCCTGAAACATGTCGCGGATTATTTCTATTTTTTTTTTGCTTGCCTTAAATTACAAGTATGCTATATCCTCAATTAATATTTATGAGTGCCATAAATACAAATTCCCTATACTTATGATACTAACCGTCGGTTTCATCGTGTTAGTGCAATCGCCACGACATCTGGTAGCCGCTACATCTTTGTACAAGTTCAATAAAAGTTGCACATTTCCAAAAGGTTTTGCTTTATTCAATTTAGTTGCGAGGATAATAGGGTGGTAACGTATTATGGCATTCAAAAGATTATTCACACATACATACATACATACATATATACTAGCAATAAAGTGCATTTCCAGAAATAATAAAGCTAATAACTTAATATCAAGATTTCAAGGACAAATTAAATTTTTTCCTTCATTTCGGACTATCAAATCTTTACCTGAATCCCAAAGAAGCGCTGCAATACCGATGAAAATTTTTTCTACGAATTCGAATTTATAATCCACAGTTTGGAATAAAGCAAAATCACTTAAAGTTCAGAATTTTTTTAACTGCAATTCTTTTCTAATTATATTTTAATTATTCATTAAAATGCACAAATGTATATATGTATGTATGTATGTATGTATGTATGTATGTATGTATGTATGTATATATATGTATATATATATATGTACGCATGCACTTTGACAACTAAAGCGATCCCACTTGAACTGAGATTCGATATAAACGAGGAAATTTCGAAACAAAATTTTTTGATATTTGTTTGAAAATTTAAAAAACTAGAATGTTCTATTCATTTTTGAGATATATCTGAAATCGATTTCAATAACGAAAGTCATGTTCAACTGGGATAACTGGTCAACTGATAGAGAAGACAGGTATAGTAAAGGAAGAAATAGCTGATAGCATGAACCTTCTAGCATAGACAATAAATAATAATTGTTTTAAAGGATCACAACTGCAGCCTTCTTTCGTTCATAGACAAGGCAATACAATCGTCGAACAGAATTAGTGCATTAAAACACTATCTGATGTATTCATAAAAAAAATTTGATATCCAAAAGACTTAGAAAATTATTTTTTTACGGAAATTTGTTTGTGTAAACTCATTTTTTTCGATTATGGCAGTATATGTGCGGGTATTTTTTGTAAGTTAACGCACACAAACACGTATATTGAAGCTGAATGTTGACATTTCTAGCATCCGTTTAAGAGTTTTGTATTGAAAAGCTTTGAAATCCATGCAATTAGGGCTTTCAGATATGGTTTTATAAGATTCATATTATAAATTTTTAGTTTAACAAAAACAAAAACCATTAAAATTGTGCTTTTTTATTAACCGTCATCAATCCTACTTTAGCTTTAGCATTCTATGAAAGTATGACTCCATGAAGCTATAACCTTCCCTGCAGTCAGACTGGGGCCAAATGTCTCTATGTCAACACTAAAATACTAGTAGTAGGTACATTGTCTACAATTTCTCTTCTATTCGTCAGTATAAAAGAAAGAGAGAAAACAGATGTGGTGTATTTCTGGTGGGTTTTGCAACAACTTGTCAATATTCATATAATTGTATGTACGTAAGGTATAGAAATGTACCACTAAATGTCTGGTTGGTATCTCTCCATGTTCCCATAAGAACTATGTAGTCACTACCTAGTCAATTGGTTTAGTGTTACTAGTAGATTTTCAATGACAAGCACATGCTAAATGTCTATAGCACAAAGTATTGTATGGGGATTAATTAGAGAGTAGTACTGGCGACAAAGTCAAAAGCGACTCAGCACATTTTCACCATCGACATTTCCTTCAGGGTTGTTACAAGATAGTTTTGGCATTTTTTCTATTTACGATTTTTTCGCTTTGGCAAAGTTTTCTGTTTTGGCTCTTTTCGTTTAAGTGCGTTTTTTCGCTTTGGCGATTTTCTCTAGATTGGAAAAACATTACTCTTTCTAATGTGAATTTCATTTGAGGTTTTGATTAATTTATTTATGATGTTAAATGGGATTTGTATAGGAAAAGTACCAAAAAGTGGTACTATTTCCACCAATTACACTGTACAACAGCCAAAATAGCCTTTAGATAAAAGTATGCGGACTATATGGATTTCGATGCGTTAAATTCAAATCTGCTTTCAGTTTTTCTCTATCACGTAGAGATTTTTTTTATGGGTGTGGCTAATTTTGGCCCCTAAATTAGTCGGCCATACTAATATATTTTACTATAACTCGAAAACCGCTATTTCGATTTTAATAAATAATAAACCAAAAGACGCACCACAAAATTTTGTTAAAAAATATTCATAATAATTTTAACCTATTTTTTATGGTTTCGAAGTTATTCAGAATTTAAAAAAGAAAAAAGTTTATTTTATGCAAAAATCGCGTAATTTTTTTAAATGAAAATTACAATAAAAAAATCAGAAACTCACAAGTTTCATATTTTTTACATTTTTCTTAAAACCACATATCCTAGGAATAAAACAAGCTATAAAACGTGAAAATCCAGCAATAAATCTTGATTTTATTCACAATTTAAAGCAGGTACCTAAAAATGGAAAAATGTGTGTAATGCATTAAATGCAGTCACATTTACATCTGGCAGTGATGGGAAAGTTGGTAATATCGTACTTTTTTTTATACTGTTTGACATGAAAAAGTACCGTAGTACTCCCCTAAGAAATTTGATACTCTCACGGGTAACTTAGAAATGCAGTCAGAAGACTCGCGCATGCATATATTTTGCCAAGAATTCAATTGTTTTTTCGACAAATAGAAAGAAGCTTTATTAGTAAAGATCTTTTAGAAAAGTGTAACCACAATTAAATATCAACGAAAACCATATTTCATTCAATGATATTTTATGTGGCACAGAAGTTGATCTATTGAAACAACTGTTTTAAATCAGTTTAAAGAAAATTTTAAAAAGTTTATATTAAGTTCTAAGGGCAAAAGTGGACTTTGACAATAAAATGTTAGTTTGGTTTAGTAAGTTTCCCCCTGAAAGTATTTTATCTGTTAAACCAATATCATTATACCACTTTTAATTAAAATGTTCCCAAGGAAAAGAAAAAAAGAAAAATAATTTGAAATATTAACAACCAATATAGAGCACTGGCTTATATAAAAACGCATTAGATGAATACATGTTTCCTGATATATCGAGAGTAGCTTACGGAATTTTATCCATGCCTCACTCCGCTGTAAATGTCGAAAGGATTTTCTCTTACCAAAATTTCATGAAAACAAAATATAAATCAACAGCCATCGTATTCTGTAACTCGCTAAAGCTAAATCTCTATCGCTAAGAATCCATAAAATCAATTTGTCGATTTTCGGCTACGAATGCAATTTTCAAACGGGTATTGATAAATCAGGTAATGGCTTAAAAATGTAATTCGCCGAAATTTTATTGCTTTATGTCATCGCCAAAAATTTAAAATGTTCTATTTGTTCAGCATTTTAGCGGTCGAATTTAGCTTTAGCTTTAGCTTTAGCGAGCTATGGAATACGGGGACAAGCTTTATGTTCCAACAGTATTAAGTCTAATCCAGGCTACACCTATTTGTATATTTGTACCTATGTGTTCCTTTTTTTGTAAATGAATTTCTTATAATTTTTTGTTAATAAAATTTAAATAAGAAATATTATAATTTTTGGTACTCTCGGGATCAAAAAAGTACTAAAAAAATTTGTTTTTGATACCGAAATGCAAATCTCATTTCCCATCACTGACATCTGGTAATGCTATTGAAAGGGCATTGCGGGCAGGTAACAGAACTTTAAATTGTGAATAAAATCAAGATTTATTGCTGGATTTTCACGTTTTATAGCTTGTTTTATTCCTAGGATATGTGGTTTTAAGAAAAATGTAAAAAATATGAAACTTTTGAGTTTCTAATTTTTTTATTGCAATTTTCATGTAAAAAAATTACGCGATTTTTGCATAAAAAAAACTTTTTTCTCTTTTAAATTCTGAATAACTCCGAAACCATAGAAGATAGGTGAAAAATTATTAAAAATATTTTTTTATCAAAATTTTGTGGTGCGTCTTTTGGTTTATTATTTATTAAAATCGAAATAGCGGTTTTTGAGTTATAGTAAAATATATTAGTATGGTCGACTAATTTAGGGGCCAAAATTAGCCACGCCCATAAAAAAAAATCTCTACGTGATAGAGCAAAACTGACAACATATTTGAATTTAACGCATCGAAATCCATGTAGTCCGCGTAATTTTATCTAAAGGACAGCCAAAAAATGTTATTTTGTTGTACAGTGTTATTTATGAGAGTTTTCATGGACCGCCAACATATTTTCGAGATTTTTCAAAATAAGATCAAATATTTCAATATCTACTTTTTATATTAATTTTACTTCGGAAGATAATTACTAACCTATTTCCCTCTTTTTATTTACATTTTCTACATTGATATTATATTCTTACTCGTGTATCATTCAAACTTCCAAATATCAATTTCTAATACATCCTCAGAGAAAGCTAAAAATAAAATGTAATTACTAATTAATAAAAATTGAGCTGCATAAGAAAAGTCCAGAAAAGTGGTTCCAATTTTACCATTTATTTGTTCAAATTTGAAAAAAGAGCATACATACATATTTATATTCGAAATCCTTTCACGAAAAGTTGAACATAAATAAACTTTTCTTTTTGTGCTCTGTAACTCAAAAGGTGTATCAATAACAGAATAGAAGTATTAAAATCAGTTTTTCTCGTTTTTGACATCTACAAGTACAATTATTAAAAAATTATGTACCAAGCAACTGTCAAATATTTTTTTATAAAAATGCAACTTCTCACAATCGCTATATTCATTGGCTTGGGCTAAGCGATGGTCACCCAGTCACTCACGTTACTCTTTTATATATAAATATAAGTAATAATAACAATAATAAAAATAATAATTACGTATTTAGATTTGGTTTATTTTTTTATATACATAAATATTAATTTATTAATTCAAAAAGTTGTTTGTCCAAAAAATACCTCTTTCAAAAAATACTTTTTTCAGAATATACTTTTTCCAAAAAAATACATCTTTCAACACATACTTGTTCCAAAAACCACATTTTTCTAAAAAAATTTTTCTCAAAAAGTATCTTTATTAAAATTTTTTTCCAAAAAGTGCCTTCTTTAAAAAGTACTTTTTCCAAACGTATTTTTCACAAAAGGTACTTTTTCCCAAAAATGCCTCTTCCCAAAATTACCTTTTCAAAAAGTAATTTTCCAAAACAGTACCCTTTTTCAAGAATCACCTTTTCCTAAAAGCATCTTTCTCAAATACCACCTTTTATAGAAAGTACGTTTTTCCATAATGTATCCCACCTAAAAAGTATTTTTTTTTGGTTTAAAAGTTATTTTATTCAATAAGTACTTTTCCCAAAAAGTACCTTTTAAGAAAATTTCTTTTTTAAAACTTTTCTTAAAAGTACTTTTTTTGAAAGAGTACTCTTTTATAAAATACCATTGCCAAAAGGTACATCTCTCAATAAATTCCTTATCCAAAAGTTTTTATATACCAAGAATATATTTGCAATAATTAGATTTCCAAAAAGTTGCCATTTCCCAAAAATAATAGTTAAATGTTTTTTCAAAAATACTTTATTCGAAAAGTACCTTTTCCGAAAAGAATTTTTTTGAAAAGTACCAGATTAATATTCAATATTCACTTTTTACCTCCTTTTAACCCCTAGCAGTACACATTATCGAAAAAGTACCAAACACATGTCGGCTTATTTCTTAGCAGAATTCCTATGCTTTTGAAATTTTTAGTCTATCTAATGTACATAGTTTCTGAGATATAAAGATACCGATTTTAAACTTTTTTACCCCCTCAGCACGCTTTGGGCTCTTCGAAAAGTCATACATTTTACTATCTTAGCTTCTAATGAGCGGTAGGAAGACATAGTAAATTCTTTTTATATGTATCTCCTCATATGTACCTTATCATTAACAAAAAAAGTACCGAAAACGGGTACTATTTTACCCCTTATAAGTGCGAATTTCATTCGAGATCTTGTCCACAAAAAATGAACGCGCGAAAAAGGTTTCTGCTAAGCTCATTAACTTAGAAGATATGTCGAGTGCAAAAAAGGTACCAAAATTTACTTTTTACCCCGTTTTAGCACCTAAAAGTACAAATATATATATATATATATATAGTAACGTTCGTGTGCTTTTGAAATTTGGTATCTATCTATCGTAGTTTCCGAGATATAAAGATACCAATTTTACCCTCTTTTACCCCTTTTTAGCCCCTTCGCATTCGAATTTACAAAAATCTTCTCTTAGTGGATCTATACATTGTAAGGGGAACCTGCACATTCAGCTCTGTAGCTGCAGTCGTTTGGGCTGGGCGATGATGAATCAGTCAGTCAGTCAATCAGTCAATCAATAATGTTACTCTTTTATATACATATAGATTAAACAGTAAATACTGATAGAAAACGCATGTATTTTGCAAATTATGGAAGTTTTCATTTTAAATTGTTGAGTTAGTCCAAGGTTTATATCCAGAAGAAGCCAAGAGAGCATGATTATTTTTAAATTAAAAAATTAATAAATTTTGTTATCAGTTTGCAGGAGAAAATTCTTTATTGTCTTTATTGTGTTGTAAGTTGAAAACTTTAAGAAAATTATATTCTTTTTTAACCTTACTTTAAAGGTTTGGCATACATATCACATGTTTAAGCGAAATCATATCAGCTGGCCCCTACAGTCCAGAACGTTGCTTTCGCCGCTTGTAATTTTAATCTCAATATGAATTTAGCACACATTTTTCAGTAAATGTTTTGATACTACAAGAACGCATTTCGATATTTATTTTCTCAAATATCGATATTTCGATATATGGATATTTTTTGCCCATTCCTACTCAATACTTATGTGTATCTAATTCTTTCTCTTTCTTGTCAATACATTTTTATTATAAGACCCCTTTTATACAAGTGCAGTTTACTTTGCAATATCTTAATTCAGCTGAGAAATATTTTCTTTTTCTGTGTTTCTCCCAGGTGAATTAAGAAGTTGGTTTTAACGTTTAACGTTTTAACACAGAAAAAGAACGCATTTCTTATCTGAATTAAGACTAGAAAGAGAACTAGATACACAGGTATAAATGAATTTTAACGTTGGTGAAAACATTAGTTACACAGAAAAAAATATGCAAGAATTATTTTCAACAAACAATGTTATTGAATAAAATTTTTAAATTCAATAATATTTGTCATTAACTTGAATATTATGTTTATCAATACCGCGCATTTTAAAATATCATTTAATTTAACTTGTTTGTGTTGGTGTTTATCTTGCTTGTTGGTTGACCCAACGTGGTCATGTGCTATTGTTGTTGTTTATTTTGATTGCTCGGCTTGTATACGTGTGAATTACAACAAGTAGCCGAAAAACGTCGTGGCTTGTTTTTTTTCTCAACAAAGTTATTTTTAGATTATATCATAACGCAATGCGCAAATGTAGAAGAAACATAAGAAATCATGTTTTGCGTGTATTCATTATTTGCGTATATAAAGCGATTTGCTCTTTAGCTGAGTGGTAAGTATGTTAAACTATTAGTCAAGAGACTCCCGGTTCGACTCATCCCAAACACATTTAGTTTTAATCGCAGCCAAGAAAAAACAAACCAAAAGGGGTTAAAAAATGCGACATTCATCCACACACACACACTAAAACAAATATCACTGAAAATAAAATTTCAGTCAACAATTTTTTCTTTGATTCATTAAATCGCTTTATTGACTTTATATCCAATAAACATGCTTACAATTTTATTTATCAATATTGTAAAAATCGTCATCACAGAAAATTTAAAAGATTTTTGTATTGAATCAAAGATTTTCGTATTAAAATATGAAAATCATTTTTTTCTGTGTATGAGTATCCTGCTCAGTATTTATAAAAGTGTCTCACTAAAATATTCAAGCTCATGTGTGTAATAATTAATCGAAATACAACAACCAACCAATCAATCACTTTAGCAGGTACTTATTCATTGAATGAATGCTCTCATTTTTTTATCTCTCTAAAATGTCATATATTTAGTTAATCCTGTAACAAGGATTCTCCAACACTTTGATTAAATGCTAAGCGTTTACTTACACACAGATAGTCTGTCTGTTTCGTTTTCTTCTTTTTTTTTAATGCAGCGAATTGCAGTAATTTTTTGGTACTATCGAGTCTGTATCCATCTTTCTTCTTCTTTCATCGCTCTCACTTAAACTCAGACCTGCTACAAGAAAAACTGCTGCACCTAAAGCACGACTTATAGTGGATTCACACTCTTAATTTAAGTTGAGCTTATGAAAGAGAGAGAGAGAGAGAGAGAGAGAAAGGGAAAGATAATAAAGAGGCGTATTATTATATTTGCCTGCTCAACTGCCCTGTGTAAACCGCGATTTAATTGCCTGATTAAAACTGAGAGCAGAATATATAAATTCAACATCTTACAAACGGAGCTCATTCACTAAACAACCGTTAAGAAAGTAGGAAATAAATTTCTAGTAGCGATAAAATGGCCGAAAATATTCAAAAACAATATGTGGTAAGTATAAGAAAACAAAATGTAGGTGTTGCAAATGCATCAATTAATTTGATAATTGTATTTTGATTTTAGCATTTGCGCAAACGGCGTATTATGGAGTATCTGCAAAATGCTCCTGCAGAATTATCCTCCTTTCAAGATAACAATAAAGAAGAAGATATTGAAACGCCGAAATTGGAAAGTAAAATGCTCTCACAAGCAGAAAAATTTGTTTTATCTATGGAAAACAAAGAGCTTACGTTGGAAGAATTGCTAAGGAACCTATCGTTAAAACATTAATTAGCATCGAAGAAGAAGAATATGAAGAAAAAGCAGAAATAAAAAAAGGAACTTTGCAATTTTTTGAAACGATAATTAAACAAGCTGAAAATCAAGAAAATCATATATACTTGGAAAACAAAGTTGAAGCAACCCAAAAATTTAAAAACAATGCAAATGAAGTGAAAGAAAAAAACAATATTGAAATAAATAAGATACAACTGCAAAAACCTTTTACTAGACAAATGTTCCAAAAATTTGATACCAAGCCAATGGATGTACAACCACAAACTGCAAAGCGTAAAATCAAACACTCAAGCAGACTAAGGATATCAGCTACATCCACACCAATAGTGAAAAATATAAAAACTGAAAAAAATTCTACGGTTGCGAAAGTATTCGAATCAGCTACGGATGGTATGGTGGTTATAGGACCCAATGGTACGAAAATTGCCTTAGATGCTCTACAAGCCATTAACTGGTCTTTGTCGGGAACTGCTATTACTCGTAAAATATTAGTGGAAGTTTTCGGAAGAGAAACTTTGGCATTCCATAGTTTAACGGGCAAACCATCGCCAGCATTTATTGGTTGTGATAAACCGTTAAAAAATCAGTTAAATCAACGTAAACTTGAGGATGTTTTACACTTTGTAATGCGGCACACAGAACTAACTGAGAGGGAAATCAGAAGTGCCATCATCACTAAATGTGCTGATGAGAACAAAATGTATCGTCAAAGAGAAAAGAAACGACTAAAGAAAGCCCTGAAGTTGCAGAAGAAATCGAAAAAATAACTTTAAAATTGTAATTTTTATTCTTTCTTATATCTCCTTCCAGTGGATTAGCAAGTAAAAATTTTGGAGAATAAGCACATGAGTACATTTTTTTGATTAATTCCAACTAATAATGTTTTAATTTTAATTTAATTTAGCTTTTTCATTAAACTTATAAGTGTAATTTATGTGATTAAAGAATGTAATTTTTATTAAGTAAAATTTAAGCCTAATTTCATCAAACTTAAAATATCAATCACACAAAAATCTTTTAAGGCAGTTTTTCCAAAAAACTTATAAATATTGAAAAAATAATTGTATTTATATTAAAAAGACTTGCTATACTATTTATTAACTAATTTTAATATATTATTAATAAAAAACTATACCTTATTTTAAACTGAAATTTTCTTTCAATCCATAAGAAACCGCTGAAAATACAAAATGGTAGAATGCTATCATCAGCTGAATCTTTTGTTTATATTGGTAAGTACATACAATTGCCAGAAAAAATATCCTTTCATTCAAGTAAAAAACATCGGTCCAGGAAAATTATAGCAATAACTCCAAACGATTTGCTAATATCTCTAATTTAAAATTATTAAAGTATTCTCTATTATTGATCAACAAATTTACAAAAAAAAAAGTATTCCTACACGAAAAATAAATTAAATAAAAACTAAAGTTTTCAGGAATTCGTAACTTGTGGGATATCAGTAGAGTTTTTCTTTTCCCGGACTTTTTCATTTCCCGGGAATGCGGGAATGATTTTTACGTTTCCCGGGAACTCCCGTCCAATGCAAAACAATACAAACTATTTTTTAGTTTAATCTGTTTCAACAACAAACAAGTTATAGCTCATGAGATATCCATTAGTTAAATAATAACGTTTTGTAAACATATTGGTCAATAAAATAATGCCATTTCCGTTCTATTATATAAGTAATGCATAAATACCAATATTATATGTAAATGCAAAGCAACGCAAAAGAAACCAAATTAGATTATTAAAAAAATACTTCTTTGAATAAGGGTTAATACTCGTAGAATCGTTCTTTTTACCAAAGAGAATCTGTAATTATTCTTTTATTTCCTTGCGCTCCGCTTTTGGCTAATAAAGGCCTCGTTAGCCTCAGAGCACATGTGTGCAAGATGTAAACTCGGCCTTTTTTGTTATATAGTTTTAGCTATTGTGCCAGTCCCATTACCTTATTATTGCACCATCACATTCAGAAAGTGAATAACGACACTCATCAAGGAATATGTACATACAATCTAAAGTTGCGCCATAATAAAATAAAAATTCCCGCAAAAAAATGTGCGTGATCTCGGGAAGTGTTTCCCGGGAAATTCCGTATGAAAAGCACTAGATATCAGTTTATATACCCTTCACCAAGGAGTGTATTTGTAGTATAGAAATACATACATAAGCACATTAGTTTTGTGAAAAAATTTGTAATTTTTTTTTCTAGTGCAATTTTCAGTAAGTGCCCTCTCGTTATTTTTCGATTAAATATTTTTTTTCGATATCAGCAATGAGTTGAATATTTTATTCGACGCTCTGTTTTTACGAAATATTTTACATTCGCCATTATTCCACTTGTCAAAAACGACGTCACGTCAGACAATATCAAAAAATTGTTGCTTGCTCACTGGTACTCGAGATGTTCTAAAACCGTGCTACTATTTAATAACTCTATAAAATAGTCTTATGTTAGGTTAGGTTTATCTGTTTGGTCTAACGACCTCACATAGACCGGAATTGAAATTTAGCAATACCAGCGGAAGAGAACCTCTAAGTATGGCAGCCTAGTTCGTGGTGCCTGTATCGAATGACTCCCACACAGATTTAACAAACTTTAGCAATCTACACATTTCTACTCTCGATACAAGTTCAAGACTACGAAAAGTGTGAGCACCAAGTTAGTTATATCTAGTGCGGCCTAAAGCCGGGCAGTGATACAGTAGATGTTCCATTGTTAAAATTTCCCCGGGTTGCTTACATTTCCTGCAGGTACCGTCAAGTACTCGTCCTATTTGGACAGCATACGAAGCCGTCCAGCAGTGCCCAGTTAATACCCCCACTATAAGTTTGCAGTTCCTTCTAGTTAGTTATAAAAGGAACTTAGTCAATTCGGGATCATATGAGCTCCACATGATTTTATAAGTTTTGCAAGTTTTCGTCGCACGCCAACATTTCTCCGCTTCTTCCCTCATATTAGAGTCTATGATCTCTTTAAGTTGTTGAATTGGATTGAATTGAATTCCCCTTTTGGCCAGTGTATCGGCCATTTCATTTCCCTCAATTCCCATGTGTCCCTGGACCCAGAATATATGAACTTGTCTACTTGCTGGTTTATATAACATATTTAGGGCCTTTCTACATAAGAGCATAACCGAGGAGTAATTGCAGTCAGCTAAAACAGTCTTAGTATTGTACGTCCATACCAAGTAAACTAACTTGTCTTATTTAATACTATTGGATGTTAGATAATTGTTAAGTATATCAATTTAAACATCCCGGTGCTAAAGGTATATATTGCGGTATTATGTAAACGCTTATTCCTAAAGAATTTTTTAAAATTTGTTCAGCACAAAGGAGCGGCTTCAGCACAAAGGAGCGGCTTCAGGGAAATGGAACGGAACATTTCCTTTAATTAATTTTATAGTTAGGACTGTTCTTTAGCGATAAATTTTATTTTTATCGTTTGTTACTAAAAATTAATAAGAACTTGTAGTCAACGAAAGACCATCAATTTAAAACACAACTGTGCTAAAAGCATAACAAACAACATGGCACATTTATACTTAAATAAAAATTTAATATATATGTGACCTTCTCCGAGAAAAGGGACCTAGTGTGTGAACATGAAGTTTAGAGAAAAACGCATTTAAAAAATAAAATTTTAAAATGTTTCTAATTTTTATCGATTTTGACACACACCCGTTTTTTGACACACTATAGGAGAAGGTCACATATAAAAAAAATCTAGAGTAAAACATGAAATATTTGAAAAAAAATAAAAAAAAATGTTTTATTTAGTTACTTTCATATCCAGAAAAAAAGTTAAAAGTTTCAAGTTCTGGAGCAATGGTTTTTATTTTTATAGTTTTCTATACCAAATTTTTCTTTCTAAAACGTAAAATTTATATAATTTATAAAGAAAAACAAAAAAATTAATTAGACCTAGTTACTATTATATATAACAAAAAGTATAAGTTTCCCAGCCCTGGTATCATCCTCTTTTATTTTTCTGAAAAGAAAGAATTAGTTTTAGTAAATTACTTTTATATAACAAAAAAAGTTAAAGTTTTCCAACCCTGGAAACGTGTTTTTAATTTTTTTTAAATTTGAAATACCAATTTTATTCGTACTAATGTATAAAATAAGTTTATTTATAAAAAAAAAAAATTCTAGCCGATATCCTTAGTAGCCAGTGCTTCTTCTACCCCTCTTATATATTGTTATTGTATTTATCTATAATATCAATATTAGGTATGTTTTATTCGATCTTTATATACATATTCAGAACAAATTTAAGTGTGTATAAACTTATTAAGTAGCTATAGCTATAGCTGCTTAAAAATTAAGTAGGTATATGTTTCGAATAAAACAAACACAGATAAAAATTATTTCTAGATACAATTAATTTTTTTGTTATATCACTTAAATAATTAATTGATTTTGAACCTACGACGATTTTTGTAAATACAATTAACGAAATTGTAAGTGAAGGGAAAATATTTTCAATTAAATATATCAACGAATAGTTTGATATATTTTTTGCTTGTATGCGAAAAACACTAATTGGCATATTCATAAAAAATATTTTAGGTTTATTGAGCGCTTATTTGACGTACTTCTATGGGAAATTTGTCAAATAACCCTGTAATAAACCTAAAATATTTTTTATGAATACGGCGGCAAATGTCTTTGAGCGGAGTTGAACCGGCAACATCAGCAGTAACAAGCTGAATTACTAACCTCTCAGATAAAGAGCAACACTTGATTAGACATGCAAACAATGAATACACATAAAACATGATTTCTTGTTTCTTCTGCATGTGGGCATTCCGTTATGATATAATTTAACAAATAATTTTGTTGAGTAATTTAATTGATTACAAAAATTTTAATTTGTTATATCAACAACGATGATTGTTAATTTTTAAATTATATATTAACAATTTGTTTTGTTGGTTGCATTTCGATGATATTTTTTTCTGTGTACCTGTTAATAAATAAATAAATAAATAAATAAATAAATAAATAAATAAAAAAAAAAAATAAAAATTAGTTTTCGGTAGTTACTTTCGTATGGCAAAATAAAGTTTAAGTTTTCCAGCTCTGTAATGCTTGCAGTACGCCTTCTATTCATTTGCACATTCTGCTGTTCAGTCTTTAAATTTTTGGGATACTAATTCATTCCTTGCGAATCTCTTTTTGTCCTTTTTCTTTCATTTTCTATTTTTACATACATAAAAAAGAAAAAACAATAAAATAATACTCTGTTGTGCTTTTTTTTTGGTAGTAAATAAATGTTCCTTGTTGCGAGTTTAAATTTTTTATGAAAAATCACAAAAAAATTTCATGTTTGGAAAATAGCTAAAAAGTAGCTAGATTAAAATAAAAACGGCTAACAAAAAATAGCTAATAGCTAAACTCACTTTTCTTCCGGCGAAATGCGATAAAAAATGGCTAAATTGGCACTTCTGATGCCCATAAAAAATTGGTCACCAAAATCGCTAAACTGAGTTAAGAGTTTTACCACTTTGGTAGTACTTTCGAACCTAGACTGTCACGACCCTGCGGATTTTTCACTTGCGGACTTTCACTGTGTTATAATTATTTTTTTAATTTTTTCTGTATAAACAAAATTTTATTGTTAATTTTATAGTTGTGTAATAAGGAACGGTTAAAATAACTAATTTGGAAAAGTTACTAAGCTAAGAATAAATAATTAATCCTGCTGATTATACAAAAGAGAAATATTATTATTTCCCTGAAACATGTCGCGGATTATTTCTATTTTTTTTTTTGCTTGCCTTAAATTACAAGTATGCTATATCCTCAATTAATATTTATGAGTGCCATAAATACAAATTCCCTATACTTATGATACTAACCGTCGGTTTCATCGTGTTAGTGCAATCGCCACGACATCTGGTAGCCGCTACATCTTTGTACAAGTTCAATAAAAGTTGCACATTTCCAAAAGGTTTTGCTTTATTCAATTTAGTTGCGAGGATAATAGGGTGGTAACGTATTATGGCATTCAAAAGATTATTCACACATACATACATACATACATATATACTAGCAATAAAGTGCATTTCCAGAAATAATAAAGCTAATAACTTAATATCAAGATTTCAAGGACAAATTAAATTTTTTCCTTCATTTCGGACTATCAAATCTTTACCTGAATCCCAAAGAAGCGCTGCAATACCGATGAAAATTTTTTCTACGAATTCGAATTTATAATCCACAGTTTGGAATAAAGCAAAATCACTTAAAGTTCAGAATTTTTTTAACTGCAATTCTTTTCTAATTATATTTTAATTATTCATTAAAATGCACAAATGTATATATGTATGTATGTATGTATGTATGTATGTATGTATGTATGTATGTATATATATGTATATATATATATGTACGCATGAACTTTGACAACTAAAGCGATCCCACTTGAACTGAGATTCGATATAAACGAGGAAATTTCGAAACAAAATTGTTTGATATTTGTTTGAAAATTTAAAAAACTAGAATGTTCTATTCATTTTTGAGATATATCTGAAATCGATTTCAATAACGAAAGTCATGTTCAACTGGGATAACTGGTCAACTGATAGAGAAGACAGGTATAGTAAAGGAAGAAATAGCTGATAGCATGAACCTTCTAGCATAGACAATAAATAATAATTGTTTTAAAGGATCACAACTGCAGCCTTCTTTCGTTCATAGACAAGGCAATACAATCGTCGAACAGAATTAGTGCATTAAAACACTATCTGATGTATTCATAAAAAAAATTTGATATCCAAAAGACTTAGAAAATTATTTTTTTACGGAAATTTGTTTGTGTAAACTCATTTTTTTCGATTATGGCAGTATATGTGCGGGTATTTTTTGTAAGCTAACGCACACAAACACGTATATTGAAGCTGAATGTTGACATTTCTAGCATCCGTTTAAGAGTTTTGTATTGAAAAGCTTTGAAATCCATGCAATTAGGGCTTTCAGATATGGTTTTATAAGATTCATATTATGAATTAACAAGAACAAAAACCATTAAAATTGTGCTTTTTTATTAACCGTCAGCTATTCTACTACTGTTGAAAGGCTTTAGCATTCTATGAAAGTAAAACTCCATGAAGCTATAACCTTGTTACAAGATAGTTTTGGCATTTTTTCTATTTACGATTTTTTCGCTTTGGCAAAGTTTTCTGTTTTGGCTCTTTTCCATTTAGTGCGTTTTTTTCGCTTTGGCGATTTTCTCTTGATTGGAAAAACATTACTCTTTCTAATGTGAATTTCATTTGAGGTTTTGATTAATTTATTTATGATGTTAAATGGGATTTGTATAGGAAAAGTACCAAAATGTGGTACTATTTTCACCAATTATTTATGAGAGTTTTCATGGACCGCCAACATATTTTCGAGATTTTTCTAAATAAGATCAAATATTTCAATATCTACTTTTTATATTAATTTTACTTCGGAAGATAATTACTAACCTATTTCCCTCTTTTTATTTACATTTTCTACATTGATATTATATTCTTACTAGTGTATCATTCAAACTTCCAAATATCAATTTCTAATACATTCTCAGAGAAAGCTAAAAATAAAATGTAATTACTAATTAATAAAAATTGAGCTGCATAAGAAAAGTCCAGAAAAGTGGTTCCAATTTTACCATTTATTTGTTCAAATTTGAAAAAAGAGCATACATACATATTTATATTCGAAATCCTTTCACGAAAAGTTGAACATAAATAAACTTTTATTTTTGTGCTCTGTAACTCAAAAGGTGTATCAATAACAGAATAGAAGTATTAAAATCAGTTTTTCTCGTTTTTGACATCTACAAGTACAATTATTAAAAAATTATGTACCAAGCAACTGTCAAATATTTTTTTATAAAAATGCAACTTCTCACAATCGCTATATTCATTGGCTTGGGCTAAGCGATGGTCACCCAGTCACTCACGTTACTCTTTTATATATAAATATAAGTAATAATAACAATAATAAAAATAATAATTACGTATTTAGATTTGGTTTATTTTTTTATATACATAAATATTAATTTATTAATTCAAAAAGTTGTTTGTCCAAAAAATACCTCTTTCAAAAAATACTTTTTTCAGAATATACTTTTTCCAAAAAAATACATCTTTCAACACATACTTGTTCCAAAAACCACATTTTTCTAAAAAAATTTTTCTCAAAAAGTATCTTTATTAAAATTTTTTTCCAAAAAGTGCCTTCTTTAAAAAGTACTTTTTCCAAACGTATTTTTCACAAAAGGTACTTTTTCCCAAAAATGCCTCTTCCCAAAATTACCTTTTCAAAAAGTAATTTTCCAAAACAGTACCCTTTTTCAAGAATCACCTTTTCCTAAAAGCATCTTTCTCAAATACCACCTTTTATAGAAAGTACGTTTTTCCATAATGTATCCCACCTAAAAAGTATTTTTTTTTGGTTTAAAAGTTATTTTATTCAATAAGTACTTTTCCCAAAAAGTACCTTTTAAGAAAATTTCTTTTTTAAAACTTTTCTTAAAAGTACTTTTTTTGAAAGAGTACTCTTTTATAAAATACCATTGCCAAAAGGTACATCTCTCAATAAATTCCTTATCCAAAAGTTTTTATATACCAAGAATATATTTGCAATAATTAGATTTCCAAAAAGTTGCCATTTCCCAAAAATAATAGTTAAATGTTTTTTCAAAAATACTTTATTCGAAAAGTACCTTTTCCGAAAAGAATTTTTTTGAAAAGTACCAGATTAATATTCAATATTCACTTTTTACCTCCTTTTAACCCCTAGCAGTACACATTATCGAAAAAGTACCAAACACATGTCGGCTTATTTCTTAGCAGAATTCCTATGCTTTTGAAATTTTTAGTCTATCTAATGTACATAGTTTCTGAGATATAAAGATACCGATTTTAAACTTTTTTACCCCCTCAGCACGCTTTGGGCTCTTCGAAAAGTCATACATTTTACTATCTTAGCTTCTAATGAGCGGTAGGAAGACATAGTAAATTCTTTTTATATGTATCTCCTCATATGTACCTTATCATTAACAAAAAAAGTACCGAAAACGGGTACTATTTTACCCCTTATAAGTGCGAATTTCATTCGAGATCTTGTCCACAAAAAATGAACGCGCGAAAAAGGTTTCTGCTAAGCTCATTAACTTAGAAGATATGTCGAGTGCAAAAAAGGTACCAAAATTTACTTTTTACCCCGTTTTAGCACCTAAAAGTACAAATATATATATATATATATATAGTAACGTTCGTGTGCTTTTGAAATTTGGTATCTATCTATCGTAGTTTCCGAGATATAAAGATACCAATTTTACCCTCTTTTACCCCTTTTTAGCCCCTTCGCATTCGAATTTACAAAAATCTTCTCTTAGTGGATCTATACATTGTAAGGGGAACCTGCACATTCAGCTCTGTAGCTGCAGTCGTTTGGGCTGGGCGATGATGAATCAGTCAGTCAGTCAATCAGTCAATCAATAATGTTACTCTTTTATATACATATAGATTAAACAGTAAATACTGAATGAAAACCCATGTATTTTGCAAATTATGGAAGTTTTCATTTTAAATTGTTGAGTTAGTCCAAGGTTTATATCCAGAAGAAGCCAAGAGAGCATGATTATTTTTAAATTAAAAAATTAATAAATTTTGTTATCAGTTTGCAGGAGAAAATTCTTTATTCTCTTTATTGTGTTGTAAGCTGAAAACTTTAAGAAAATTATATTCTTTTTTAACCTTACTTTAAAGGTTTGGCATACATATCACATGTTTAAGCGAAATCATATCAGCTGGCCCCTACAGTCCAGAACGTTGCTTTCGCCGCTTGTAATTTTAATCTCAATACGAATTTAGCACACATTTTCCAGTAAATGTTTTGATACTACAAGAACGCATTTCGATATTTATTTTCTCAAATATCGATATTTCGATATATGGATATTTTTTGCCCATTCCTACTCAATACTTATGTGTATCTAATTCTTTCTCTTTCTTGTCAATACATTTTTATTATAAGACCCCTTTTATACAAGTGCAGTTTACTTTGCAATATCTTAATTCAGCTGAGAAATATTTTCTTTTTCTGTGTTTCTCCCAGCTGAATTAAGAAGTTGGTTTTAACGTTTAACGTTTTAACACAGAAAAAGAACGTATTTCTTAGCTGAATTAAGACTAGAAAGAGAACTAGATACGCAGGTATAAATGAATTTTAACGTTGGTGAAAACATTAGTTACACAGAAAAAAATATGCAAGAATTATTTTCAACAAACAATGTTATTGAATAAAATTTTTAAATTCAATAATATTTGTCATTAACTTGAATATTATGTTTATCAATACCGCGCATTTTAAAATATCATTTAATTTAACTTGTTTGTGTTGGTGTTTATCTTGCTTGTTGGTTGACCCAACGTGGTCATGTGCTATTGTTGTTGTTTATTTTGATTGCTCGGCTTGTATACGTGTGAATTACAACAAGTAGCCGAAAAACGTCGTGGCTTGTTTTTTTTCTCAACAAAGTTATTTTTAGATTATATCATAACGCAATGCGCAAATGTAAAAGAAACATAAGAAATCATGTTTTGCGTGTATTCATTATTTGCGTATATAAAGCGATTTGCTCTTTAGCTGAGTGGTAAGTATGTTAAACTATTAGTCAAGAGACTCTTGGTTCGACTCATCCCAAACACATTTAGTTTTAATCGCAGCCAAGAAAAAACAAACCAAAAGGGGTTAAAAAATGCGACATTCATCCACACACACACACACTAAAACAAATATCACTGAAAATAAAATTTCAGTCAACAATTTTTTCTTTGATTCATTAAATCGCTTTATTGACTTTATATCCAATAAACATGCCTACAATTTTATTATACCCTTTACCAACAAAAATGGTAAAAGGGTATATATAGGTTTGTCATTCCGTTTGTAATTTCTATAATATCAATAAGCGATCCATATAATATATATATTCTGGATCCTTATGCATAGGGAAGACGAATAAGCGATGTCCGTCTGTCCGTCTGTCCGTCTGTCCGTCTGTCCGTCTGTCCGTCTGTCCGTCTGTCCGTCTGTCCGTCTGTCCGTCTGTCCGTCTGTCCGTCTGTCCGTCTGTCTGTACGTGAAATCGGTTTTCCGAAGCTCCCAGAAAAGCTAGACACTTCGTTCTTGGACTGGTGTGTCAGAAATTTTCCAAAATAGATTGGTATTGAAATTCAGCAAAATGGACCAGACGATTGCAGCGCTGGAAAACGTAAACTTCATTTTGCCATATAAAAGTAACTACAGAAAACAAATTTTTATTTTTTTTAATAAATAAACTTATTTTACACCTCCATACGACTAAAATTGGAATTTTAAATTAAAAAAATATAAAAAAATTAAAAAGACGTTTCCAGGGTTGGAAAACTTTAACTTTTTGTGTTATGTAAAACTAACTATGTCTAAAACTATATTAGTATTTTCTCGAGAACCGTAAGAGCTACAGACCTGAAATTTGGACACAGTGTGTAGACCTTTGGCCGCTACAACAACAAATACATGAGAATTGGAAATTAAAGGGTGTTCCAAAACGAGCAACAAAAAATATTAAAATCTCATGTAATATACATACAATTCAATGTATGTATGTATATACACTTGAAATTTGTAAGGTTAGTGTATTTTTATACAGACTACAAAAATTAACACTAAAATTTCAAAAAATTTAAATTAAAGGGTGTTCCATCAGTTAATGCAATTTTGACTATGCAATTTTGACAACTTGCTGTATCTTGGAAACCGTAAGAGCTAAACTCTTGAAATTTTCAAAAACGGTAAAACTAAAAATCAAAAAATTATAAAATCGCCAAACCAAAAAAATCGCCAAAAAGCAATAAAAATCGCCAAAATGAAAAAAAGCACCAAATTAAAAAAAATGTCTAAGACTAAAATAAATCGCATAAAAAATGAAAAAAAATCGCCAAAATGAAAGAAAATCACCAAAATGAAAAAAAAATCCCCAAAATGAAAAAAATCGCCAAATTGAAAAAAAATCGCCAAAACGAAAGAAACCCCAAAAAAACAGAAAAAATCGCCAAATGAAAAAAACAAAAACAGGAAAAAATCACCAAAATGAAAAAAATCGCCAAAATGAAAAAATCTCCAAAATAGGAAAAAATCGCAAAAATGAAAAAAAATCGGAAATGAAAAAAAGGCCCAAAAACAGAAAAAAAAATCGCCAAAATGAAAAAAATCCCCAACAACAGAAAAAAATCGACAAAATGAAAAAAACGCCAAAATGAAAAAACCCCAAAATAGGAAAAAATCGCAAAAATTAAAAAAATCGCCAAAATGAAAAAATCCCCAAAAAAACAGAAAAAAATCGTAAAAATGAAAAAAAATCGCCAAAATTAAAATAATCGCCGAAATGAAAAAAAATCGCCTAAATGAAAAAAATCGCCAAAACGAAAAAAACCCCAAAAACAGAAAACAAAACCCCAAAACAGGAAAAAATCGCCAAAATGAAAAAAAGCCTAAATCAAAAAAAAAATCGCCGAAATGAAAAAATCTCCAAAATGAAAAAAAGCCCCAAAAGCAGGAAAAAATCGTCAAAATCAAAAACCTTCCAAAATTAGAAAAAATCGTTTAAACTGAAAAAACTTCAAAAAAGCATAAAAGACGCATTAAAAAATTCTCAAAACCGAATGTACGGAACCCTTCGTGCGCGAGTCAAAGTCGCTTTTACTGAATTTTTTAATATTAAAGGAATTAAATGAAACTAAGTTTTTTCTTATTTCGTTTTTGCTCTGTTCACTCAACTTATTTTATATATTTTTAAAGAACTAGATTGGTATCAATAATCAGAAAAATCCAAAATTGTGATTCCAGGGTTGGAAAACTTACACTTTTTGTTTTATGTAAAATTAACTAGTTCTAAAAATTTTTTTCTTTTCCCTTATAAGTTGAATATATTTTATGCTTCTGAAAGAAAAGTTTGGCGCATAAATATTAAATATTAAATATTAAAGTATAAAATTAATTTTTTTTTATTTCTTTGTTCACTTAACACACTTTATAAATTTTTTAAATCAGAAAAATCTAAAAGGTTTTTTCCTGGATTGTTAAATTTATTGTTTTTTTTACAAAAGTGTCTAGGTCAAGTTAGTTTTTTCTTTTTGTCTATTCCTGTAGGAATAAAACGGTTACATAATACCACGATGTATACTATTTGCAATGGGAACTTTAAATCAAGACACTAAGCAGTTTTACAACATCAATGATTATTAAACACAAACAAGCCCCAATATTTTGGTAATGTATTGACGTGACGTCGATGTTGACTGAAATAAGAGTGAATGTAAACTATATCTTAACCACAGAGTTTAGAGTAAAATATTCAACAATTGCTATTATCGAAAATAAAATAATTGAATCAAATTCTTTAATCGAAAAATACTGAAAGGTCACTTACTATTAATTGCTTTAGATAAAAAAATTGTAAATTTTTTCACAAAACAAATATGTATGTATGTATGTGTCTGTACACTATATACATATATGTACGTACGTTGGTAAAGGGTATATAAGATTCGGCACAGCCGAATATAGCACTCTTACTTGTTTATCAATATTGTAAAAATCGTCATCACAGAAAATTTAAAAGATTTTTGTATTGAATCAAAGATTTTCGTATTCAAATATGAAAATCATTTTTTTCTGTGTATGAGTATCCTGCTCAGTATTTATAAAAGTGTCTCACTAAAATATTCAAGCTCATGTGTGTAATAATTAATCGAAATACAACAACCAACCAATCAATCACTTTAGCAGGTACTTATTCATTGAATGAATGCTCTCATTTTTTTATCTCTCTAAAATGTCATATATTTAGTTAATCCTGTAACAAGGATTCTCCAACACTTTGATTAAATGCTAAGCGTTTACTTACACACAGATAGTCTGTCTGTTTCGTTTTCTTCTTTTTTTTAATGCAGCGAATTGCAGTAATTTTTTGGTACTATCGAGTCTGTATCCATCTTTCTTCTTCTTTCATCGCTCTCACTTAAACTCAGACCTGCTACAAGAAAAACTGCTGCACCTAAAGCACGACTTATAGTGGATTCACACTCTTAATTTAAGTTGAGCTTATGAAAGAGAGAGAGAGAGAGAAAGGGAAAGATAATAAAGAGGCGTATTATTATATTTGCCTGCTCAACTGCCCTGTGTAAACCGCGATTTAATTGCCTGATTAAAACTGAGAGCAGAATATATAAATTCAACATCTTACAAACGGAGCTCATTCACTAAACAACCGTTAAGAAAGTAGGAAATAAATTTCTAGTAGCGATAAAATGGCCGAAAATATTCAAAAACAATATGTGGTAAGTATAAGAAAACAAAATGTAGGTGTTGCAAATGCATCAATTAATTTGATAATTGTATTTTGATTTTAGCATTTGCGCAAACGGCGTATTATGGAGTATCTGCAAAATGCTCCTGCAGAATTATCCTCCTTTCAAGATAACAATAAAGAAGAAGATATTGAAACGCCGAAATTGGAAAGTAAAATGCTCTCACAAGCAGAAAAATTTGTTTTATCTATGGAAAACAAAGAGCTTACGTTGGAAGAATTGCTAAGGAACCTATCGTTAAAACATTAATTAGCATCGAAGAAGAAGAATATGAAGAAAAAGCAGAAGCAAAAAAAGAAATTTTGCAATTTTTTGAAACGATAATTAAACAAGCTGAAAATCAAAAAAATCATATATACTTGGAAAACAAAGTTGAAGCAACCCAAAAACTTAAAAACAATGCAAATGAAGTGAAAGAAAAAAACAATATTGAAATAAATAAGATACAACTGCAAAAACCTTTTACTAGACAAATGTTCCAAAAATTTGATACCAAGCCAATGGATGTACAACCACAAACTGCAAAGCGTAAAATCAAACACTCAAGCAGACTAAGGATATCAGCTACATCCACGCCAATAGTGAAAAATATAAAAACTGAAAAAAATTCTACGGTTGCGAAAGTACTCGAATCAGCTACGGATGGTATGGTGGTTATAGGACCCAATGGTACGAAAATTGCCTTAGATGCTCTACAAGCCATTAACTGGTCTTTGTCGGGAACTGCTATTACTCGTAAAATATTAGTGAAAGTTTTCGGAAGAGAAACTTTGGCATTCCATAGTTTAACGGGCAAACCATCGGCAGCATTTATTGGTTGTGATAAACCGGTAAAAAATCAGTTAGATCAACGTAAACTTGAGGATGTTTTACACTTTGTAATGCGGCACACAGAACTAACTGAGAGGGAAATCAGAAGTGCCATCATCACTAAATGTGCTGATGAGAACAAAATGTATCGTCAAAGAGAAAAGAAACGACTAAAGAAAGCCCTGAAGTTGCAGAAGAAATCGAAAAAATAACTTTAAAATTTTAATTTTTATTCTTTCTTATATCTCCTTCCAGTGGATTAGCAAGTAAAAATTTTGGAGAATAAGCACATGAGTACATTTTTTTGATTAATTCCAACTAATAATGTTTTAATTTTAATTTAATTTAGCTTTTTCATTAAACTTATAAGTGTAATTTATATGATTAAAGAATGTAATTTTTATTAAGTAAAATTTATGATATTCTTGTAAGCTTAATTTCATCAAACTTAAAATATCAATCACACAAAAATCTTTTAAGGCAGTTTTTCCAAAAAACTTATAAATATTGAAAAAATAATTGTATTTATATTAAAAAGACTTGCTATACTATTTATTAACTAATTTTAATATATTATTAATAAAAAACTATACCTTATTTTAAACTGAAATTTTCTTTCAATCCATAAGAAACCGCTGAAAATACAAAATGGTAGAATGCTATCATCAGTTGAATCTTATATTCATACTGGTAAGTACATACAATTGCTAGAAAAAATATCCTTACATTCAAGTAAAAAACATCGGTCCAGGAAAATTATAGCAATAACTCCAAACGATTTGCTAATATCTCTAATTTAAAATTATTAAAGTATTCTCTATTATTGATCAACAAATTTACAAAAAAAAAGTATTCCTACACGAAAAATAAATTAAATAAAAACTAAAGTTTTCAGGAATTCGTAACTTGTGGGATATTAGTAGAGTTTTTCTTTTCCCGGACTTTTTCATTTCCCGGGAATGCGGGAATGATTTTTACGTTTCCCGGGAACTCCCGCTCAATGCAAAACAATACAAACTATTTTTTAGTTTAACCTGTTTCAACAACAAACAAGTTATAGCTCATGAGATATCGATTAGTTAAATAATAACGTTTTGTAAACATATTGGTCAATAAAATAATGCCATTTCCGTTCTATTATATAAGTAATGCATAAATACCAATATTATATGTAAATGCAAAGCAACACAAAAGAAACCAAATTAGATTATTAAAAAAATACTTCTTTGAATAAGGGTTAATACTCGTAGAATCGTTCTTTTTACCAAAGAAAATCTGTAATTATTCTTTTATTTCCTTCCGCTCCGCTTTTGGCAAATAGAGGCCTCGTTAGCCTCAGAGCACATGTGTGCAAGATGTAAACTCGGCCTTTTTTGTTATATAGTTTTAGCTATTGTGCCAGTGCCATTACCTTATTATTGCACCATCACATTCAGAAAGTGAATAACGACACTCATCAAGGAATATGTACATACAATCTAAAGTTGCGCCATAATAAAATAAAAATTCTCGCAAAAAAATGTGCGTGATCTCGGGAAGTGTTTCCCGGGAAATTCCGTATGAAAAGCACTAGATATCAGTTTATATACCCTTCACCAAGGAGTGTATTTGTAGTATAGAAATACATACATAAGCACATTAGTTTTGTGAAAAAATTTGTAATTTTTTTTTTCTAGTGCAAATTTCAGTAAATGACCTCTCGTTATTTTTCGATTAAATATTTTTTTTCGATATCAGCAATGAGTTGAATATTTTATTCGACGCTCTGTTTTTAAGAAATATTTTACATTCGCCATTATTCCACTTGTCAAAAACGACGTCACGTCAGACAATATCAAAAAATTGTTGCTTGCTCACTGGTACTCGAGATGTTCTAAAACCGTGCTACTATTTAATAACTCTATAAAATAGTCTTAGGTTAGGTTAGGTTTATCTGTTTGGTCTAAGGACCTCACATAGACCGGAATTGAAATTTAGCAATACCAGCGGAAGAGAACCTCTAAGTATGGCAGCCTAGTTCGTGGTGCCTGTATCGAATGACTCCCACACAGATTTAACAAACTTTAGCAATCTACACATTTCTACTCTCGATACAAGTTCAAGACTACGAAAAGTGTGAGCACCAAGTTAGTTATATCTAGTGCGGCCTAAAGCCGGGCAGTGATACAGTAGATGTTCCATTGTTAAAATTTCCCCGGGTTGCTTACATTTCCTGCAGGTACCGTCAAGTACTCGTCCTATTTTGACAGCACTACCCCCCCACTATAAGTTTGCAGTTCCTTCTAGTTAGTTATAAAAGGAACTTAGTCAATTCGGGATCATATGAGCTCCACATGATTTTATAAGTTTTGCAAGTTTTCGTCGCACGCCAACATTTCTCCGCTTCTTCCCTCATATTAGAGTCTATGATCTCTTTAAGTTGTTGAATTGGATTGAATTGAATTCCCCTTTTGGCCAGTGTATCGGCCATTTCATTTCCCTCAATTCCCATGTGTCCCTGGGCCCAGAATATATGAACTTGTCTACTTGCTGGTTCATATAACATATTTAGGGCCTTTCTACATAAGAGCATAACCGAGGAGTAATTGCAGTCAGCTAAAACAGTCTTAGTATTGTACGTCCATACCAAGTAAACTAACTTGTCTTATTTAATACTATTGGATGTTAGATAATTGTTAAGTATATCAATTTAAATTGCGGTATTATGTAAACGCTTATTCCTAAAGAATTTTTTAAAATTTGTTCAGCACAAAGGAGCGGATTCAGCACAAAGGAGCGGCTTCAGGGAAATGGAACGGAACATTTCCTTTAATTAATTTTATAGTTAGGACTGTTCTTTAGCGATAAATTTTATTTTTATCGTTAGTTACTAAAAATTAATAAGAACTTGTAGTCAACGAAAGACCATCAATTTAAAACACAACTGTGCTAAAAGCATAACAAACAACATGGCACAAACCTACATTTATACTTAAATAAAAATTTAACATATATGTGACCTTCTCCGAGAAAAGAGACCTAGTGTGTGAACATGAAGTTTAGAGAAAAACGCATTTAAAAAATAAAATTTTAAAATGTTTCTAATTTTTATCGATTTTGACACACACCCGTTTTTTGACACACTATAGGAGAAGGTCACATATAAAAAAATCTAGAGTAAAACATGAAATATTTGAAAAAAAATAAAAAAAAAAAATGTTTTATTTAGTTACTTTCATATCCAGAAAAAAAGTTAAAAGTTTCAAGTTCTGGAGCAATGGTTTTTATTTTTATAGTTTTCTATACCAAATTTTTCTTTCTAAAACGTAAAATTTATATAATTTATAAAGAAAAACAAAAAAATTAATTAGACCTAGTTACTATTATATATAACAAAAAGTATAAGTTTCCCAGCCCTGGTATCATCCTCTTTTATTTTTCTGAAAAGAAAGAATTAGTTTTAGTAAATTACTTTTATATAACAAAAAAAGTTAAAGTTTTCCAACCCTGGAAACGTGTTTTTAATTTTTTTTAAATTTGAAATACCAATTTTATTCGTACTAATGTATAAAATAAGTTTATTTATAAAAAAAAAAAATTCTAGCCGATATCCTTAGTAGCCAGTGCTTCTTCTACCCCTCTTATATATTGTTATTGTATTTATCTATAATATCAATATTAGGTATGTTTTATTCGATCTTTATATACATATTCAGAACAAATTTAAGTGTGTATAAACTTATTAAGTAGCTATAGCTATAGCTGCTTAAAAATTAAGTAGGTATATGTTTCGAATAAAACAAACACAGATAAAAATTATTTCTAGATACAATTAATTTTTTTGTTATATCACTTAAATAATTAATTGATTTTGAACCTACGACGATTTTTGTAAATACAATTAACGAAATTGTAAGTGAAGGGAAAATCTGCAAAATATTTTCAATTAAATATATCAACGAATAGTTTGTTGAAATTTATTTATTTTTTCAACATTTATTTTTATTAGATTTTAAAGTTATTTCAATTAAAGTTATAGTTATATTAACAATGCGAATTGTTGAATTTCCGTACAAATTTTTATTATCATAATTGTTATATTAACAATTTTTTATACCCTTTACCAAAAATGGAAAAGGGTATATGTATATAGGTTTGTCATTCCGTGTGTAATTTCCATAATTTTAATTTGCGACCAAAAAAATATATATATTCTGGGTCCTTATGAATAGCGATGACGAATAAGCGATGTCCGTCTTTCCGTCTGTCCGTCCGTCTGTCCGTCCGTCCGTCCGTCCGTCCGTCCGTCCGTCCGGTGTACGTGAAATCGGTTTTCCGAAGCTCCCAGAAAAGCTAGAGACTTCGTTCTTAGACTGGTGTGTCAGAAATTTTCCAAAATAGATTGGTATTGAAATTCAGCAAAATCGAGCTGACGATTCCAGAGCTGGGAAACTTAAACTTAATTTTGTCATATAAAAGCAACTACCGAAAACAAATTTTAATTTTTTTTTAATAAATAAACTTATTTTACACTTTAGTACGACTAATATTGGAATTTTAAATTAAAAAAATATAAAAAAATTAAAAAGACGTTTCCAGGGCTGGAAAACTTTAACTTTTTGTGTTATGTAAAATTAACTATGTCTAAAACTATATTAGTATTTTCTCGAGAACCGTAAGAGCTACAGACCTGAAATTTGGACACAGTATGTAGACTTTTGGCCGCTACAACAAAAAATACATGGGAATCGGAAATTAAAGGGTGTTCCAAAACGAGCAACGAAAAATTCTAAAATCCCATGTAATATACATACAATTATATGTACATATATACACTTGAAATTTGTAAGGTTAGTGTATTTTTATACAGACTACAAAAATTAACACTAGAATTTCAAAAAATTTAAATTAAAGGGTGTTCCATCAGTTAATGTAATTTTGACTATGCAATTTTGACAACTTGCTGTATCTTGGAAACCGTAAAAGCAAAACTCTTGAAATTTTCAAAAACGGTAAAACTAAAAAATCAAGGAATTATAAAATCGCCAAACGGAAAAAAATCGCGAAAAAAAATCGCCAAAACGAAAAATACCCAAAAAAAATCGCCAAAATGAAAAAAAACCCAAAACAGGAAAAAAACGACAAAATGAAAAAAAAATCGCCAAAATGAAAAAACCCCAAAAAAGAGAAAAAAAAGCCTAAATAAAAAAACCCCCAAAGCAGGAAAAAACGCCATAATGAAAAAAACCCAAAAACAGAAAAAAATCGCCATATTAAAAAAAATTTCTAGGACTAAAATAAATCGCGAAAAACCGGAAAAATTGCTTAAATAAAAAAAATCGCCAAAATGAAAGAAAATCGCCAAAATGAAAAAAATTGCCAAAATGAAAAAAATCGCCAAAACGAAAAAAAACCCAAAAAACAGAAAAAAGTCGCCAAAATGAAAAAAAGAAAAAAAAAACTAAATAGAAAAAACCCAAAAACAAAAAAAAATCGAAAAATGAAAAAAAAAATCGTCAAAATGAGAAAAATCTACAAAATGAAGAAAATCCCAATAACAGAAAAAAATCACCAAAATAAAAAAACCTCCAAAAACAGAAAAAAATCGCCAAAACGAGAAAAAAGCGACAAATCTGAACAAATCGTTTAAACTGAAGAAAAAACTTCAAAAAAGCCGTGCGCGATTCAAAGTCGCACTTTACTGAAGTTTTTAATATTAAAGGAATTAAATGAAACTAATAAGCAGATTTTGTAAAAAATTTTGTTTCTAAACGTTTCAAATTTGTATGAAAAATAACGAAAATTCTTTTCAAAAAATATTTTTTCCATACAAATTTCAAAACGAAAAAATCGTTTGAATTTACAAAATCTGACCTTAAGTTTTTCCTTATTTCGTTTTTGCTTTTTTCACTTAACATATTTTATGTATTTTTTAAAGAACTAGATTGGTATCAATAATCAAAAAAATCCAAAATTATGACTCCAGGGTTGGAAAACTCACACTTTTTGTGTTATGTAAAATTAAATAGGTCTAACAATTTTTTTCTTTTTCTTTATAAATTGAATATATTTTATGCTTCTGAAAGAAAATTACAGCTCCAAAGATGGAAACTTTAAAAAAATTATAAATTTTTTCACAAAACAAATATGTATGTATGTGTCTGTATACTATATATATGTACGTACGTTGGTAAAGGGTATATAAGATTCGGCACAGCCGAATATAGCACTCTTACTTGTTTTATACTATACACAATCACAACCCTCGAAACGATTTTTGTTTGTCTGCGAAAAACACTAACTGGCATATTCATAAAAAATATTTTAGGTTTATTAAGCGCTTATTTGACGTATTTCTATGGGAAATTTGTCAAATAACCCTGTAATAAACCTAAAATATTTTTTATGAATACGGCGGCAAATGTCTTTGAGCGGAGTTGAACCGGCAACATCAGCAGTAACAAGCTGAATTACTAACCTCTCAGCTAAAGAGAAACACTTTATTAGACACGCAAACAATGAATACACACAAAACATGATTTCTTGTTTCTTCTGCATGTGGGCATTCCGTTATGATATAATTTAACAAATAATTTTGTTGAGTAATTTAATTGATTACAAAAATTTTAATTTGTTATATCAAAAACTATGATCGTTAATTTTTAAATTATATTTTAACAATTTGTTTTGTTGGCTGCATTTCGATGATATTTTTTTCTGTGTACCTGTTAATAAATAAATAAATAAATAAATAAATAAATAAATAAATAAATAAATAAATAAATAAATAAATAAATAAATAAATAAATAAATAAATAAATAAATAAAAAAAATTAAAATTAGTTTTCGGTAATACTTTCGTATGGCAAAATAAAGTTTAAGTTTTCCAGCTCTGTAATGCTTGCAGTACGCCTTCTATTCATTTGCACATTCTGCTATTCAGTCTTTAAATTTTTGGGTTACTAATCCATTCCTTGCGAAAATCTTTTTTATCCTTTTTGTTCATTTTCTATTTTTTAAACTTTAATCTATATTTTATTTTTACTAGCGTAAAACGGAAATGACCCTTGTTTGATTGATACGAAGCACAAACCACCAACTAGACTCGACAACTTATAAAAACATTGCAACGATATTAAGAACGAAGTAGCAAATATTATTATTACCAATTTAGCCATCTCTTTCATATAAGCTCTTTTAGACTTACAATTTTTGTTGCAGCAATTCTTGTATGTATATCGGTAAGAACATTGAAATAGAAATACATACATACATACATTTTGTATTCCTTTTTATATCCTTTTCACACAAAAATAAAAAGTTGCTGCAACAAAAAAGAAAAAACAATAAAATATCCAACCTTATTCCAGTTGTCAACAACGACGACACTTTAACACAATACCAAAAAAATTGGGCTTGTGCACCCGTTGTCGACAACAAAAGACTGCTATTGGCAGGTTTATGTAATTTTTTAAACCTTAGAGAGCGGAAATGGATTGTCAGTAGCACAAAATTTTTCTCAATATCAAGTAAACTAACTAATACTTTTTCAGTATTGTGTTAAAGTGACGTCGAAGTTGACAACTGAAATAAGGGTGATTACTCTATTGTGTTTTTTTTTGGTAGTAAATAAATGTTCCTTTGTTGCGAGTTTTTTAAATTTTTTATGAAAAATCACAAACAAATTTCATGTTTGGAAAATAGCTAAAAAGTAGCTAGATTAAAATAAAAACAGCTAACAAAAAATAGCTAATAGCTAAACTCACTTTTCTTCAGGCTAAATGCGATGAAAAATGGCTAAATTGGCACTTCTGATGCCCATAAAAAATTGGTCACCAAAATCGCTAAACTGAGTTAAGAGTTTTACCACTTTGGTAGTACTTTCGAACCTAGACTGTCAAGACCCTGCGGATTTTTCAATTGCGGACTTTCACTGTGTTATAATTATTTTTTTAATTTTTTCTGTATAAACAAAATTTTGTAGTTGTTTAATAGGGCATTAACGTTGTCTCGAAATCTAGTACTTACGAGATTTTGAGGCAGATTTAGTTTTTTCTTACTAGATTTCCCATCTACAAAATCTATTTTGTCATAAGTTCCTACAAATCTAATCTAAATCTCATCAAAATCTAATATTTTTATTTTTTTTTTTCACCCTGTACAACATATTTATAAACAAGTAAGAGTGCTATATTCGGCTGTGCCGAATCTTATATACCCTTTACCAACGCACGTACATATACATATATAGTATACAGATACATACATACATATTTGTTTTGTGAAAAATTTATAATTTTTTTAAAGTTTCCATCTTTGGAGCTGTAATTTTCATTTTTCAAATTTCATACGCCAAACTTTTCTTTCAGAAGCATAAAATATATTCAACTTATAAAGGAAAAGAAAAAAAATTTTAGAACTATTTGATTTTACATAACACAAAAAGTGTAAGTTTACCAACCCTGGAGTCAAAATTTTGGATTTTTCTGATTATTGATAACAATCTAGTTCTTTAAAAATATATAAAATATGTTAAGTGAACAAAGCAAAAACAAAATAAGAAAAACTTAGTTTCATTTATTTCCTTTAATATTAAAAAATTCACTAAAGTGCGACTTTTCGCGCACGAAGGGTTCCGTACATTCGGTTCTGAGCATTTTTTAATGTGGCTTCTTTGCTTTTTTGAAGTTTTTTCAGTTTAAACGATTTTTTCAGTTTTGTCGCTTTTTCTCATTTTGGCGATTTTTTTCTGTTTTTTCTTATTTCGGCGATTTTTTCTGTTTTAAGGGTTTATTTTCATTTTGAAGATTTTTTTCATTTTTAAGATTCTTTTTTCATTTTGGCGATTTTTTTTCTGTTTTTGGGGCTTTTTTTATTTTGGAGATTTTGTTCATTTTGGCGATTTTTTTTTCATTTTGGCGATTTGTTCCTGTTTTTGGGGTTTTTTTTTAATTTTGGCGTTTTTTTTTTCGGTTTTTTTCGTTTTGGCGATTTTTTTCATTTTGGCGATTTTTTTTTCTGTTCTTGGGGCTTTTTTTCATTTTGGCGATTTTTTTCATTTTGGCGATTTTTTCCTGTTTTTGGGGTTTTTTTAATTTTTGCGATTTTTTTTCATTTTGGCGATTTTTTTCTCTTTTTGGGGGCTTATTTTCATATTGGCGGTTCTTTTTCATTATTGCGATTTTTTCCTATTTTGGGGGTTTTTTCATTTTGGCGATTTTTTTTTTTCATTTTGGCATTTTTTTTCATTTTGGCGATTTTTTTCTGTTTTTGGGGCTTTTTTTCATTTTGGAAATTTTTTTCATTTTGGGGGTTTTTTTTTGGCGATTTTTTCCTGTTTTGCGGTTTTTTTCATTTTGGCAATTTTTTTCTGTTTTAGGGGTTTTTTTTTTTTCATTTTATTATTTTATTTTATTTTGGCGATTTTTTTTTTCATTTTTGGCGATTTTTTTTCATTTTGTGGATTTTTTTTTCATATTTGTGATTTTCTTTCATTTTGGCGATTTTTTTCCTGTTTTTTGTTTTTTTTTTCGTTTTGCCGATTTTTTTTCATTTTGGCGATTTTTTTCGGTTTGGCGATTTTAAAATTTATTTGATTTTTTAGTTTTACCGATTTTGAAAATTTCAAGAGTTTTGCTACTACGGTTTCCAAGATACAGCAAGTTGTCAAAATTGCATAGTCAAAATTGCATTAACTGATGGAACACCCTTTAATTTAAATTTTTTGAAATTTTAGTGTTAATTTTTGTAGTCTGTATAAAAATACACTAACCTTACAAATTTCAAGTGTATATACATACATACATACAATTGTATGTATATTACATGGGATTTTAAAATTTTTCGCTGCTCGTTTTGGAACACCCTTTAATTTCCAATTCTCATGTATTAATTGTTGTAGCGGCCAAAGGTCTACACACTGTGTCCAAATTTCAGGTCTGTAGCTCTTACGGTTCTCGAGAAAATACTAATATAGTTTTAGACATAGTTAATTTTACATAACACAAAAAGTTAAAGTTTTCCAGCCCTGGAAACGTCTTTTTAATTTTTTTATATTTTTTTAATTTAAAATTCCAATATTAGTCGTACTAAAGTGTAAAATAAGTTTATTTATTAAAAAAAAAATTAAAATTTGTTTTCGGTAGTTACTTTTATATGACAAAATTAAGTTTAAGTTTGCCAGCTCTGCAATCGTCAGCTCGATTTTGCTGAATTTCAAAACCAATCTATTTTGGAAAATTTCTGACACACCAGTCTAAGAACGAAGTCTCTAGCTTTTCTGGGAGCTTCGGAAAACCGATTTCACGTACAGACAGACGGACAGACGGACAGACGGACATCGCTTATTCGTCTTCCCTATGCATAAGGATCCAGAATATATATATATATATATTATGGGTCGCTTATTGATATTATAGAAATTACAAACGGAATGACAAACCTATATATACCCTTTTACCATTTTTTTGGTAAAGGGTATAAAAATTCAGTAAAGTGCGACTTTGACTCGCGCACGAAGGGTCCCGTACATTCTGTTTTGAGCATTTTTATACCCTTTACCAACAAAAATGGTAAAAGGGTATATATAGGTTTGTCATTCCGTTTGTAATTTCTATAATATCAATAAGCGACACATAAAATATATATATTCTGGATCCTTATGCATAGGGAAGATGAATAAGCGATGTCCGTCTGTCCGTCTGTCCGTCTGTCCGTCTGTCCGTCTGTCCGTCTGTCCGTCTGTCCGTCTGTCCGTCTGTCCGTCTGTCCGTCTGTCCGTCTGTCCGTCTGTCTGTACGTGAAATCGGTTTTCCGAAGCTCCCAGAAAAGCTAGAGACTTCGTTCTTGGACTGGTGTGTCAGAAATTTTCCAAAATAGATTGGTATTGAAATTCAGCAAAATCGGACAGACGATTGCAGAGCTGGAAAACGTAAACTTCATTTTGCCATATAAAAGTAACTACCGAAAACAAATTTTTATTTTTTTTGTTAAATAAACTTATTTTGCACTTCAGTACGACTAAAATTGGAATTTTAAATTAAAAAAATATAAAAAAATTAAAAAAACGTTTCCAGGGTTGGAAAACTGTAACTTTTTGTGTTATGTAAAATTAACTATGTCTAAAACTATATTAGTATTTTCTCGAGAACCGTACGAGCTACAGACCTGAAATTTGGACACAGTGTGTAGACCTTTGGCCGCTACAACAACAAATACATGAGAATTGGAAATTAAAGGGTGTTCCAAAACGAGCAACGAAAAATGTTAAAATCCCATGTAATATACATACAATTATATGTATATACACTTTTTATACAGACTACAAAAATTAACACTAAAATTTCCAAAAATTTAAATTAAAGGGTGTTCCATCAGTTAATGCACTTTTGACTATGCAATTTTGACAACTCCTGTATCTTGGAAACCATAAGAGCAAAACTCTTGAAATTTTCAAAAACGGTAAAACTAAAAAATCAAAAAATTACAAAATCGCCAAACTGAAAAAAATCGCCAAAAACAAAAAAAAATCGCCAAAACGAAAAAAAGCACCAAATTAAAAAAAATTTCTAAGACTAAAATAAATCGCATAAAACGGAAAAATTGCTAAAATGAAAAAAAAATCGCCAAAATGAAAAAAAAAATCGCCAAAATGAAAAAAAATCGCCAAAATGAAAAAAAATCGCCAAAATGAAAAAAAATCGCCAAAATAAAAAAATAATGCCAAAACGAAAAAAGAAACCTAAAAAACAGAAAAAATCGCCAAAATTAAAAAAAAATCGCCAAAATGAAAAAAATCGCCAAAATGAAAAAAAACGCCAAAACGAAAAAAACCCCAAAAAACAGAAAGAAATCGCCAAAATGAAAAAAAAACCAAAAAAAAAATCGCCAAACTGAAAAAAAATCTCCAAACTGAAAAAAAATCTCCAAAATGAAGAAAAGCCCAAAAACAGAAAAAAATCGCCAAAAAGAAAAAAACCTCCAAAAACAGAAAAAAATCGCCGAAACGAGAAAAAAGCGACAACACTGAAAAAATCGTTTAAACTGAAAAAATCTTCGAAAAAGCAAAATAGCCTGCCTTTCGTGCGCGATTCAAAGTCGCACTTTACTGAATTTTTTAATATTAAAGGAATTAAATGAAACTAAGTTTTTCCTTATTTCGTTTTTGCTTTGTTCACTTAACATATTTTATGTATTTTTTAAAGAACTAGATTGGTATCAATAATCAGAAAAATCCAAAATTATGACTCCAGGGTTGGAAAACTCACACTTTTTGTGTTATGTAAAATTAAATAGGTCTAAAAATTTTTTTCGTTTTCTTTATAAATTGAATATATTTTATGCTTCTGAAAGAAAAGTTTAGCGTATGAAATTTGAAAAATTAAATTAAAGCTCCCAAGATGAAAACAAATATGTATGTATGTGTCTGTATACTATATATATGTATGTACGTACGTTGGTAAAGGGTATATAAGATTCGGCACAGCCGAATATAGCACTCTTACTTGTTTAATGTGGCTTTTTTGCGTTTTTGAAGTTTTTATACCCTTTACCACAAAAATGGTAAAAGGGTATATATAGGTTTGTCATTCCGTTTGTAATTTCTATAATATCAATAAGCGACACATAAAATATATATATTCTGGATCCTTATGCATAGGGAAGACGAATAAGCGATGTCCGTCTGTCCGTCTGTCCGTCTGTCCGTCTGTCCGTCTGTCCGTCTGTCTGTACGTGAAATCGGTTTTCCGAAGCTCCCAGAAAAGCTAGAGACTTCGTTCTTGGACTGGTGTGTCAGAAATTTTCCAAAATAGATTGGTATTGAAATTCAGCAAAATCGAGCAGACGATTGCAGAGCTGGGAAACTTAAACTTAATTTTGCCATATAAAAGTAACTACCGAAAACAAATTTTTATTTTTTTTTAATAAATGAACTTATTTTACACTTCAGTACGACTAAAATTGGAATTTTAAATTAAAAAAATAAAAAAAAATAAAAAGACGTTTCCAGGGTTGGAAAACTGTAACTTTTTGTGTTATGTAAAATTAACTATGTCTAAAACTATATTAGTATTTTCTCGAGAACCGTACGAGCTACAGACCTGAAATTTGGACACAGTGTGTAGACCTTTGGCCGCTACAACAACAAATACATGAGAATTGGAAATTAAAGGGTGTTCCAAAACGAGCAACGAAAAATGTTAAAATCCCATGTAATATACATACAATTATATGTATATACACTTTTTATACAGACTACAAAAATTAACACTAAAATTTCCAAAAATTTAAATTAAAGGGTGTTCCATCAGTTAATGCACTTTTGACTATGCAATTTTGACAACTCCTGTATCTTGGAAACCATAAGAGCAAAACTCTTGAAATTTTCAAAAACGGTAAAACTAAAAAATCAAAAAATTACAAAATCGCCAAACTGAAAAAAATCGCCAAAAACAAAAAAAAATCGCCAAAACGAAAAAAAGCACCAAATTAAAAAAAATTTCTAAGACTAAAATAAATCGCATAAAACGGAAAAATTGCTAAAATGAAAAAAAAATCGCCAAAATGAAAAAAAAAATCGCCAAAATGAAAAAAAATCGCCAAAATGAAAAAAATCGCCAAAATGAAAAAAAATCGCCAAAATAAAAAAATAATGCCAAAACGAAAAAAGAAACCTAAAAAACAGAAAAAATCGCCAAAATTAAAAAAAAATCGCCAAAATGAAAAAAATCGCCAAAATGAAAAAAATCGCCAAAACGAAAAAAACCCCAAAAAACAGAAAGAAATCGCCAAAATGAAAAAAAAACCAAAAAAAAAATCGCCAAACTGAAAAAAAATCTCCAAACTGAAAAAAAATCTCCAAAATGAAGAAAAGCCCAAAAACAGAAAAAAATCGCCAAAAAGAAAAAAACCTCCAAAAACAGAAAAAAATCGCCGAAACGAGAAAAAAGCGACAACACTGAAAAAATCGTTTAAACTGAAAAAATCTTCGAAAAAGCAAAATAGCCTGCCTTTCGTGCGCGATTCAAAGTCGCACTTTACTGAATTTTTTAATATTAAAGGAATTAAATGAAACTAAGTTTTTCCTTATTTCGTTTTTGCTTTGTTCACTTAACATATTTTATGTATTTTTTAAAGAACTAGATTGGTATCAATAATCAGAAAAATCCAAAATTATGACTCCAGGGTTGGAAAACTCACACTTTTTGTGTTATGTAAAATTAAATAGGTCTAAAAATTTTTTTCGTTTTCTTTATAAATTGAATATATTTTATGCTTCTGAAAGAAAAGTTTAGCGTATGAAATTTGAAAAATTAAAATTAAAGCTCCCAAGATGAAAACAAATATGTATGTATGTGTCTGTATACTATATATATGTATGTACGTACGTTGGTAAAGGGTATATAAGATTCGGCACAGCCGAATATAGCACTCTTACTTGTTTAATGTGGCTTTTTTGCGTTTTTGAAGTTTTTATACCCTTTACCACAAAAATGGTAAAAGGGTATATATAGGTTTGTCATTCCGTTTGTAATTTCTATAATATCAACAAGTAAGAGTGCTATATTCGGCTGTGCCGAATCTTATATACCCTTTACCAACGTACGTACATATATGTATATAGTGTACAGACACATACATACATACATATTTGTTTTGTGAAAAAATTTACAATTTTTTTATCTAAAGCAATTAATAGTAAGTGACCTTTCAGTATTTTTCGATTAAAGAATTTGATTCAATTATTTTATTTTCGATAATAGCAATTGTTGAATATTTTACTCTAAACTCTGTGGTTAAGATATAGTTTACATTCACTCTTATTTCAGTCAACATCGACGTCACGTCAATACATTACCAAAATATTGGGGCTTGTTTGTGTTTAATAATCATTGATGTTGTAAAACTGCTTAGTGTCTTGATTTAAAGTTCCCATTGCAAATAGTATACATCGTGGTATTATGTAACCGTTTTATTCCTACAGGAATAGACAAAAAGAAAAAACTAACTTGACCTAGTCACTTTTGTAAAAAAAACAATAAATTTAACAATCCAGGAAAAAACCTTTTAGATTTTTCTGATTTAAAAAATTTATAAAGTGTGTTAAGTGAACAAAGAAATAAAAAAAAATTAATTTTATACTTTAATATTTAATATTTAATATTTATGCGCCAAACTTTTCTTTCAGAAGCATAAAATATATTCAACTTAAAAGGGAAAAGAAAAAAATTTTTAGAACTAGTTAATTTTACATAAAACAAAAAGTGTAAGTTTTCCAACCCTGGAATCACAATTTTGGATTTTTCTGATTATTGATACCAATCTAGTTCTTTAAAAATATATAAAATAAGTTGAGTGAACAGAGCAAAAACGAAATAAGAAAAAACTTAGTTTCATTTAATTCCTTTAATATTAAAAAATTCAGTAAAAGCGACTTTGACTCGCGCACGAAGGGTTCCGTACATTCGGTTTTGAGAATTTTTTAATGCGTCTTTTATGCTTTTTTGAAGTTTTTTCAGTTTAAACGATTTTTTCTAATTTTGGAAGGTTTTTTATTTTGACGATTTTTTCCTGCTTTTGGGGCTTTTTTTCATTTTGGAGATTTTTTCATTTCGGCGATTTTTTTTTTTGATTTAGGCTTTTTTTCATTTTGGCGATTTTTTCCTGTTTTGGGGTTTTGTTTTCTGTTTTTGGGGTTTTTTTCGTTTTGGCGATTTTTTTCATTTAGGCGATTTTTTTTCATTTCGGCGATTATTTTAATTTTGGCGATTTTTTTTCATTTTTACGATTTTTTTCTGTTTTTTAGGGGATTTTTTCATTTTGGCGATTTTTTTCATTTTTGCGATTTTTTCCTATTTTGGGGTTTTTTCATTTTGGCGTTTTTTTCATTTTGTCGATTTTTTTCTGTTGTTGGGGCTTTTTTTCATTTTGGCGATTTTTTTTTCTGTTTTTGGGCCTTTTTTTCATTTCCGAGATTTTTTTCATTTTGGCGATTTTTTTCATTTTTGCGATTTTTTCCTATTTTGGAGATTTTTTCATTTTGGCGATTTTTTTCATTTTGGTGATTTTTTCCTGTTTTTGTTTTTTTCATTTGGCGATTTTTTCTGTTTTTTTGGGGTTTCTTTCGTTTTGGCGATTTTTTTTCAATTTGGCGATTTTTTCATTTTGGGGATTTTTTTTCATTTTGGTGATTTTCTTTCATTTTGGCGATTTTTTTTCATTTTTTTATGCGATTTATTTTAGTCTTAGACATTTTTTTTTAATTTGGTGCTTTTTTTCATTTTGGCGATTTTTATTGCTTTTTGGCGATTTTTTTTGGTTTGGCGATTTTATAATTTTTTGATTTTTAGTTTTACCGTTTTTGAAAATTTCAAGAGTTTAGCTCTTACGGTTTCCAAGATACAGCAAGTTGTCAAAATTGCATAGTCAAAATTGCATTAACTGATGGAACACCCTTTAATTTAAATTTTTTGAAATTTTAGTGTTAATTTTTGTAGTCTGTATAAAAATACACTAACCTTACAAATTTCAAGTGTATATACATACATACATTCAATTGTATGTATATTACATGAGATTTTAATATTTTTTGTTGCTCGTTTTGGAACACCCTTTAATTTCCAATTATCATGTATTTGTTGTTGTAGCGGCCAAAGGTCTACACACTGTGTCCAAATTTCAGGTCTGTAGCTCTTACGGTTCTCGAGAAAATACTAATATAGTTTTAGACATAGTTAGTTTTACATAACACAAAAAGTTAAAGTTTTCCAACCCTGGAAACGTCTTTTTAATTTTTTTATATTTTTTTAATTTAAAATTCCAATTTTAGTCGTATGGAGGTGTAAAATAAGTTTATTTATTAAAAAAAATAAAAATTTGTTTTCGGTAGTTACTTTTATATGGCAAAATGAAGTTTACGTTTTCCAGCTCTGCAATCGTCTGGTCCATTTTGCTGAATTTCAATACCAATCTATTTTGGAAAATTTCTGACACACCAGTCCAAGAACGAAGTGTCTAGCTTTTCTGGGAGCTTCGGAAAACCGATTTCACGTACAGACAGACGGACAGACGGACAGACGGACAGACGGACAGACGGACAGACGGACAGACGGACAGACGGACAGACGGACAGACGGACAGACGGACAGACGGACAGACGGACAGACGGACATCGCTTATTCGTCTTCCCTATGCATAAGGATCCAGAATATATATATTATATGGATCGCTTATTGATATTATAGAAATTACAAACGGAATGACAAACCTATATATACCCTTTTACCATTTTTGTTGGTAAAGGGTATAAATAAGCGACACATAAAATATATATATTCTGGATCCTTATGCATAGGGAAGACGAATAAGCGATGTCCGTCTGTCCGTCTGTCCGTCTGTCCGTCTGTCCGTCTGTCCGTCTGTCTGTACGTGAAATCGGTTTTCCGAAGCTCCCAGAAAAGCTAGAGACTTCGTTCTTGGACTGGTGTGTCAGAAATTTTCCAAAATAGATTGGTATTGAAATTCAGCAAAATCGAGCAGACGATTGCAGAGCTGGGAAACTTAAACTTAATTTTGCCATATAAAAGTAACTACCGAAAACAAATTTTTATTTTTTTTTAATAAATGAACTTATTTTACACTTCAGTACGACTAAAATTGGAATTTTAAATTAAAAAAATAAAAAAAAATAAAAAGACGTTTCCAGGGTTGGAAAACTTTAACTTTTTGTGTTATGTAACATTAACTATGTCTAAAACTATATTAGTATTTTCTCGAGAACCGTAAGAGCTACAGACCTGAAATTTGGACACAGTGTGTAGACCCTTGGCCGCTACAACAACAAATACATGAGAATTGGAAATTAAAGGGTGTGCCAAAACGAGCAACGAAAAATGTTAAAATCCCATGTAATATACATACAATTGTATGTATATGCACTTGAAATTTGTAAAGTTAGTGTATTTTTATACAGACTACAACAATTAACACTAAAATTTAAAAAAATTTAATTAAAGGGTGTACCATCAGTTAATGTAATTTCGACTATGTAATTTTGATAAATTGCTGTATCTTGGAAACCGTAAGAGCAAAACTCTTGAAATTTTCAAAAACGGTAAAAGTAAAAAAATAAAAAATTATAAAATCGTCAAACCAAAAAAATCGCCAAAAACAAAAAAAAAATCGCCAAAATGAAAAAAAGCACCAAATCCAAAAAAATTTCTAAGACTAAAATAAATTAAAATTAAAATTAAAACAAAAATCGCCAAAATTAAAGAAAATCGCCAAAATGAAAAAAAATCGCCAAAATTAAAAAAATCACCAAAACGAAAAAAACCCTAAAAAACAGAAAAAATCGCCAAAATGAAAAAAAATCGCCAAAATGAAAAAAACGCCAAAAACGAAAAAAACCCCAAAAAAACAGAAAAAAATCGCCAAAATGAAAAAATAATCGCCAAAACGAAAAAAAGCACCAAATTAAAAAAAATATCTAAGACTAAAATAAATCGTAAAAAAACGGAAAAATTGCTAAAATGAAAAAATCACCAAAACGAAAAAAACCCTAAAAAACAGAAAAAATCGCCAAAATGAAAAAAAATCGCCAAAATGAAAAAAACGCCAAAAACGAAAAAAACCCCAAAAAAACAGAAAAAAATCGCCAAAATGAAAAAATAATCGCCAAAACGAAAAAAAGCACCAAATTAAAAAAAATATCTAAGACTAAAATAAATCGTAAAAAAACGGAAAAATTGCTAAAATGAAAACAAAACTCGCCAAAATGAAAGAAAATCACCAAAATGAAAAAAATCGACAAAATGAAAAAAAATCACCAAAACGAAAAAAAACCTAAAAAACAGAAAAAAATCGCCAAAATTAAAACAAAAATCGCCAAAATGAAAAAAATCGCCAAAATGAAAAAAAAATCGCCAAAATGAAAAAAATCGCCAAAACGAAGAAATTCCCAAAAACAGAAAAAATTGAAAAAAACCTCCAAAAACAGAAAAAAATCGCCAAAACGAGAAAAAAGCGACAAAACTGAAAAAATCGTTTTAACTGAAAAAAACTTCAAAAAAGCAAAAAAGCCTACCTTTTGTGCGCGATTCAAAGTCGCACTTTACTGAATTTTTTAATATTAAAGGAATTAAATGAAACTAAGTTTTTCCTTATTTCGTTTTTGCTTTGTTCACTTAACATATTTTATGTATTTTTTACAGAACTAGATTGGTATCAATAATCAGGAAAATCCAAAATTATGACTCCAGGGTTGGAAAACTCACACTTTTTGTGTTATGTAAAATTAAATAGGTCTAATTTTTTTTCTTTTTCTTTATAAATTGAATATATTTTATGCTTCTCAAAGAAAAGTTTGGCGTATGAAATTTGAAAAATGAAAATTACAGCTCCAAAGATGGAAACTTTAAAAAAATGATAAATTTTTTCACAAAACAAATATGTATGTATGTGTCTGTATACTATATATATGTACATACGTTGGTAAAGGGTATATAAGATTCGGCACAGCCGAATATAGCACTCTTACTTGTTTTCAGTTTAAACGATTTTGTCAGTTTTGTCGATTTTTTCTCGTTTTGGCGATTTTTTTCTGTTTTTGGAGATTTTTTCATTTTGGCTATTTTTTCTGTTTTTTTTTGGGATTTTTTTTATTTTGGAGATTTTTTCATTTTGGCAACTTTTTTTAATATTGGCGATTTTTTCTTGTTTCTGGGTTTTTTTACATTTTGGCAATTTTTCCTGTTTTGGGGCTTTTTTTATTTTGGCGATTTTTTTCTGTTTTTTGGGGTTTTTTTCGTTTTGGAGATTTTTCATTTTGACGATTTTTTTTATTTTGGCGATTTTCTTTCATTTTTGTAATTTTTTTTTTAGCAATTTTTTCGGCTAAAATGACATTACTGATGCCCATAAAAAAATTGGTCACCAAAATCGCTAAACTGAGTATAGAGTTTTACCACCCTTTGGTAGTACTTTCGAACCTAGACCGTCAAGACCTTGCGGATTTTTCACTGTGTTATAATTATTTTATTAATTTTTTCGTATAGACAAAATTTTATTGTTAATTTTATAGTTGTTTAATAAGGAACGGTTAAAATGATTAATTTGGAAAAGTTACTAAGCTGAGAATAAATAAATAATCCTGCTGATTATACAAAAGAGCAATATTATTATTTGCCTGAAATATGTCGCGGATTATTTCTATTTTTTTTGCTTGCTTTAAAGTACAAGTATGCTATATCCTCAATTAATTTTTATGAGTGCCATAAATACAAATTCCCTGTACTTATAATACTAACCGTCGGTTTCATCGTGTTAGTGTAATCGCCACGACAACTGGTAGCCGCTACATCATTGTACAAGTTCAATAAAAGTTGCACATTTCCAAAAGGTTTTGCTTTATTCAATTTAGTTGCGAGGATAATAGGGTGGTAACGTATTATGGCATTCAAAAGATTATTCACACATACATACATACATACATATTAGCAATAAAGTGCATTTCCAGAAATAATAAATTGAATAACTTAATATCAAGATTTCAAGGACAAATTAAATTTTTTCCTTCATTTGGGATTATCAAATCTTTACCTGAATCCCAAAGAAGCGCTGCAATACCGATGAAAATTTTTTCTACGAATTCGAATTTATAATCCACAGTTTGGAATAAAGCAAAATCACTTAAAGTTCAGAATTTTTTCAACATATTTTTTTAATTCTTTTTAAACTATATTTTAATTATTCATTAAAATGAACATATGTATACACGTATGTATGAATGGATGTATATATATATGTATATATATATATATATATATATATATATATATATATATATATATATATATATATATATATGTACGCATGAACTTTAACAATGCAAGCGATCCCACTTGAACTGAGATTCGATATAAACGAATGCTAATTCAAGCGAGGAAATTTCGAAACAAAATTGTTTGATATTTGTTTGAAAATCTAAAAATTTCGAATATTAGATCCATTTTTGAGATATATCTGAAATCGATTTCAATAACGAAAGTCATGGTCAACTGGGATAACTGGTCAAGTGATAGAGAAGACAGGTAAAGTAAAGGAAGAAATAGCTGATAGCATGAACCTTCTAGCATAGACAATAAATAATAATTGTTTTAAAGGATCACAACTGCAGCCTTCTTTCGTTCATAGACAAGGCAATACAATCGTCGAACAGAATTAGTGCATTAAAACACTCTGATGTATTCATAAAAAAAATTTGATATCCAAAAGACTTTGAAAATTATTTTTTTACGGAAATTTGTTTGTGTAAACTCATTTTTTTCGATTATGGCAGTATATGTGCGGGTATTTTTTGTAAGTTAACGCACACAAACACGTATATTGAAGCTGAATGTTGACATTTCTAGCATCCGTTTAAGAGTTTTGTATTGAAAAGCTTTGAAATCCATGCAATTAGGGCTTTCAGATATGGTTTTATAAGATTCATATTATGAATTAACAAGAACAAAAACCATTAAAATTGTGCTTTTTTATTAACCGTCATCTATCCTACTACTGTTGAAAAGCTTTAGCATTATATGAAAGTATGACTGCATGAAGCGATAACCTTGTTACAAGATAGTTTTGGCATTTTTTCTATTTACGATTTTTTCGCTTTGGCAAAGTTTTCTGTTTTGGCTCTTTCCCATTAAGTGCGTTTTTTTTCGCTTTGGCGATTTTCTCTTGATTGGAAAAACATTACTCTTTCTAATGTGAATTTCATTTGAGGTTTTGATTAATTTATTTATGATATTAAATGGGATTTGTATAGGAAAAGTACCAAAAAGTGGTACTATTTTCACCAATTATTTATGAGAGTTTTCATGGACCGCCAACATATTTTCGAGATTTTTCAAAATAAGATCAAATATTTCAATATCTACTTTTTATATTAATTTTACTTCGGAAGTAAATTACTAACCTATTTCCATCTTTTTATTAACATTTTCTACATTGATATGATATTCTTACTCGTGTATCATTCAAACTTCCAAATATCAATTTCTAATACATCCTCAGAGAAAGCTAAAACTAAAATGTAATTACTAATTAATAAAAATTGAGCTGCATAAGAAAAGTCCAGAAAAGTGGTTCCAATTTTACCATTTATTTGTTCAAATTTGAAAAAAGAGCATACATATGTATATTCGAAATCCTTTCACGAAAAGTTGAACATAAATAAACTTTTCTTTTTGTGCTCTGTAACTCAAAAGATGTATGAATTACAGAATAGAAGTATTAAAATCAGTTTTTCTCGTTTTTGGCATCTAAAAGTACAATTTTCAAAAAAGTACCAAGCAGCTGTCAAATATTTTTTTTTTATAAAATGCAACTTCACACAATCGCCATATTCATTGGCTTGGGCTAAACGATGGTCACCCAGTCACTCACGTTACTCTTTTATATATAAATAGAAGTAATAATAAGAATAATAAAAATAATAATTACGTATTTAGATTTGGTTTATTTTTTTATATACATAAATATTAATTTATTAATTGTAAAAGTTGTTTGTCCAAAAAATACCTCTTTCAAAAAATACTTTTTTCAGAAAATACTTTTTCCAAAAAAAATGCATCTTTCATCACATACTTGTTCCAAAAAGTACATTTTTCAAAAAATGTTTTTTCCAAAAGGTACCTTTATTAAAATTTTTTTTCCAAAAAGTGCCTTCTTTAAAAAGTTCTTTTTCCAAAAGTACTTTTCAGAAGAAGTACTTTTTCCCAAAAATGCCTCTTCCCAAAATTACCTTTTCAAAAAGTAATTTTCCAAAACAGTCCCCTTTTTCAAGAATCACCTTTTTCTAAAAGCATCTTTCTCAAATACCACCTTTTATAGAAAGTACGTATTCCACCTAAAAAGTATTTTTTTTTTAGTTTAAAAGTTATTTTATTCAATAAGTACTTTTCCCAAAAAGTACCTTTTAAGAAAATTTCTTTTTTAAAACTTTTCTTAAAAGTACTTTTTTTTTGAAAGAGTGCTCTTTTTAGGGTTCCGTACACCAAAGGTGAAAATGGAACCCTATTGTTTTCGCTGCGCTGTCCGTCTGTCCGTCTGGCCGTCTGGCCGTCTGTCCGTCTGTCCGTCACAGGGTATTTTCTCGAGAACCGTAAGAGGTACGGACCTGAAATTTGGACAGAGTGTGTAGACCCTTGGCCGCTACAACAACAAATACATGAGAGTTGGAAATTAAAGGGTGTGCCAAAACGGGCAACGAAAAATGTTAAAATCCCATGTAATATACATACAATTGTATGTATATTAAAGTCCTGCACAAGACCATTTATAAGAACTTTCAAGACATGAGGGATTTTTCAAATACCTTACTACAGCGAAGTCTTCTAAAACAAACGATAAGCAACACTGTTTGCAAGAATTTGTTTCAGTTATTGCAAGTATAGGAGTAAAGAAGAAAGTACTTCGTGACTGAAAAATTTGTGATGCTTGCTTCTTTCTACGCATGGGCGCGTATACAAGCGTCATGCATGTACATACACACACACGTTGTGTGTATGCTCTTTTATTTTTCTGCACACAAACAAACGTTCACATGCATTTACATTAGTAAACACATAATAGCTTACCATCTACATCTTACACACACACACACACTCAAACGTACAATATGGAAAATAACAAGCATACACGTATCAACACTACTTTGTTGACTGTTTGTTCATAACAAGAAGTCTTCACGACATTGCTTGTTAGCACTCATATACACACACACAAATGCATCTATCGTTCTTTGCTTGTAATACGACAGCATTTATTATTGGTTTCCCAGCTAGCATTTGGGTGATCATTTTTGGCAGAAATATCTTATATGATTCTCTACAGATTGAAAGAGGATTCACTTATGATTCATCTATATGATCAAATAATGATTTCTTGAAAATAGAGGAACATCATGCAAACCGCAAAAAGGTGATTTAAATGATTTAATATAAAAATTGTTCAAAAATAATCAGCAAATCGTATAATAACTGATTCTTTGGTATGATTCATCTGTAGGGTACCATTTTCTCACAACGGGAGTATCATTTATGATGGGAAAATGAGCTCATAAACGGTTATTTTTCCCATCAAGCTGATTCGGAAACGATTGGATTATGATACAAAATGCTACCTGGGTTAGCATTCTACAGCCACGAGAATACATTTGAAAAACAAGACGTATTTAGATTTCAAGACTATTTACGCAGGTCTATAATGTATATGCACTTGAAATTTGTAAAGTTAGTGTATTTTTATACAGACTACAACAATTAACACTAAAATTTAAAAAATTTTAATTAAATTGTGTACCATCAGTTAATGTAATTTCGACTATGTAATTTTGATAACTTGCTGTATCTTGGAAACCGTAAGAGCAAACTTCTTGAAATTTTCAAAAACGGTAAAACAAAAAAATCTCAAAATTATAAAATCGCCAAAGCCAAATAAAATCGCCAAAATCAAAAAAAAATTGCCAAAACGAAAAAAAGCACCAAATTAAAAAAAATTTCTAAATCGAAAATAAATCGCGGAAAACCGGAAAAAGTCGCCAAAATAAAAAAAATCGCCAAAATGAAAAAAATCGCCAAAATGAAAAAATCGCCAAAAATGAAAAAAAATCGCCAAAATGAAAAAAATTGCCAAAATGAAAAAAAAATCGCCAAATATAAAAAAATCGCCAAAATGAAAAATATCGCCAAAATGAAAAAAATCGCCAAAATTTAAAAAATCGCCAAAACGAGAAAAATCGCCAAAATGAAAAAAAAATCGCCAAAACGAAAAAAACCCCAAAAAAAACATAAAAAAATCGCCAAAATGAAAAAAAGCACCAAATTAAAAAAAATTTCTAAATCGAAAATAAATCGCGGAAAACCGGAAAAAATCGCCAAAATGAAAAAAATCGCCAAAATGAAAAATATCGCCAAAATGAAAAAAATCGCCAAAATTTAAAAAATCGCCAAAACGAGTAAAAAGCGAAAAATAATCAAAAAAAAACGTAAAAAAACACAGTATAAAAAAATGATTAAAGCCCAACGTACGGAACCCTTCGTGCGCGAGTCAAAGTCGCACTTTACTGAATTTATTTAAAATACTATTGCCAAAAGGTACATCTCTCAATAAATTCCTTATCCAAAAGTTTTTATATACCAATAATATATTTGCAATAATTAGATTTCCAAAAAGTTGCCATTTCCCAAAAATAATAGTTAAATGTTTTTTCAAAAATACTTAATTCGAAAAGTACCTTTTCCGAAAAGAATTTTTTTGAAAAGTACCAAATTAATATTCAATATTCACTTTTTACCTCCTTTTAACCCCTAGCAGTACACATTATCGAAAAAGTACCAAACACATGTCGGCTTATTTTTTAGCAGCATTCATATGCTTTTGAAATTTTTAGTCTATTTTTAATCAGAAATAATTTCTTAATCAGGCTTGAGTTCAGTAATTTCAATTCTTATGAATGAAATATTTTTATTAATTAATGTGAGTATCTAAAGAATAGAAGAAAAATTAAACTAGACACTATTAGCTGGGGGGAATACCGATATTTTTCTGTGCAGCCACGCACTTCATCAGCACCCATGTCTATCTACTGGGGTAGAGATTATTATTAACATCAGCTATTAAACTTAAATTTCTATGAAATGGAATATGAGAATTGATTGTGTATTTGCCTTTGGCAAACACATTTGTAAGTATCACTATTCATTTTCTGTTTTTCCATTTTCTATTTAGGTTAGCACGAAGTTATATCACTCTACCTATGTATGTTTAACTATTCTTACTTATCTTTTACGATCACCACATTAATTATTTTTACTTATTCGATGCACCATCGGTACATACATATAAGTATTATTGTAGTGGCTTTATGTTACTTTGTTTTTGCTTTCTACAGTTGACTTAGCTTTCCAGCATTCTGAAGCAGGTCTGGCCAAGTGAACAGTGATCGCCAAGTGAACATATTTTTGTCACGTGCCCATGATGAATTAAATGAGACATTATTAGATTTAATTGAACTATAGTGAATTTTCAATCAGAAATAATTTCTTAATCAGGCTTGAGTTCAGTAATTTCAATTCTTATGAATGAAATATTTTTATTAATTAATGTGAGTATCTAAAGAATAGAAGAAAAATTAAACTAGACACTATTAGCTGGAAAGCTAAGTCAACTGTAGAAAGCAAAAACAAATGTGTTTGCCAAAGGCAAATACACAATCAATTCTCATATTCCATTTCATAGAAATTTAAGTTTAATAGCTGATGTTAATAATAATCTCTACCCCAGTAGATAGACATGGGTGCTGATGAAGTGCGTGGCTGCACAGAAAAATATCGGTATTTCCCCCAGCTAATAGTGTCTAGTTTAATTTTTCTTCTATTCTTTAGATACTCACATTAATTAATAAAAATATTTCATTCATAAGAATTGAAATTACTGAACTCAAGCCTGATTAAGAAATTATTTCTGATTAAAAATTCACTATAGTTCAATTAAATCTAATAATGTCTCACTTAATTCATCATGGGCACGTGACAAAAATATGTTCACTTGGCGATCACTGTTCACTTGGCCAGAACTGCTTCAGAATGCTGGAAAGCTAAGTCAACTGTAGAAAGCAAAAACAAAGTAACATAAAAAGCCACTACAATAATACTTATATGTATGTACCGATGGTGCATCGAATAAGTAAAAATAATTAATGTGATGATCGTAAAAGATAAGTAAGAATAGTTAAACATACATAGGTAGAGTGATATAACTTCGTGCTAACCTAAATAGAAAATGGAAAAATAGAAAATGAATAGTGATACTTACAAATGTGTTTGCCAAAGGCAAATCAATAATTGTATACACAATCAATTCTCATATTCCATTTCATAGAAATTTAAGTTTAATAGCTGATGTTAATAATAATCTCTACCCCAGTAGATAGACATGGGTGCTGATGAAGTGCGTGGCTGCACAGAAAAATATCGGTATTTCCCCCAGCTAATAGTGTCTAGTTTAATTTTTCTTCTATTCTTTAGATACTCACATTAATTAATAAAAATATTTCATTCATAAGAATTGAAATTACTGAACTCAAGCCTGATTAAGAAATTATTTCTGATTAAAAATTCACTATAGTTCAATTAAATCTAATAATGTCTCATTTTTAGTCTATCTAATGTAGTTACTGAGATATAAAGATACCGATTTTAAACTTTTTTACCCCCTCAGCACGCTTTGGGCTCTTCGAAAAATCATACATTTTACTATCTTAGCTTTTAATGAGCGGAAGGAAGACATAGTAAATTTTTTTTTACATGTACCTTATCATTAACAAAAAAAAAAGTACCTAAAACGGGTACTATTTTCCTTATAAGTGCGAATTTCATTCGAGTTCTTGTCCACAAAAAATGAACGCGTCAAAAAGGTTTCTGCTAAGCTCAATAGCTTAGAAGATATGTCGAGTGCAAAAAAGGTACCAAAATTTAGTTTTTACCCCGTTTTAGCACCTAAAAGTACAAATATATATATATAGTAACATTCGTGTGCCTTTGAAATTTGGTATCTATCTATCTATCATAGTTTCCGAGATATAAAGATACCAATTTTACCCTCTTTTACACCTTTTTAGCCCCTTCGCATTCGAATTTACAAAAATCTTCTCTTAGTGGATCTATACATTGTAAGGGGAACCTGCACATTCAGCTCTGTAGCTGCAGTCGTTTGGGCTGGGCGATGATGAATCAGTCAGTCAGTCAATCAGTCAATCAATAATGTTACTCTTTTATATACATATAGATTAAACAGTAAATACTGATAGAAAACGCATGTATTTTGCAAATTATGGAAGTTTTCATTTTAAATTGTTGAGTTAGTCCAAGGTTTATATCCAGAAGAAGCCAAGAGAGCATGATTATTTTTAAATTAAGAAATTAATAAATTTTGTTATCAGTGTGCAGGAGAAAATTCTTTATTCTCTTTATTGTGTTGTAAGCTGAAAACTTTAAGAAAATTATATTCTTTTTTAACCTTACTTTAAAGGTTTGGCATACATATCACATGTTTAAGCGAAATCATATCAGCTGGCCCCTACAGTCCAGAACGTTGCTTTCGCCGCTTGTAATTTTAATCTCAATACGAATTTAGCACACATTTTTCAGTAAATGTTTTGATACTACAAGAACGCATTTCGATATTTATTTTCTCAAATATCGATATTTCGATATATCGATATTTTTTGCCCATTCCTACTCAATACTTATGTGTATCTAATTCTTTCTCTTTCTTGTCAATACATTTTTATTATAAGACCCCTTTTATACAAGTGCAGTTTACTTTGCAATATCTTAATTCAGCTGAGAAATATTTTCTTTTTCTGTGTTTCTCCCAGGTGAATTAAGAATTTGGTTTTAACGTTTAACGTTTTAACACAGAAAAAGAACGTATTTCTTAGCTGAATTAAGACTAGAAAGAGAACTAGATACGCAGGTATAAATGAATTTTAACGTTGGTGAAAACATTAGTTATGAGTATCCTGCTCAGTATTTATAAAAGTGTCTCACTAAAATATTCAAGCTCATGTGTGTAATAATTAATCGAAATACAACAACCAACCAATCAATCACATTAGCAGGTACTTATTCATTGAATGAATGCTCTCATTTTTTTATCTCTCTAAAATGTCATATATTTAGTTAATCCTGTAACAAGGATTCTCCAACACTTTGATTAAATGCTGAGCGTTTACTTACACACAGATAGTCTCTCTGTTTCATTTTCTTATTTTTTAATGCAGCGAATTGCAGTAATTTTTTGGTACAAGAAAAACTGCTGCACCTAAAGCACGACTTATAGTGGATTCACACTCTGAATTTAAGTTGAGCTTATGAAAGAGAGAGAGAGATAGAGAGAGAGAGAGAGAGAGAGAAAGGGAAAGATAATAAAGAGGCGTATTATTATATTTGCCTGCTCAACTGCCCTCTGTAAACCGCGATTTAATTGCCTGATTAAAACTGAGGGCAGAATATATAAATTCAACATCTTACAAACTGAGCTCATTCACTAAACAACCGTTAAGAAAGAAGGAAATAAATTTTGAGTAGCGATAAAATGGCCGAGAATGTTCAAAAACAATATGTGGTAAGTATAAGAATACAAAATGTAGGTGTTGCAAATGCATCAATTAATTTGATAATTGTATTTTGATTTTAGCATTTGCGCAAACGGCGTATTATGAAGTATCTGCAAAATGCTCCTGCAGAATTATCCTCCTTTGAAGATAACAATAAAGAAGAAGATATTGAAACGCCGAAATTGGAAAGTAAACTGTTCTCACAAGACAACCAATTGATACAGACTATTGACGGATATCCTTCAGAAAACACAAATGATACAAAGATAGATGCAACAGACGCCACACTATTGCTAGAAGAAAAGCAAATATTTATAAGAAAATATTTTAAGCAAACTATTGAAGAAGGCTTAGAAAAATTTATTTCATCTATGGAAAACAAAGATTTTACGTTGGAAGAATTGCTATACGAATACATCTTATTAGACTGTATATTAATGGAACCTATCGGTAACACATTACTTAGCAGCGAAGAAGAAGAATCTGAACAAAAAGCAGAAGCAAAAAAAGAAATTTTGCAATTTTTTGAAACGATAATTAAACAAGCTGAAAATCAAGAAAATCATATATACTTGGAAAACAAAGTTGAAGCAACCCAAAAACTTCAAAACAATGCAAATGAAGTGAAAGAAAAAAACAATATTGAAATAAATAAGATACAACTGCAAAAACCTTTTACTAGACAAATGTTCCAAAAATTTGATACCAAGCCAATGGATGTACAACCACAAACTGCAAAGCGTAAAATCAAACACTCAAGCAGACTAAGGATATCAGCTACATCCACACCAATAGTGAAAAATATAAAAACTGAAAAAAATTCTACGGTTGCGAAAGTATTCGAATCAGCTACGGATGGTATGGTGGTTATAGGACCCAATGGTACGAAAATTGCCTTAGATGCTCTACAAGCCATTAACTGGTCTTTGTCGGGAACTGCTATTACTCGTAAAATATTAGTGGAAGTTTTCGGAAGAGAAACTTTGGCATTCCATAGTTTAACGGGCAAACCATCGCCAGCATTTATTGGTTGTGATAAACCGTTAAAAAATCAGCTAAATCAACGTAAACTTGAGGATGTTTTACACTTTGTAATGCGGCACACAGAACTAACTGAGAGGGAAATCAGAAGTGCCATCATTACTAAATGTGCTGATGAGAACAAAATGTATCGTCAAAGAGAAAAGAAACGACTAAAGAAAGCCCTGAAGTTGCAGAAGAAATCGAAAAAATAACTTTAAAATTGTAATTTTTATTCTATCTTATATCTCCTTCTAGTGGATAGTACCAGTGCAAATTAGCAAGTAAAAATGTTGGAGAATAAGCACAGGAGTACATTTTTTTTAATAATAATAATGTTTTAATTTTAAATTAATTTAATTTTTTAATTAAACTTATAAGTGTAATTTATGTGATTAAAAAATGTGATTTTTATTAAATAAAATTTATGATATTCTTGTAAGCTTAATTTCATCAAACCTAAAATATCAATAACACAAAAATATTGTAAAGCAGTTTTTCCGAAAAACTTTTAATTATTGAAATAATAATTGTATTTATATTAAAAAGACTTGCTATACTACTTATTAAGTAATTTTAATATATTATTAATAAAAAACTATACCTTATTTTAAACTGAAATTTTCTTTCAATCCATAAGAAACCGCTGAAAATACAAAAAACTAGAATGCTATCATCAGTTGAATCTTATATTCATACTGGTAAGTACATACAATTGCCAGAAAAAATATCCTTACATTCAAGTAAAAAACATCGGTCCAGGAAAATTATAGCAATAACTCCAAACGATTTCCTAATATCTCTACATTAAAATTATTACAGTATTAATCAACAATTTCACAAAAAAGTGTTCGTACACGTAAAATAAATTAAAAAGGAGAGAGGTGTCTTAGGGCACCCGGTTATAGCAATTGCTACTAAGCTATATAATACAATGTTCACACTTATGTTTTTAAACATTTTTAACGCCTCATTCGTGTTTAAGAGCTTAAACACGATGATTTTGAGATTTTTTACCATATATTGACTTGTTTTGTTAAACATCTCAAATGAAGTATTTAAGATTTAAACACTTCCTTAAACACTTAAATAGAGTATGTTCAGTCCGTTTTTTGATAACTCTGGCACATTTGTTTTGTTATTAAATGGCGGCACCTGATAAATTATTTGGTAAGCAAGTAATTACTAAAATACTCAATTATGTACAAAAACATTTGTTGTTTGAAAAACATAATTATTCGTAATTTTTTCTTAAAAAACTTTGGTTCTTAGAAAACTCGTCTTAAACATAATTGTGAAAATGTCGTCGTTTGGGTTCTGGTTTGCTGCAGACATAATGTATTTTGAATATACTGTGCCGCAAGCCAGAAACCAGCTGACGATGTATTTAACATGTTTAAAAACATAAGTGTGAACATAGTATAAAACAAACTTAATGCAATACAATGCAATAAAATTATATTATATGATGATGTAAAATTCGCCGAAAATATTTCAAAACGTTTCCATTTATAACCCATTATTATCTTTTCTAGCGGAGCACGATTAAATGAATATATTGTTTGTTGCCGGCGGCGGCTGTTATTCATCTTACAGTCGATCGGCAATGTTCTCTGGCTTGTGCTTATTTTCAAAAAAATAATACAAAAACAAGTAAGAGTGCTATATTCGGCTGTGCCGAATCTTATATACCCTTTACCAACGTATGTACATATATATAGTATACAGACACATACATACATATTTGTTTTGTGAAAAAATTTATCATTTTTTTAAAGTTTCCATCTTTGGAGCTGTAATTTTCATTTTTCAAATTTCATACGCCAAACTTTTCTTTGAGAAGCATAAAATATATTCAATTTATAAAGAAAAAGAAAAAAAATTAGACCTATTTAATTTTACATAACACAAAAAGTGTGAGTTTTCCAACCCTGGAGTCATAATTTTGGATTTTCCTGATTATTGATACCAATCTAGTTCTGTAAAAAATACATAAAATATGTTAAGTGAACAAAGCAAAAACGAAATAAGGAAAAACTTAGTTTCATTTAATTCCTTTAATATTAAAAAATTCAGTAAAGTGCGACTTTGAATCGCGCACAAAAGGTAGGCTTTTTTGCTTTTTTGAAGTTTTTTTCAGTTAAAACGATTTTTTCAGTTTTGTCGCTTTTTTCTCGTTTTGGCGATTTTTTTCTGTTTTTGGAGGTTTTTTTCAATTTTTTCTGTTTTTGGGAATTTCTTCGTTTTGGCGATTTTTTTCATTTTGGCGATTTTTTTTTTCATTTTGGCGATTTTTGTTTTAATTTTGGCGATTTTTTTCTGTTTTTTAGGTTTTTTTTCGTTTTGGTGATTTTTTTTCATTTTGTCGATTTTTTTCATTTTGGTGATTTTCTTTCATTTTGGCGAGTTTTGTTTTCATTTTAGCAATTTTTCCGTTTTTTCACGATTTATTTTAGTCTTAGATATTTTTTTTAATTTGGTGCTTTTTTTCGTTTTGGCGATTATTTTTTCATTTTGGCGATTTTTTTCTGTTTTTTTGGGGTTTTTTTCGTTTTTGGCGTTTTTTTCATTTTGGCGATTTTTTTTCATTTTGGCGATTTTTTCTGTTTTTTAGGGTTTTTTTCGTTTTGGTGATTTTTTTAATTTTGGCGATTTTTTTTCATTTTGGCGATTTTCTTTAATTTTGGCGATTTTTGTTTTAATTTTAATTTTAATTTATTTTAGTCTTAGAAATTTTTTTGGATTTGGTGCTTTTTTTCATTTTGGCGATTTTTTTTTTGTTTTTGGCGATTTTTTTGGTTTGACGATTTTATAATTTTTTATTTTTTTACTTTTACCGTTTTTGAAAATTTCAAGAGTTTTGCTCTTACGGTTTCCAAGATACAGCAATTTATCAAAATTACATAGTCGAAATTACATTAACTGATGGTACACCCTTTAATTAAATTTTTTTAAATTTTAGTGTTAATTGTTGTAGTCTGTATAAAAATACACTAACTTTACAAATTTCAAGTGCATATACATACAATTGTATGTATATTACATGGGATTTTAACATTTTTCGTTGCTCGTTTTGGCACACCCTTTAATTTCCAATTCTCATGTATTTCTTGTTGTAGCGGCCAAGGGTCTACACACTGTGTCCAAATTTCAGGTCTGTAGCTCTTACGGTTCTCGAGAAAATACTAATATAGTTTTAGACATAGTTAATGTTACATAACACAAAAAGTTAAAGTTTTCCAACCCTGGAAACGTCTTTTTATTTTTTTTTTATTTTTTATACCCTTTACCAACAAAAATGGTAAAAGGGTATATATAGGTTTGTCATTCCGTTTGTAATTTCTATAATATCAATAAGCGACACATAAAATATATATATTCTGGATCCTTATGCATAGGGAAGATGAATAAGCGATGTCCGTCTGTCCGTCTGTCCGTCTGTCCGTCTGTCCGTCTGTCCGTCTGTCCGTCTGTCCGTCTGTCCGTCTGTCCGTCTGTCTGTACGTGAAATCGGTTTTCCGAAGCTCCCAGAAAAGCTAGAGACTTCGTTCTTGGACTGGTGTGTCAGAAATTTTCCAAAATAGATTGGTATTGAAATTCAGCAAAATCGGACAGACGATTGCAGAGCTGGAAAACGTAAACTTCATTTTGCCATATAAAAGTAACTACCGAAAACAAATTTTTATTTTTTTTGTTAAATAAACTTATTTTGCACTTCAGTACGACTAAAATTGGAATTTTAAATTAAAAAAATATAAAAAAATTAAAAAAACGTTTCCAGGGTTGGAAAACTGTAACTTTTTGTGTTATGTAAAATTAACTATGTCTAAAACTATATTAGTATTTTCTCGAGAACCGTACGAGCTACAGACCTGAAATTTGGACACAGTGTGTAGACCTTTGGCCGCTACAACAACAAATACATGAGAATTGGAAATTAAAGGGTGTTCCAAAACGAGCAACGAAAAATGTTAAAATCCCATGTAATATACATACAATTATATGTATATACACTTTTTATACAGACTACAAAAATTAACACTAAAATTTCCAAAAATTTAAATTAAAGGGTGTTCCATCAGTTAATGCACTTTTGACTATGCAATTTTGACAACTCCTGTATCTTGGAAACCATAAGAGCAAAACTCTTGAAATTTTCAAAAACGGTAAAACTAAAAAATCAAAAAATTACAAAATCGCCAAACTGAAAAAAATCGCCAAAAACAAAAAAAAATCGCCAAAACGAAAAAAAGCACCAAATTAAAAAAAATTTCTAAGACTAAAATAAATCGCATAAAACGGAAAAATTGCTAAAATGAAAAAAAAATCGCCAAAATGAAAAAAAAAATCGCCAAAATGAAAAAAAATCGCCAAAATGAAAAAAAATCGCCAAAATGAAAAAAAATCGCCAAAATAAAAAAATAATGCCAAAACGAAAAAAGAAACCTAAAAAACAGAAAAAATCGCCAAAATTAAAAAAAAATCGCCAAAATGAAAAAAATCGCCAAAATGAAAAAAATCGCCAAAACGAAAAAAACCCCAAAAAACAGAAAGAAATCGCCAAAATGAAAAAAAAACCAAAAAAAAAATCGCCAAACTGAAAAAAAATCTCCAAACTGAAAAAAAATCTCCAAAATGAAGAAAAGCCCAAAAACAGAAAAAAATCGCCAAAAAGAAAAAAACCTCCAAAAACAGAAAAAAATCGCCGAAACGAGAAAAAAGCGACAACACTGAAAAAATCGTTTAAACTGAAAAAATCTTCGAAAAAGCAAAATAGCCTGCCTTTCGTGCGCGATTCAAAGTCGCACTTTACTGAATTTTTTAATATTAAAGGAATTAAATGAAACTAAGTTTTTCCTTATTTCGTTTTTGCTTTGTTCACTTAACATATTTTATGTATTTTTTAAAGAACTAGATTGGTATCAATAATCAGAAAAATCCAAAATTATGACTCCAGGGTTGGAAAACTCACACTTTTTGTGTTATGTAAAATTAAATAGGTCTAAAAATTTTTTTCGTTTTCTTTATAAATTGAATATATTTTATGCTTCTGAAAGAAAAGTTTAGCGTATGAAATTTGAAAAATTAAAATTAAAGCTCCCAAGATGAAAACAAATATGTATGTATGTGTCTGTATACTATATATATGTATGTACGTACGTTGGTAAAGGGTATATAAGATTCGGCACAGCCGAATATAGCACTCTTACTTGTTTAATTTAAAATTCCAATTTTAGTCGTACTGAAGTGTAAAATAAGTTCATTTATTAAAAAAAAATAAAAATTTGTTTTCGGTAGTTACTTTTATATGGCAAAATTAAGTTTAAGTTTCCCAGCTCTGCAATCGTCTGCTCGATTTTGCTGAATTTCAATACCAATCTATTTTGGAAAATTTCTGACACACCAGTCCAAGAACGAAGTCTCTAGCTTTTCTGGGAGCTTCGGAAAACCGATTTCACGTACAGACAGACGGACAGACGGACAGACGGACAGACGGACAGACGGACATCGCTTATTCGTCTTCCCTATGCATAAGGATCCAGAATATATATATTTTATGTGTCGCTTATTGATATTATAGAAATTACAAACGGAATGACAAACCTATATATACCCTTTTACCATTTTTGTGGTAAAGGGTATAACAAACTGAGCGATGTTTCTCATTGTTGTTGTTTTCTTTTTTTTCACTCATTTCAAAGAACCAAAGAAAACAAATTCAAACAATTTGCTTCGTTTATTTTCGTACGCTGCTTTTAAGTACAAAGAAATCAAAACAAAAATAAATTTATAACTGTAATGGTGTCGATTAATTTTGTTACGAAAATTATTTTCTAACCCCTATATCTCGCCATAAATAGCAATAGCTATAATAAAAACTAAAGTTTTTATTTTTTTAAAGTAGAGTTTTTATAGCTTTGCTATTTATCTCGCGATACAGGGCTTAGGAAATAATTTTCGTAACAAAACTAATCGACACTATTACAGTTATAAATTTATTTTTGTTTTGATTCCTTTGTACTTAAACCAGAGCACGAAAATAAACGAAACAAATTGTTTGATTTTCTTTTGTTTAATTCTTTGGAGTGAGAGAAACAAAAACAGTGAAAACGATTGCTCAATTTGTTCAAGGAAAATAGAAAAAATTTTGTTGCTTTGCATTTGTGTATATACAGTGAATAACGACAACAAACTAAAAGACAAAGTTGTTTGTGTATTTCGTATTGCTGGTACTGCATGTGTGCATGTGTAAGTATTTCGTATTGCTAGGACTGTGTGTGCTGTGATCAGTGATGGGAAAGTTAGTACTATCTATATTTACTATACTATTTAACATGAAAAAGGACCGTAACCAGTGTACGAAAATAAACTGTACATTATTTAATGTATTATACAAAGGGTAAGATATGACAACTTTCTACTTTGTGTATGTTTACATGTACACTACGCGATTAGTATCACAATGATGTTTCAACTCAAGTAAAATACTTTATAAAGCACTCTGCTTGACGGCCATAGCACTGAAATTAAAATTGTTGTGTACATCTCTGTGCAAATAAATTATATTTTAGCAAAGACTATAAATATATAAAGATGTTCCACGTAGAACATTAAATGAAAACTAAAATTTTTTGTGTTTATAGATGCTGTGGGGGAAGTAACAAGGGAAAAATAAATTGTTTGTTATTTGAACGAAACCACAAAGAGAGCACAAAATTTTTGAGCATTCACACATGTAAATATGTATGTAGTAATGTTGTATGGCATACAATGTATGCACACACATAATTGAAGCTTATAGAGAAATTTAGTTGTGTGTGTGTTATATTTCTTGTTAAAGCGCAGTCAAGTAGGAGCAAAAATATGAAATAACTAAAAGAAGTTTCTTGTTTTGATACATTCATGTGCAAATAAATCACGGAAATCAAATGCGACCGATTGTGTTATTGTAGGGTAAAAATACGTGTTTTATTGTTGTAAAATTAAAAATAAGTTGATTCGCACCGAACTATAATTATTTTATTTAGAAATTTCAATTATATATATATATACATACATACATATATATATTTATATATATATATATATATATATATATATATCAACATATATATATATATCAAATCAACAAGCACTGAAAAACTCAAAATTTTAAAGCAATAAAGAAAACCTATTCTTTTGCAAAAGAATAGGTTTTCTGTATTGCTTTAAAATTTTGAGTTTTTCAGTGCTTGTTGATTTGAATTTATATGTTTCCCACGACGAATATTTTCGTAGCAGTGTAAGAACTAATAAATTAAGCATCTCCATCCTGTGCTTAAAGCATACGTAGCTCTCGTCAAACCAAAAGGAATATATTGTATTTTTGGTACAATTTACGCATTGCTCAACAATAGTTTTTTTTATGCTTTTTATTTCCTTAGAATTAGTAAAAACATTTTCGAAAACTTTTATGTGAATCTTACACACTGCAAAAATTAAGTCTGATGGAGCACACAAACTTCCAAAATCTGTTTCTTCATCATAATTTGTAGCGTGAACAAACATTTCTGAAGGATATTACAAAACTTGTGCTGGTTTAATTATATCCACACGACATTTAGCGCAAGTAATTCGTTGAGCTACATATATAACCAACAAAATATCGGCTTGATGTTAACTCTATTGGAACATTATTAGAGTTAAAACAATCTGCATCTTCATTAAAATAATCTTCATTTTCATCGAATATGTTTGTTACATTAACGTCAGGTGTGCGACTACTTTCTGCTGTACTTCGACTTCTTTGAGTATCTTCTAAAATTGTTTGGAACTCAATAGGTAAAAATATCGCATCGTCGTTTGCACAATTTGAAGAGGTACTAAATTGCGTTATTTTAAGAGATAGCAGTTTAGCTACTGCGACATTTAATTCATGGACCGAAGGATTTTTGCAGTGTCCGCCCTTGGGACGTAGGTATATATGAAAACAAGTTTTCCAATGGATCTTGATTAAAATGGCTCGTTAAAATGCATATCAAATTTGAGTTTTCCGCAAACAATTCACGATAACGATAAAATAGCTCTCGTAGTTTGAATTAGGCCATCAATTGAAAATATTTTATTTCCTGCGTATTCAACCTGTTTCATATAGGTAATTAGCTCTTCGAGTAATTACCAAGTTGTGCTTTTCGGCTTCAGGCCACGCTTCAGGGGCTTTGCATCGTTAAAATACATGCTGTTTAAGCAATCAAAATAGCTATCGAGTTTTTTTATAAAAGAGCACGTTGAAGTGGCTATTGTTGCGGAACTTCGTGTAAACTGGCGATTTTCATTTACAGATTGGATTGCAGCAGCAACTGAATTGCTTAAAGTTTGGACAGCTAGGCCAACACGCATCTTCTGAAAATTATTTGGGTTTATGTGCACCGTTGTTAATTTTGTCATTTTGTTTACTTTTCCATACTCCAACTCGAATATTTCTCTAACAACGTCGAATCGCGCTACGCCATGCAGTGTTTTAAAATCGGCTTTGATGAAAGCATTTGTTATGGATTTGAAAATATGGGGTACGTCGTACATCAGGTAAATTTTTGCATTTTTATAAATAAAATAAGGTTTTTCACAAGATCCGCCTAGCATATCATAGCATTTTCTATTATTGGGTCCTTGATCACACGTAAGCCCACGCACATTTAGTCCCATTTCTCTTAAAATGTCAAAGTTTGACTCTACAAGTTTTTTTAGTACATCACCTTTTATTGAACTGGAAGTAACAAAATAATTTAAAACGAACTTCCAATTTTTTACAACTCCTCTTATCATAAAAACGCAAACTTGGGACCCCATTTGATTCACTCGTTCATATTCTAAATCGACAACTCCATCTATAACATCTGCACATTTATTATAAGTAAAATTTTTTCTTATAGATACTTCATCAAAAAGTAAAATGCATTCTTTTTCAAAAGGTTGCATCTTTCTAACATTTTCTGTGAGCGCATTGTATATACATGAATTGTTACCTGGCTGCAAATTTTTAATGCTACTCCATCCACTAAAGGATGAAGGACTCTGAAGGTTCAATTTCAATATATTTCTTAAGAACAAGTATGTGGAGGTTGATCTTTAAAATATACTTTGAGAAAAGCTTATCTCATGCTCTTCCCAACGCGCATTTGTCCCTCTATTTATCTTAAGGAGCATTTTGCAAAATGTTTTTCGTTTGGACTTATATTTAAATTAAATAAGTAAATTTATATTCGGTGCGAATCCATATATTTGCAAAAGTACAACAATAAAATACATATTTTTGCCATATAAATAGACAATCGGTAACATTAAATTTTATGTAGCTTATGTCCATACATACATGCATATCTGCGAAAACACAAGTTCTTTTTGTTTGTGTAAATTTTTTCTTTGCTTTAAATTAAATACACACATCCATTCATACTTACGCATGCAAAGGCACACACACATGCATGCGTATGCAGATGAATAGCGAAGACTTGAGAATAATAAGTGCTCTGAGAAAATAAATTACTCTCTTTGAAACAAATGGATTTAGTAGTAAATCCCAGTGATGCCAACAATTCAAAAGCAAAACGAGCCAACTGAGTGGCAAAAAAGAGCTAAAAAGAGCTAAATTTAAAAGTTCAAGATTTTTCCGTTTTAAATCTATGAATGTATTTATTATTCAATTTCTACTTCAAATTTTTTTACATCAATAAAAATAAAAGTAAGAAAAAATAAAAAATAATAATTTTAAATAAAATCATTTCACAGCAATTGATACAAATATTTATCTGCATTAACAATATGACCATACACATTTACATATACTTCTATATATGTACGTTAAGTTACAAAATAAGAACAATCATTTTCAAAAAGAGTAACATTTTCTTCTTCCGACCACAGATTTGTTTTTATATAATATTTTGATTTATTATATGTTTCGATTGAATTTATTTTTACAAATACGCTTGCTGGTAACTCGTAATTTGAACAGCAGGTGCTACACCTTTGTAAACCATATTTTATATGAATTAAACTATTAACCGTATTCAAAGCCATTCGGTTTCTTATTTTATTCTTAAAAAAATTCATAGCACTGAACGTTCTTTCTACCTCAGCATTAGAGTATGGATACGATAATAGTTTTAAAACAAACAATGACAATTTTTGAAAAGGATTTTCATTAATTGAGTTTCTAAATTGATGCACCTCGATCCAAAATTGGTCGGTTCTGTCTAGATTTGTCCACTGGTACAATTTTAAATTTTTTAAACAATTTTCCAGTTCTTCAATTTCTTTAAAATCATTTTCAAACTCTTTTATAACACATAAAGTATTTTCTGAATCATGTAAAAAAACATTTTTTACGCTAAATGCACAAATTTTTTCCAACATTTTAAAATTTGTTGGAAGTTTTGCCCTAATTTCATAAATTAGAGTTTTTATGAACTGTATTAAATTTTGTTTAACGATATGTTTATCTGATTCAGTTATATTAGAATCATCACATGCCTTCTCAAAGTTATATCCTAGGTAACAGTTGCTATTTATTAAAGATTCAAATTCTCCAGCTATATAATTGAAGTCATCTGTCGGTATAATGATTTTATTTGTCAGGCTTTGTAATAAACGAAATAAATCAGTGAATAGTTTTGTATGATCCGCAAACTGAGCTTCAAATGCTAAATTTACTTTTTGGACTTCAGATAGAACGGACCCTAAAAAAGTTATATATATAAAGTTTTTCTGGTCATTATACATATCTTTTAATAAAGATGTTTCAAAAGATTTATCGTTAACCATATTGAAGTGAGTTTTGAGCTCAAGCCACGCTGATAAAATAGTTTTTATAGCTTTCTCGATTGAAAGCCATCTGGTAGGCGCCGCTAAGGGAATTTTTTTTGGATTTTCGTTGTCATTATTTATCAGTTTAAACACTCTAGCATACGCTTTCTGTCTTATGGATGAATTAGAAAACCAATTATGTGTTTCTTTGACTAAAAAGTTTATATTAGGAGGAAAAGTTTTTTCAGTTGCGGCGCAAACAGCTAATTGCAATGAATGGCACACACATCTTACCAAAACTAAGTGTTTTAAATTGTACTTTGCCTTAATTTTTGCATACAACCCATTATGCACTCCTGTCATAACTGCAGCATTATCAGTTGCAATTGCCAAAAGTTTATGCATGTCCAAATTAAAAAGACCTATGAGGCGCTCAAGCCCTAAAAGTAAATTGTCAGCATTGCCGCCATTTAGATCGATCAATCCTAAGAAAGTTGTAACAAATTCATTTCTTTTGTGACTGAAATAATGCACAACAACACCCAATAATTTTTCTACCGATATATATGTGCCTAAAAAGTATTTTGAAAAAAATTATACATTTTGATACATATTTACATATTTATTGATATTGTTTTGCTAATAGTACCTTCATCCAATATTAAACTAAAATATGACATTCTCAAGTCCTCTAACAGCTCGTCAATAAAGTGTGGAGCTAATATATTATTTATAATATTGGCACACTTTGTACGATGAAGCGTTACATTGCCAGCCTTGCTATCTGCGAATGTTTTGCAACAAATTTCGGAAAGATGATCCATTGCTAAAAACGGTGTATGTACTGCAGCATATAATGCAAGATTTGCATGCGCAATTTGCGTTTGTGTTGGAACATCTGGTGAAAATGATATGTCTGGCTGGGATAGCACAATATCGTTAAACGGAGCCATACATTTTTTATGCTTTTGAGTCTCCGAATGCCGTACTAAATCAAAATGTTTCGCTTTTATAATTGAATTGCAATATTTGCACAAAGCTTTAGATGAATCTTTTGTTGGTTTAATCCATTTTTTAAACGCGGGATTTGATTCCCAAGCTTTCCTATATTTTTGGCAGTAAGAATCCATTTCAATAATTTGTGGAAAATTTTCTAATTACTCAGAAACGAACACTTTATAATAAAAACGGGGTTTTACAATTTGAAATACCTAAATCATAAATATATCTTACATAGTTGCAAAACAAAGTACCTGCATTTGCAAAAAACATAGTTGCCAAAAATGTGAATGCCCCAAAGAAGAAACAAAAGGGTAAAAACGGGAAAATTTGCTATAAGATGCGAAAAGTGCCAAACGTGCCGTTTCCACAATTGAAAAGAGCTGTGTTAGCTCTTTTTTAATAAAAAGAGCTAAAGGGAAAAATTTCGAGTTAGAAGCAATCAAAAAGAGCTAAATCTAGCTCTAAAATAGCTAAGTTGGCATCGCTGGTAAATCCACCAGCAAATTAAGCACTGACAGTACAATGTATGGACGTAGAACATCTTTATATATTTATAGTCTTTGATTTTAGTGTTCTTTGCCAAAGTGTTAGTGCTTCATAAGCAAGCCCTGTAAATTTATGTACATCCATTCATGCATGCATGTATGCATGCATGTATGAATGGATGTTCATATAAAGATGTGAAATTAAAAAAAAATTGGTTTTCGGTGGGAGGAAAGTAACTAAGAGAGAAAATTATTGAGAGTATAAAGCAACACATCGTCGGTTGTTTTCTGGTTTGCTGCAAATAGAATGTATTTTGAATATACCGTGCCGTAAACCAATAGCCAACCGACGACAAAACATCAGTGTTGCCGAATTCTGCGATATTATATATACATGGAACAAACCAATTTTTCCACAACTATATTTGAATAACAAAATATATATGTAATTTTAATATAATTTTGCTAGAATTATTCAGTGGAAAGAATATTATAGTTTACACTTTTCATAATCACGTTGCATACATAAATATTTTGACACATTTCGTGTTGTATTAAAAAATTATATAAAAAGTATTTTGTTTGTCATTTATATATCGCACACTAAATCATAAAGAGTCAGATGCTGAGTAGTTGCAAACAACTGTTGATACTGTACAAATGACGCAAGCATGTGACATAAAAACAAGCATAACGATATTTTATATTCTTCAAGAAGACTGTATTGCAAAAGAAATTGTTGAGGTCGTTATAGATTTCTTAATTAACTGGTTTATAAAAAAGAAAAGGCACTTCTATAATTTTGAGTTGTGACTCTTTATGATTTAGTGTGCAATATATTAAATACATGTAAACACTTAAGTATGGAACTAAACGTGTGGCAAACCTTTAACTGATGGCATAAAATCTTCCACAGGCTCATCAAAATTTCATAAATGACACTTTATAAGATATGACATTTTAATGCCTTTCGATAGAGAAAAACAGCGCATCGATTGCCCTAAATATTTGTTTTAATTAGAAACTCTACATGTCGAAAAAACTTGACGTATTAGGTTAATTTCTTAACCAATGTATAGAAAATGTTAACAGTATTTTGTCTCTCCTGTAAAATTTTATTGAAGTGAGTTAGCAGGTTTGCACTCTAAGACGACGATATCTTACGATAATCGTTTATTGTAACCATTGAATTAATAAATTTTAAGGTTAAATATGTATAACCTTTTTGTCATTTCTCTTATAATTGTTATGTCCCTGATTATAAATTTGTACATATTATTTTTATTACTAAAATAATATTGCCCGCAAGATAGATCAAATAAAGTTATATGTACATGTATGGAAGCATTTATGTATTTAAATAATTGTTTGTCTTATATGTATATGTAGAATTGAATTTAAAAACTCGCTACATGCAAGGTTAAAAAACGTTTAGTCTTAGTTTACACTAAGCAAGTCTTATTGCTAAGCTGATTAGTTTGTCGGAGAGCGATACGAGGGGAACATATAAGTTTCTTTTCCTCTCGTCTCTCTTTCCTAAAAAACTAATCAGCTTAGCAATAAGACTTGCTGAGTGTAAATTAGGACTTAATAAAGCAATTCTGTCATTTACAGTTATGTTTATTCGTTATTTTGTTGGATAGGCACATACATAGTAAATTTTTGCAAAAAAATATTTTACTTAAACCATATATGTATGTATAGCAGCACTACTTGGCAACGGAAAGTACGACAACTACACAAAGCAAAAACACAAGTTACACATTAGGCTGGCTATGGTGCAAGGGACGAGTTTTATTCTGTTCCATGTAAGCAAGAAGTTTTTTTCTCACTAGACAATGCAAAAAGAGAGTTTTGGAACTCCCTTCAAAGTTGAATGTAATTTTCAGTAATCATTGAGCAATTTGCTTGTTATTTGTCAGAAGTTACTGCTATGGTGATTTATTTATATACATGCAAGTAATGTACATACTTATGTACATATGTATTTAGGAATAGAGCGCCGTAAATAAAATTACAAAAAATTTCGTAATATCTAAAATTTTGATTAGTTTTATCCCTGTAAAATGAATTACGATTCCGGCAACACTGAATAGAATACAAGATTAATCCAACCCAAGAACATTGCAGACGGACGACGCCATGCACTCTTATTTATCTATTGATAATTTTAAGCTAGGATTGCCAACTTTTACAAATGTAATGTAAAACTGTTCTTCTTGTAGTAAGTTTGGCAATAAAGTGTGGATAAAAATTTCTACAATTTTTTAACCTGTTTACATATGTACGTAGAAAATAAAAGAATATTGTTTTTGTTGTATTTATCCTTTCTTGAATTTTAGCGGTAATTGCGGAATTTAATGTTATGGATTTGCATTGTAGCCAATGTATTCTAACGAGCTTTATTTTACTACATTTTATAGTTAGGAAGTAAAGAAAACTACTCGTAACCAATTTTGCCATTGAAAATGTCAAATTACTCTCACACACACACAAATGCGATAAGCAAGGTATTTTTAAGCAATTTGAAGTTAAAAATCAGACAATATTATGGTTTCTAAAGTATTTATTTCAAAATTAAGTTTCATTTTTATTCGGCAGTCTTAGAAGTTAATAAATCACAATGTTATAATATTTTACTTAAAAGTATTGCAATATTTAACCTAATAATAAAATAAAAATACCACAGACTTTAGTTAAAATTTACACGAAATGAAATACGTTTATTTAATTTGGTAAAAGTTTAATAAAAAAGTTAAAATGATATTTTTGCTTGTTTTGTTGACTAAACAATGCATTTTTTAGCTTATTTTATATATTAAAAGTTATGTGTTTTACACAAATACATACATTTGTATATACACATACATATATGTAAACATATGTAAATTAAAGCTAATCACTAAATAAAAATATTTTATTACCCCTCTGAAACTAAAGATCGATATTTTTTAAAGAGGATTCCCAAAACAATTAAGGGATCTAGAGATAACTGTTCACGTATAGGATCGTGTCTAAAATAGGTACATTTTTATATATATATATATTTTTTTTTTTGAATATTTACGTATATTTTCGCAAGGCAATTAATTAAAAAAAGATACTTTATCTGATTGATTTTTCAACCGCGTCCAATACTTATGTATATGTATATGTAAATATATACTATATACATACACACAAACATGGCTTTAAGGTATAGCTTTCAATTATTTATGTATTTAAAATAACCATTTTAAAATTTTCGATGGAAAAAAGTGGTTACAAATCCTTTTCGTTACCTGCTAACAACACATACGTATTATTATAAAAAAGAAACCATAAAACGTTGGAAAATCCCACAGCCCATTGTAAATGCATAAAATTTAAGTACCCAATTACTCGTAAAATCAAAGAGTATAATGGTAAAGAAAACATGCGACTTACAATTTACATATGTATATTGAAAAAACAAAAACAAATTTTCATATTTCATTGTTGTTTTCAATACAAATTGTAAGTCGAAAGATTTATTTCGCAGTTCGGAAATAGGCCATATATACAAAAAAGTAGGATTAATTCTTGTCTTCCCTTTTTTTACCGAACTTAGCAAGAAAAGTGGGATAAAATTACCTGACTAAAGGTTGGCAGTCCTGTAGTAAAAAAAATCTATATAGGAAGTACACAGTGGGCAGTTAAAAGCAAAAAATAAGAGCGAAATTGTACGGATAACTAAGACTTTTCGTTTTTTTTAATAAATACATACATACATATGTACATACGCACATATTTTTGGAAATTGGAAATTGTTGCAATCAAAGATATGCCGTAGATTCTTAAAATTAGAGAATTTGTTTTCAAAAGGCAGATATTGAAAATAATATAAAATCAGAAAGTTGAAACTAATGACATTTTGGGGTTTCAAGTTCTTATTCAAAAGTAGAATTTGATAATATGTTAATAATTCGTATAGCCGACACATGTAAGCAAACGATTTTAAACAATACAGTGTTTAATATCAGTTGTGGCTATCTGGGTAATATACATATCGCTCATTTACTTCAATAGTGGCATAACTAAAAAAATGGGTTTTTTGAGTTAATAATGCAGAAAGATTCGGCATTTCGAATTTTGTCTTGTGTAAAAATTTCATACAAATAGCTTGTACCATCACCCCATGAGAGAAGATTTTTTTTTCATATCTCCATTGAGTTGTATGCAAATTGAAAACTTAAAACGCGTTTTCTGCAAAACTAGTTTTTTGAGTTGTGCCGCTATTGAAGCAAATGAGCGATATGTATGTATCTACTTAAAAGTATTAATAGCATTGACGATATGCTTCAAAATATATACATACATATATAGGCAACAATTTAGAATATTTGCAGTATGAAGTGTGTAGAATTCCGTCGTCTATTATTGTTATAAATTAAAAATATTTATTAATCATATGAGTGAAGGTCGATTAATAAGCAAACCGTAAAATTCGTTAAAATTAAAGGTCTTATATATTTTTATATTTTTTTGTATTTTCATTAGCATTCACAAATTTAGACAATAATAAAAAAATTTAATTTTTCACTTTCAAAATTTATGGAGAAAAATTATAATTTGTTCCACTGTGATGTTTTCCCAGTTTTTTTGCTTGTTTTTTTCCTTATATTTTTCAGCCAATAGCAATGCATTATGCGTCAACAAGTACCGTAATCCTTTAAAAGATGCATACATACATATCTGTATCATACCTGATAGATGCTAACCAGTGCTGTCAGATTGATTTTTAGCCACAGCGCTGACACATTTGTCGTTTATCGTCAATATTATACAACATTAAATATTAGTTAGCTACACAACATTTTTTATTTAAAATATAATTTTATATACATATTTTTAGGTTTTTAGAAAAATGTGGTTCATTTTAGGAAATATTCGTTAATTTTAGGGTACGAAATGCTTCGTAGATATGTAGTAGATGTGATATTTCTTTATTTTACGAAATATTTGTTGTCTGCAAACAAAATTTTGTATTTCAAATTTTTTTTCGTAAATATAAGAAACACAATGTTAATAATACAAAATAAATTAGTGAATCATGAAAAGCAAGTTTGTGTTATGTATATGCGAAATTTTGTATAAAATTAAAATCGTGGAATATAAAAATCTTCAAAAAATTTATATATTCTTGGAAAATAGTTTATTAATCTTTAATTCCTAGAATTGAAGGTTGTAATAATTATGAAAATAAAAAGATAACTTAAGGAAAGTTGTTACAGCCTCTGCATTCCTCACATATCACATACATACATGAATATTTTGCAATGAAACTCAGGAATCAAACTGGGAACACAATTGGGACGAAGACGAAGTTTTCGTTGCGAACTTTTGTCATGGAAAATAATATATATTTGTTCATATTAAAATTAACACAACGCCTCCATAAAACGAAATTTGTAGAGCGTGACGAGCTCTGCGATAGATTTATTTCTATTTTGTACACCGACGAACTATGAAATACAAATTTTCTCTTTCTCTGGCTTTGTAAATGCTTCAAACAACTTTATAAATTATAACAGCTGAATTCGTTGAGTAAATTCGTCGTTGTTGTGTTTCACACGACGAATTTACGCAGCAAACTCTGCGTGGACGAAATTCGTCGTTCGTACCAGTTGTGTTCCTAGCATGAACTAAAAACAAATTTTTTATTACAATAATTTTTTATACAATAACAGGAAAATAAATTGGGGATATAATAAAAAGTAAAACAAAACAACAGTTTTTACTATATGTTTAAATTGTATTTTGTAAAATTCACGAAACTTGTGTAGGTTTAGGAATAATTTTGTACTGTAAACAAAATGATAACAAAACAAAATTTATTTATTTCACGAAATTTCCAATTTTGTAAGAATGTTTTATTTCTTCCTAAATTCAATGAAATAAACGAAAAATGTGTTACTATATACGAAAATAGTTGTAGGAAATCGTTTTTGTAACTTAACGACATTCGTAAAATTATGAAACTTGTTGAGGCCGTGATACACTATCATACAAAGTCGTGCGATCTACGAATAAATACAACCCTGATATGATGGAGTTTATAAAATATTTCAAAAGACAATAAGAATTCATCACACAAGGGTTGTACTTTTTTCGTAGATCGCACGACTTTGTATGATAGTGCGAAATGGCCTTTATCCTGCAAAGCTACAAATATTTTAGTAAAATTTAAAAATTTTTAGTTTATTGTACAAAAATTAAATTACGAAAAAGTGTTTCGTATTTTTAAGCATGGAATATTTTGGAGTGTAGTTCATTTATAAAACAGACATACATACAAACATACGTACTGAAGTATGAAACATACTAAAAATGAATTACATCAATATGAATCTTATTTTCAGTTATTTATATCCTTACCATGATGCATAAGGCTATTTATGCATCATTATCCAAAATGCTAGTTCCAAATTAATAAAAGGAAGTTTTCCCCACTATGTTTTATAAAAACCACACTTTAGATATAGAAAACAAATCTCTTTTCATTAATTATTTTATGTTGTAGAAAACCTTCCTTGTGTAAAATTTGCCATGTTTTTAACATTAATCTACATTGTTTAAATTGCATATGTGTGTTTAGCTAAAATAATCGCAAATGAGTTGAAATATATAAATGAACAAAAGGCTCGTCAAAATTATTATTTTAAAACAAAGCTTTTGGCGATTTTAGAGACAAATCGTTACATCCGACAGCACTGGCGGTGGTCATACTCTCAATTTTATATAATTGGGACAGTGCTATCAACTTTTAAATTTCGAAAAGCACTGCAACTATGAAAAGCACTTAATTTATATAAACAGATGTACTCAATGTTATTGGGCCTTATTTCGAGTGTCGTATTACGACTTCGGCTACGACGATTTTGTAGTAGACTAAAGAACATTGCAAGATTTTTTCTTTAGTCTATTACGAAATCTTCGTAGTCGTAGTCGAAATACGATACTCGTTATCAGGCCCAATATGTTTAACTTTTATGAAACCCACTCATATATTAAAAAAAATCAAATATTAAGGAACATGTATATAGCAAAGATAAAAAAGATCGAACATAACAAGGTTTCATTTCATAAAAATATCACAGTCCCTATTTGAAAAAAGAACTTATTTAACAAAAAAACTGATATAAAACAAGTAAGAGTGCTATATTCGGCTGTGCCGAATCTTATATACCCTTTACCAACGTGCGTACATATATATAGTATACAGACACATACATACATATTTGTTTTGTGAAAAAATTTATCATTTTTTTAAAGTTTCCATCTTTGGAGGTGTAATTTTCTTTCAGAAGCATAAAATATATTCAATTTATAAAGAAAAAGAAAACAATTGTTAGACCTATTTAATTTTACATAACACAAAAAGTGTGAGTTTTCCAACCCTGGAGTCATAATTTTGGATTTGTTTGATTATTGATACCAATCTAGTTCTTTAAAAAATACATAAAATATGTTAAGTGAAAAAAGCAAAAACGAAATAAGGAAAAACTTAAGGTCAGATTTTGTAAATTCAAACGATTTTTTCGTTTTGAAATTTGTATGGAAAAAATATTTTTTGAAAAGAATTTTCGTTATTTTTCATACAAATTTGAAACGTTTAGAAACAAAATTTTTTACAAAATCTGCTTATTAGTTTCATTTAATTCCTTTAATATTAAAAACTTCAGTAAAGTGCGACTTTGAATCGCGCACGGCTTTTTTGAAGTTTTTTCTTCAGTTTAAACGATTTTTTCAGTTTTGTCGCTTTTTTCTCGTTTTGGCGATTTTTTTCTGTTTTTGGAGGTTTTTTTTATTTTGGTGATTTTTTTCTGTTATTGGGATTTTTTTCATTTTGTAGATTTTTCTCATTTTGACGATTTTTTTTCTGAGGAGTTTTTTTTCTTTTTTTTCATTTTGGCGACTTTTTTCTGTTTTGTGGGTTTTTTTTCGTTTTGGCGATTTTTTTCATTTTGGCGATTTTTTTTCATTTTGGCGATTTTCTTTCATTTTGGCGATTTTTTTTATTAAAGCAATTTTTCCGGTTTTTCGCGATTTATTTTAGTCCTAGAAATTTTTTTTTATATGGCAATTTTTTTCTGTTTTTGGGTTTTTTTTCATTATGGCGTTCTTTTCTGCTTTGGGGTTTTTTTATTTAGGCGATTTTTTTCTCTTTTTTGGGGTTTTTTCATCTTGGCGATTTTTTTTTCATTTTGTCGTTTTTTTCCTGTTTTGGGTTTTTTTTTCATTTTGGCGATTTTTTCATGTTTTTTTGGGGTATTTTTCGTTTTGGCGATTTTTTTGTTTTTGGCGATTTTTTTCGGTTTGGCGATTTTATAATTCCTTGATTTTTTAGTTTTACCGTTTTTGAAAATTTCAAGTGTTTTGCTTTTACGGTTTCCAAGATACAGCAAGTTGTCAAAATTGCATAGTCAAAATTGCATTAACTGATGGAACACCCTTTAATTTAAATTTTTTGAAATTTTAGTGTTAATTTTTGTAGTCTGTATAAAAATACACTAACCTTACAAATTTCAAGTGTATATACATATAATTGTATGTATATTACATGGGATTTTAGAATTTTTCGTTGCTCGTTTTGGAACACCCTTTAATTTCCAATTCTCATGTATTTGTTGTTGTAGCGGCCAAAAGTCTACACACTGTGTCCAAATTTCAGGTCTGTAGCTCTTACGGTTCTCGAGAAAATACTAATATAGTTTTAGACATAGTTAATTTTACATAACACAAAAAGTTAAAGTTTTCCAACCCTGGAAACGTCTTTTTAATTTTTTTTATATATTTTTTTTATTTAAAATACCAATTTTAGTCGTACTGAAGTGTAAAATAAATTTATTTATTAAAAAAAAATAAAAATTTGTTTTCGGTAGTTACTTTTATATGGCAAAATATAGTTTACGTTTTCCAGCTCTGCAATTGTCTGCCCGATTTTGCTGAATTTCAATACCAATCTAAGTTGGACCATTTCTGATACATCAGTCCAAGAACGAAGTCTCTAGCTTTTCTGGGAGCTTCGGAAAACCGATTTCACGTACACCGGACGGACAGACGGACGGACGGACGGACGGACGGACAGACGGACATCGCTTATTCGTCATCGCTATTCATAAGGACCCAGAATATATATATTTTTTTGGTCGCAAATTAATATTATGGAAATTACACACGGAATGACAAACCTATATATACCCTTTTCCATTTTTGGTAAAGGGTATAAAAATTATAAAAAATAGAAAAATGTCTATTACAATAAGTAAAAAATAAGTTTAAAGTACTAAAGAGATATAGATATCATCGTTTCTCCGACAAAATCAGGTTTGTTTTCAGGAGAGCAAAAAAACTGTGTTATTTTGAAACGTAAATGTTTTTATATAAGTATTTCGTAAAATTAATCTTAAATAATTGTAGATTTGAGAGGTATAGCGGAAGTGCCTCAAAAACTACACATAACTCATATTATTGTTCAGCTTCAAGAATAGTTTTTTATTTTAACACATAACAGTTTATGTTGAATATTTTTTCATAAATATGTAGTATACTTTTGCTAAATTCTGAACCGACTAATATATCATTAAATGATTTGGTGGGTGAATGTATGACACATCAAGTTTTATAATAATGAAATTAACACTTTTTCTGTCAAAGATTTAGAGCCGGACATTTTAAATGCGTACTTTTGTTTAAAATGTGTCACCATTTCGAGTAATTTGTAAAGCACCAAATAAACATTTACTCGTTTTTGAAAATTTTTCGTTTTGAAAACGATTCGGTTTACAGAACATACCCGATCACCTGAGCATAACATAGTTTTTTTTAAACTTTAAAGTTATATACATTACATTAATATTTATAGAAAAATCGTTATTATTTGTTATTTCATTGATTTCACAACAAAAATTTTATCGTTTCAGACCTTTGTTATATGGAAGCGTTAAACGTGTGCAAAAATATTGTGGTAAACCTTAAAAAATTTATAGAGCTTAAAACCCATTCTATTTCTACATGTTAATATGGATGTGACAGAACTTGTATGGCAATTTTTACTAATTTCTCAAATAGGTTTATATCAACTGAATCCATAAAGACTCAATGTTTCTCAATATAATTGTATTAATTGAATCATATTCCGTATATTGTCTATAACAGACCAAATTTCGCTATTCGACTCTATTTGGAATGCTGATGACATTATAATTATCTCTTGTTAGACAAAACACTTTTTACATTAATTAAATTAAATATTAAAGTCAGAGTTTGATATAGCGCGTATTCCTTGAATCAATCTTCTAACAATACAAAAAACATCTTGAAATGCACAATTAAAATTTTTAAATGACAAGCATGCTCAAAACAAATTTGATTTGAAATTTTGAGTTTAGAGCTCTTAAGCAAAAAAAATTAAAAACTAATTTAAAAAGCACTGAGCACTAGAAGTATCTTCATATTTTTTCGCGTTTAAAATTTTAAAAGCTGACAACATTGCAAAGCGAGTATAATGAGTGATGCTCACAGCCTATCCATACACCCGCGAAGCACATATACTAACAAAGAATAAGATAGTGTATGTGTGGACACAACAGCTCTTGATACATTTTACACTCAAAATATGCTGTTAGTAAATTCAAATTAAACATAATTTCAAACAATATTATTTTGATTTAAAAACCGCTCTATAACACGACCTATTATACACGACATGTAGAAAGACACTTATGACGCCAGAAGAATTTCCAACACATTGGTTGCATTAGCGGCGTAAAATTTTAATAGTATTTTGGTGTCAAAATCCAAATGTAGGCAACACTTACATATGTGTAAATACATGTGAAGATCTGCTCAAACAAAAAAGTCATTAAATAATAATAGATTCTCAGCTATGTTTATTATTTTGACATAACTACGTGGTATGTAGCTTCATAGTGACGTCAATATTACGCCCAAGCTACATGCGCACGTGTTTTTTTATTTGCCGATTACAACAGGCTTTTTTTCATGCGAACGGAATGATTTTCAATTTATTTTAATTTCAAATTTCAGTAAAAAAGATTTTTTTTCTTTTATTTTCAATAGCTAAAAACAACCTGCACATAATTAAAAGTATTGATTTTAAATCGTCTGTTTCAAAATATTTTTTTTCTAATTTGGGGCACAAGTATTAATTTGTGTATTCAAAATTTCAACTTAAGCAGGTGTGGCATGTCTACCAATGTTTTTCTAAATAATTTATTATATTGAGTGCACAGAAAATCATCAATATATTGTGGTTTGCTTATTAAACAATAAACAAAAAAGATTTTACATACAAATAACTTGGTAAAAATTTATCTACCTGTAAGATTTACTTTAATTTTAGTTAACAGAAACTTCTTGTATATTCAGTTATTGTAAAACTTTTTTGAGTGTAACCTGCATGCATTAAATGTACATTAATAATAATGTCCTTAACATTACAAAACGTAGTGTTGATCATCATCATTTTGATTAGGTTAAATAACGATTCTCGTTGGGCACAAGTTAACTAAGATTGTAAGTACTTATAATTTTAATGTACTCGGTATACGTACATTATTAGCGCTTGTGCGTGTGAGGTTGTACCTTACAGAACATTAAAGTACATTAAATAATGTTTATTTTCGAACACTGACCGTAACACATTTGATACTCTCACGGACAACTTAGATATGCAGTCAGAAGACGCGCGCATGCATATATTTTTGAAAATAATTAATTTTTATAGCTTTGCTATTTATCTCGCGATACAGGGCTTAGGAAATAATTTTCGTAACAAAAATAATCGACACTATTACAGTTATAAATTTATTTTTGTTTTGATTTCTTTGTACTTAAAAGTATAGTACGAAAATAAACCAAACAAATTGTTTGATTTTGTTTTGTTTCGTTCTTTGAAGTGAGTGAAACAAAAACAAAACAAGAACAATGAGAACGATTGTTCAATTTGTTTTTGCTTTGTTTTTGCATATGAGCACAAACCAGAGAACAGCGCCGATCGGTTGTAAGCCGGCTAACACCTGTCACCAGCCACAAACAATACATTAATTTAATCGCACGCCGCTAGAAAAGAAAATAATGGGGAATAAATGGAAACGTTTTGAAATATTTGCAGAGAATATGACATCATCATATACATAATATAATTTTATTGCATTGTTATTTCACACATGAAAGTTGTTTTAAATAACTAAGTAGCAAAGCTATAACCGGATGTCCTAAGACAACTCTGTTCTTTTTTTTTATCGGACTTTTTCATTACCCGGGAAAGCGGGAATGATTTTTAGGTTTCCCGGGAATTCCCGCCCAATGCAAAACAATACAAAATATTTTTTAATTTAATCTATTTCAACAAAAAACATATTCAGGTATGTGATGAAAAACGATTTAGACACAAAACCAATTTGAAAATGATAAAAGGTGTGATATCTTTCCTATAGTCGTTTTTTCAATAATTTTAAAACATGTTTTCAATAGCTTTTTCAGATATTTTTGATAATTTTCTTTTCACAGCCCTATGATATGGTTTATATTTTATCTTCTCGTGTGTTTTTTAGAAGTCAGTAGTTTAATATAAGCTCAAAAATGATACTTAAAATCGATCGGAATTCATCACACCTTTACAAAATGATTTCATTTCATTTCATTTATTCATTCAATTGCAATACATATAGCCTATTGGCCAATTACATTTGTATTACTAGTAATAATACTATTCTATGGTAAGTAAACATAGCACACATCAACATCCCTACACTCATACACACAACCCGCCCAAGGTAAAAACATCAATGTTCTAAAAGAAAAGGTGATTGAGGGTACCCTATATATTAGTGCATCGAGTTTAGACCATTAAAAAATTCAATAAGTTTACGTTTGAAAAATGTTAAGGACATAGAGAAAGAGCGTAAATTCCTAGGTAAAATATTCCAAAATCTAGCAGCTTGGACAAGAAAAGATCTATCATATGTAGCATTATTTATTCGCGATATAATGATTTGTGGATTTCTAAGAGTTCTAGTGAAGTTAATCATACGTAAAATGCGTTCATTGATTGTTTTGAAATCGTTTTGAAAACGATCGTTTTCCGTCACATACCTGATTATAGTTCATGAGATGGATTAAATAATAACGTTTTGTAAACATATTAGTAAAAAAATAAGTAAGAGTTCTTTATTCGGCTGTACCGAATCTTATATACCCTTTACCAAATTGCGTATATGTAGTATAGAGTTCAGCGTTGCCACAAACAAAATAGTTTTGTAACCAAGATATGAAAAAAAGTAACCAAAAGAGAAAAAAAGTAACCAAAATTTTTTATGTATTTAATATATGAGTACTTACTTATTTGTACTCTAGTTGAGAAAAATATCTGTGGCAGTATGTAATAATGTAAGTCCTCTTAATCAAAGGACTGTTTTTGGGACGTTTTCACGCAAAACTATTAAAAGGGTCCAACGCAAGATTAAGCTCTTGTGTGATCCTTTCTTTGCACATGTAGGTATTGTAACCACTACCATTTTCACCGCTTATTCAACCAAAATATTGAGTACCCGTTTTTTTTACACCCATTTTCAAACAAAATTTCACGCTTAATTAAATATTTTACCCCAAAATGAAATTTCCCCTATTTACCCAAAACTTCCTAAGTACATATTTATGCAATTCTGTAATCGAATATATGCACCTTATGTATTTATTTTTTGTAATATGAACTGTTTTTGTTATTTAATAAAGTATTTATTCCAAGTAATAATGTACCAAATACCACAGTGAGTTCGGATAAATGCATTTCTAAAGGTATTTAAGCGTATTCTGATAATTGCCTATATGAGATAATTAAACGTCTTCGCTTTAATACTTTTCCCGGATAATTTTTGATGAGGTAATTAGCCGGGGTTTACTGTATAATCATTATAAAATCATATAATTATTTAAATTTCTAATTCAGTTTCATAATTGTATTGAGCCTTATTTTTGATATTTATCGTAAGTGACATGTAATCGAAAATATACTTTTTTATTTAAATTAAAATTTTATGGGCCTACCCATAGTAAACAAATTTGAATATTATAAAAAAAAATCTTCTCCTGAAAACTAAGGTTTTCGTCGCTTACGATTAAATCAAAAACAAGGCTCGATATATGTTATAATTATCCATCAAATGATTTAATTAAATTAATTTAATGTCCAAATTTCAGGTCCGTAGCTCTTAAGAAAGAGAAAAAAATAATTTGACCTAGTTACTTTCATATACAAAAAAAACGAGTTTTCCAACCCTGAAATCATCCTTTTAGATTTGTTCTGATTCCTTATACCAATCTTGTAGTTCTTAAATAAATATATAAAGTATGTTAAGTAGACAAAGATAAAACAAAATTAAAACAAGTAAGAGTGCTATATTCGGCTGTGCCGAATCTTATATACCCTTTACCAACGTACGTACATACATATATATAGTATACAGACACATACATACATACATATATGTTTTGTGAAAAAATTTATCATGATTTTCTCTAAAGCAACTAATAGTGAGTGACCTTTCAGTATTTTTCGATTAAAGAATTTGATTCAATTATTTTATTTTCGATATTAGCATTATATTTGAATATTTTACTCTCCACTCTGTGGTTAAGATATATTTTACATTCACTATTATTTCAGTCTACGTCAATACAATACCAAAAAATTGGGGCTTGTTTACTCGCTCTCGAGATGTTCAAAAACCGTGCTGCTATTTAATAACTCTAAAATAGTCTTAGTATTGCACCTCCATACCAAGTAAACTAAATTGTTTTATATTTTCCCGTATTTAACAATCAGTGATGTTAAAAAACTGCTTAGTGCCTTGATTTTATGTCAAACTATTTCATTCTAAGTCATAAAGTATATAAAATTTGTAAACAAAAAGAAAAAACTAACTTGACCTAGTTACTTTTGTAAAAAAACAATAAATTTACCAACCTTTTAGATTTTTCTGATTTAAAAAAATTAATAAAGTGTGTTAAGTGAACAAAGAAATAAAATAAATTAATTGTATACTTTAATATCAAAAAAAATTCAAAGTTTCCATCCTTGGAGCTGTAATTTTAATTTTTAAAATTTTATACGCCAAACTTTTCTTTCAGAAGCATAAAATATATTCAATTTATAAAGGAAAAGAAAAAAATTTTTAGACCTGTTTAATTTTACATAACACAAAAAGTGTAAGTTTTCCAACCCTGGAGTCTTAATTTTGGATTTTTTTGATTATTGATACCAATCTACTTCTTTTAAAAAAATACATAAAATATGTTAAGTGAACAAAGCAAAAACGAAATAAGAAAAAACTTAGTTTCATTTAATTCCTTTAATATTAAAAAATTCAGTAAAGTGCGACTTTGACTCGTGCACGAGGGGTTCCGTACATTCGGTTTTGAGCATTCTTTAATGTGGCTTTTTTGCTTTTTTGAAGTTTTTTTCAGTTAAAACGAGTTTGTCAGTTTTGTCGCTTTTTTCTCGTTTTGGCGATTTTTTCTGTTTTTGGAGATTTTTTCATTTTGGCTTTTTTTCCTGTTTTTTAGGCTTTTATTCATTTTGGAGATTTTTTCATTTTGGCAACTTTTTTTTAATTTTGGTGATTTTTTCTTGTTTTTGGGTTTTTTTACATTTTGGCGATTTTTTCCTGTTTGGGGATTTTTTTAATTTTGGCGATTTTTTTTTGTTTTTTGGGGCTTCTTTCGTTTTGGAAATTTTTTAATTTTGACGATTTTTTTTTATTTTGGCGATTTTCTTTCATTTATGTAATTTTTTTTAGCAATTTTTTCGGCTAAAATGGCATTACTGATGCCCATAAAAAAATTGGTCACCCAAATCGCTAAACTGAGTATAAAGTTTTACCACTTTGGTAGTACTTTCGAACCTAGACTGTCAAGACCTTGCGGATTTTTCACTTGCGGATTTTCACTGTGTTATAATTATTTTTTAATTTTTTCTTGTCAATACATTTTTATTATAAGACCCCTTTTATACAAGTGCAGTTTACTTTGCAATATCTTAATTCAGCTGAGAAATATTTTCTTTTTCTGTGTTTCTCCCAGGTGAATTAAGAATTTGGTTTTAACGTTTAACGTTTTAACACAGAAAAAGAACGTATTTCTTAGCTGAATTAAGACTAGAAAGAGAACTAGATACGCAGGTATAAATGAATTTTAACGTTGGTGAAAACATTAGTTATGAGTATCCTGCTCAGTATTTATAAAAGTGTCTCACTAAAATATTCAAGCTCATGTGTGTAATAATTAATCGAAATACAACAACCAACCAATCAATCACATTAGCAGGTACTTATTCATTGAATGAATGCTCTCATTTTTTTATCTCTCTAAAATGTCATATATTTAGTTAATCCTGTAACAAGGATTCTCCAACACTTTGATTAAATGCTGAGCGTTTACTTACACACAGATAGTCTCTCTGTTTCATTTTCTTATTTTTTAATGCAGCGAATTGCAGTAATTTTTTGGTACAAGAAAAACTGCTGCACCTAAAGCACGACTTATAGTGGATTCACACTCTGAATTTAAGTTGAGCTTATGAAAGAGAGAGAGAGATAGAGAGAGAGAGAGAGAGAGAAAGGGAAAGATAATAAAGAGGCGTATTATTATATTTGCCTGCTCAACTGCCCTCTGTAAACCGCGATTTAATTACCTGATTAAAACTGAGAGCAGAATATATAAATTCAACATCTTACAAACTGAGCTCATTCACTAAACAACCGTTAAGAAAGAAGGAAATAAATTTTGAGTAGCGATAAAATGGCCGAGAATGTTCAAAAACAATATGTGGTAAGTATAAGAATACAAAATGTAGGTGTTGCAAATGCATCAATTAATTTGATAATTGTATTTTGATTTTAGCATTTGCGCAAACGGCGTATTATGAAGTATCTGCAAAATGCTCCTGCAGAATTATCCTCCTTTGAAGATAACAATAAAGAAGAAGATATTGAAACGCCGAAATTGGAAAGTAAACTGTTCTCACAAGACAACCAATTGATACAGACTATTGACGGATATCCTTCAGAAAACACAAATGATACAAAGATAGATGCAACAGACGCCACACTATTGCTAGAAGAAAAGCAAATATTTATAAGAAAATATTTTAAGCAAACTATTGAAGAAGGCTTAGAAAAATTTATTTCATCTATGGAAAACAAAGATTTTACGTTGGAAGAATTGCTATACGAATACATCTTATTAGACTGTATATTAATGGAACCTATCGGTAACACATTACTTAGCAGCGAAGAAGAAGAATCTGAACAAAAAGCAGAAGCAAAAAAAGAAATTTTGCAATTTTTTGAAACGATAATTAAACAAGCTGAAAATCAAGAAAATCATATATACTTGGAAAACAAAGTTGAAGCAACCCAAAAACTTCAAAACAATGCAAATGAAGTGAAAGAAAAAAACAATATTGAAATAAATAAGATACAACTGCAAAAACCTTTTACTAGACAAATGTTCCAAAAATTTGATACCAAGCCAATGGATGTACAACCACAAACTGCAAAGCGTAAAATCAAACACTCAAGCAGACTAAGGATATCAGCTACATCCACACCAATAGTGAAAAATATAAAAACTGAAAAAAATTCTACGGTTGCGAAAGTATTCGAATCAGCTACGGATGGTATGGTGGTTATAGGACCCAATGGTACGAAAATTGCCTTAGATGCTCTACAAGCCATTAACTGGTCTTTGTCGGGAACTGCTATTACTCGTAAAATATTAGTGGAAGTTTTCGGAAGAGAAACTTTGGCATTCCATAGTTTAACGGGCAAACCATCGCCAGCATTTATTGGTTGTGATAAACCGTTAAAAAATCAGCTAAATCAACGTAAACTTGAGGATGTTTTACACTTTGTAATGCGGCACACAGAACTAACTGAGAGGGAAATCAGAAGTGCCATCATTACTAAATGTGCTGATGAGAACAAAATGTATCGTCAAAGAGAAAAGAAACGACTAAAGAAAGCCCTGAAGTTGCAGAAGAAATCGAAAAAATAACTTTAAAATTGTAATTTTTATTCTATCTTATATCTCCTTCTAGTGGATAGTACCAGTGCAAATTAGCAAGTAAAAATGTTGGAGAATAAGCACAGGAGTACATTTTTTTTTAATAATAATAATGTTTTAATTTTAAATTAATTTAATTTTTTAATTAAACTTATAAGTGTAATTTATGTGATTAAAAAATGTGATTTTTATTAAATAAAATTTATGATATTCTTGTAAGCTTAATTTCATCAAACCTAAAATATCAATAACACAAAAATATTGTAAAGCAGTTTTTCCGAAAAACTTTTAATTATTGAAATAATAATTGTATTTATATTAAAAAGACTTGCTATACTACTTATTAAGTAATTTTAATATATTATTAATAAAAAACTATACCTTATTTTAAACTGAAATTTTCTTTCAATCCATAAGAAACCGCTGAAAATACAAAAAACTAGAATGCTATCATCAGTTGAATCTTATATTCATACTGGTAAGTACATACAATTGCCAGAAAAAATATCCTTACATTCAAGTAAAAAACATCGGTCCAGGAAAATTATAGCAATAACTCCAAACGATTTCCTAATATCTCTACATTAAAATTATTACAGTATTAATCAACAATTTCACAAAAAAGTGTTCGTACACGTAAAATAAATTAAAAAGGAGAGAGGTGTCTTAGGGCACCCGGTTATAGCAATTGCTACTAAGCTATATAATACAATGTTCACACTTATGTTTTTAAACATTTTTAACGCCTCATTCGTGTTTAAGAGCTTAAACACGATGATTTTGAGATTTTTTACCATATATTGACTTGTTTTGTTAAACATCTCAAATGAAGTATTTAAGATTTAAACACTTCCTTAAACACTTAAATAGAGTATGTTCAGTCCGTTTTTTGATAACTCTGGCACATTTGTTTTGTTATTAAATGGCGGCACCTGATAAATTATTTGGTAAGCAAGTAATTACTAAAATACTCAATTATGTACAAAAACATTTGTTGTTTGAAAAACATGATTATTCGTAATTTTTTCTTAAAAAACTTTGGTTCTTAGAAAACTCGTCTTAAACATAATTGTGAAAATGTCGTCGTTTGGGTTCTGGTTTGCTGCAGACATAATGTATTTTGAATATACTGTGCCGCAAGCCAGAAACCAGCTGACGATGTATTTAACATGTTTAAAAACATAAGTGTGAACATAGTATAAAACAAACTTAATGCAATACAATGCAATAAAATTATATTATATGATGATGTAAAATTCGCCGAAAATATTTCAAAACGTTTCCATTTATAACCCATTATTATCTTTTCTAGCGGAGCACGATTAAATGAATATATTGTTTGTTGCCGGCGGCGGCTGTTATTCATCTTACAGTCGATCGGCAATGTTCTCTGGCTTGTGCTTATTTGCAAAAAAATAATACAAAAACAAACTGAGCGATGTTTCTCATTGTTGTTGTTTTCTTTTTTTTCACTCATTTCAAAGAACCAAAGAAAACAAATTCAAACAATTTGCTTCGTTTATTTTCGTACGCTGCTTTTAAGTACAAAGAAATCAAAACAAAAATAAATTTATAACTGTAATAGTGTCGATTAATTTTGTTACGAAAATTATTTTCTAACCCCTATATCTCGCCATAAATAGCAATAGCTATAATAAAAACTAAAGTTTTTATTTTTTTAAAGTAGAGTTTTTATAGCTTTGCTATTTATCTCGCGATACAGGGCTTAGGAAATAATTTTCGTAACAAAACTAATCGACACTATTACAGTTATAAATTTATTTTTGTTTTGATTCCTTTGTACTTAAACCAGAGCACGAAAATAAACGAAACAAATTGTTTGATTTTCTTTTGTTTAATTCTTTGGAGTGAGAGAAACAAAAACAGTGAAAACGATTGCTCAATTTGTTCAAGGAAAATAGAAAAAATTTTGTTGCTTTGCATTTGTGTATATACAGTGAATAACGACAACAAACTAAAAGACAAAGTTGTTTGTGTATTTCGTATTGCTGGTACTGCATGTGTGCATGTGTAAGTATTTCGTATTGCTAGGACTGTGTGTGCTGTGATCAGTGATGGGAAAGTTAGTACTATCTATATTTACTATACTATTTAACATGAAAAAGGACCGTAACACATTTGATACTCTCACGGACAACTTAGATATGCAGTCAGAAGACGCGCGCATGCATATATTTTTGAAAATAATTAATTTTTATAGCTTTGCTATTTATCTCGCGATACAGGGCTTAGGAAATAATTTTCGTAACAAAAATAATCGACACTATTACAGTTATAAATTTATTTTTGTTTTGATTTCTTTGTACTTAAAAGTATAGTACGAAAATAAACCAAACAAATTGTTTGATTTTGTTTTGTTTCGTTCTTTGAAGTGAGTGAAACAAAAACAAAACAAGAACAATGAGAACGATTGTTCAATTTGTTTTTGCTTTGTTTTTGCATATGAGCACAAACCAGAGAACAGCGCCGATCGGTTGTAAGCCGGCTAACACCTGTCACCAGCCACAAACAATACATTAATTTAATCGCACGCCGCTAGAAAAGAAAATAATGGGGAATAAATGGAAACGTTTTGAAATATTTGCAGAGAATATGACATCATCATATACATAATATAATTTTATTGCATTGTTATTTCACACATGAAAGTTGTTTTAAATAACTAAGTAGCAAAGCTATAACCGGATGTCCTAAGACAACTCTCTTCTTTTTTTTATCGGACTTTTTCATTACCCGGGAAAGCGGGAATGATTTTTAGGTTTCCCGGGAATTCCCGCCCAATGCAAAACAATACAAAATATTTTTTAATTTAATCTATTTCAACAAAAAACATATTCAGGTATGTGATGAAAAACGATTTAGACACAAAACCAATTTGAAAATGATAAAAGGTGTGATATCTTTCCTATAGTCGTTTTTTCAATAATTTTAAAACATGTTTTCAATAGCTTTTTCAGACATTTTTGATAATTTTCTTTTCACAGCCCTATGATATGGTTTATATTTTATCTTCTCGTGTGTTTTTTAGAAGTCAGTAGTTTAATATAAGCTCAAAAATGATACTTAAAATCGATCGGAATTCATCACACCTTTACAAAATGATTTCATTTCATTTCATTTATTCATTCAATTGCAATACATATAGCCTATTGGCCAATTACATTTGTATTACTAGTAATAATACTATTCTATGGTAAGTAAACATAGCACACATCAACATCCCTACACTCATACACACAACCCGCCCAAGGTAAAAACATCAATGTTCTAAAAGAAAAGGTGATTGAGGGTACCCTATATATTAGTGCATCGAGTTTAGACCATTAAAAAATTCAATAAGTTTACGTTTGAAAAATGTTAAGGACATAGAGAAAGAGCGTAAATTCCTAGGTAAAATATTCCAAAATCTAGCAGCTTGGACAAGAAAAGATCTATCATATGTAGCATTATTTATTCGCGATATAATGATTTGTGGATTTCTAAGAGTTCTAGTGAAGTTAATCATACGTAAAATGCGTTCATTGATTGTTTTGAAATCGTTTTGAAAACGATCGTTTTCCGTCACATACCTGATTATAGTTCATGAGATGGATTAAATAATAACGTTTTGTAAACATATTAGTAAAAAAATAAGTAAGAGTTCTTTATTCGGCTGTACCGAATCTTATATACCCTTTACCAAATTGCGTATATGTAGTATAGAGTTCAGCGTTGCCACAAACAAAATAGTTTTGTAACCAAGATATGAAAAAAAGTAACCAAAAGAGAAAAAAAGTAACCAAAATTTTTTATGTATTTAATATATGAGTACTTACTTATTTGTACTCTAGTTGAGAAAAATATATGTGGCAGTATGTAATAATGTAAGTCCTCTTAATCAAAGGACTGTTTTTGGGACGTTTTCACGCAAAACTATTAAAAGGGTCCAACGCAAGATTAAGCTCTTGTGTGATCCTTTCTTTGCACATGTAGGTATTGTAACCACTACCATTTTCACCGCTTATTCAACCAAAATATTGAGTACCCGTTTTTTTACACCCATTTTCAAACAAAATTTCACGCTTAATTAAATATTTTACCCCAAAATGAAATTTCCCCTATTTACCCAAAACTTCCTAAGTACATATTTATGCAATTCTGTAATCGAATATATGCACCTTATGTATTTATTTTTTGTAATATGAACTGTTTTTGTTATTTAATAAAGTATTTATTCCAAGTAATAATGTACCAAATACCACAGTGAGTTCGGATAAATGCATTTCTAAAGGTATTTAAGCGTATTCTGATAATTGCCTATATGAGATAATTAAACGTCTTCGCTTTAATACTTTTCCCGGATAATTTTTGATGAGGTAATTAGCCGGGGTTTACTGTATAATCATTATAAAATCATATAATTATTTAAATTTCTAATTCAGTTTCATAATTGTATTGAGCCTTATTTTTGATATTTATCGTAAGTGACATGTAATCGAAAATATACTTTTTTATTTAAATTAAAATTTTATGGGCCTACCCATAGTAAACAAATTTGAATATTATAAAAAATAATCTTCTCCTGAAAACTAAGGTTTTCGTCGCTTACGATTAAATCAAAAACAAGGCTCGATATATGTTATAATTATCCATCAAATGATTTAATTAAATTAATTTAATTTGCAGCACGATATGCAAATTTAAATACCATATAAAAATGGTTAATTCGGTGTCAAAAACAAGTAACCATAATGGAAAAAAAGTACACAAGTACTCATTGGAAAAAAAAGTAACCAATTTTGGTTACAAGTAACCAAAACGGCAACGCTGATAGAGATCCATACATAAGCACAAACACACACATCTGTTTTGTGAAAAAATTTATAATTTTTTGCTCTAGTGCAATTTTAAGTAAGTGACCTCTCGGTATTTTTCGATAAAATTTTTTTTTTCGATATTAGCAATGAGTTGATTATTTTATTCTATGCTATGTATTTAAGAAATATTTTACACCCACCCTTATTCCAGTTGTCAAATATGACGTCACGTCATTCAATATTATAAAGACTTATTTTAAAATAATTTTTTAAAATTTCTTCAGTACAAAGGAACGGTTTCATGGAAATGAAACGGAACATGTCCTTTAATTAATTTTATAGTTAGGACTGTTCTTTAGCGATAAATTTTATTTTTATTTCAATTTACTATAAAATTAATTAGAACTCTTACAAGCTGTCAACGAAAGACCACCGATTTGAAACATAACTGAATGCTGAGAGCAAAACAAGCAATATGGTACAAACCATGATACAATTATACAGGTAACCGCGAAGCGCCAGCTGTTTTGCTTGTTTCGTGATGCGATCTGCCAAATGCTGTTTATGTTTTACCAACACACGCGCACATTGCCTATTAAAACTGTACTAATACAAACATGCTTTGCAAAGCCAAGAATGAGAAAACGCCAGTACATGTATATTGTTTTCTCTTGGTTGTCTCTCTTGTCAATCACAAAACAGCAATAAAAATCAGTGTAGTTTTATTTGTTGTAGATTCGCGGCTACCTGTATAATTGTATCATGGTACAAACCTTCATTTATACTGAAATAAAAATTGAGCATGTATAAAAAAATTCTGTAAAGTGTGACTTTGACTCGCGCACGAAGGGTTCGTAGGTTCGGATTTGAGCGTTTTTTTTTATATGGCATTTTTTTTTGCTTTTGGTGTTTCTTCTGGTTAAATGATTTTTTTAGTTTTGTGGCTTTTTCCTCGTTTAGGCGATTCTTTTCGATTTTTAGCGTTTATTTGCATTTGAATTTTTTTTTTCATTTTGGCGATTTTTTTGTCATTTTGGCGAATTTCCCGGTTTTTTGTGATTTATTTAGTTTTATAATTTTTTTAAAATAGCCTGTTTTTTTCGTTTTGGCGATTTTTTTTTTGGGTTTTTGGCGGTATACAGGGGATTTTAACATTTTTCGTTGCTCATTTTGGAACACCCTTTAACTTTTACCTCTCATGTATTTCATGTTGTAGCGGCCAAAGTTCTACATACTCTGTCCAAATTTCAGGTCCGTAGCTCTTAAGAAAGAGAAAAAAATAATTTGACCTAGTTACTTTCATATACAAAAAAAATTAGTTTTCCAACCCTGAAATCATCCTTTTAGATTTGTTCTGATTCCTTATGCCAATCTTGTAGTTCTTAAATAAATATATAAAGTATGTTAAGTAGACAAAGATAAAACAAAATTAAAACAAGTAAGAGTGCTATATTCGGCTGTGCCGAATCTTATATACCCATTACCAACGTACGTACATACATATATATAGTATACAGACACATACAAAAATATTTGTTTTGTGAAAAAAATTATAATTTTTATACCCTTTACCAAAAATGGAAAAGGGTATATATAGGTTTGTCATTCCGTGTGTAATTTCCATAATATTAATTTGCGACCAAAAAAATATATATATTGTGGGTCCTTATGAATAGCGATGACGAATAAGCGATGTCCGTCTGTCCGTCTGTCCGTCCGTCCGTCCGTCCGTCCGTCCGTCCGTCTGTCCGTCCGGTGTACGTGAAATCGGTTTTCCGAAGCTCCCAGAAAAGCTAGAGACTTCGTTCTTGGACTGATGTATCAGAAATGGTCCAACTTAGATTGGTATTGAAATTCAGCAAAATCGGGCAGACAATTGCAGAGCTGGAAAACGTAAACTATATTTTGCCATATAAAAGTAACTACCGAAAACAAATTTTTATTTTTTTTTAATAAATAAATTTATTTTACACTTCAGTACGACTAAAATTGGTATTTTAAATAAAAAAAAATATAAAAAAAATTAAAAAGACGTTTCCAGGGTTGGAAAACTTTAACTTTTTGTGTTATGTAAAATTAACTATGTCTAAAACTATATTAGTATTTTCTCGAGAACCGTAAGAGCTACAGACCTGAAATTTGGACACAGTGTGTAGACTTTTGGCCGCTACAACAACAAATACATGAGAATTGGAAATTAAAGGGTGTTCCAAAACGAGCAACGAAAAATTCTAAAATCCCATGTAATATACATACAATTATATGTATATACACTTGAAATTTGTAAGGTTAGTGTATTTTTATACAGACTACAAAAATTAACACTAAAATTTCAAAAAATTTAAATTAAAGGGTGTTCCATCAGTTAATGCAATTTTGACTATGCAATTTTGACAACTTGCTGTATCTTGGAAACCGTAAAAGCAAAACTCTTGAAATTTTCAAAAACGGTAAAACTAAAAAATCAAGGAATTATAAAATCGCCAAACCGAAAAAAATCGCCAAAAACAAAAAAATCGCCAAAACGAAAAATACCCCAAAAAAACATGAAAAAATCGCCAAAATGAAAAAAAAACCCAAAACAGGAAAAAAACGACAAAATGAAAAAAAAAATCGCCAAGATGAAAAAACCCCAAAAAAGAGAAAAAAATCGCCTAAATAAAAAAACCCCAAAGCAGAAAAGAACGCCATAATGAAAAAAAACCCAAAAACAGAAAAAAATTGCCATATAAAAAAAAATTTCTAGGACTAAAATAAATCGCGAAAAACCGGAAAAATTGCTTTAATAAAAAAAATCGCCAAAATGAAAGAAAATCGCCAAAATGAAAAAAAATCGCCAAAATGAAAAAAATCGCCAAAACGAAAAAAAACCCACAAAACAGAAAAAAGTCGCCAAAATGAAAAAAAAGAAAAAAAACTCCTCAGAAAAAAAATCGTCAAAATGAGAAAAATCTACAAAATGAAAAAAATCCCAATAACAGAAAAAAATCACCAAAATAAAAAAAACCTCCAAAAACAGAAAAAAATCGCCAAAACGAGAAAAAAGCGACAAAACTGAAAAAATCGTTTAAACTGAAGAAAAAACTTCAAAAAAGCCGTGCGCGATTCAAAGTCGCACTTAACTGAAGTTTTTAATATTAAAGGAATTAAATGAAACTAATAAGCAGATTTTGTAAAAAATTTTGTTTCTAAACGTTTCAAATTTGTATGAAAAATAACGAAAATTCTTTTCAAAAAATATTTTTTCCATACAAATTTCAAAACGAAAAAATCGTTTGAATTTACAAAATCTGACCTTAAGTTTTTCCTTATTTCGTTTTTGCTTTTTTCACTTAACATATTTTATGTATTTTTTAAAGAACTAGATTGGTATCAATAATCAAACAAATCCAAAATTATGACTCCAGGGTTGGAAAACTCACACTTTTTGTGTTATGTAAAATTAAATAGGTCTAACAATTGTTTTCTTTTTCTTTATAAATTGAATATATTTTATGCTTCTGAAAGAAAATTACACCTCCAAAGATGGAAACTTTAAAAAAATGATAAATTTTTTCACAAAACAAATATGTATGTATGTGTCTGTATACTATATATATGTACGCACGTTGGTAAAGGGTATATAAGATTCGGCACAGCCGAATATAGCACTCTTACTTGTTTTCTCTAAAGCAATTAATAGCCAGTGACTTTTCAGTATTTTTCGATGAAAGAATTCGATTCAATTATTTTATTTTCGATATTAGCATTATATTTGAATATTTTACTCTACACTCTGTGGTTAAGATATATTTTACATTCACTATTATTTCCAAAAAATTGGGGCTTGTTTACTCGCTCTCGAGATGTTCAAAAACCGTGCTGTTATTTAATAACTCTAAAATAGTCTTAGTATTGCACCTCCATACCAAGTAAACTAAATTGTTTTATATTTTCCCGTATTTAACAATCAGTGATGTTAAAAAACTGCTTAGTGCCTTGATTTTATGTCAAACTATTTCATTCTAAGTCATAAAGTATATAAAATTTGTAAACAAAAAGAAAAAACTAACTTGACCTAGTTACTTTTGTAAAAAAACAATAAATTTACCAACCTTTTAGATTTTTCTGATTTAAAAAAATTAATAAAGTGTGTTAAGTGAACAAAGAAATAAAATAAATTAATTGTATACTTTAATATCAAAAAAAATTCAAAGTTTCCATCCTTGGAGCTGTAATTTTAATTTTTAAAATTTTATACGCCAAACTTTTCTTTCAGAAGCATAAAATATATTCAATTTATAAAGGAAAAGAAAAAAATTTTTAGACCTGTTTAATTTTACATAACACAAAAAGTGTAAGTTTTCCAACCCTGGAGTCTTAATTTTGGATTTTTTTGATTATTGATACCAATCTACTTCTTTTAAAAAAATACATAAAATATGTTAAGTGAACAAAGCAAAAACGAAATAAGAAAAAACTTAGTTTCATTTAATTCCTTTAATATTAAAAAATTCAGTAAAGTGCGACTTTGACTCGTGCACGAGGGGTTCCGTACATTCGGTTTTGAGCATTCTTTAATGTGGCTTTTTTGCTTTTTTGAAGTTTTTTTCAGTTAAAACGAGTTTGTCAGTTTTGTCGCTTTTTTCTCGTTTTGGCGATTTTTTCTGTTTTTGGAGATTTTTTCATTTTGGCTTTTTTTCCTGTTTTTTGGGCTTTTATTCATTTTGGAGATTTTTTCATTTTGGCAACTTTTTTTTAATTTTGGTGATTTTTTCTTGTTTTTGGGTTTTTTTACATTTTGGCGATTTTTTCCTGTTTGGGGATTTTTTTAATTTTGGCGATTTTTTTTTGTTTTTTGGGGCTTCTTTCGTTTTGGAAATTTTTTAATTTTGACGATTTTTTTTTATTTTGGCGATTTTCTTTCATTTATGTAATTTTTTTTAGCAATTTTTTCGGCTAAAATGGCATTACTGATGCCCATAAAAAAATTGGTCACCAAAATCGCTAAACTGAGTATAAAGTTTTACCACTTTGGTAGTACTTTCGAACCTAGACTGTCAAGACCTTGCGGATTTTTCACTTGCGGATTTTCACTGTGTTATAATTATTTTTTAATTTTTTCGTATAGACAAAATTTTATTGTTAATTTTATAGTTGTGTAATAAGGAACGGTTAAAATGATTAATTTGGAAAAGTTACTAAGCTGAGAATAAATAATTAATCCTGCTGATTATACAAAAGAGCAATATTATTATTTGCCTGCAAAATGTGGCGGATTATTTCTATTTTTTTTTTTTTGTTTTTGCTTGCCTTAAAGTACAAGTATGCTATATCCTCAATTAATTTTTATGAGTGCCATAAATACAAATTGCCTATACTTATGATACTAACCGTCGGTTTCATCGTGTTAGTGCAATCGCCACGACAACTGGTAGCCGCTACATCTTTGTACAAGTTCAATAAAAGTTGCACATTTCCAAAAGGTTTTGCTTTATTCAATTTAGTTGCGAGGATAATAGGGTGGTAACGTATTATGGCATTCAAAAGATTATTCACACATACATACATACATACATATATACTAGCAATAAAGTGCATTTCCAGAAATAATAAAGCTAATAACTTAATATCAAGATTTCAAGGACAAATTAAATTTTTTCCTTCATTTCGGACTATCAAATCTTTACCTGAATCCCAAAGAAGCGCTGCAATACCGATGAAAATTTTTTCTACGAATTCGAATTTATAATCCACAGTTTGGAATAAAGCAAAATCACTTAAAGTTCAGAATTTTTTCAACATATTTTTTTAACTTCTTTGTAATTCTTTTTAAACTATATTTTAATTATTCATTAAAATGTACAAATGTATGTATGCATGTATATGTACGCATGAACTTTAACAACGAAAGCGATCCCACTTGACCTGAGATTCGATATAAATGAATGCTAATTCAAGCGAGGAAATTTCGAAACAAAATTGTTTGATATTTGTTTGAAAATTTAAAAAACTAGAATGTTCTATTCATTTTTGAGATATATCTGAAATCGATGTCAATAACGAAAGTCATGTTCAACTGGGATAACTGGTCAAGTGATAGAGAAGACAGGTATAGTAAAGGAAGAAATAGCTGATAGCATGAACCTTCTAGCATAGACAATAAATAATAATTGTTTTAAAGGATCACAACTGCAGCCTTCTTTCGTTCATAGACAAGGCAATACAATCGTCGAACAGAATTAGTGCATTAAAATTTGATTTCCAAAAGATTTAGAAAATAAATTTTTTTACGGAAATTTGTTTGTTAAACCTTGTGTAAACTCATTTTTTCGATTATGGCAGTATATGTGCGGTTATTTTTGGTAAGCCAACGCACACAAACACGTATTTTGAAGATAAATATTGACGTTTCTGGCATCCGCTTAAGAGTTCTGTATTGAAAAGCTTTGTAATCCATGTGAATTAGATATGGTTTTATAAAATTCATATTATAAATATTTATTTTAGCAAGAACAAAAACCATTCAAATTGTACTTTTTTATTAACCGTTATCTATCCTACTACTGTTGAAAAGCTTAAGCATTCTATGAAAATAAAACTCCTTGAAGCTTTAGGCTTGTTACAAGCTGTTTAAATTCTCCAACAAATCTGGTAACATAAACTTTATACTTTTGTACTTTGTACTATTGCATTCATCTACCTTTTCAGCTTAAAATGCAGAATTATTTGGGATTTTTATGCCAAAAAAAATGGTAAAAGGGTATATGTGACAGCGCATAGAGAAAGGGACCTAAGGGTAAAAAAAATAAGTTTTAACTTTTTTTTTTATGTGGACAACATCTGAGCATCGAATGAGACCGATCCCATGCCCCAAAAGTGTTCCCTCCCAGTGATTTGCGCGTTTTATGAAATTGAAGTCGACGATTCTAAGGTTATGTGAAAAAATTTTCGTGCTAACAGAGTGATATTCACGATTCAAAAGAATTATAAATGAGTATTTATTATAATTCACAATTAATAGTTTCAGAAAATAAACCTGGATTCGAAAAAAACGAGAGCAAAATTGATATCAAACTCATGAAAACAGAGCGCTAGGTAGAAAACAGTAAGAACCAACTACACAAAACAAGAGGTAGGGACGACCTACGCACGATTTCAAGGTTGACCAACACGTTCCTGACGTCATGAGATGTGTCGCTTTCAAATGAGACCAATACCAACACGCTCAGTGATGGTACACTAAAGATACACGTATTTAAATCTTTAAAATGGCTCTCCTGAACAACACCGGTTTTTACCCTTATGTCCTTTCAATTTTGCGCGTCACATGTATAGGTTTGTCATTCCGTTTGTAATTTCTATAATATCAAAAAGCGACCCTTAAAGTATATATATTCTGGATCCTTATGCATAGGGAAGACGAATATGCGATGTCCGTCTGTCCGTCTGTTTGTACGTGAAATCAGTTTTCCGAAGCTCCCAGAGAACCTAGGGACTTCGTTCTTGCACTGGTGTGTCAGAAATTTTTCAAAATAGATTGGTATTAAAAATCAGCAAAATCGAGTGGACGATTGCAGAGCTGGAAAGCTTAATCTTTATTTTGCCATATAAAAGTAACTATATTTTACTTCAGTACGAATAAAATTGTTATTTAAGATTCAAAAAATATAAAAAAAAATAAAAAGAAGTTTCCAGAGTTGGAAAACTTTAACTTTTTTTGTTATATAAAAATAACTTACTAAAACAAATTTTTCCTTTTTTTTCTGTCCGACTATCTGTACGTGAAATCGGTTTTCCGAAGCTCGTAGACAAGCTAGAGACTTCGTTCTTGGACTGGTGTGTAAAAAATTGAGTGATTGCAGAGCTGGAAAGCTTAAACTTTATTTTGCCATATAAAAGTAACTACTGAAAACTAATTTTTATTTATTTTTTATAAATAAACTTATTTTAATACTTTAGTATGAATAAAATTGGTATTTCAAATTGAAAAAATATAAAAAAATTAAAAAGACCTTTCCAAGGTTGGAAAACTTTAACTTGTTTTGTTATATAAAAGTAACTTACTAACACTACAAATTATAAATTTATATAAATTAAACATATCTTATATTCTTAAAAGGAAGAGATTAGTGTAAGAGATCAGAAAAATAAAAAGGATGATTCCAGGGTTAGGAAACTTACACTTTTTGTGATATATAAAAGTAACTAGGTCTAATTAATTTTTTTCTTTTTTTTATAAATTATATATATATATATAATATATATATGTATATATTACGTTTTGGAAAGAAAAATTTGGTGTAGAAAATTATAAAAAGAAAAACCACATCTCCAGACCTGGAAACGTTTAGTTTTTTTCTGGATATTAAAGTAAATAAATAAAACAATTTTTTTAATTTCCTTTTTTCTTTGTTCACTTAACATAATTTATATATTTTTTTAAGAACTACTAGATTGGTATAAGGATTCAAAAAAAAAAATCTAAAAGGATGACTCCAAGGTTGGAAAATTTATTTTTTATTATATAAAAGCAACTAGGCCTAATTAATTTTTTTCTTTTTCTTTTTCCTTATAAATTAAATATATTTTATGATTCTGAAAGAAAAGTTTGGCGTATAAAATTAGAAAAATTAAAACCAGGTCTCCAGATATGGAAACTTTGACCTTTTTTCTGTAAATTAAAGTAATTAAATAAAACTAATTTTTTTCTTATATGTTTTTCTTTCTTTGTTCACTTAACACACTTTACGTATTTTTTCAATCAGAAAAATCTAAAAGGTTGATTCCAGGGTTGGTAAATTTATTGTTTTTTTTTGCAAAAGTAACTAGGTCAAGTTAGTTTTTTCTTTTTGTTTACAAGTTTTATATACTTTATGACTTAGAATGACATAGTTGGGCATAGAAATTAGAAAAATAAAAGACATAGCTCCAGAGCTGGAAAACTTAAATTTTTTCTGGTATATAAAACTAATTATTTCTTTGGTAATTAAATATATTTTATATTTTAAAAAGAAATAAATTAGTATTAAGAAACTCAGAAATATGGTTCCACGGTTGCAGATTGAAAAAAGTTTCGGTAAAAATTTTTTTTTTTTATATAATACATGATATTTATTTATTGTATCTTCCTATATGAACTAACAATAAGTAATCAAATCTTAAATCTAAAATATAATAATTAGGCCCGACCCTATGTCAGACATAAATTTAGAGATAATTATAAATAATACATATTTAAGTAGTGATAAACAAAAGGAAGAAAAAATAAATAAAAAATAAAAATTATTTTCAGTTAGTCCCATCTGGAGTGTTGAGTATAAGAGCCCTTGTATCCCTCTTTTTTAGGCGGATGTGTCCAGTAAAGTTCAAAATATTACGAGCAAGCGGATTAGGATGTGACTCGAGTTTTCTTAAATATTTGCTAGCGTTTTTTGCAATTTCTTCAGTCACTAGTGGCATATTTAAGTCACGATGTATATTTGAGTTTTTTATATACCATGGAGCCGATGTTATTAATCGCAAAATTTTATTTTGCCTTCGTTGGATTCTCTCGACATTGGAAGCTGAAGCAGTGCCCCATAGTTGAATTCCGTAGCACCATATCGGTTTCAAAAGTGACTTGTATATCAAAAGTTTGCAATCTAGACTGAGGGTTGAATTTCTACCAATCAGCCAATGTACCTGAGTTAATTTTAATTTCATTTGGGTTAACTTAGAGTCAATGTGGTGTTTCCAAGTAAGCCGTCGATCAAGGTGTATACCAAGATATTTCACATGAGTATGTTGAGGGACAACTTGATTGTTAATCCGAATGGGTAAACACGTATCTCTTCGTAATGTATATGTTACTTGAACACACTTTTGTTCGTTTACCTTAATTCTCCATAAGTTTAACCATAGTTCCAGCTGGGTAATGTGTTCTTGAAGATATCGGGATGCCTCGTAAGGATTTTCATGCATACTAAGGCAGGCTGTATCATAAGCAAATGTGGAAGTGTGGATATTGCTACTCAGAGGCATATCACAAGTATAAATCAAATACAAAATTGGCCCCAGTATACTCCCCTGTGGCACACCGGATGAGATAGTTTCAGGCATGCTCATAAAGTCTCCTTCCACAACAGTGAACTTCCGGGCAGTAATGTAACTTTTCAAAATACTTACAACGTTTATTGGCAGGTATGTTTTTAATTTTAAAATTAGGCCTTCATGCCACACTTTATCAAATGCCTGAGAAACGTCGATAAACAGCGCAGAACAATACTTCTTTTCTTCAAATATTCTTCTTATAAATTGGACCAATCTATGAGTTTGTTCAATGGTGCTATGCTGACTTCTAAAACCAAATTGATGGTCCGGTATGCACCCACTATTAACTAGAATTGGGGACAATTTTGTCATGAGCAGTTTTTCGAAAAGCTTTGACATTGTTGATAGGAGACTTATTGGCCTGTATGACTTAGCCTTGGTAAGGTCTTTGCCCGGCTTTGGAATCATTTTAACTTTGGCAAGCTTCCAGCTATTTGGATAATACTGCTGTCGTAAAATGGCGTTAAAAATAATTAACAGTATTCTAATTGCAATACGAGGCAACTTTATTAGCATCTGGTTACTAATTCCATCAAAACCCGGAGCTTTCTTTGGGTTGAGTTCAGAAATTAGTTTTTGTACATCACGCGTCTTAAACTTTATTTGTTGAGGGGGTAGAGCGATTACATTTGGCAAATCAATTACACCAGTACATGTGTTTGGGGTAAATACGTATTTTAAATGGGCAGCAAATATGTTACCTTTTTCAGTATCGCTTCTTGCCCAACCTCCGGTAGATGTGCGCAGAGGTGGTTTAAACTCAACGGGTGTTTTAAGCTTTCTAGCAGCACGCCATAAAGAGTAATCAGATGCTGGTGTGACATCAAGATTTTCCAGATAGTTTTTAAGAGATGCACTTTTTTCATGTGCAAGCAGCTCTTGGAGTCGTTTAGTGCACTCTTTAAATCTAATTTTATTCTGGGGTGATCTGTGCTGTTGCCATTCCCTTCTAGCTCTTCTTTTTTCACATACGAGACGTTCAATATCTGTAGAATATAGTCTATTAAACCCAGTCTGCGGATAGGAGGTAGTGGCATGTTTAGCAGCCTGCTTAATATTTTCGTTAAGATTGGCAATGTTAGATTCAACATCATCAGGTGTTCTTAGTGTAATGTTTTCCGTGCAATGACTACTAAGATATTTTTTGAATCGCAGCCAATTTACACAATTTATCAAATTGGCATATGGGTGAGGTAAATCACTTCTTAATGGGCTACAAATTGTAACGATCGTGGGAGAGTGATCAGACGAGAGATCTAGAGAAGCTTCAATTTGAATTAAACCCCTAGAGATATTTTTCATAACGCCAAAGTCTATTACATCCGGAATTTTATGTATGTCAGTAGGCCAATAAGTGGGCTCCCCACTTGAAATGACATCCAAGCCCATTTTGGATATTGTGTGTTTAGCATTATAGTCGCCAGCTGCTACGAAACAAGGACCCAGAGATTTGTAAAAATCCTCGTATTGATGCTCAGTAATTGCGAATCTAGGAGGAGAGTAAATTGATGATATGACAAAATTATTGGAAAAATTTTCAATACAAATATTCGTTGCTTGTAAATGTTCTTCACAAATGTTATCAATAATATAATGCTTGAGTCTTGACTTTATTAGAATTGCTGATCCACCGCAAGCCCTTCCTCTAGGGTCCTTTGTATCATATATAGTGTAGCCATAAATTTTAAAAAGGCTTCTCGAAGTCAAATGAGTCTCAGAGACCAACATTATATCAATATTTTTTTCTGTGAGGAAGTGCTCAAGTTCATTTTTATGTTGGCGAATGCCGTTTGCGTTCCAGAAACATATTGTTAACGTGTTCATGGCTTATTAAGTATTGCTTGAAGCATAGTATTCTGCATTCGCAACATTTCTTGCATCATGGTAGTCATATTTGTTGTAAAATTGCTTATAGTTTGCACAAGATTTTCAATAGTGGCTTCAAGGCGATTATAATTAAAGTTTGAGTTTGTATTTGTAGAATTATTTTGCGGTGAAACATTTTGTGTCGGAATAGAACTAGCCTTAGCAGCATCTGCATACGATACACGGGAAGTAACTGGTTGGCTCATTTGCTGGAAAGTGGCAGAGTAAACATTTACTGATTGAGCTGGAACTAATTTAGGTTTTTGCACCATAGTCTTCTTTACCAAAGAGTACACACGACAACCTCTGTAGTTAGCGGTGTGATTACCTCCACAATTACTGCATTTTTTATCACTTTGATCTTTTGGTTTGTTGCAGCTAGCGGTGCCGTGTAATTCGCCGCACACAACACAAACAGAGGGTAAATTGCAGTATGTTTTTGTATGGCCATATTCTTGGCAATTATGGCACTGTACAGGACCTGAACGCTTATGTGGCTCTTCAACTGTGATTTTTCGGTACAAGAGGTATTTTAAATTATAAATTGGATGCGTCTCATTTTTTTTCAATTTTATATCATTAGGCTCAAGTTCAACACGAAATAGGGGTTGGGGAATCTTTTCTCTATTTATTATATTGGACACATTTTTTACCTTGAACCCCTGGAGGACGAGTGCATCTTTTATTTCTTCGGGGGCAACATAAGAATCTATGCCCTTCAATACGATCTGCATGCCTTTAGCGCTCTTAAGCTGGTATGTGTAGAAGCTTGTTTTACTTTTTTCAAATTCAGCAACCATTTTGCGGAAATCTGTTTCGTCATAGATTTGAATTTTCGTTTCATCGATATTGCCACGTTTTATTGGAACAATGTGAAATTTATTCTCACCAATTACCGAAATTAATTTCTTAATAAGAGCGTTTGAATTTTTTTCTCTCAAATATATTGGTGGCGGCTTGGAGGTTTTTTTCGCGCATATATCAGGTGTGTCGTTGTCATCTTGCAATATTTGAAAACGATTAGTAGATGATGCGCTGTTATCCCTAGATACCTTTGAAGCACAATAATATATCGATCCATTCCAATTTGGACCTTGGGTAAAAAATATAACCAAAAATATTTATTTTTTTCAGTTAAACAGATTTCATGTTTTAGGAAAATCATTACTCAAGATTTTTTATAAATGTTTACTTTTTTATGGATATTTAATCTAATTGAAGCATAAACGAATTAAAGGACATGTTCCGTTTAATTTTCCTGATACCTTTCCTTTCTGCTGAACAAGTTTCAAAAAAAATCCTGTAGGAATAAAACGTTTACATAATACCACGATGTATACCATTTGCAGTGGGAAGTTAAAATTAAGACACTAAGCAGTTTTTTAACATCACTGATTGTTAAATACGGGGAAATATAAAACAAGTTAGTTTACTTGGTATGGAGGTGCAATACTAAGAATATTTTAGAGTTAATAAATAGCAGCACGGGTTTTGAACATCTCTAGAGCGAGTAAATAAGCTCCAATTTCTTGGTATTGTATTGACGTGACGTAGATGTTGACTGGAATAAGAGCGAATGTAAAATATTTCTTAACCACAGAGTGTAGAATAAAATATTCAAATATCGAAAAATACTAAGAGGTCACTAACTAAAAATTACACTAGAGCAAAAAATAATAATATTTTTATTAAACACATATGTATGTATGTGTCTGTATACTACATCTTTGTACGTACTTTGGTGAAGGGTATATAAGATTCGGCACAGCCGAATATACCACTCTTATTTGTTTTATCTATTATATATTATTATTATTATTATTATTATTATTATTATTTGACTTTTTGTCACAGAAAAGTTTAAAAATTTAAAAAAAATATTTCTTGCATGTACGTTTTTAGCCTGCTTTCTTTTTATTTTTATTTTATACAATGTATTAATAATTCACAATTTTTTTTATAATTGTTTGTCATGCATATAGTCTAGCTAATTGGTTGATTTTTGGTATGGATTAATGTAACAAAAATTGTTGTTAGAAACCTATAAAAAATGGTCATGTAAATATTTAGAAAATATTGCGGTTAAAAAATGAATGTTAAGAATGCCCAGGACAAGGGGAAAAACTAAAACAAACGATAAATAAATGTTATTAAAACAAATAAAAACTGGGCAATTTTGTAATTCAATATTCCAACAGAAATATTTTTTTGCTAAAAAGTGTAAAGTTTCATTTATGATCTGCATTCGCAACAGTGAAATCCGCACAGTACCTAGTTAAGTACGCAATAGTCAGTTTTCATGTATTTTTAAGAAATAATTTCCGAACAAGTTAAATATTAATTTTGGGAAAGCTAAGATAAAATATTAAAGAAACATTTTTTATAACAATTACTTTTACATAACTGTTGTGTAATAAGGGCGATACATTTTTTATTCTAAGAGATTCATGTTTATTTTTAAATGTCTAAAATGACATTGCTGAACTACCTATTTTGCAGGAAGGAACCTGTGCTGCATACTGTTAAAAATCGCACAGATTTTAATAAAAGCCGAAAAACAGCCCAAACAAGTAGTATTTAAAAAAAAATCAAATTTATCCAAGTGCGACCAACCTTGAACCGTTAAATATCGTAAGCTGTCATTTGAAATGAAAAAGCATAAGTGAAACCTGAAGATGATTTTAAAATACCTGTCGAATGATACCCATTTTGATATAGTTCGAAGCCTTTTTAGTTTTTTTTGTATTAACAAAATGGCGTCTCCTGGCCGCCATATTGTATTTTTAATAATGTCATATCTTTAGTGACACTAACGGGATTAAGACAAATCGATTGGCGTAAGAATCATTAAAATCGGTCTACGCCTTCGGTATATATAGTGCCGCATAAGAACACACATACATACATACTTACATGGATTCACATCCATACATACAGACATATATATACAGTCAAATCCCGATAATTCGTATCCCGATAAATCGTAATTCCCGATAATTCGTAATAAACTGTCGGTCCCTTGAAAAAATCTCGTTAATTCGTAAAATTTCCATACATTTTGGTCCCCTCGCTAATTCGTAATTTTTTTTTTTCAAATAAAATCTTCTTTACCTCTTATAAATCATAATTGTTTGCTAACTACCACTTATAATTCGTAATAAAAACAACAAAAACATGGAAAGAATGATGAAATGAATTTGTCAGTTTCATTTTTATTTTATTGTTTTTTGTTTGCTATTAAAATTACACGTATTTTAACCTAAGTAAATGAATTTGCTATTTTACTTAATGTATTTATTTTATTTATTTTGTATTTTATTATTGACAATTGTTTTTTATGTTAATTTTTTATAGTTTTAGTAAAACCCCCGTTAATTCGTATTTATTTTATTTTAACCCCGTTAAATCGAAACCCCGCTAAATCGAAAACCCCTACAATTCGTAAGAAATGGCCGGTCCCTAGCGAATACGAATTATCGGGATTTGACTGTATATACATATATATTAGGGCGGGTCGATTTGAAAATCGTTCGTTCTAGGGATTAAAATAAGAAACTTTACCGAAGGAACCAAAGCTCTTAAATGTCCCGAAGTTTGATCCGAAGGGTCAAATTTTCTTGAAGGCCTTGAGCCTTCATTTGAGATTTAATTAATCAATGACTTTCAGATAAGCAGATGATTGGCCTACTACTATTTTGCATAGCAATACGCTTACTATAAGAACAGATGTTCGCTTGCTTCCGCTCCAACTGGGAGAACAGATGCTGCAATCGCCTCTCACGACTCACCGATGCTTGACGGTTGTCAAAAACATTGCCCAGGGGCCTCACTTGGAGGTTCGTGAGTCAGCTTAAAGTACAATTAATAAGGTTCACTCTGGGTACACCAAATTTAACTTTTCAGAAGTCTTGCCTTATAATTATACTCCTTGACCACCACAACGCAGTTATGTAAATGTTCAAAAGTTCAATCAGAAAGTGCTCTACCAAACTTAATTATTTCCTAGATTTTTTTTTTGGATTTTTTCTTTCTATAAATTTTTATCTTAAACTGTCTTGTAATTTCTGAAAAAAAATTAAGAATAAGACATTTGAACTTTCTTATGAAACAAGTCTGATTTTGTTGTCCAGTTTAATCGAAAAAGTTTTCAAACAGTATGTATTAGTATTTAACTAAAGTTGGATGTCACTTTAACATATACCCTTTATAAATTTTTTAAACAAATTGCATCCTTTATTAAATTAAAGTTATGATATTTTATTGCTTTAAAATATAAGTTTATATGTATGTACTAATTTTGTATTTGAAATAACATATTCTGGCTTCATGAGTAATATATTTGGATTTCATAATATCCTGAAACAAAAAAAAAGAACCAATATAGAACATATATAATCATATATTAGCATATGCAAATGAATGTGTTGAAACCCACATTTTATTCATGGATATTTCAATTTACAAAGTTTTTGCTTACAAAACTTTTCGTTCTCCAAGTTGTTTATTTATATTCGTAGGTATTAAAGCATTATATAAATAAATTATTTAAAATTATTTAGTAAATACGTAGGATGATTGTGGATGACGATTGATAATACCTATCAACCTTCTTTTTGCTGCAAAGAACTAATTTTAAAATGGCAGCAGACATCATCACTCTGACAGATGATTTAATTCTGTTCTTATTTTTATTTATTTTGAACTTATTTTTATTTATAAATATTTAAAGACGACCCATATGAACAGTGGAGCTAGTAACAGAATTCATTGAAAATGCGATAACTGTTCGAAGTTGGGTTTCTTTAATTTCTCAAAATTACATAATATTTGATTCTGAGTGGTTAAAGCATTGGTTCATCGTTTACTTTCAATAATTATATGAAATTAAAGTGGCTGATTCGGAAATTTGTTTCAGAAACATAAATTTTCGATTTATTCGTAACCAACCAAAATTAAATTTTTCAGTAGAATGTTTTTTTTTATAATATTCAAATATCTTTTACGTTAGTATCTTAAAATTTATAAAAAATTTTGGCATTTTGAAAATTCTGAACTATGAGTAGGACCATAAAATTTTAATTTCAATAAAAAAGTTAATTTTTGACTGCATATTGCTTAATTAATTAATGCCCTAATTCTATTCGACGGTTGTATCGTCTTGCCTATAGTTAGACGAAAAACAACCGCAGTTGTGATTCATTACAACACTTATTCACCCTTATTCTAATTGTCGACATCGACGTCACTCTAACACAATACCAAACAAATTGGGGCTTGTTTACTCGCTCTCGAGCCTAATTTTATGCTACTGGCAATCTATTTTCGTTCCCTAAGGTCTAGAAAATAGTATAAACCTGCCAACAGGAGTCAGTTGTTTTCGACAACGGATACATAAGCACCAATTTTTTTGTATTTTGTTTCATAATTATGAAACATATAAACTATTAGAGGAAATTAAATGAAAATTTATTCAACTAAGGCAGAAGTGTTAACGATTTTATTAGTGAATAAGAATTTGAGTAAAAATGAACTTGCACATTGTGTAATGTACAAACGAAATGATGGTTATGTTTTTTTTTTTTCTTTGGTAACGTTCAAAAATAATTGTGTCGCAATAACAGGACTCAATTTATTTAATGAACAGAACGGAGATACATAGCTATTATGAAATAAGATGGACAAAAATGGATATAGATATTCTATTGACAATTGTTGCTCTATATAGAAAACTCGAGAACGAATGGGAGCCATTGATATCTACTAGCGGTCAGTCGGTTGGGGGGATTCTTGTTCTTCGGATTCTCTCTTGCCAATATAATGCGACTACAAAAATATTATTATAGACTCCCTAGATTTATAATAAAAGATGGACCAGAAGTTGATCTGTTTTAATTTTTTTAAGATATTAGTAAAACCCCTGTTTAGATCAACCTAACTTGAAAGTTTAAGAAAGTCAACCATTTAAAGCGGTGTTAGCCTATCCAGGATGGAAGTGGATATACTCGCGTTTCTGTACCCTCCCTACCATTGACTAAAGTGGCGCAAAGCTTTGCACTAAAGTCCCATCATCGATCTACTCTTCTGTCATCACATCACATAGTAAGAAAAGTTCAAATGGTAAAGTAAGAAAATAAAAAAACATGTTGATTAATGAGTTCTTGTTTCAACTTTGTTATTTGTTGTTAGGCTTCCAATTTGTTTAAATGAAAGTTTATAACATAACAACTCTAGTTGTTCTAAGAAATTTGGGTAAAGGTTCCCTGATGATCTGTATTAGCAACAGTGAAATGCGCATAGGATCCAGCTAAGCCCCTCAATAATCAATTTCAATGTATTTTTAATAAAAAATATTTTACTTAATAAGTAAAATAATAATTTGGGATTATTAGTGCGTTTAAAAATTTTAAATTTAGCTTTCCATTATAAGCATTATGATATTTTATTTAAGAAAATTTAAGGTAATTCATGTAACAGAACGTGGTTTAATAAGCTCAATTAATTATTATGTTAGTTTTGTTTTAATTGGAGGTAACCCTCTAAATAATACTTTTTCTATTTAGTGTTAAAAAAAATTTAGATTACGTTTTATGCGGAATTATAGAAAAAAAGGAGGGAGGTGCCTTAGGACACCCGGTTATAGCAATTGCTACTTAGCTATATAATACTATGTTCACACTTATGTTTTTAAACGTGTTTAACACCTTATTCGTGTTTAAGAGCTTAAACGCGATGATTTTGAGATTGTTGTTTTGTTAAACATTTCAAATGAAGTGTTTTGTTAAACCTCTCAAATGAAGTGTTTAAGATTTAAACACGTAAATAGAGTATGTTCAGTCCGTTTCTTGATAACTCTGGCACCTTTGTTTTGTTATTAAATGGCGGCAGCTGATACATTATTTGGTAAGAAAGTAATTACTTAAAAAATAGTGAATTATTTACAAAAACATTTGTTGTTTGAAAAGCATAATTATTCGTAATTTTTTACAAATACAATAATTGGCAATAATACTGACAAAACGACAACCTTAAACATCTCAAATATAATGTGACGGTTGTGTTTAGTTCTTAGAAAACTCGTCTTAAACACAATTGTGAAAATGTCGTCGTTTGGTTTCTGGTTTGCTACAGACATAATGTATTTTGAATATACTGTGCCGCAAACCAGAAACCAGCTGACGATGTATTAAACATGTTTAAAAACATAAGTGTGAACATAGTATAAAACAAACTTAATGTGTTTAAATTCGCCGCAAATATTTCAAAACGTTTCCATTTGTAACCTATTATTATCTTTTCTAGCGGAGCACGATTAAATGAATATATTGTTTGTGGTCGGCGGCGGCGGTTAATCGTCTTACAGTCGATCGGCAATGTTCTCTGGCTTGTGTTTATTTGCAAAAAATAATACAAAAACAAACTGAGCGATGTTTTTCATTGTTGTTGTTTTGTTTTTTTTTCACTCACTTCAAAGAACCAAAGAAAACAAATTCAAACAATTTGCTTCGTTTATTTTCGTACGCTGCTTTTAAGTACAGATGTGCAAAGGCTTTGCGTCAGTACCTGCCATATGGCCTACCTGACGGGTGCCAATGCACCGAGTCCAGTTTGGGGACGCCAGACCAACGCCCCCGTGAACCCTCACAGTTTACACCTATGCAATACATAGATGCGCCTTGAGGGACCACAGATTGCAAACCTTATATATAGTTATCCCTGTACTATATTTAATTACCTTGCTTAGGTAATTGAGCTATCTAAACTCGTATCAGTTGATATGTTCATGCCATATCAACTTTCTGTTGATTGGCAACAGCACCTAGAATAGTGTCTGGCTGACCACGTCACACCAATCACTAGCATTGATTTAACACTGGGAAGCCAAGACTATTCTCCCAGCGATTTTGGTAGTAACCACAGCCACTACGATAATTCTCAGGTTTCCACGCCATGGTGTTGTGTATACACCATAGCGAGGTCCCCAAGAGAATTCCTCAACCATTGCCGGCACAGCTGAACCACCCTCGCGAGAAGAAAGCAAGCTGACGCCACCAAAATCCTGTGCCTATTACGATCAGACACCGCAGCATCCGTGCCCTGGGGTCATATCCAGGGCGTGCAACCTTTTGAGCACAGGATTTTGATAGCCGCAATGCTTTTATCTCTGAGCAGCACTGCTGTCGGGCAACCGGCACCCGTAGCACCAGAAGTAGCCTCTGGTCAGACCTCGCAGATCCACCTTTATTAATAAAGGCTTCACTACTACTATCTTTTGAACTCAGGGGCAGTTCTAGGTGATCATGCACCTAACTGACAACAACGGTCCTTCTTTGTTTGTTTTCCTTTTATAAATACATGCACATCCTTTGCTCTGTTATTTTAGAGATCGGGTAGTAACACATAAGTTTTACGGGTAATAAGCCAAAGGTCCGCCAGCAGAAAAAACTTCATTACCCTTAGCTGGGGCCCCGGGATTGCCACACCCGTCGTCAATTTGACCCCCCTGGGGGGGCTTTTAAGTACAAAGAAATCAAAACAAAACAAAAATAAATTTATAACTGTAATAGTGTCGGTTAATTTTGTTACGAAAATTATTTTCGTAATTATTTTATAAAAATTAATATAAGAAAAAATAAAAAAATTAAATAAATAATTTTCAAATGAATTTAGTAGGTAGATATAGTTCAGTCGTATTTAGTATTAAGGCATGAAAATGTGACTTAACTCGGAAATAGTGTAACAAAACATTGAAAGAATCAATACTAATATAAATATATACCCAGTAAAAAAAGACACTCCAAAAAAGTCATGAAAATGTAGAGTTTGCGATCTGGAAGTAGTGCAAATTTCGATCCGATCTAATGATTTTTACATAGGCTTGTCATTGCAAGAAGTTCTCTTTTTCGCCGCCTGGTCATCGAATTGGAAGCGATTTTAAGAAAAATGTACTTTTTTGTGTTCTATGATAATATTTTCATCTAGGAAAAATGGCTAATAGTTACCTATTTTAACAATTAGTTTCTTTTTATAGGAATTTAAACGCGAAACAGTTATTTAATGTAAATTTAAGCAAATAACTTTAAAATTTTAGACCAAAATTAGTTCATAAGTTTCCTCAAAAAAATCGATTTTTTAAAAATTCTGGTGAGTAATTTCTAAAACTAGAGAGGAATTACAAGGTTTTGTATGACTGAAATAAACTTCTACTTGGTTTTCTGCTAACTATCGGCAAATTAAAAATATCGATTTTTTGGAAGCAATGAAAATGTACTTCCTTTAGAATGACTTCTAATTTTTTTTACTGGGTAGATATATTTACAATTATGTATATGTTGCAGGGAGAACATGAGGGACATGTGCGGTAATACGCATTAAAAGAAATGTTAACAAAAGAACCAATACCGACTGGTATAATAATTATAATTATTACTTATTGATTTACAAAATTTTTTTATAAGCGTTTTACTTTTCACTCACCGCTCTTTAACAGATGGTTTTCAGCAGCTTTTTGATGAGGCCTCTTCAATAGCTGTTTTATTTCTTTCACGGTGTTGTTGTTGCTAAATATAATTTAATATTTGATATGAATGTATGTATACTTATGGGTATTTCCATGCACTATAGTACAAAGTACAAAGAAAATTATAAATAATAGAATATTAAGAGTTTCCAATTAAATTCCATAATGCCGGTGAACCAAAAATTTTGGAACTATTACCAGGTAATTACGTAGATTTCCAGGTCGATATTGAGAAACAAAATTTTAAATTCTTTGAAATGCACTACATATGAACATTTTGTTGTTTTTTATACGTATTATTCTTCTCTTACCCTCATACCTAAATAAGAGCGGCAAGCGTCGCGTTAGCAGCAGGGTACGTATTTTCAGTACAATAAAATAATATTTTCACATTTAAATGTACTGAAAATGCGTACCCTGCTGCTAACGCAACGCTTGCCGCTTTTATTTAGGTATGAGGGTTACATTGTTTCACTTTTTCTTGTGAGTGCTACAAAGTGGCTGTTTTAGTTTCTTTTTCTTCACTAACAATAATAAATAATAAATTTCTTAAATGTTAAATTTAGATTTTATTTTTCATTTTGCCTTATAATTACTTTTATTGTTATCCAAAGGATTTCTAATTGTATAAAGGTGTAGAAAAATAGAATGGATTCATATCGAATATAAATTATTTGCTGGGTTTTGTATAAGTTACTAAGCCTACTATGCTTATTTTTCTTTTGTGATTTTCAAAAATATTATTATTTGTGAATTCTCAAATAGTTTTTGAAAGTCTGTACATAAGATAAGAGGTTTGTGACTGTTCAAGATGTGTGGTTGAAGTCTACTGACGATTTGTTACAGCAACGATGAAATGCATATAGACATCGCTGAACCACCAGCAAATAAATTTCAAATTCAAATAAATTCAAAATAAATATTATCCTATAGTTACTGTGAGAATGAAGTTTCTGTTTAAACAATTGATGTAGCCAAATTGATGATGGTTGCCGAATTATAATTGTTTCCACGATATTATCTGGTATCTGCACTTCAATTTGTAAAAATTAAGCCTTGGATGTTTTCTTCTTTTTCAGGCATAAATTAATTATTTGCCGTATTTGAATAAATTTTGTATAAAAGCTACAAATGCTGTGACTGACGTTTGTCTTTAAATTGATACGGATTTTCTGCTTAATTTTTTTCTCTTTCTTATATTCTTGTTCGTCTGCTTTGTTTCAATGTAACAAGTGTTTTATGATTGAATGATGGTTTAACCATATAGAAGTGCAAAAAAAATTAGACAGTGGTGGCTCCAGTAATGGATCCACCACTACAACCTTTGATATGTCCAGTCAGGAATACACTTTCTAATTAAATAAAAAACTTTTGTTAGATTAATCTGAAGGACATATAAGATTTTTGTACACTATACCTCGTGTAGAAAATTTACTATGTACTGATCTTTAAATTGCCAGTTTTGCTTGAAGCCAGTGCGGTATTAAGGAGTACCACTGGGACAATTTTTGAATGAATCTTCTACTATCTGCGATTTCGGCAGAGATGCTTCACGTAAAAATAACACCAAACTTTTAAAATTATTATCTATCGTATTTTTGCAAATATCATATACATATCTTAATTAAAATTTATCTTTTTTCTCAAATAGCTGACGAATAGTTCAATGCTGTCTAAACAAATTGAGTGGTAAAATAATAGTTGTACTACAGTCTTGTAATACTTGAGTGGAGTACAATTTGTGTTGAATTAAAAGGCAATTTTCCGCCGGACGGTAAAGCGTGTTACTGAATCCGCAGCTCGAACAAAAAGAATTAAACCAGCACAAAATGGCTGTAAGAGACCCGCGTGTTCTTGAAAGAATGGTTCTTATTCACTTGCAATCACAAGCTTGCCTTATACATATTCAAATAAATTTGCTTGTAAACAAAAAATCGCCTACCATTTGTCGACAGCATTGGTCTTAAATGGACACGCAAACATAACCCAAATAAACACAGCGTGATGTTAAGAGACATATAATACAGCAATCATATAAAATATCGACTTAGGATTAAATAAATATGATAGATTAGAAGGAAGCTCTTCTTCTGGGTTTTCCTTTATCCTCCATAAAGAATACCATGAAATTTTAATTATACCAGTTTGTACTTTTCCGAGACAAAAACCATATACAATTCTTGCCATCAAGCTATAAGTATAAACATTTGCCACTGTTAGGCATAACATTGCATGTAAACTTGAAAAATAAATTAACAGTGACGAATGCCGTAAATTTATGTTATCAATGTCCAAGCTACATACTTTGTAAATGTTAGCAAAAGTGATATTAGGTTGATTAGCTATTATTAACTTTACAATTAGTTATGATGATTCTTTAAAAAACGAAAACTATAACTAAGAGAAGAAATTATAAAAAACATAAAAATAAGTAAAAACAAGTAAGAGTGCTATATTCGGCTGTGCCGAATCTTATATACCCTTTACCAACGTACGTAAATATATATAGTATACAGACACGTACATACATATTTGTTTTGTGAAAAACTTTTTCATTTTTTTAAAGTTTCCATCTTTGGAGCTATAATTTTCATTTTTCAAATTTCATACACCAAACTTTTCATTCAGAAGCATAAAATATATTCAATTTATAAAGAAAAAGAAAAAAATTTTTAGACCTATTTAATTTTACATGACACAAAAAGTGTAAGTTTTCCAATAATTTTGGATTTTTCTGATTATTGATACCAATCTAGTTCTTTAAAAAACACATAAAATATGTTAAGTGAAAAAAGCAAGAACGAAATAAGCAAAAACTTAGTTTAATTTAATTCCTTTAATATTAAACAAGTAAGAGTGCTATATTCGGCTGTGCCGAATCTTATATACCCTTTACCAACGTACGTACATATATGTATATAGTGTACAGACACATACATACATACATATTTGTTTTGTGAAAAAATTTACAATTTTTTTATCTAAAGCAATTAATAGTAAGTGACCTTTCAGTATTTTTCGATTAAAGAATTTGATTCAATTATTTTATTTTCGATAATAGCAATTGTTGAATATTTTACTCTAAACTCTGTGGTTAAGATATAGTTTACATTCACTCTTATTTCAGTCAACATCGACGTCACGTCAATACATTACCAAAATATTGGGGCTTGTTTGTGTTTAATAATCATTGATGTTGTAAAACTGCTTAGTGTCTTGATTTAAAGTTCCCATTGCAAATAGTATACATCGTGGTATTATGTAACCGTTTTATTCCTACAGGAATAGACAAAAAGAAAAAACTAACTTGACCTAGTCACTTTTGTAAAAAAAACAATAAATTTAACAATCCAGGAAAAAACCTTTTAGATTTTTCTGATTTAAAAAATTTATAAAGTGTGTTAAGTGAACAAAGAAATAAAAAAAAATTAATTTTATACTTTAATATTTAATATTTAATATTTATGCGCCAAACTTTTCTTTCAGAAGCATAAAATATATTCAACTTAAAAGGGAAAAGAAAAAAATTTTTAGAACTAGTTAATTTTACATAAAACAAAAAGTGTAAGTTTTCCAACCCTGGAATCACAATTTTGGATTTTTCTGATTATTGATACCAATCTAGTTCTTTAAAAATATATAAAATAAGTTGAGTGAACAGAGCAAAAACGAAATAAGAAAAAACTTAGTTTCATTTAATTCCTTTAATATTAAAAAATTCAGTAAAAGCGACTTTGACTCGCGCACGAAGGGTTCCGTACATTCGGTTTTGAGAATTTTTTAATGCGTCTTTTATGCTTTTTTGAAGTTTTTTCAGTTTAAACGATTTTTTCTAATTTTGGAAGGTTTTTTATTTTGACGATTTTTTCCTGCTTTTGGGGCTTTTTTTCATTTTGGAGATTTTTTCATTTCGGCGATTTTTTTTTTGATTTAGGCTTTTTTTCATTTTGGCGATTTTTTCCTGTTTTGGGGTTTTGTTTTCTGTTTTTGGGGTTTTTTTCGTTTTGGCGATTTTTTTCATTTAGGCGATTTTTTTTCATTTCGGCGATTATTTTAATTTTGGCGATTTTTTTTCATTTTTACGATTTTTTTCTGTTTTTTAGGGGATTTTTTCATTTTGGCGATTTTTTTCATTTTTGCGATTTTTTCCTATTTTGGGGTTTTTTCATTTTGGCGTTTTTTTCATTTTGTCGATTTTTTTCTGTTGTTGGGGCTTTTTTTCATTTTGGCGATTTTTTTTTCTGTTTTTGGGCCTTTTTTTCATTTCCGAGATTTTTTTCATTTTGGCGATTTTTTTCATTTTTGCGATTTTTTCCTATTTTGGAGATTTTTTCATTTTGGCGATTTTTTTCATTTTGGTGATTTTTTCCTGTTTTTGTTTTTTTCATTTGGCGATTTTTTCTGTTTTTTTGGGGTTTCTTTCGTTTTGGCGATTTTTTTTCAATTTGGCGATTTTTTCATTTTGGGGATTTTTTTTCATTTTGGTGATTTTCTTTCATTTTGGCGATTTTTTTTCATTTTTTTATGCGATTTATTTTAGTCTTAGACATTTTTTTTTAATTTGGTGCTTTTTTTCATTTTGGCGATTTTTATTGCTTTTTGGCGATTTTTTTTGGTTTGGCGATTTTATAATTTTTTGATTTTTAGTTTTACCGTTTTTGAAAATTTCAAGAGTTTAGCTCTTACGGTTTCCAAGATACAGCAAGTTGTCAAAATTGCATAGTCAAAATTGCATTAACTGATGGAACACCCTTTAATTTAAATTTTTTGAAATTTTAGTGTTAATTTTTGTAGTCTGTATAAAAATACACTAACCTTACAAATTTCAAGTGTATATACATACATACATTCAATTGTATGTATATTACATGAGATTTTAATATTTTTTGTTGCTCGTTTTGGAACACCCTTTAATTTCCAATTATCATGTATTTGTTGTTGTAGCGGCCAAAGGTCTACACACTGTGTCCAAATTTCAGGTCTGTAGCTCTTACGGTTCTCGAGAAAATACTAATATAGTTTTAGACATAGTTAGTTTTACATAACACAAAAAGTTAAAGTTTTCCAACCCTGGAAACGTCTTTTTAATTTTTTTATATTTTTTTAATTTAAAATTCCAATTTTAGTCGTATGGAGGTGTAAAATAAGTTTATTTATTAAAAAAAATAAAAATTTGTTTTCGGTAGTTACTTTTATATGGCAAAATGAAGTTTACGTTTTCCAGCTCTGCAATCGTCTGGTCCATTTTGCTGAATTTCAATACCAATCTATTTTGGAAAATTTCTGACACACCAGTCCAAGAACGAAGTGTCTAGCTTTTCTGGGAGCTTCGGAAAACCGATTTCACGTACAGACAGACGGACAGACGGACAGACGGACAGACGGACAGACGGACAGACGGACAGACGGACAGACGGACAGACGGACAGACGGACAGACGGACAGACGGACAGACGGACATCGCTTATTCGTCTTCCCTATGCATAAGGATCCAGAATATATATATTATATGGATCGCTTATTGATATTATAGAAATTACAAACGGAATGACAAACCTATATATACCCTTTTACCATTTTTGTTGGTAAAGGGTATAAAAAAATCAGTTAAGTGCGACTTTGAATCGCTCACGAAAGGAACGTTTTTTGCTATTTTGAAGTTTTTTTCAGTTAAAACGATTTTTTCAGTTTGGCGCTTTTTTCTCGTTTTGGCGATTTTGTGTGTTTTTGGAGGTTTTTTTCATTTTGGCGATTTTTTTCTGTTGTTGGGCTTTTCTTCATTTTGGAGATTTTTCTCATTTTCACGATTTTTTCTGTTTTTTGGGTTTTTTTTCGCGATCTGTTTTTTTTCGTTTTGGTGTTTTTTTCATTTTGGCGATTTTTTTCATTTTGGCAATTTTTTTCTTTTTTTTATGTTTTTTTTTCGTTTTGGTGATTTTTTTCAATTTGGCGATTTTATTTTCATTTTGGCGATTTTTTTCATTTTGGCGATTTTTTTCTGTTTTTTAGTTTTTTTTCGTTTTGGCGATTTTTTTTCATTTTGGCGATTTTTTTCTGTTTTTTAGGTTTTTTTTTCGTTTTAGCGATATTTTTCATTTTGGCGATTTTTTTTCATTTTAGCAATTTTTTCGTTTTTTTGCGATTTATTTTAGTCTTAGAAATTTTTTTTTAATATAGTGCTTTTTTTCATTTTGGCGATTTTTTTCTTTTTTTTTGCTGTTTTTTTCGTTTTGGTGATTTTTTTTCATTTTGGCGATTTTTTTTATCATTTTGGCGATTTTATTCTGTTTTTAGGTTTTTTTTTTAGTTTTGGTGATTTTTTTAATTTTGGCGATTTTTTTTCATTTTGGCGATTTTCTTTCATTTTGGCGATTTTTGTTTTCATTTTAGCAATTTTTCCGTTTTTTGCGATTTATTTGAGTCTTAGAATTTTTTTTTTAATTCGGTGCTTTTTTTTGTTTTGGCGATTTTTTTTCTGTTATTTAGGTTTTTTCTTTTTTTGGCGATTTTTTTCATTTTGGCGATTTTTTTCTGTTTTTTAGGGTTTTTTTTCATTTTAGCAATTTTTCCGTTTTTTTGCGATTTATTTTAGTTTTAGAAATTTTTTTTTAATTTAGTGCTTTTTTTCGTGTTGGCGATTTTTTTTCTGTTCTTGGCTTTTTTTCATTTTGGCGATTTTTTTCTGTTTTTGGCGATTTTCTTTCATTTTGGCGATTTTTGTTTTCATTTTAGCAATTTTTCCGTTTTTTTGCGATTTATTTTAGTCTTAGAATTTTTTTTTAATTTGGTGCTTTTTTTCGTTTTGACGATTTTTTCTTGTTTTTGGCGATTTTTTTCGGTTTGGCGATTTTATAATTTTTTATTTTTTCAGTTTTACCGTTTTTGAAAATTTCAAGAGTCTTGCTCTTACGGTTTCCAAGATACAGCAAATTGTCAAAATTACATAGTCAAAATTGCATTAACTGATGGAACACCCTTTAATTTAAATTTTTTAAATTTTTGTGTTAATTTTTGTAGTCTGTATAAAAATACACTAACCTTACAAATTTCAAGTGTACAATTGTATATATACTACATAAGATTTTAAAATTTTTCGTTGCTCGTTTTGGAACACCCTTTAATTTCCAATTATCATGTATTTGTTGTTGTAGCGGCCAAAGGTCTACATACTGTGTCCAAATTTCAGGTCTCTAGCTCTTACGGTTCTCGAGAAAATCCTAATATAGTTTTAGACATAGTTAATTTTACATAACACAAAAAGTTAAAGTTTTCCAACCCTGGAAACGTCTTTTTAATTTTTTTGTATTTTTTTTATTTAAAATTCCAATTTTAGTCGTACTGAAGTGTAAAATAAGTTTATTTATTAAAAAAAAATAAAAATTTGTTTTCGGGAGTTACTTTTATATGGCAAAATGAAGTTTACGTTTTCCAGCTCTGCAATCGTCTGGTTGATTTTGCTGAATTTCAATACCAATCTATTTTGGAAAATTTCTGACACACCAGTCCAAGAACGAAGTCTCTAGCTCTTCTGGGAGCTTCGGAAAACCGATTTCACGTACAGACAGACGGACAGACGGACAGACGGACAGACGGACAGACGGACAGACGGACAGACGGACAGACGGACAGACGGACAGACGGACATCGCTTATTCGTCTTCCCTATGCATAAGGATCCAGAATATATATATTTTATGGATCGCTTATTGATATTATAGAAATTACAAACGGAATGACAAACCTATATATACCCTTTTACCATTTTTGTTGGTAAAGGGTATAAAAATCGTTGTGGGGAAAAGATAGGCTGGTAGTATATGAAAGAAAAAAATAAATAAAATTCCAATTAGGTGGAAATCTATCATTACAAGTGTAGTGTAGCCACTCAAAAAAATGTTTGTGATTTTTTGACATTTCTCCTCATTTTCGGTAGTGAAATAATTCTTTCTGCCAAAAAAAAAAAACCGATTTCAATGCAAAGATATGATAGAAGAAGATAAGAAGAAGTACTTGAAATATAAAACTAAATTTTAATGGGCGTACCTCCTTCCATTTTTTCAACTTAAAAATTGTATAATTACAAGAATCAAAGGTGATTTATAAGTTTCGCAGCAAGCAAACAATTAGAATATCATAAAATTAAATTTAAACATGAAAGATATCATCAAGGATACATTAATATGAAAAGTGATGATAAAATTGAAGTTATACTAGCAGAGATGATGATATATTATATTTAACTTTTATTATACTTTAACATATTTATTAATAAATCACCTTATAATATTTAAATACATAATACTGTTTATAATAACACTTATTTATTAACAAAATAGTATTGTTGGTTTTGCTTTTGGCAACCTAATAGTAATCGGATTTAAAAATAAACGCAATGTATCAATTTATTTTACTATTAAATAAAAAACATAAAAAGAAAAATATCGTAACCGACAAAATATTTTTAATTCCTCCATTAATATAAAAAAAATATTGTAAGCGCCATAACTAGCGTCAAATATGAAAATACAAAGTTATTTTTGCTCCCAATCACTGACCAGGACAAAATTATAACAAAATGCATTAAAACATTTTCAATTTTATCCATATAGTTTTTCCAAATAAACGAAAAAAAACCTTTTCCTGTAAAGTTTGGTTATTGTCACTTACGATAATGTTGCGCTCAAGGCTCGATATACATATTTCTATATTTACTTGTGTTTTTATATTTTTTTTTATTTTTATTCAATTAACCTACTGTAACTACTGTATCATTTTTGCAGCGATCTGTATTCTATTGAGCACAAAATGTTTCTATTAAAATAATCTAACGTGATTAGTAACAAAATTAAAAAAAAAATTAATTATTTGGTTTAAAAAAACTAAGTTGAAAAAAGCAAAATTGCAAAAAGCATTAAAATTTTTGTGAAATTTGTACTTTGTTCCACTGTAGTTTAGTCATTTCTTGATAACTTTTTACAACAAATGCGTGGTTGTTTTAATAATTTTATTTTTTGTTTCAACTAGAAAAAAGAAATAAAAATCTAACTAATGCTTACCAAAATCCCTTTATTAAAGTGATATCATCTTTTTTAAAAATCCAAATAACGGTAATTTTGCAATTTCTCGAAATCTGTTCTACTTTTGAACATTCTGACTTCAAATTCGGATTCGGTCAAAAATTATATCTATGGCGAAAAGGAAAAAGTGCTTAAGTTGAGATAAGCTAATTTTTAGTTAATGGTAGATCCGTAATCTGCATATTTGAAAGTATCTCTGGTCAAAATCTGAATTAATTTGTGCGATTTTTCAAGAAGTTATAGAAAAATGAATTGCGGCTTATCTTTTTAAGACTTCTAATCTCATTTGGAATAATAGCTTAATTAAGGTTATACTTTGGTATTTTTCAACCTAAATGTATTATTTACAGTATGTAGAACGATGTTTTTATAAAAAATAAATAAAGATTAACAGAGAATTTTCCAATTTACATGTAAAAGAAATAAATTTCTAAAAGTCGACTTGAACGCTTAAAAGCGCTCTCCTGCAAAACAGTCAAATATGACTTAAGCACTTTTTCCTTATTGCCACAGATATATTAAGATCTTGTGTTAAATTCATTTGCCCACGACTTTGTTGAAATTTTATAACGCAGTGTTGTTAGTGCCTTAGCAAATGTTACACTTAAATTGTAACAATTCCCCCCCCACAAAAAAAAAAAATTAAACAAGATAATTTTTTACTACATGTCGCTCAAGATTAAATCGAAAATAGAGCTCGATATTCTGATTACAATTTTCATATACTTTGTGTTTTGCCCATTATACAACTTAGTGAAGTATCAGTATACTGACAAGAAAATAATAAGAATTTTATTTATTTTAAGCTAATTATATTTACTGCCAGTTCATAGAAGACAGTCAACAATTTTCGCCTGCCTACCTACATTGAAAACACAAACAAATTTGAGTGATTTGTTTTTGCTTTAAATATAAATTGGCGGACGAGAATTTTTGAATTACTTCGATAAACTGGCAGTTAGTTTTTATGAAAATCTCTAAAAAAATATGAAGGCTTTTACATACATTAATTTTCTACTCAGCGGGTTTATATCAACGCTCCTATAAAATCTTTTTTTTATCATTATCTGAACTTTTTCCTCAATTTTATTTACGAGAGCTTCAAAGTGTCGAACCTTGTGCATTACATATAGACCTCGGTATCCTATTTGTTTTCATTACAAAGGATTTTTATTCAAAGTATCTACGGAGACGTAGCGAAATATTTTTTAAATTAACGTATTCGACTGTGACACTTAATTATCATGTTAATGTCAACTTCCTGCACAGCTGTTCCACACAATTTTTTTTGCTAAATTTCCTTGTATCAAAAGAGTATCACAATCTTAGAGCAATAAAAGCCAAGAACGTACATCTGGAATTAATTTAAGAAATTCAAAATATGAACTAAGCAAATAAATAGTATTTTAAGCTGACTGTCTATTTAACTCGTCTTATCAAAAACCAGCATAACGACTACTTTAATGAGCATGTTGCTGTTTTTTTTTCATTTTAAATACGCACTAAAATAAAGTCAGAGTCATACTTTACATATAATTTACATAAAATTTAAATTATTTAATATTACGCCTAAAACCTTTAATGTCTGTGTTCAGCATTTAATCCAAATGACCTTTGCGGTTGAAATGATTTAATTGCGAAAATGTGTGAGTTTGTTAAATGGTGTTTGCCCATTTTAAGTTGATCTGCGGCCATCACGTGCTTTAATTATGAAACAATAATATTTATAGAATTCTATTGCTGTAAACTTTAAAGAATTATTAGACAAACGAGATAAGGCAAATTAATACTGAAAGTTAGGCGAATGCTTTTATTAAATATCTTCAAAATTGTAACAGTAGGATTATGAAAGCTTCTTATACATACAAAAAATTGTTGATAGACAGAAAGAAATACATACGAACTGTAAGCTAACCAATTTCAGTTGTCAAGCTTTAAGTTCACATAAAAAAGTAATATGAATAATTTTGTGATATCAGTTAAAATATTAATTAAATTTTTCCACTCAAATTAATTAATACAATTAAAAATTTAATTGGATCAATTAAATTCTTAATTGAACACATTAATTGGTGAATACTTATTTCTGTGTATAGATTAATTACAATTGTAATTTGATACTTTAATCTTCTTTTATGTAAACAAATAAATTTAAAATATTTTTTTGTATGAATTCTTCATAAAAACATGTAATTAAGTTTTTCATTACCAGAATGAAAATTATTTCGTAACATTAATGATACTACGAAATGTAAAATATTATGCATTAGAAAGGTAGTATTCCATTAATGAAATTTGCATCAATATAATATAATGTTTTATTTTATTAATTAAACTTGTCGTTATGTCAATGAAAAGGGTTCAACGTAACGGTTTCATTCTCGTTAGAAAGTGTTTTTTAAATGTAGTTTTAAGAACAATTAAATTTTTTTTCGTTATTGCTTATTTTTCAAACAGCTAAATGATTTTCTGGTTACCCAAATAAGAGCGAAGAAAAACGGCGGCCTGCAAGAAAGATAAAAACATTACTTTCTCAAAACCGTTCGCACTTGCCCAGTCTTTGAGACAGTTTTGGCTAAAAATATGATCTAGCTGCCTCCATACCATAAGTACGGGATCCAGCATAGTTTTTTGTAATCCTTTTTGTTCTTTATCCTATTCCGGTCCATAATATACCGATCAATCGGTCAATTAAAAAGTGAATTTTTATACAAAATAGTTTGTGATGGATGTTAATCACTCTAGCTTTGATATACTGTAAGTCAGCAATTATTTTTTCTAGATGACACTTTAAAAATAAGTATGCATTTAAACTACTTTAAAAATATGGGATAAAGCATTGTAAATTTTTTTTCTGTAAGCCAGCATTATACTACATATACACAGAAAAAAATATTCCTGCAATAAACAACTTTAGTTCAAAATAAAACGAAAAATCAATTAAAAATGTATTTAAGTCAGTTAAGCTTTTGTTTATAAATTAAATTAATAAATTACAAAGTTTAATTGACTTGATTACATTTTTATTTGGCTTTATTATCAATTAAAGTTGTTTGTTGCAGGAATATTTTTTTCTGTGTATCGAGCTCTATTTTCAATTTAATCGTAAACGACTAAAACTAAACTTTTCACGAAAATGTTATTTATTTTTAAAACATTCAACGTGTTTTACATACATAAATTTTATAGCCTGTATTTTAAAACTTATTGAACATTTTTGCCTTGTGATAATAAAATAAAGTTGTGCGCAAGCCCATAAAATTTTAATTTAAAAATAAAGTATTTTTTTTACATATGACATGCTTTCGATTAAATAAAAAATAAGGCTCGCGCATATGCAATACTAAGTATAATATTTTAAAACTAATCCTAATGTAACATCAGAGCGCCCTCCTTCGGCTTGTAGCAGAATCATCGGAGAATAAAATCACAATCCCTTTCCTAAAGAAGGTAACACCTAGTAATTGTAGTAGGCATTCATACCATGAGTGTTAGTTATGTTCAAAAAATAAAAAAAAATTGTTTTAAAATTATTATTTTTTTAACAAAGCTTTTAACACCCTGTCGGAGAATGTGTGGTTTACTACAAAAATAGTTAACTTTTAGTTAGCTTTTATTAGACTAACTAAAAGCTAACTGCAAAGTCATCCAGAATAAATCCAAAATTAATTCCTAAGTTGAGTACGTAAACGAATTTGATGAGAGCCAACAAATTTATTCTCAGCTACTTTAAAACTCATTTCAGTTTTATATTAAGATTTTGCTGTTGTTAGTTTAGATGGCAGCTTAGCCGAGGGGTAGCGCGTTGAGTACACAACGTGTGATGTTACATGTTCGAACCACAGAAAGATTTTTTTTAATTTACTGACTACCAAGTGATTTAAAAAAGTCAACTTTAAGTTAGCTGAAAGAGTGAGACAATTAACTACCGCCTAGGGCATCGCAATGTTTACATAGTCAGTTGATTACATTGCAAAGTAATCCAAGTGTCAGTCAATACTAGTTGCGAAATAGTTAGCTTAAAGTTAGTTTAAAGTTAGCCAAATTTCCAATAGGGCATTTATATGAATATTATTTCCATTCATGCAGTTTCTGTTAAAATGAAAGTTTGATATTTATTATAAAAATATATTAAGATCTGCAAAAAAAAATAATTCCTTTTCTGCTGCGCCAAGAAAATGTGAAAAGCCGATTTGAGCTTTTTTTCTTAGAAAATTAATATCTTATAATGTAGAAAAAAATAAATAAAGCAAGAAAGTTTTTCTAATTTTTCCAAGTTAATAATTTGGTTTATGTGCAAAAGTTTGGCGAAGAATATTCGAGTAGATAAATCCATGTATGAGATGCGTAGCGTCATACAAATGTTGATCAATTAATTTCAATTGTGGTGGGCGAAAAACTTTATTTCTTAATAAAAATAATTTAAATTGACGAGCTCAGGGGTGAGTTAATTTCCTTTGATGAACTCAAAATAGTTTGAAAAAGAACAACATTTATAACCATTAAATATAGTTACTTAATGTAACTCTTGATTTTTTTATATTGTTATAAAAACTAGCAGCTAAATAAAAAGTAGTTTGAAAGATGATTTTATCAACTGAGTTTAGAAATAGTCGACGCGTGAGCAGAAAATGTTTTAATCATTGAACTTTTACTAGTTTTCGAAATAACTAAAGTAAAAGTCGTTATATCATATATTTTATACTTAAAACTGGTTTTAACTTAACTTTAGGTAGTTTTTGTTTAATTGTTTCTATTTTTATATTATTTTAAAAACAAATTTTAAAACAAACAGTAACAATGTGAACTTGATTGCTACAAAAGCAATGCTTTTGAAATTTAATTAATGCAAATAGCAGCTTTGTTAAAGTACTTATTATACCCTTTAACAAAACAATGGTGAAAGGGTATATATAGGTTTGTCATTCCGTTTGTAATTTCTATAATATCAATAAGCGACCCATAAAATATATATATTCTGGATCCTTATGCATAGGGAAGACGAATAAGCGATGTCCGTCTGTCCGACTGTCCGACTGTCCGACTGTCCGACTGTCCGTCTGTCTGTACGTGAAATCGGTTTTCCGAAGCTCCCAGAAAAGCTAGAGACTTTGTTCTTGGACTGGTTTGTCTGAAATTTTCCAAAATAGATTGGTATTGAAATTCAGCAAAATGGAGCAGACAATTGCAGAGCTGGACAACCTTTAACTTTATTTTGCCATATAAAAGTCACTACCGAAAACAAATTTCTATTTTTTTTTTAATAAATAAACTTATTTTACACCTCAGTACGACTAATTTTGAATTAAAAATATATAAAAAAAATTTAAAAGACGTTTCCAGGGTTGGAAAACTTTAACTTTTTGTGTTATGCAAAATTAACAATGTCTAAAACTATGTCTGTCACATGGTATTTTCTCGAGAACCGTAAGAGCTACAGGCCTGAAATTTAGACACAGTGTGTAGACCTTTGGCTGCTACAATAACAAATGCATGAAAATTGGAAATTAAAGGGTGTTCTAAAACGAGCAACGAAAAATGTTAAAATCCCATGTAATATACATACAATTGAAGGTTAGCCGCGAATAACGTTGTAAGTGACAAAATAATAATTTTTCAGGAGAGCCAAAAAACGTATTTTAAAGCAATATTGTTTTTTTCGTTGAATTTTTTTTAGCTTATCAAAAATAATGATAATTAACATTAACTATTCTTTTGGTATCTCTGTTATATTTATTAAATGTTTTCGACAATTTCTTTTGCATGATTTTGTTAGTTAGTTACAAAGTTCTTCCACGGACTGACTGTTTGCAACTGTATTTTGACGGCGATAAGATGCATAATTTTGGATGGTCTGATATTTGAACACTTCAAAGGAGGAATGTTAACGGTAATCTGCGAAAAAACCGCTTTTCTAAAAATTGTCTTTTACAACGTTATTCGCGGCTGTGCTTCAAGTGTATATATATACACTTGAAATTTGTAAGGTTAGTGTATTTTTATACAAACTACAACAATTGACACTAAAATTTCCAAAAAATTAAAGGGTGTTCCATCAGTTAATGCAATTTTGACTATGCAATTTTGACAATTTGCTGTATCTTGGAAACCGTAAGTGAGTTAGGGCCTTTCTATATTAAGGCAACCCCAGTAAAAAAAATTGGAAGTTATTCCAAAGGAACTACATTTTCATTGCTTCCAAAAAATCAATATTTTTAATTTGCCAGTAGTTAGCAGAAAACTAAGTAGAATTTTATTTTAGTCATACAAAACCTTGTAATTTCTGCATAGTTTTAGAAAATACTATGAACTAATTTTAGTCTAAAATTTAAAAGTTATTTACTTAAATTTGAATGAAAACACTGTCTCGGGCTGCAATTCGTATAAAAAGAAACGAATTGTTAAAACAGGTAACTATTTACCATTTTTCCTAGATGAAAATATTATCATAGAGCACAAAAAATTAAATTTTTCTTAATATCACTTCCAGTTCGCTTACCAGGCATCGAAAAAGAGAATTTCTTGCAATGACGACCCTATGTAAAAATCATTAGAACGGATCGAAATTTGCCCTACTTCCAGATCGCAAACTCTACATTTTCATCATTTTTTGGAATGTCTTGTTTTACTGGGACGTTATGTATGTATTATGAAACTACACTACTTTAGTTTTACTTTAAATACTTTAGTATACAAAGTATAAGTAATTATTAAACTACTCCTAGCCATAAAATAAAGACATAGTAAATTATTGGTTAATCCTGCTTTGTATCGCAACTAAAGGATTTCATTTCTTCTTGTACTTACATATAAATATATTTTGCTATTTTTCGAGTTGTTTCTCTATTTCAAACAATTCATAGTAATGACATACTTTTTAGATATATGAAAGTATGCGTGTTCTATTGTCTATGACATTTACATTAGTGTATTTCCTGTATTGTATTGTATTGTGTTTGCGGGTTGAGTTTGCGAATGTGTTTTTTTTTTTTTTTTTGGTTATTTTCATTAAATTTTCTTATTGGCTTTGTATTTTCGGTTTCATTTCAAGGTTGAAAACTTTTCAAAAATATTATATGTACGTATTATGCGTTTACTGTTGTTGCAATTTTACAATTTCTAGTTTAAAATTTAATGTTACAAAAATAAGGTAAAATCATTTTTTAGTAGAATTTCTTTTTTTCGCAAAATACCAGTTAAAATATTACAAAAATCAGCTAAATGTTTTTTTTATTATAATTTTTTTGAAGAAAATAATGAATTTTATTTTCGGTGTAGTCACGAGAGCTGTTTTTCTGGAAATTTACTTTACTGTATGTATCTACTATTTGTATTCATTAAAAAATTTAAATAATTTAATTTCGGTTTCAAAGGAAAATGTCCCATTAAGATAAAACAAGGACGTAAGGATGACGCAGAATTTAAACAACTTTAAAACTATATGCAAATAATTTCTACGTAATATTTTTATTAAAAGGTTTTATGGTTTGAAATTTTTTTTATTTACCTAGGAGTCCTAGTTTATCATATATTCAACACTATTTTCAACTTTCAAGTTAGCACAAATCATTTAATTCAACAAAAATATTTTTGCCCATAAAGTAAAAAAAAAAATCGTGTCCTATCTGGTATCAGTAACTTTTTGTGAACTGAAAATAGTAATTTTAACATTAATCGATATATTTATTCGCTTTCGTTAATGATAATGAGGTACTGTAATTTATATTTTACGATAGCGCGCATCTGTTTTTCACTGGCCATTCAATTGTGTATCATATGTCATCTCTGAATACAAAATGTCAAAATAAGCGAAAAGCTTAAAAAAGAATTGAAGAAAAACTAAATGAGTTAGAGATTGTTATTTACTTCTTGTACTTTCAACCCACAGCGAATATCGTTAAAATACTGAATAGCAAACTCGATAAATTTTCATTATATTTATTATAGCGATACTTTTATCGTAATAAACAGGTCTCTTAGAAAGTCTTTTACGCCCTACTAAAATGGTGAAGGTACATATATTTTATATGCAGATATACATATCGCATTTAATCAAAAAGGGGGTATTAACTCGAAAATTTTAAAATTTTCAGTAGAGATGAAAAATTGTTTATGGTTACATTAACAATTCGGTTATTTTTAACTTGAATAAAGGCTCAAATCAAAATAATAAATTTTTTTATGAAAACATACGATCTACTGGTATTCCTATTTTCACTTTTGTATTAACCCTGCAAAAAATTTGGTCGTAGGACTTGAGAAAATGGGAGTGTTAAAAAAAGTAGGGCGTAGTCTATGCTGAAAAGAAGATATATCGTGTAAGTGTTTACATATTCACCATTTTCGTGATGTATCTAATATATTGAAAAATGCCAAAATCTCGATTTAAAAAAAATGAGTTAGGTGGTTTTTATATTAAGGTATTGTTTAATATTTTCTATACGCTGAATTACGTTAATGCTAATGCCAATTTATCAGAAAATGTCCAAACGTCTTAACAGCTAAAAAGCTTCAACAGACATCACAGCATGCTCGTTCTAGTTATTGGGACTCGTTCTAGTATTATAGCTGAGTCCAGGACCTATCAAATAATATAATAATCTATTATCCGCCAGCATTGGCGTTTGTATCCTTCAGAAAATGCCAAGTTGAAAATTTGGTAATACGAGTTCAAATTCATGATTTTCAGAAATAGATTCAAATAACGGATTTCAAAAGTATATTAAAAGTTTACAATCTAGACTGAGGATTGAATTTTTACTAGTTAATCAGCCAATGTATCTGAGTTAATTTAAGCTTCATTTGTGTTCGCTAGAATCAATGTGGTGTTTCCACGTAAGCCGGGTAAATGTTACCTGAACACATTTTTGTTCGTTTACTTTAATTCTCCATTAGTTCATCGATAGTTTAATAGGGAAAAATTACGAATATTATATATTATATGTACTACGAATATTTTTTTTGCTTAGTATGTCTATATAAGAAAGACGCCTCTAGGGCATGGATTATGTACTACGAATATATTTTATTTTTATTTTTGGTTTAGTATATATATATAAGAAAGAGTTCGGTGGGAAAGACAGTGAATCGATATAAATGGACCGTCAAGTCACTCTGGAACAAGTCCCGTAGCAAGACTTAGATATTAACCTAAGTTTAGCAGGTGTTTATACTTTTGAAATATGAGTGCCTCTGTGGCCGAGTGGGTAGTGTGCGAGCCTGTCATGCACGAGGTTGTCAGTTCGAGTCCCAAAAATAGATTATAATTGAATTTCTAACAATAAATATAAAAAAAACTAAAGTTTTCATTGTAAGAGTTGAGTGTCCGGGTGACCGATGACGTTTATCAAAAAGTGGCACCAAAAGGGGATTTATAAAAAAAAATGTGCAAAATTAAAAAAACGAGAAAACTACATTATTATTTTGTATTAGTATATAAAACACTAAAAAAAGGGGAAAAAAGTGGCAATTTGCCACTTTAGTCGGTCAACCGGTCACGCTGGTCGGATTGACATTTTTAAATAATTTATATTATTCTATATCAAATAGGTTACTGTGTGATAGTTCAGTGACAATTCAAAAGGCGTATACAAAGTATTAGTTAACCCCATCCTAGGCCATCTCCATGTGACTGGTGACCAAAGTGACTGGTCCGCTTCATAGGCAGTGTTAGAACTCGGACTGGTCCCTATCACTTAAAGACCGATCACGTGACTAGTCTGGTGTCAGTTCCATTTCCTGCAGGGAATTAACTCAAAATAATAGCTTTTTAGTGATATAAGAGTAGTCACTAGACTAACACAAAAATGGTCTCAAATGTCGTTTTAGAGATGAAAGAGTAATAGGAATAGGTTGAAATTTTTGCAGTAGATAGATATTGATGTTGTTAGTTTATTTTCTTGCAAAAATTGAAAATTGAAATACATAAAATCGCAAAGCAGTTTTGGACTGCAGAACAGCTCTCGCATTATCGTAATTATTTTTAAAGTGGAGTCATGCTTTTGTGTATTATTTGGCACTCGAGAGTTTTGCGCCTCCCTCGCACAAGTTAATTGATTTTCCTCGGATAATTGTATAGTTTTGCGATTGTTTTGCAAAATTTCGCTCTTAACAACGATATTGCTTCCTATGTTAAGTCATATATCGTTTATAGTTAGACACAATAAGTTTGACAAAAATACTGTTAACAATATTATGGTCTTAGTAAATAGCGAAATTTTGTGCCGCCATAACTTGCAAAGTATGTTTTAAATAAATAAATCAAATATATAAGTTACATACATATGATTGTACATATAAATTTCATTTAAATATCTTTCAAGTTTGTACTGAAAAAATAACTTCGTATTTAAATAGCATTTAAAATGAAATGATATTTAAGTACCCATATTTGATATATCACATTTTTTAAAGTCCAATTAAGTAAAAAAGTAATTGTATTAATTTTATATCATTTGAAAATCATGATGATAGCTTATTCATTTTCTTAGAGACTCGTGCAAAAGCCAAAGTATAAATTTGACTGTTCAAAAGTTAAGAAGGTGTTAAATTTAGCCTTAAAAATGCTAAACTGGCATTTATAGTATGGGCTGAAATAAATTGATGCAATATTATCATTTATGTATTTTTGTATGAATTCTTTTGGAAATCCTTTGTTTATTAATAGAACCCTCATAAGGAAATTAATATTAAAAAAGTTTTATGTAACATTGAAAAATACTTTTCATGAACACAGGTCACGAAATTGGTGAATATTTAGAAAAAAATTTTCAAAATAAACATATGTTGCTGTTCGCTTGTACCTCCTTAGCAATTTTGATTTGCAAGTGCTGTTCAAATATAATTTTCGCCTACTGTGCACAGTAAGGCAAGGCCAATATGTTTAAAAAATTTGGGAAATAGTATTTTTTATAAAAATAAATCTCAATAGAGCTTTAGAGTTTAAAACTTATTTCCCACATTTGAAAAAAAATATATTGAAGTCAAGCCTATTCAATAAAAATCCTTTTATTCGCATTAGTCTATAAAATGAAATGGAAGAAAAATTGCAAAACTAGTCACTTTTGATTATCGACTTTTTATTTATTAAGATTTTTATTTGATCAAAGATCAAGTTTAAAATCCCTAATTTATAACCATTGTGTGTATATGAATAAAAAAGTTTTAAACAAATCAGAGTACAACGAATCAAAACAATTCACATATTCCATTTTCAATAGGGCTGAAGTTTACGATAATTGATATCACACAAAGTGAAGTAAGCACAAGAATACTGATCCTGAAGGTGTGGAGGCCTACTAAAACACAATGCTGTTTTGTTCTGCTGGTGCATGTCATAAGATTTATATTTAAAATTTCCTTTGGTCCAATTTCTTCTAAATTCTCAGATTTATTCTGGCTTACTCGAATATATGAACTTTAATCTAAGCGAATCATGAACAGAGAAGCAAAGTTCAAACAAAAATAACTACATAAAATAAACTGTATAATTAAAAAACATTTGTAGTTTCCAAGGATTTAATCATAAAAATATATAATGTATTAATATATATATTAGGCAGGTACTGAAAGAACATGATTTCTACTCAGAGTGGTGGTCAGAAGCCTGTGTCGGGTATGAGCTTAGAAATTTTATAGTACGAGTAAAATCCTCTGCACAGTCCACTCAATAATTTTAAATAACTATATTATTAAAAATCTTTTTTAATTTTGCTGTCGGAAGTCCACGAGATCAAACTGGTTTATTAACTCTCTTGATCTCGAAAATTATGATAAAATCAACATTTTTTTTCTAATAAACCTTTTACGGTACGACCCACAGTGCTTTGTCCCATAGGCAAAATTAAAATAAAATAAAGTGTTTAGAATATTTAAGTAATATACATTTTTGTAAAGCTAACAAAGTACCTTAAATAAATTCGTAAATAGAATTTATCATCTCGTCTTTTTGTTAACAGTAGAGGGCGCTAAAGTCACAAAATGTTTGAGGTAAAACTGTTGAACGAAAAAACGGTTTTTACTGTGTTACAAAAAAAATTTTAAAATTTAATTTTTTATTGTACTGCTTTGAAACTTAACAGTTTTGTTTATAACTATAGGTACAAAAAAACAAAAATAGTTTTTTGTAAATATTTTATATAGAAAAGTTGTTTGTGCCATCGAAAATTCCCAAAATGCAAAAGTTTGATAGAGTGAAAAGAATTTTTTTTTAAGAATAGGTAATTTTTTATTTGTGATTTTAGTACATTTTAAAGGGCTTAAATAGAACATGTAAACAAGTTTAAGATTTTTCACCCGGAAATGTAAAAATGATGTGAATTTTTTAAGACATATTTCCTAAGTTTCAGAAAAAGTTGGAAAGACCTAAGTTTATGGTACTGCCAAAATTAAAAAAAAAAATAAGTTTATACAATTTTTTTGTTTTATTACTATAACAAATGAATAAAATTTTGATGTAGTGTATAATTTTTATTAAATAGTGACAAAAATTTACCAAAAATTTAAAGAATATTTTTTGTCTTTTTGGCGGAAACCCTAAAGTTTTGCAAACTTTGAAAAAATTAAAAAGTAGGCGATTTTTTATTTTTCATTTATATACTTTGTTAACAAATCTAACCACTAGTAAAAACAAAATTTAAGATTTTTAACCGGAAATTTGAGATTTTGTATTTTTTTAAAACATCTATATTTTTTAGTTTTACAAAGACCAAAAATATGATTATATAATTTTTTCCAAGTAAAGGGCTCCAGCGACGTTCAATGTTCAATTCAATTTTTGCAAGCTGTGCAATTTTATTGACTGTAGATCTGTTTGAGAACACATACACATTGTTTTAGAACTATTTTTATTCTAGGGTGTTTGTCCGCAGAAGCCTTAGAAGCCAGTCATAAAAATATAAGGAATGTGCGATTATCCCATACAAGAACAACGACGAGAGAAAATACAAATAGAGATTTAATGGCTCATTTGTTATTAATGTCGGATCCGGAACTATCGTCACTTAGGTCTACAAAACACATTAAAAAAAAAATGATGAATTCAAAGAAATTGAGAAATAGATTTTGAAAGAAAACATCATAAATTACAATTAAAATTAATTATCTTATTTGTTGAGCAAATTTAGAAACAAATTTATTTATGACCCTTGTTAAAGAGAACTTTAAATTATTTGCATTTTGATCACAAACGTAGCAAAAATTTAGTTTATGAGAAAAAGGATATATGGGAGATAGTCATGTCCTTGTATCGAATAAAGCGAAATTTCCCAAGAGACCAAAAATATAGTTTTATAAGTTGTTATAAGTTTTCAGTGCATTCTGATCACTAATGTAGTTACAATTTAGTTTTTGAGAAAAATTATATATGGGAGGTAGTCATGTCCTTGCACCGATTTTTCCGAAACCTCGAATTTTTCTTAATTAACATATTTTGAACCAGCACACCAAATTTAATTTTTCTGCGATAACTTCTCTAATTTTGTCGATTCACTATATGTGGACAAAGCACTGTGCGACGGCTTTGAGGTGTCGAAAAAAATCATTTTAATACATAATGTTGAATGAAATAAGCACAACAAATTTTAAAAATAAATCCGTTTTCTTACAAGATACCGTTTGGATGCAGTAAGCTAAGAAAACAAATGAATATTAACTTTACTATCATTAAAAATAAAATAATTTTATATACGCATTTTGAAAAAAATGGGCGTAGGAATTTATTTTTGCTTATTGGTTATCTATGCATTATGATTTTGCACAATAATCTTGTCAGTAGACTTCAACTAAAAGATTTTTGAAATAGGTTAAAAAACTTCATACGCTTATAGAAAAACAAACATTTATAAATACTTATATAAAATTCTTTCTTTCTCACATTATTTTCATGCCGTACCACTGTGCATGTGCTGTATAGTGTATGCAACTTTACTATCGTAAATACAGAAACATATTTACCATTTACATAAAATTTTAGATGGTTTCTATGAAAAATTTATGATGTCTCAGAAAAAAAAATAGAAAAATTCAAAGCACGTGTCAAATATGAGAGTATTTATGTGATGAGGTGCTTAATTTCCTTTTAAACGCCAACACTCACTCATACAGCAAAAAGTGTTTACTATTTATGCACGCTTGTATGTATCTTAAAACTTTTTTAATCCTTACGAAAAGGAAAAATTAATGAAATATGTACATAAATAAGAAGATGATATGCGGATAAAAAGTGTATTGCAGCGCGGTAAAAAGTTTATACAGCCAAAAATAATACCTACTCAATCAATTTCAAAATTTCTAGTAAATTTTGCATGCCAGCATAATTTTGAATTTTTTCTTGACACTTCCACTTAAATTTAAAAATAAGCTGCTAAAAAGGTAAAGAATGAAAAAATTTTATGAAATTTTTCCACAGAGTACATAAAGCAGTAAATTTGTAACCGCAAGATTTGTTTGTCATATTTTTAGAATATTTCACTTGAAAATATTAGTTTGTATAATCTTTTGCATACATGTGTAGGAATGTATGCATATAAAATATATATATATATATATATATATATATGTAAATTATGTATATATATGTACGTATATTAAACATTTAGGTACATATGCATGTTTTCATGGGCATATCTGAGCGTGCACGAAAATGTATATTAAAAAGTTAGGCGTGACTGGCCATGCAATTAAGAAGTTTTTGCCTTAACTTTTTGTAATTAAAAATTTCTGAAATAAATTGTAGCACAAAACCAAGTGAGAGCGCTATAATAGGCTGCGCCAAAACTTATATACCCTTCTTGAGACATTAAATGTATGCATGGCATAAATTCATGCATACATAGATGGTAGGTAGGGTGATCGACTCGGTTGTTCAATCGGTGTTAAGACCCGGTTTTTTCACTATACGGTTGTTGGTTTTTTCAAAATTTTGATTTTTCGAATGTCGAATAGTCCGGTTTTTTTTTACAATTTAAAAACCGGCTAAGTCGAAAATTTTTCGATTTGTATATTTTGCAATAAAATTAGTTTTTACTATATTAAAACTTAGACCAACGTGTTGTGTTCTTGGTCTTTTTTGAGCATAGCAAAACTTAGGAGCTATGCACGTATTACGTAACGCTCCCCGGGGGATGAATTGAGGATTTGTTACGGTTTGGAAAATTTATACTAAAAATTTCGTAAAAAGCTTTACTAAACAGAGATGGTAGCGTTACGTAATATGTAAATAGCCGAAACCGGGTTTTTCATAATTTCAAATATTCGAATTATTCGAAAACCAACTTCGGAAAAAGTCGAATAATCGTTCACCCTAATAGAAAGACTACAGATAATCAATGCTCCATTTTATGAAAACACTTTCGTGTACACATAACCATTATGAATACAATTGCAAAAACCTTTTACAATACGCTCGCCTGGTTATCATGACTGTGTGTACTCAGCAATCAAGTTTTAGGAACAAAGACTTTTTAACGCGAATGTAGAGACAATAAAGAGAATGTAGACAATTGGCAACAATGTGCATATACATGTATTTTTATACGTTGACAATATTTTTTAATTTATTTCATATATTCTTACGAGTAATTTTTTCCATATACATATTTGGAATTTATTGTAAGAATATTGGACCTAATTACGAGTGTCGTATTACGAGTTCGACTACGACCAATTTGTACTAGCCTGAAGAACATTGCAACGTTTTTTCTATAATCTATTTGAAAGTCGTCGTAGTCGTAGTCGAAATACAACACTCGTTATAAGGCCCATTATATTGACTTAGGTCATACATATGTATGTTACTTGTTAAGTTCTAAAGAAATATTTCTTTACTGCTATATTTTTCTAGATGAAAATTTTTCTTTGAAATTTTTTATATAATAAATATCATGGTTATTGGTCCACCAATCAGTTGAAATAAGCACCACTAAAATGCAAGAATACAGACTGGATAAAGTTTTTTTTGTTGATAAATATTCCTTGAAGCGTCGAATAATAATTACCATTATTAGTAATTACCAGGGAAACCAGAAATATGCTCTACTAAAAAAAGTATTTTATGCGCATCCAATATGCACTAAAACCTCAAAAATATGCTCTTAAAAATAAAATAAGTTTGTTTAAGCATAAATGGAAATATATTTTGAATTCAAAAATTCAACAACGTTTGCATAAAAAAGAAGATAAAAATAAAATAAACAAAAAAAGGGAACAAAAAAAATTAACAAAAAATAATTTGGGTTTGAAGTGCACATTTTTCGACTAAAGCAAATAATACAAATAAATTTTTTTGGACACTCTCGTAAAAATTTAACTTCAATTTCATACTACAATTAAAAGTTTGGAACTGTATTTTGGATATATAAGACAAGATCCTTATTTAAAATTTTTATTGCAATAACCAGCAAAATATTTGACTTAGATTTTCAAATAAAAATCGTTGCCTCTCACATCTAAATAAACTTTTATACATGTACAATGTGCCTTCAACGTCTACTCGGGGTACAGTCCGTCACAAGTAGCAAAATTTTTGTTAAAACTAACGTCAGAAATAACTGCGTAATATAAAAAAAATTTATATTCTACATGGAACATTTGATTAGATTATTGGATTAGATGGCGAGAAATATAAATAAAAATAAAAATTTTGACTAACAGATTAAACTGATTGTAAGCATACCAGTATTAAAATAAAGAGATTCTATATAGTATCAAAATATGCCCTAAAAGCGCAAATTATACTCCGAAAATTCGAGAATATGCTAAAAATATACGGGTAAGACTGATATATGCAAAAACATGCTTTAAAGGGTAAAATATGCACTAACAAATCGATGCCAAAGTTCATAAAAAGTTCTGAAACGGATAAATATCTTGTCCCCGCATACATACGTCATACAAGAAAAAACATGCAATTGCATATTTGCGGTTTCCCTGGAATTACCATTTCTAAAAATGCAAAACTTTGTCGAACTGCCAGTACACGCAAAGAAAATATGTGGTTGAGGTAACCATAATCAAACAGCAACATACTATGATTGAATTATATGGTTGCAGTCAAATCATATTATTGTCAATGGAAAAGCAAAGTTAAAATAATATTATTTTCTGAGTTAATAATAGTATCTACAAAAATAATTAACTTTGTTATACCTAATATTATTATAGTAAATAAGACAACACTATTGTTAGATGTGACTAAAATATAATTGAGACTTACCATATCATGTTCTAATATTATAATAATATTGTTAAATATGATCATAGTATTATTTTATATAATAATAATATTTTGTTTTTTAATCATATATTTATTGGTAAATCTTTTTTTTAAAACAGCTGTGCGGCAAATCCGAAATAAAAATAAATTAATATTGTTGAAATAAAATGTATGTATATATACAAATGTATACTTACATATATGTGTATACACGAAAAACAGACACATCTGTATAAAGAGATATACGTACATACATATGTATATATATTATTTTTATTTATCTACCCTTTTGTTTAACTTTTTTTTATTTATTTAGCTAACACCACGTGTGCACTACCGATAGCTTACAAACGAAACACTGAACTGACAAAAGATGTTTCTGAAAAAGATTTTTTTAAAAACTTAACATAGTATGGTTTTGGATAACATTATATTGTTATTTCCATCATATTATTTTTGCACAATAATACAAATTATGTTCTAGTCATAAATTATTAACAAAACTATATTGTTAAACTCTAACCATATCGCACTTTCTATGAATATAATAATGTAATTATTAAATTCAAACATTACTCTGTTTATCGTAACGAAATAAATGTTTAAAATAACAATAACTAGTTTTCAACGACCACACATTTGTTTCGGAGAACATAATATTATTTTCTCAACCATTTTAAAACAATATCTTTTCTTTGCGCGTAGTTAAAAAATCCAGGCCATCAATCACTATTAATAAGTGAACTAGATGCCATATTCAATTATTTGGTTTTCAGAATGGCAAAGTGACGTACGCAATCCTTTGTGGGTATATATTATAAGTGAATTGAAGAATTTATGAATATTACGCTCATGTTGAAGATGAAATAATTATCTCATACATGTGTATGTGCTTAGAAAAATATTTCTGATATATTACATTAAAATTGAACTACAGTTTCTGCTTGGAACCAAAATATTCATTATATATCAATCGAATAGAATTTAAAGGAGTTTCACTCAATATCGAGTGATGTAATTTTTATGCCGGATTTTTGAAAACTACGCCAACTAATTTTTTCTTTGATTTACTTTTTCGATTGCTGCAAAGGTTAGGACGTTTATTGGAAGAAGCCACCCTGAGCTCAAAGAAAGACATTAATTTGCTTTCAAAAAAATGGGCAGGAATACGCCCTTTAAAAGTAAATATTATATCTACATCATGTGCTACTTTTAAACAGATTCTTACGAGAACGTGGCCTCTTCGAATGAAATCATTTTGTATTTAAATATAGGGTCCGCCATCTAACGTTTTTTTTTCAACTAGTGCTTATTTCGTGAATGGTAACACTTAGCTGATGTCTGATTTGACAGATAATTAGTTTTATCCTTCCGCTGAACGAATATGGTTGTGTATACGCTTGAACAACGCTGGGAAATATTGCTCACAGAAGATGCCGATTTTGCCAAAAAAATCATCTTTTCAGATGAAGCTCATTTTGATCTTGGCGGGTATGTAAACAAGCAAAATTGTCGCATTTGGGGCACAAAAAACTCGCACGCATTCATTGAAAAGCCGACGCACCCAAAACGAGTCACTGTTTGGTGCGGATTTTGGTCCAGAGGCATAATTGGGCCATTTTCCGAAAATGAGCAAGGAGTGGCCGTTACAGTCAATGGCGATCGTTATCGGGCCATGTTGAACGAATTTTTGTTTACAAAAATTTAAGAGGAGGATATTGGCAAAATTTGGTTTCCCAAAAAAATTTATCTGGCGGACCCTTTATACAATGCTTCGTAAAAGTAATGAGTAACCATGTTTTATATAGCAGCAATAAAAGCTATTGATTAAACTAGATTTTATATAAAAATTGGGTGGATACAATTAACGGTTGAGTAAGGATATTTCTAAAATATAAAATATGTTTAATAAAAAAAAAATGTTATTCAAATAAAACTATTATCTTTATGCTATTGGCGAGGTCTACTGGTCTAATGGTTTATTTAAACATACATAATTATAAAAAGCAAACTTCTTTTAATTTTTTTATGAATATAACAATCTTCCTACATACTGCGTTGTGGGATTATATCAAAGGAAAATATATTAAATTTTTTCAATATTCTTAAGAAGTTTTCTTTTCTAAATTTCTATTTATTATTTGAGCTTTTCATGTTATATATTTTTATGCTTAGATAATTATTTCCATAAGCCTGCAAAACAAATATCTTTTGATGTTTTCCTTATCTCTAATTTAAAATCTTTATGTAAGTCACTTATTTGTCATAAATATTTATCATTATTTTTAACTTTTTTAAGATTCCACTTAAATTTTATATCTGTGTTTTTTTTTCTAGTAAAACGATTGTCGTCACAGAGAAATATTTTTATTTATGTCTTTGTTTAAGAACCAAATACTTTTAACAAAATACCTAAAAACATGTCTAACAGCCAAAATGCCATATGGTAAACATAATAAGAAAACTGTATACAATATTAAATTTATTTGTCTTCTTTGCTTAAAGTTATTGAAAGCTTAGGTAGAAAACTTTAAGGATTCGACTTTGGCAGATGTTAGTGATGCTGTAGTAGGCACTTTGATTCTTTTGAGCTTAGGAGTTAATTAGACGTGATCAGCCAAGTAGTTTAAAATTTATGGCATAAAAACCCTTGTTTAGAAAACTTTATTTCCGAAACTACGCGAAATGTACCGAATCGAATAGGCTGATTATATCACGACATCAATGTATTAAAAACGGCGTAAGATCGGTTACGATACGTTAAGTCATTCTTAGGTAAAGGGATGTTTTCATAAACACACACACACATGCATACAACATCGGAATATATTTCGATGGCCTCAAATCATTGAGATCTGGTGAAAGCTCGATTTTCAAATATCAGGGCAAATTAGTGACTTTTTATTAAAATTTTTTATTTAAATTTAAATTTATTTGCTGGTAGTTAAGCATGGGTACATGCATTTCATTGGTGCTTTGCTTAACCACCAGTAAATAAATTTCAATTAAAATAGACTTATGACAATATGTTAAATAATAAATTTCTTATATATTAAAAATACTTATTTTTCTATCGACCGAAGATTTTACAAAGCTTGTTGAATACTTCCCTATAAGATTTAAGTAAAACATCATCATATGTAAGAACTTGTTCCTTATTTTCTTTAAGGTTGTAAGACGAAATGTATTGACAGCATTTGAAATAAACTGAAAGTTATACTCTTAACCTTCACAAATTAAATGCAAGTACTTCAAATCTACACATAATTGTTAAAAAAAAACCAGCTCAAAGTCTAAAAGCTTTTGCAGTGCATTGAAGCAAATATATGTGTGCTGTTAACAACTTACTGTTCGTTATTGTTCTTCATTTCCCTTCTGGAGCAACTATGAACATTAACTGGAGATTGAATGTATGTAAGTGACGGCTGCCTGCCTAACTTCTGAAAAACGTTTGTTTTCCTTTTATTTGGTTTATTGAGGCTATACACATGTTTGACGTCTGGCTTTTTATGCCGTATAGTTTCAACAGAAAAAGAGCTTATTGCAGATTTTAATGAAAAACAGTTGGAAACTGGGGAAATAATTACTAAAATCTAAGCAATAGTGACCTTTAAGGATGAGGGTCATATTTGTTGCTACTTTTGTTTCTCAAAATAATATTGTTAATATTATCGTTAGCTTAATACGCAAAAAGTGATAAGTACACTATGTAGCAAAGCTGCGCTTTACATATTTCTATAAAAAATATAGCCTGAAACATCCCTTTCAGTTCTGAACATTACTTTGTGTATAAATTTCTTTGAATCATCGGTATCAAAATAATTCTTTAATTTTTAGGCTAAAGTTTACCTACAGAAGCGTTTTCAAATGTCTTTTTTTGTGAAAAGGTCATCGCACAATTGTGTCATCTCGGTCATAACATGTAAAAAATGTTCTGAATTATATTAAAAATATTTTATTCGTTTTATTATCTAATGTGATGTTTTGACCTTAAAAGTATTCAAATCATTGCATAAAGTATATTAAGTAAACCAAATGAAAATATATTATAAAAATAATTAGTTAAAAAACAAACAAACAAACAGTTTAATACAGTTTGAAATCAATGAAAATGTAGAGATAATTTATTAGATAATTTATAGTTTTGAACGATATTTTTCTCGAAGCAGTCTCTGTTTTCTATTAAGCAAAGTTTTACCTTATGTATTTGGCATCGTCATCTGGACTGACAGTCGCAACTATTTTGACATACTCTTGGTGGATCGTTAGATCAAATGAAGATTGTAGCGTCAGTTGCATTATGTTATGTAAATGCTTAACAAATTTCGTCCTTCCAGCTATAAACGACTAAGTGTTCATTTGCAAATTGGCAAATATCATTCCGGTCAATATTTTTGTCTAAATTAACTTTAACTCTTTCTGTTGGCCATGATTTTGGCTATTGCTAGATAACCCATATGGTGTAACTAGTGGAATTACTTACTGTAAAAAATCTACCGAAATATACATGTCAATCCCTTGATACACAATTTTTAAATGTTGCAGCTCCCTGAAAAACTTCAAAGTCATCTGCGATACCATCAAAAGTTGCGCATACCAGATTTGCAATCCAACTGTTCATGGCTTTGAGCTAATAACTTGTCGTGCAGTACACCTCCCATTAGAGGGAATGAATCATTTGTTCATCAATTGAATAATTTGTGATCTCAGTTGGCAATTCGTTTTACGATTTTCTAACTATTTTGATGACTAATTGAACTCTCCATACAACGTTTGTTTGTTGAGTATGGTTCAGAATAGTCTGAAAAGTGTATGATTGGTCGAAGTTCCAGGAACTTATTACTGAACATGGAGTTAAATAAGTTGGGAACTCTATATTTGTAGGACCAATACATCTTTATCGTTGGGTGAACAAGCCACCCCACTATGCTCGCGCATCCGTAGAACCGTTTAATGTCCGAAGCTATATAGCTCACTTCTTGATGACCCTACTTATTATACACATTTAAGTATACTTAGTAACGTCTTAATAATGGGTTTTTAGAAAATATTTAGATATTCTAGAAGAGGTTTGTTAATGATTTCTTGTCAAGAACCCGTTGATGTCGGAAGCTCAATACTCGGGAATGAAACACCCTGCTATATCTGAGGAGTTTAATTTTTCAGTAGGTCTATCTGGCTTGATATTGGTAGAGTCACACATGTCAATATTTTCAATGCTTCCATTACTTTCTTCTTATGCATTTTTATCTAAAGGGATCCCAGTTTCGTCAGCAGCATTATCATCGTCGATGAAGTCAACATCAGATAACACAAACGTGAGCATAAAACAAAATGTTATCTTGTGCCTGATCAACAAAATTGTGCTATCTGAATCTCCTTGAACGCTGGCTACTTGTTGTTATACACAATATCATCATTAATGCACTGAATTGTTGCAAAATCTAATTTTGCAGTTACCACCAATAATTTTGAGAGCTTATATCAAAAACATTTTACAAAAACACTCATTTTGTGGACGCATGTCTACACTCCTTGAAAGACACAAACAAAATGAAGCTATCTTTTTTATTTTATGCTGTTTTGGTTTGTTCTGAAAGGGTATCATTTATGGAAAAAAAATTATCACTGAGTAGTTTCTACTTGTTGTAATGCAGTGACAGAAAAATGTGCTAAGTCTACAAAATAATATAACAAAATATGAGATATAGTTGACTGATCAGGCCATCCTAGGAATTATTCTCTAAGCTTAATCCAAAAGTCATCAAGAATTCACAAATTTTATATCACTTCAACTTTTTATACCAAAAGAGAGTTTTTTTTAAAGCTCATCAGAAATACATTTAACTTCCAGCCATAGTTTTTTTTTGCCTTACGAAAGTGCTTCACAGAAGTAATAATATATAATTTTTGTGAGATGCCGTTTTACGTTAGTGCTTTTCAGAAGCCTTTTTCGAAGCTTTTGTTATCAAGTAGGCAATACATTGCTTTCCCCAGTTGTTAGTGCTTCCAAATCATAATTTGTTTGCTGGCATTCTAAATTTATGAGAACTTTACATACATACACACAAACACATTTACTTACACTCATACACAATATGAATATTATCGTAAAACAGAATGTAATAACCTCCAAACTTCGAGATCGAATGAAAGCAATATTTTTGAAAGTACTGGAATTAATAATGCAATATGATGTCGGAAAATGTCCACCTCTAGACGTCGGCAGGCGTCCACTCTTTTCACAAAATTTTGAACAACATTTTGCAACAAGGCTTCGCTTATCTCGTCAATGCAACGCCAAATTTCATCTTTCAGAGCGTCAGTTGTTTGTGGTTTGTTCACGTAAGGCTGGTCTTCCAAATGTCCCCAGAGAAAATAATCCAGGCGGCGCATTGACATGGCCAAATCAAGAAATTACGCGACCGGGAAGTTTCTCAAGCAATAACTGAATTGTTAGCCAATTGTGGCCACAAAAAATTGGTTATCATTATTTTGTAGCGCAGGGAATTCACAGCGACGGCGTTTCCTTGCTATTTTTTCAAAAAAAATATGGGCCGATGATGCCGCCTGGCCACAAACTGCACCATACGGCTACTTTCTTTGGATGTAATGGTTTTTCAAGGATTGTTTGTGGATTTTTTTAAATTGAAAATGGGCCTCATCACTAAAGTTTATTTTGTTGGAAAATTAGTTGTTTTCGTTCAGTTTTTTTGAAAGTAAATTTTCACAATTAAAATTTTATCTTCAAGAACGCTACACTTCCATGGTTAACATTTTCCAAGTTTTTACTAAATAAATATCAGAGGATGACAGATCAATTCTTGACATTTCATTATTTGACAGCCAATTTACGTCCTAACCTCAAATTTGCCCTTTATACTCGTATGTATGTATTTGCATATACACATACAGAATAAACTCTCCATACACCAATATTTTTGGGGGTTTAGGAGAACTTGGGAAGAAATTAAAAATATAATAATCCCAATACTTAGGGCGGTAATAAATATGCTAATACAAAATAAAAATAATTCTCAATTATAATAACAGCATTAGGAACAAAAATATTAAAATTGCATTGGAAAGTCTACACACAAAAAATACGTGCAAAATGTTTGGGGTCGTCAAATTATTTGAAAATTCTGTGATTTGCTATACAAAGTCATTAAAAAATTGCATCCGAATATGGATGTATGGATATGAAGTACAATTAATTCAAAAGCATCATTTGTGGCAAATGTATTAGATTTTTCCAGCTCCACGACTACACTACCACTTTTGTAGCCAACTTGGGCTAGTTTCTATTTTTTTTTTGGCGACAATATGCATATACAGTGGTGACAATATTGCAAAAAATGTGAAACGAATGACAGTTTAAAATTATTGGTTACTATTTTACAGAAAGAAAATCTTAGAGCTCATAAAAAGATATAAATGGATTTGTTTTTATAATTTTACGTGATAGAAGTACATTTTAACTGCCTGGCTCACGATTTCGACAAGAAATTTTCGTTCGCTTATTTATATTGAAAACAAAAACAAATTTTCTTATTTTGTTTTTGTTTTCAATATAAATAAGCGAACGAAAATTTCTTGTCGACATCGTGAGCCAGGCAGTAAATAAATAATTATATTTTGATAAATGCGAACGAAGTATTTGAAAGTGGCAACACTGAGATACATACATGAAGAAGTGTCAGTTAAAGTTCACGTTAACTCTTAATCATACATTGTAAAAAGGGACTTTATAGGCTTAAATTAAAATTCAGTTTTACTTTTATAGTCTACATAAAATTTCTACAATTTGATACTAAACGAAATAAAGAAGCTTGTCAATAAAACCAAGACATCCTTGAGGCCCCTAAGAAACAGCATTGGCAAAATTGTGATGTCAAAAAAGACTAAATGACGATTTGGAGCGAACTCTATTCAAAAATGCTCTTAACATCACCGCAGACCGTGGTAATATATGCAATTGCCAAGAACACATCGTAAGAACGAATATCCCGACGCACAGTCCATCACTAGCTGAAATAGTTGACGCAATCAAAACGCTCATGAATAATAAAGTTCCAGATTCGGACAACATATCACCAGAAGTGCTAAAGGCTGATCCCCAAGTAAGCTCACAATTACTCCTGCCTCTTATAGAGAAATTTTGGCAAACTGAATGCCTGGATCAAGAACTCAACGAAGGCATCTTCGTTAAAACTCCGCAGAAAAGTAACTTGTCCGAGTGTGGAAATTGGAGAGAAATCACTCGCCTTAGCATGGTGAATAAAATAATAGCACATATAATAACTCATCGTCTATCGAGCGCATTGGAGCCCGAGCTTAGGCCGCAACAAGCTTTTTTTTCGCCAACATAGATCGTGTGTTGTAGTCGTCTGTTTCACATAGTGGAACAGTCCGCAGATTGGAGATATCCCCTTTATCTACTGTTCATAGATTTTGAGAAAGCTTTCGACACTCTGAGCCATAAATCTATCTGGAATGCCCTGGCAGGTAAAGGCACACCACCAAAAATTATCTCTCTCATCCAAGGTCAATATAGAGGAGCCACATGTAAAGTTCTACATGAAAACCAACTATTATGCATCGTTACAGAGTTGTATTTTTAAGTAATCAAACAATGAAGAGTAATGTAAAAAGAGCAAATTCCAAAAACGGATATATTAAATTCCCTAAAATTCCCGTTGAAAATTTCCCGGGATTTGTAAAAAAATAATTCCCGGGATTTTCTGGATTTTTTTTCAGCGTAAAAACTCTAATCCCGACTAACTTGAGGGTTACACGATCAAGTTTTGACTTTCAAATTTCAATACATTCACACTTTTTCACTAATACATTCACACTTTTAGAATTTGATGGGACTTTGACTTCAAATTTTCTTTCCAATTGTATATTAAAATTTATAGGCAAAAACCAACTGACACCAATTTCAATGAGCACACTTTTCGTTTTTGTTTTCAAATATTCTGCCGACATAGTATTTTTATGTTCTTGTGGCGTAGACGACATACTCATCGCATCGAAAAACCTTGAAGACCATAAGCAACACGTAAAGAAATTATTCTACAGACTTCGAGAATATGGTATCACCATCAACGTGTCGAAATCCGTTTTTTGTCTTCAAGAACTCAAGTTTCTTGGTTATTTAGTGACACCTCATGGACTGAAACCACCACTAGAAAGTGTAGAAGCCATAGTAAACTATGAACAGCCAGTCACCGTTAAAGATATGAGACGTTTTTTGGGTATGATCAACTTTTATAGACGTTTCATACCCAATGCAGCACAGCAACAAGCTTTGCTTCACAAATTACATTCTGGTTGTAAGAAAAACGACAAGAAAAACATAAATTGGACTCGTGAGCTAAAAAACGCTTTTCAACAATGCAAACAACAACTTGCAGATGCAACACTACTGTCATATCCATCAATGAATGCCCCTACATCACTTTGGGTGGATGCTTCAGATAATGGAATGGGAGGTGTACTGCAGCAAGAAATTCATGGTAAGTGGACACCAATTGCATTTTACTCTAAAAGCCTAAACACAAGCTAAGTATTGCGCATACGACCGTGAGCTGTTAGCTGCATATTCTGCCCTGAAACACTTTCAATACTTTTTGGAAGGGCGAGAATTTGCAATATACACAGACCACAAGCCATTGACTTTTGCATTTAAGCAAAAACCAGAAAAAGCTTCACCACGTCAGTTGAGACATTTGGATTTCATTGGTCAGCATACTGTAGACGTTTGGTACATTCCCGGAAAATATAATGTAGTGGCTGATGCATTGTCTCGCCTTGATGTTGTTTCAATGCCATCTCCTTTAAACTATGAGTTACTTGCAAAGGAATAACAGACTGATGAAGAATTGCAAACAATATTAAATTCTTCCAAAACTTTATCTTTAAAGCAAATTAAACTACCTAGTACTGACATGAAAATATACTGCGACGTATCTTCAACAAATATTCGGCCATATATAACTTCGAGTTTTCGGAAACCGCTTTTCGAGTATCTTCATGGGCTTTCACATCCAGGAGTAAATAAAACATCAGAACTTGTTAAGAGTCGTTTTGTGTGGCCGTCAATTTCTAAAGATGTACGTGATTGGACTAGATGCTGTATTCCCTGCCAATCATCAAAAGTTCAACGACATGTAAAAAGCCCTTTAGGAAATTTTGAACTGCCTAATCAACGCTTCAAAAACATCAATATTGACATCGTTGGTCCGTTATCCCTATGCAAAAATTATAGGTATATTCTGACTTGTATAGACAGATTCACTAGGTGGACAGAAGCAATACCTCTCGAAGATATAACAGCAGAATCTGTAGCCTCTGCTTTACTGCATGGTTGGATTTCCCGATATGGTGTTCCCACTCAAATTACTACCGATCAGGGGAGGCAATTTGAAAGCTCATTATTTCGTGAGTTTACTAAAGTTCTTGGAACTAAGACATTCCATTCTACTCCTTATCACCCTCAAGCTAATGGCATGATTGAAAGGTGGCATCGCTCTCTGAAGGCAGCTCTTAAATGCTACGAAAAGAAAAACTGGTTCGATAATTTACCTCTAATCTTAATGAGTTTGCGTTCAACAGTTATTCAGGACATTGGACATTCACCCGCGGAAATGACATTTGGAACAAGTCTGCGACTTCCTGGTGAATTTTTGAAACCTACACAGAATCAATCAAAGATAATGAATGGGTAAATCAATTTTGCGCGGCAATGCAACTAATTAAAGCTACACCGGCAATGCGTCATTGCTCAGAAAAAAGTTTTGTGCCAAAAACGTTAAAAAATTGCACCCATGTATTTGTTAGAAATGATGCTGTTAGAAGCCCTTTAAGACGTCCGTATGATGGACCCTACAAAGTGATAAGCCGTAACGACAAGATTTTCAAATTACTTTTATCTGGAAAAGAAAAAGTTATTTCTATCGACCGTCTTAAACCAGCTTTTATTTTCCAAGAAGGATCAGAAGAAACCTTAAATAGAAAACTTAAAACAGTTTGTAATCAAAATGAAGCAACTAATCTTGGAAGAAAACTTCGATCAGGTCGTCACGTTAGCTTTTCCCTTCCTTAAACTTTCATTGTCACTAGGGTGGGGGTACTGTGGCGTAGTTATTTTATAGCATTTAAAATAAATTAAATCTTTTAAACCTTAAAGAAAACTACTTTGTAAAAAAAATATTTTTTAGTCATAATATCTTTGAAATTCGTGCTCAAAATTTTCTTTAGTTTTAGGAAATTTATTATTACTATTCTAGCTTTTCAATTGTAAATATTTTTTATTATTAAATAATTTTTTGTATAAAATTTAGCATTTGAGTTTTATTGAAGTTTACCAACTCATAAACAGCTAAATTCTTTTATTACACATAATGTTATGTTCCTCCTAAAAACTTTAATTAACTTTAAATAAATATTATTAGGAACAAAAATATGTAAAAAATGTAATGATGTGTTGCGGTTAATAGACCTAAATAAAAGCCATGAAAATGTGTGTTTAAGCTGTTTTCTTATCAACGGCATATTGAAAATAAATTTGCTTGAAAATTACTTGAAAATTGCGTGCAGCCTACGTCACAGCTTTCAATTTAAATTACTTTTGACAACCAGTATGTGTGAAACTGTAGCGTAAAAAAGGAGTGTTATATGTTTGTAGTGTTTGTCTGTGTATATGTTTGCAGTGATTCCCCTTCTCAAAACGCGCTATAACGCGCTGAGTTACAGCATTGTCAACTATTTATAGCCAAAACGCGCTTTTTATGCGCGCTAAATTAAATTTTAATAAAAGTCAATGTATGTATAAGTAAATATACTTTTTTTTAGCAACTCTTTCTTCGAAATTATATCCTAAATAACTAAAATAATTTAATATAAAATCAGAATCACCCTATAATCGAAATCCTTAGTTTTTATTTTAATTTTCTTTAACAAACTTTGTACTAGTAACAACATACTCGTACAAATTGTCGAATAGTTTTGCGATTTAAATGATTTTTTTACTTCAGCTATAATAGATACTTGATAAGTTATACGCATTTTTTTGGTCACATTACGACTACATATTTGTAGATGTGAAATTGAAAGATATTTGTCATTTACAGTATAAAATGCGTTTTTAATTCTAATCACAGGCAAGGAAATTTTATTTGCAGCAGCTGAATCATTAACGAAATTAAAAAAAAAAGTTATCAGAGTTTTGGATACTAGAAAATTGGTAAATTTATATAAAAAAAAAAGAAAGAAACATTAACTGAAATAATGTCATTGAGTTAATCCAAAATGCGCTAAGTTAGCGTTTTTTTATTAAACGCGCTAAGACGAAAAAAGCGCGTTTAGCATAGTTAAAACGCGCTAAGTCTAGCGCGAAACGCGCTAAATTGGCATCGCTGTCTGTTTGTATGTACGAGTCCACGTACAGACCAAACGTCTAGGCCGATTTTGATTTAGTTTTTCTGTTTGAAGGGTGACTTGATCGAGAGTGTCCTTAGCTTTTTATTTTTGTTTGCAGAAAATCGGTCCAGCGGCTTAGAAGATATCGCATATTTTTTTAGATATATTCTGTTGAATCTGCGTGTCTTTGACGCCGTACCTTCCTTCGGCTTGACGGATTTTAATTTGGTTTTTTTTTTGTTTGAAAGCTGACGTGATCGTATATCTTCTAGTCTATACATGAAGAAAATCGGTCTAGTTGATTGGAAGTTATCATACATTTTCTATATATTAATTTACTCTTTTCTTTTTTGCAATTCTGATACTTCAATAATAGCGTCAACTGCTTCGGAGGTTTTTAAAACTTTTAATTTTTGTTATTAATATTTTTGTTATTAAAATGATTTGTTTTTCTTGTGCAATGAATTATTTTGTGGTTGTTAAAAAAAAAGATTAAACTAATACACATGAGTGTCGTTTTTGCAAACTTTTTAAATTATTCGAATACATTTTCTTATTCTATGTTGTTTCGAATATTCGTACAAAAGTTCAAAATTATTCGTCTGTTCGAACAAGAAAAAAATCATTAAATATTATTCGAACAACTATAAAAGACGAATAATTAACAACACGAATATATACTCGTCGTATTAAGTTCTTCAATAGCTTTAAAAATTCACGCTTTCACTTTTTTCACTTTTTCGACACGCACATTCTGTAACAGCCAATCACTTACACTAGTTCATCAATCCACATACACGTACATACCCAGCTAGCATTTTGTATCATAATCGGATCTTTTCCGAATTAGCTTGACGGGAAAAATAGCCGCATATGAGCTCATTTTTCGATCATAAATGATACTCCCGTTGTGAAAAAATGGTACCCTACAGATGAATCACACTAAAGAATCATTTATGATACGATTTGCTGATTAATTTTTGAGCAATCTTCTGGTTGTATTAAATCATGAAATGACTTTTTGGCGCTTTCTTTCCATTTTGTTCCTCTTTTTTCAAGAAATCATTGTTTGATTATATAGATGAATCATAAGTGAATCCCTTTTCAATCACTTAAGTTATAAATCAGTTTTTAATCATCAAAAGTGATCTCAGGAGAATCAAAAAGAGATTTATGCAAAAAATTATCAGCCAAATAATAGCTGGGTACCCAGCAATGATCGAACAATGATTTCTTGAAAATAGAGGAACAAAATGGAAAAAATCGCCAAAAAGGTCATTTCATGATTTAATACTGCCAGAAAATTGCTCAAAAATTAATCAGCAAATCGTATCATAAATGCTTCTTTAGTATGATGCATCTGTAGGGTACCATTTTCTCACAACGGGAGTATGATTTATGATCGAAAAATGAGCTCATATGCGGTTATTTTTCCCTTCAAGCTGATTCGGAAAAGATTCGATTATGATACAAAATGCTAGCTGGGTAAATACTACATACGTAGGTTTGTATTTATATGTATATGTATGTATTTTCTACACATTTAACAAAAGCAATAATGTGACATAAATAATTAATTACTTTAATTATAATAAATATTTGTTTATTTGTTGCCATTTAATTATTTGTTTTGTTTTAATTGATTCTGTTGTTATTTATATATTTATTTGTTTTTGATTGACATTTTTATTTGTTTGGGGATGTGTTGATTTTTAGGCATCATATTGATTGACATTTTTGATTTATTAGGTGTTTTTTTAGTAGTTCTATTATTCTGTAAGAAATGGCTCTTTCATTACATCTTAATGGAAAATATGTTTTTTTTAGTTGTTTATTTGTTTATGAATTGAAACATTCTTTTAACATATATTTTGGCTATCACATTAAATAAACATTGCTTCACTATTTTTAATTTAAAAATATATTTTGTAACTATTTTTTGACGTCAAGTTAAAACAATACCAAATATAGGACACTTACGTACTTGTTGTGGACAATAGTTGGCTAATGATGACAGTCTCTTGCTATTCTCTAAGGCCAAGCAAAAAGCAAGATGATGTTAAAAGTAGTCAATTGCTGTCTGCAAGGACAATGTAAATGACCTGTTTTTCAGGACAAGTGGAATTTTGTGTTGGGAGTTGTCTTTTGGAGGTTATTTAGTTAAGTTTTTCTTTGCATATTAAAAATTTTTGCTTTACCCAGCATTTTTTGATGTAACTGATGAAACGGTAAGAGACCTCAGTGATTTATATCGTTTAAAAATTTAAGAACGCATTCAGAATCTGAAATTTTTTTGTTTGGGCCTTTTCAACTTATTGTGTTTGTGTAAGTAGTTTTTAGTAATAATTTTAGAGTTTTTTTTATAAGCATACGGAGAATTTTTATGTTGAAGTCTACTGACAAGTTTCTTAAGCAGAAACGGTGCATCGTCAACAAAATAATCTTAATATTAGAACATTACAGACTTATGCATTAAACACATTCACTATACAAGGCTGCACAAAAACACCCCAGCAAAAATTTTTCAAAATTTTGTAATGGGTAGTACTCTTTTAATGGCTTACAAAGTAACGAGTGATACTTATTTATCTAATTATTTCATTTGCATAATAATGACTGTCATGTGATGAATAAAATAAGAACTTATTTATATCACTACGTGAAAGTAGTTATTGTAGTACTTTCCAGTTAATAAGGAAATATATCTGGAGAAATTTTTTACAAAATTTTATTTATTTAAAATAAAATAATTAAAAAAAATATTAGAAAAAATAGCAAATTAATTTTCAATAAGTTTAAGCAAAAATTTTATCTATATTATTTTGCATACTTGTAAGCAAAAAATAACCCATTACATTTTGAGTACTTTTAGGCAATCAGTAATCTATTAACTTTTGCATGTTTGTAGGCAAAAAGTATAGGGTACCGCATACTTTTTGAACTTCTCAAACAAAAATAATGGGTTATTCAGTCAAATTGTAAGTACTTACGACTGAGGAGTACATACACTTTTTTGCATTCTAGTAGGCAAAGTTTTTTGCTGGGACAAGACTTCAAATGCCACTAGCTGCATTTGTCGCCTTGTCGCCTTGTAGCTATTAATTATTTTAGAGACGGCAGCAGCATCAGAAGCACCTGATATTCAAGTAAATAACCATATTTTAGTGGTGGCACTAGAGTTTGGGAAACGAAAATTCCCGGGCGGGAAATCCCGGGAAATGTCTGTCTAATATTCCCGGGACATTTTTGAGATTTTCCCGGGAAAACGGGAAATTTAAAGTGCATGTTATTTCATAAATATATAGAATTTATAATCCAATTTTACTTTAATATAAAAACTTATTATTTTCTTATATATTACAAAAGTTCGTTTGAATGATTGTATGACTAAATTTACACGAACGTTGATACGTTTTTCATTGTCTGTTTAAACACTTACAGGAAATTTTTTAATCTTAAAATTTAGATTGAGTTTTTGTTTTAAATGTAACTGTAAGAAAGAAAGAATTCTTTCGACTCCGGTAAACAAGAAGTAAAATGTCCATGTTTTTTAATATAAAATAAAAATGTGAGCTATTCAAATCTAGTCTGAAATTTCATAAAAATTCCATTAAATTGAGGTCATACCATATCTCCTAAAAAAAGTGGAATAAATGGTATAAGTATCAATGATTGCAATGATATAATCGTTTCCTAAAGTAAATAGTTCGATGCTAAGCGAACTTGAAGTGATTTTTCGCCGAATTAGTGAAAAGCGTAGTGAAAATTTTAAGCTGTAAGAACTCTGAGTTGACGAAACTTAAATTGATTACAAGTAGACGCTATTATGGAAACCCTGCAGAAAATATTTTAGGAGAAATAAAATGAAAGACACTTACGCTTCATTTACACATGCAGGTAACTTGTTACAAGTTGCGTGTACGTATTAACAACCAACACATCGAACGAAATAATAAAAACACTTGCAACTTGCTTGATTGTTTACACAATCAAGTGCAAGTTTATTTTAAAAATGTCGTTGAGGGAAAATGTTTTAAAGAAAATTGTTCCGTATGTTGTTTCTATTTTGTGTGTGTTTGTATGAGTTTTTAATGTATGGGTTGCCAAATTTTTAGCATAGAAACATTGCAGGGAAGCAAATTAAGTGAACAACTTTTTAACAGAATAATTAACAAATGTATACTGCAAATCAATAATAAATCATATTTGATTACATGATTTTACTTTTTATATTATTTTTTCCGTATATAAGTTGAAATAATAATATTTTAAAAATTATTCCATATAAACTATCCATCAAAATTAAAATAAAATCCCTAAGGGGTAACACTGTTTTTACTTTTGACAATTCTCCTACTTGCAAGTGAAAAAATTACTTGTAATGAAAATCCCTTGCCAGTGAGCCTACAACTTGTAGCATTATGATTGTATTAGTAAAAATATGTCGATGTATTGAGTTACTTGCACTTGTACTTGCATGTGTAAACGGTAAGTTAGACATACTGTGGCTCAGGGTATTCAAAATTCGGCGCAGCGCAGTATGGTACTGTAACCTGCTTGTACTTAACGATAAGAAACCGCCTGGAACTTTTTCAAAAAGAATGAGAAACAAGCAAGGCAAGTTCTTATTAAAATGAAGGTAGGTCTTATTAGAAAATTGTCTTAACAGTCGTCAATTGGTTTTTATATGATCTTTTGCTGTGTAATAACTTTATTCCATTTGCTTAAATTCAATCAAAAATTCTTAAAAATTTGTCTTAGAACTGGTTTTTTATTAACTTTTATTTCAAAAGAATGCTTACATTAATAAAACAATCGAAATTTCACCAACTTTCATTTAATAAATGTATTTAATTTAGAAAATTAGCTTTTCCCGGGAGTTCCCGGGAACTTGATTTTTTAATTCCCGTTTCCCGGGAAGTGCAAAAGTCCGGGAAATCCCAAACCCTAGGTGGCACATAAATTATTTCACATTTATAAAAATAAAATTACTTATTTTAAACGTAAGTCACATACAAATTAATTAATTTATTTCTTTAGATAAATTTCGGCATTTTCCTTCTTTAAATAATTTAAAAAAATGTAAGTTATAATGTATTCTACAATTTGTATTATATTAGCAGCACTCTATTAACTCGTTGGCATCCACAAAAGTTTAAATTGGTTCAATTGGGCTACAGGGATAAAATCAACAGAGACAACAACTTACCGCCGTACATAGAGGCCAACGGTGGTTATTTCGTAGATTAATTATAAAAAAATTTCAAGTACCGTGAAAACTGAAATTATTTTCTAAAAGTGCATAAGTTTCTACATCACTAGGCAAAAATAAATATACAATAGGTTCAGGGTGAAACCATCAAGTTCAGCGTGTTCATTCAAATGTTTTGATTGACTTTTCTATCAAAATAATTTAGGGAAGTGCTTTTATAATGTTTATATTGGAAGTGAAAAAAACATATGCAGGAAGCATTTTTGAAAGGGAAACAACGAAACATAATCACTTGCAATTGAACTTTTAAAATGAGCTGAGCCACGTAGAAGCAATAGCAATAAATCATCTACCAAACGAGTACGAGTATGTGCATACATATCGCTCATTTACTCAATGAACGTCATAACCAAGGACAGGGGTTTCATTCAAGTGCATGTTTTTAACCTTAACCCTGATAACAGCAAGAACGAAATATCTTTACGAAACAATGAATTTGCTTAAAAATGGCATCGACTTGTTAGAGCATATTTCTGCATATTTTGCTGAAAATGCATATTTTTGCATAGTTTGGTCATAAATGCACATTTTTGACTCATATTTTGGTACAAACGCATGATTTTGTGTGATATTTTCTCAAATGCAAATTTCAAAAAATATTTTTGACAAAGTAACCGTTTTTTTTTGACAATTTGTTCGCCTTAATTGTTGCAGAATTGTAGAACGATTGTTCAAGCACACGAACCTACCAATTTTAATGGAAGTCATAATCTGGATGATTTCAAGAGAAAATTGGCTGCTATTAAAGCCGAAAATAATGAAACAATCGTTATATCATATTTAATCTTGTGTTAAAATATAAAGTTAAAGGCTTGTCTACGCACCTTTAGAACAAATATATATTTTTATGTCTTTATTTAGTTGTATGTAAATTGAAAACTTTCCCTTCGAATAAAATTTTTTAAAATATGTGCATATTTTATTGTTTTAAGTGCATATTATCATGTTTTGATGTCATATTTTAAGTGCCTAAGAGATCTCTTTTAAATGCATGAAGTCCTTGTCCCTGGTCACAACTCTAAAAAACTAGTTTGCGAGAAAACGAGTTTGGAGTTTTCAATTTACACACAACTTAATGGAAAAATAAATTTTTATTTTGCTTTCAAGAGTTGAATAAACAAGATATTTGTATTTTTATGCAATTTGTTCCTGCTTCGGTTTTTCAAATTAAAAAAATCATGTTTTTAAATTAATAATAATTACTCTGTATGGGAGTACCCGTCTCTCGCCCTCTTATACCATCAAGATTTTGGTGCAACATGCAGTTTGCGATAGATAATAAATATAAAATTTGATAACGGTCACTATTGCAGTTGTGGAAATATGAATTGATTAGCGAAAAAGGGCATTTCTCCCCACTGTGCGCCTTGATGTCGTCAAAATTATCATTCCCATATAAACATGTATTTTCTTTTTTTGAAATATTGAAGTTGGTGGCAAGACACAGCATCTTGAATGTCTTCCATGCTTTAACGTCAGATTTAATTATATACTTCGGTATGTTTTAATATAAAATTAAAGGTTTTTGTATTTTATTCAGGCGTGGCTTACTCCAATTCGGAATTATTTTCCACCACACTACTTCAAATTTGATTAATAACAACAATTTTTTTTTGCAATAGAGTCTTATTGAAGAACATAAAATACCCTTATGCTTGTTTTTACGTTACATACTTGCTCCATTTGGATAATATCAGCATCTAAAATATTTTGAGTTGGTATTATTTATGATTTAGTGTGCGATATGTAAATTTTGTAAATATATCGAAGTATTAAAAATAAATCACCAATTAAAGTGGATTATATCGTATTAATAGGACAAAGGTCGCAGCATATTTTGTTATTATATTCGTGTTATGTTACACTTTATTATAAAATTACCATAATTTTCGACATTTTGACATAATTAATTTATTGGTGAGGCTGTTGTTAAATTTCAGTTTAAATATTTTTTTTTTCAAAAAAGGGTACTTCTGATTGTTCGCTAAAACATTTCATTGTCAATACTCTATGCCTGCAATGTTAATATTAAATTTATTTAAAAAACTAGAACTGTTTTCGTTGTCAACATGAAACAAATAAATTGAACATTTTTATAAGCACTTGTTTATATTAGAAACAGAGAACTTAATTTGCTTATATAAACAAGTTATTTGAAGGATATGCACAAGCATGTACATATGTACATTAGGGATATAACATTTTAAGAATATTTTAAAATACCAAAATTGGCTTAGGAAAGTCCGATAGAGCATAAACAATAAAAAGGGAACGTATATTTCCTGTTTCGCTACGGTAAAAAAAAATCCCCACACCAACCGCAATGGAGTTAATATAATAATAAGTTTACTTAAAACAAAAAATTAATAAAAAACACCGTATAAAATTATGAATATTCAATAATGCATTAGGTTAGGTTAGGTAGAGGTGGCAGTCAGAAAGCCGGACTCACTTAGACCGTTTTGGTCCATTGTGATGCCACGGAGACTCTGCTTATGCGGAGTCCCCACCGTCGAACCATCCAGAGCTCAGTATAAAGCTACTAATACATTGAAGTTCAACACTAGCAACGTCAGAAAGTTCCCTGAATTCAAGAGCGCCCATTGTGGCCATTCTCTTTCCTGCAAGTCCAGGGCAGTGACAAAGAAAATGTTCTATGCTTTCCTCTTCATCGATGTCTTGGCAGCTGCGGCAAAAGTCGTTGTGTTCAACCCTAAGCCGTTGTGCATGCCTACCTATGAGACAGTGTCCGGTTAACACGGATACTAGAACCGAAATTTGTTTCCTATTCTTCGAAATTAGGTAATCCGTACCTTCTCTATTTAGGTGAGTCCATAACTGCCTTGTGATCACGCAATCATTTCTAGTTTCTTCCTCTGTCTTGCGCCTAAGTCTGAGTTTGCAAGAGAGTATGGGTAGACCTACACGTTCCAAATCCGGTGGAACGTGTAAGGTTGTCCCAATTCTAGCAAGTTCGTCAGCCCTAGAGTTCCCCTGGAAGCCTCTATGCCCCGGGATCCAGATGATCCTAATATCAAACTATTCTGCCATCTCATTTAGAGATGATCGGCAGTCGAGGGCTGTTGTTGTTCTTAGAAGCGGAGATTCTAGGGCCATAATAGCTGCTCGACTATCGTGTAAATATTAATCAAAGTCGTTGAAGTGACATTCACTCTCAACCAATTCGCAACTTCTCTTATAGCAAGGATATCTGCCTGAAAGACACTGCAGTGATCCGGAAGTCGCCGTGCAATACGAAGACCTAAGGCCCTCGAAAAGACCCCATAGCCCACATCTTCCTGTGTTTTGGAGCCGTCCGTATAAAAATCAACACTATTTCTTCTACCTGGAGTTCCATTCCTCCACATTTCTGTGGATGGTATCCAGGTTTTATAAAGACGTTCGTGTAGTAGAGGAGGGGAGGTTTGGTCAATCCTCCATCCCCTAACTTCATCATCGAGTATTCTGCAGTGGCCGGTTCCATTTCCGTTCCACAGAGAGGTACATCGAAGACGGATTGCCGAGGACGTTGCCATCTCCTTCCCTACTAGATCTAATGGTAGTAGATGAAGAAGCATCCCCAGTGCATCCGTAGGAGTGGTGCGAATAGCACTAGTTACATACAAGGATGCGAGTCTTTGCACCTTGTGTAAGATGTATAGATACGTCTTTTTCTCCAGGGATGGCCACCACACGATTATGCCATACATGAGAATTGGACGTACTACTGCAGTATAGATCCAGTGAACAATTTTTGGGGTAAGACCCCAATTCTTTCTAATGGATTTTTTGCATAGATACAGTGATATTGTTGCTTTTCTCACTCTCTCTAGACTATTTGCTTTGAGACTCAGTTTTGAATCAAGGATAACACCAAGATACTTTGCAGTGTTGGACACTTTTATCTCCGTATTATTAAGTGTGATAGGTCGGAAATCAGGTATCTTATACTTCTTAGAGAAAAGGACTAGTTCCGTTTTATTAGGATTAACGGCGAGCCCTCGTTTCTCCGCCCATCTTGTTAAATGTAAAAGACCATCCTGTAGGATGTCCCTTAGAGTTGTGAGGAATTTTCCTCTTACAGCTATTGCCACATCATCAGCATAAGCCACGATTCTGCACCCCCGCGATTCTAGAGATAGTAGCACAGGATTTAGAGCTAGATTCCACAGAAGTGGCGAAAGAACTCCTCCCTGTGGTGTACCCCTATTTTCAAAGCGGGTCTGTCTCATCCTGCGGTGAGTTAGTAGATTCTGAACCCACTTACACAATCCCGCACCAACCCCCAAATTTGACAATGCATCAATTATCGCATCTGATATATTATTAAAAGCCCCCTCAATATCCACGAAGGCCACAAAGGCGTAATCACCTACAGAAAGAGATTTCTCTATTGTGCCAACCAGCTCATGTAGAGCCAATTCTGTTGACTTTCCCGCTTGATATGCATGTTGATGCGGGGAAAGTAGTTTATCATTGATGGTTTACGGATATAATGATCAACCATCCTTTCTAATGCTTTCAGAAGAAAGGATGATAGACTTATAGGTCTGAAGTCCTTCGGTGTGGTGTGAGAGCTTTTACCGGCCTTCGGTATAAAGACCACTCTCGCTTCCCTCCACTTGTCAGGAACATAACCCAGTCTTAGACAACTGGTGTAAATTCTCAGTAGCCTTGGGGCTATGAGATTCGATACTTTCCATATCTCGACCGGTATGATACCGTCGGGTCCTGGTGACTTGCAAGGCTTGAATCTCTCAGAGCCCAATTTAATGTCTGCATATTGACTAAGTCAGATATATTTTCCGCAGGTATGGGGTAAGGATCAGATGTCTGAATCTCAGACACTGAGTTATCCGGAAAGTAAGTGTCCAGCAGGGTTCTTAACGACTCTTCACTGGATGTAGTCCACGTCCCATTGGGATTCTTCAAATATCCCAGGGTGCAGGGAGTAGCGGACAAGATTTTTCTCATGCGAGAGGCTTCTGAAATATTATCAATATTTTCACAAAACTTCTTCCATGTTGTATTTTTAGCAATTCTTATCTGCTTTTTATACTCTTTTAATTTACCCTTATAAGCTATCCAGTCCAGTTCATTTCTGGATGATTTAGCCTTATTGAGGAGTTTTCTACATGTACACCTGCACAATTGCAACTCATTATTCCACCAAGGTGGTTTCTTTTTCCCCCTTTGCTTATTCAAAGGGCAAGACGACTCCCTTGCATATCTAAAGATTGTACCAATATTAGCAACCTCACAATCTAAGTCAGAAGTTGCTAGAAGTGACGAGTCTCCAATCGCTCCTAATTGTCTAGAAAAAATAGACCTGTACAGACGCCAGTTTGTCTGCCTAATATTCCGGAAGATTTCTACCTCTGGTGTCCGCTCCCTGATACCAAACTCAATAAACCTATGATCAGAAAAGGAATGTTCCTGAAGCACACGCAAATTCATGATCGTATCAGCTACCGAATCAGAAGAAAAGGTAACATCCAGGACTTCCTGTCTGTTCCTTGTTATAAAAGTAGGTTCTTGACCTCTATTACAAATGTTAAGGTTAGTACTAACTACAAATTCTAAAAGTTCATCACCTCTTTCATTAGTATCCGTACTTCCCCAGATAGTATGATGTGCGTTGGCATCACAGCACAGGATGATATGGTGTCCAGCGTTTACCGCCGCATCCACAAAGTTTCTCACCACTACCGACGGTAGAGGGCCTTGATCGTCGTGAGCGCAGTACACTGACGCCAGCCAGTAGCATGTATCGCCGACTTCCACGCTAACCGCCGTTATGTCTCTGCCGCTGAAGTTAGATAATAAAAATGTATTAAGGTGGTTCCTTGCCAAGATGCAGGTTCTATTGTTACCTTCATTCTTGACGGCTAGCATCTTAAAATTCTTGGTCCTTAGTCCGCAAACCCTTCCACCACTAATCCAGGGTTCTTGGATCAAGACTATGTCAACTTCGCATGTCGTCATGCGAAGCTGAAGAGCAGCTGAGGCTGCTTTAGAGTGGTGGAGATTTATCTGCAGCAGGTTCAACATCCGCTACGAAATCCATCTCCACGACCGTTTTATCTGACTCGTCGTCAGTCTCAAGAAGAAGGTCACTTTCTTCGCCGTAATCAGCGTCGAACAGGCCTGAGGCACCTCCGAGAATTTCAGAGTTGGATGTAATGTAGCCATCCTTTTCCGAAGATTCTCGCAAGCTGGCCTTCTTCTCCTCCTCTACAGATTCTTCCTCCACAGCGTTTCCACACACTGTTTTGGAATTATCCGTTACTGGAGGCTGATCACCTTTGTACACCTTCAGCGTAACCTGTCCAAAGGCATACGATATAATGTTATTGGACTTGGCCAAGTGAGGGAGGGTTTCAGCGTTTAGTATAATAATTATACCACGTCTGTCCCCCTCAGCCTCACCGAACCTCCCCATCTTCCAATTGCCGGTTGGAAGTGAGGGATTACAGTCCTTTAACAACTTTATCGCCGCTTCAGCAGTGTCTGGGAATGCCGGAATCCACGCATGCGCACGTGGTCGGGATGGAATGTCGCTCTTGTTGACAAGATCGATCTTCGCCCCCGGCCACGGCTCTCCGATCCTGCTGATAGCTACCTTGTACAGGTCCGCCGATCTCTGATCTCCAAAGGCCATCAGCTTGACCCTGCCTTGATACCAGCCTGCATCGCGACAGACAGGAGGTATGCCTGGATTCTCCGCAAGGACCTGGTAGTACGTGGTTGCAAGCTTAGCTTCCACAGTACTCCATTTGCCCTTGGGGATGGTTCCATCCATATCTCCCCTGTCGACAACGGCCATTATGAGGTTGTCTTTCGCAACCTCACTAATAATGCATTAAGAAGGCCTCGAAATAATTTTAGATTATGTTAAATAATATTTTTGTTAGTTCAAGTCCGTGCTTTAAGTGTTCGAAAATGTTTTTCTGTGGTTTAGAAGAACCAATTGGTGCGTGAACTTTTTTTGAGACAAATTACAAAAGATTATGATTTTCGTGGTTACTAAAACATGGTTTACCTCATGGCACTATGCCAAAAAACCCCTAATGTACATACTTACATACATACACATTTACATTAACACAAAAACCCGTATATTATGCCAACTACACACTATGGCATTTTGTGACATCGCAATAGTGAGTACTTGTGGCAACGTTTATCATTTCCGATATTTTCCGTTGTGAACGGCGTTGAACATTTTGAAAATGACAACACAAGAAATTCAGCATTAGGATTTAACTAAATAGAAATATAAACATATGTACTTAGCTGTTTTCAAAACATTCATAATAGACACTTGCTGGTTTTGATATCCTAAAAAAATTTTTTCACAAATTTATAGCAAACATTACGAGGGGTTGTTTTTATTTTAAATAACAATAGAGTTGTTGGCACACACATAAATACACTTAGCTTAGTGTTTAAACGAGCTAAGTCCACTTTCTTCATCAACTTAAGTGTTATATAGGCAAAAAAGAAATGGTTGCAATAATTCCACTCAAGATAAAAATAAAAAAACTTTTCTAAAAAAAACTAGAATGCCAATTTATATTTTAACAATATTTTCAAGTTTTGATGTATCTTTGAATCTTTAATATATTAGAAACTTATGGTGAATTGTTATTTCGAATCTTGTTGTAAATATCTAAAGCGTTCTAGGGGTGAATAGTAAAGGATTAAATTTTTACTGCTAGTCATAATATTTTGCATAAAAAAACGAGGACACTCTAGACATAAGATTATATGGCTTCCGAAGCCTTTTCAGTATAATAATACTCTTATGCAAAAGGTTGAAACAACAATATCCTGCTTAAATGGAACTCATCCAGTATGCAATCTATCAAAATAGTTATAAAACTTATTAACTTGTTTTCTTAAGCAGAATCAAAAATTGATTTAGTAGATGTATACAGGGTGTCGGAAAACAAAGTGTATGCTTGTATGTGTATCGATTGAAAAATAATTAGCCTTTTTAACCAAATAATAATAATTACGTATTTAAATATATAATTTTGGAGTTTATTTTTTGAAATAAGTGTCGTAAAAATGTACGCCGTCGCGATGGCGGGACGAATTTAAACAAGTAGTAAAGTTCCTCACGGCTCGGCAGATAGATTCCATTCATGGTGCCTGCCACCTCGTGATATATATATGTATATATATCTTCTTTTCAAAGCGGAAGTTGATTTATTGATAGATATCCCACAAGAAAATGTACATACTTCTGGTGATTAATTCTTCAAAGAAGTCTCTGACTGAAATGATGTGGATTTATTTGTTGCAACAATTTAATTTTGGAGGAATATGCCTTCAATTTTTTTTATTAGATCCAAATAAATAACGATCCATATATGTTAAAAGCACTTTCGCCGTTACTTAACCTAACGAATTAACAATTTTCACGTTTTCTATCGTTTTTGGTTATCTTGATCTTTCCTATTTTAGTTTTTCTTCTTTTCAATGAAAGCTCTGCTTGGCATATCAGTTAAGTGGTGCAAAATTGTAATACTGTAGCATCCTTATCTTTTCGCTTCTAACATATCAAAATTGGTCCTAACTGGATTAATATTGAAAATATGCACAATGGAATAACAATTTTTTTTTTATTTTAGAATCAGTGTGGTTTCATTATGATACATTTAAGGCTCTCAAATGGGACTCAAGTATTTCATATCGAGTTTTGGAACTATAACTAATCTATTTTTATTTTAATTATTTTATATTGCCAGTAAATTATTTTCATCTGTTCGAGAATTATTTTATAGCAACGTAATACGCTGAATTTTATTTTGATTACCTTAAAAACTTTTATATTAATCATCATTAAATAAAACATATCGTCGTTGATTTAACTAACTGAACTATCTAACATTTTAAAAATTTAGCAGGAGAGCAGCTTTTATGGTTGTTTTACACATTCATTCTTATGGCCGCGTCCGAAATCTTTTTACTTATATAGCCACAAAAGTAAAGCTTACAGTCATGAAAATTGTAGACAATGTGTATTATGACTTATAAAAATAAGTAAAGGACTTAACTCATCTAAAAAAAAAATGTCATTTAGGTCGGTTAGTTAAAACAGCGACGATATGTACATATATACATAAGTAATGTTAATTAAAATAAATTTTTGTATATTTAAAATATTCCAACCATCTTCCTGAATGTTTTCATATTCATTGTGCTTAAAATAAAATTATTTCCTTGTATTTTATGAGTTCATAATAAATTTGGAGGTTAATCAACACTTGTTGGAAATAATAATGAAGACTTAGGTCATCGTTTTGCATAAGACTTGTCTAAAAAATTGGCTCTTTGGTATATCATATCAAGTTTTGATTCCTTTTTGTGACTTATTGTATGAAAACGACGCAAAAAATTAGTCCTTTTTATTTAAATTTTCTGATCAAGTCGATCGTCTGGATTGTGGAACCAGGATGTAAATTTTGCTGTAACTTATTAACGTTTTATCACAATATACCCAATTGGCACATTTTTGGCACAACTCTTCTTAACCTATTATCTTTTTTCTTCGTCCCATTTCTATTGTGAGTTATTTCATTAAAACGGTTGTTATTTTATTTAGATTAAAATTATATATTTTGCATCACTGTATTGTTAAATACATATGGGCACTTCTCCGAGAAATTCCACTTTTTTGTCACGTGCGACAGCAAGCACCCTGCAGGAAATAGAACTGACACAAGACTAGTCACGTGACCGGTCCCCAAGTGATAGGGACCAGTCCGAGTTCTAACACTTTCTATGAAGCGGACCAGTCAATTTTACATGGGGATGGCCTAGGATGGGGTTAATTGATACTTTGTATGCACCTTGTGACTTGTCACTGAACTATCCCATAGGGACCTATTCGATGTATAATAATATAAATTATTTATAAATAAAATTTCAACATTTAACTGTAACAATTAACGCTTATATATTTTTTTATTGTTACAAATGCAATGACATTTTTTTTAAATTTTATTTTTAATCTGAAAACGTTTTGAGATTCGAACCGACAACCTCGTGCATGACAGACTGGCACACTACTTACTCGACCACAGGGCCACTCATATTTCAAAAGTATAAATACCATTTAAGCTTAGGGTAATATCTAAGTATAGTTACAGAACTTATCCCAGAGTCACATTGAAGGGAGCAATTAACATTATATTTACACTATTTGATAGGTCCTGTATTCGACCACATCGAACATGTTCAGTGCAGTTTATTACAATACTAGACCGAGTCCGAATTAAATTGGCTCAAGATCAAGACGATACACCACGAAAATGGTCAATATGCCACCATTTAAAGGATATGACTTTTTTCACCATACACTACTACGTACTTTTGATAACACCCACATTATCTCCAGTTATAGGACGAGTACATTTGGATCAATTGTCACCAAATTTTCTGCAGGGCAATTACTTTTGCATTTTTGAACTACGTGACTGTATTTTTCTTAAAATTTTTCCTAACGTAGAGCTGCTGACGGCCTACACAAATATATATATATATATATAGAAGTACAAAAAAAGTTTTGTTTTCCTTGAAAAAACAAGCATATTTGCTTGGTGTCGCACGCTACAAAAAGTTGACATTCCTCTGGAAATGCCCATATACTTATTTTCTATGTCCTTAATGTAAACATCGTGTATTTGAATTGCTTGTGTATGCACATAAAATAACGACTACATAACAACAATAAATAAAATCTGAAAATAAAAACAAAAACTGAACTTTACATAGAAATATCCGCCCATGTTGTCTGTTTTTCGAATACAATTACAAAAAAAAAAGAACAATTTACTATTTGTTTCAAACAACGGTTTATGTGGTTTTCACAAAATTTTCCCTTAAAAGAGTGAATTCATTGATCAACAATAAATATGTACTCGTATATCAAATGCAGAATATAACTAATTATAAACCACCAAAGCTAATGGTGATGATATGTGTATATGAATGTTTTTTTTCAGTGACTCTTTTGCAATAACTTTTATTGCAGATATTTTTAGACTTTTTAAGTATAATTTTCTTTAAATCGTATAACTTATACCCATTTTACGTTATGAAATATTTTATTTATTTTAATGAAACTCTTTTTAGATTTTATACTAGGATCACTAGCGAGTAGAGAATCATATAAAAAAGAGCTAGGAGGTATCAATTAATTTCTGGTAAATTTTTTTTTATCTAATTTGCTTCTCTATGCACCTCTAAGAAAATAAAAGAGTATCATTAATTTTCAGCAAAATTTTCTCTATATAAATTCGGCCTCAAATTAACACCTTATCTGGCAATTTATGTAAGTCGAGATGGAGATAATATTATTCATAGATTAAACTTGCCTAAATTTCAAAGTGACGGGCTCATTTAAATAAAAAAAAACTTTTTACTAATACGAGTGTAAGTTATAATTTCTGTGGCAATATGAAATAATCGCTAAAAGTGACTTAAACAAATTTAGCTTCACTATGCTGTACTATACTTTATGCAAAGAAAAGGTCACACGAAAGTAGAATCAGTCAGCCGTTTCATATTTTAGCAGTAGCGTTAAAGCTTTCTAAAAGACTGGTTTGCCTAAGTCGACTTAAGCGATTATTCTATATTGCCACAGATTTATTTAAAAAAAAAATCAAATAAGCTGAAAGTATATAAATATCTATCAAAAAAAATTCATGTATCATAACTTATATAAATTCGGCTTCAAATTAAGACTTTCTTATTCATCGATTTCTTTTTAAAAGGTATAATAGTATTTATAAAAGATTAAAGTTGCCTTTCCAAATGAGCGGTTCATTTAAATGAAAAAGTTTCTTACAAATACTAGTATAAATTATAGTTTATTTAATAAAATTTCAAAAAAGCTGAAAGTATTTCATCACCCATTGAGAAAATTTCATGTAACAAAGCTTATCACTCTAACAGGCTAATTTTGTAAAAAAAAACTCGTTTTTAAACGTTTGAAACTTTGTATGAAAAATAACAAAAATTCATTTAAAAAAAAATACTTTTTCCATACTAATTTAAAACGAAAAAATCGTTTGTATTTACAAAATTTGGCCAGATGCATAAAATATTGCCCTTCCTACCGGAATTTAATAAGTATTCAAAGCTTTTTGTACTAGAGTTTAAAATACTATTTACTTGATTTAATTCTTTTCACACACTGGCCTTTGAAAAAATGAATGTTAAAACTTTTGTAGGTTACACTTTATAAATCAATTTCGGTTGAGTACGTGTGGGAGATTATGTGTATGTGTATGTGTCTGTGTCTGTATGTGTAATCCTGTGTGCTGGTGTGAGAATGATTGCATGTTCCTCCTCATTTGAAGTCCTTTGTAGTCAGCATTTCTATACGTTGCATGTCAACATGTTGTCAATGTGAATTGAATAATGAAAATTGATTTATAAGTGATATTTATTTTGATTTGATTTATTTATTATATTTATTTGTTTTTCTTCTCAGCCACAGCAATAAAGTTAAATGTGTATGAAACTAATTTGAAAAAAGGAAATTAAAATTCATTGCCACAGATTTCAATTGTCAGTAATTAATTGCTGCACTCGTACCATAATTTGAGAACGATTAATATATTGGAAAAGTAGTTTGAAGTAAAAAAAAAATATGCTAAGGGTCTAATTCATAAAAAATATTTTGATCTTATATAAGGTTTATTATGCATGTTGTTAAAAAATGTTGCCCTATTTTAGAGAAGGATTTTTTTTTATAAACACAGACTAAACACTATATTAGCGTTTAAGAACTTTTTATTATTTATAATGGTTATGAAATTCATGGTATACAATATTTTTATGTCACATTGAGTGACATAAAAATGCGAGCGAGTTATTACTCGAACGTGCGAGTTTTTAAACTTTTGGAATTTTCTCATTCGATTTCGAATAACATATAACGAAATTTCTAATGACAGCATTCGATCACGTGCAGCCGTTCGAGTACAACCGTTCGTGTTTTTACTCCCAAGCAAAAAGGCATTCGAAATAACGTTGAAGATAGAAAAAGCGAAGGAAAAGAAAATGTATGTCCAATATTTTACTCACTTATTTATATATGAATGTATGCACAAATGGACGTATAAAAAAATACAAATATAAAGAATTTCTTGTTGACTTTAAATATCACACTGATTTTGCGAATAATGTTTTGTCCAACAGTTGTCATCAGGAAAAATAAAATAATCTACCAACTCTAGGAGCATCTAAATAAAAAATCTGACCAAGCAATATAAGAATCGAAAATGTGGCTAGTGCTCTATTCTGTAACTTTACACTAATTAATTATTATTAAAATAATAATTAAATAAAAATGAAAATACCATTTACATTCGTTTCGTTTTTTGCACACATACTTACATACAAACATATGTTTTTGCTTAGAATTTATTCAGTGTTGGTAAATAAGTTTATTTGCCTTTTCCCAACACTAAAACAAAAAGTCGATTCGCTTGGTATCGAATGACATCATCGGAAAATTTCTTGCTTGCGAAATTAATTCCTACTCGAATGCAATTTCGTTCATGAGTGCAGGAATTAGGCCCCAGGCTTGCTTTTACAAGGACCTCATTGAAAAATTGAATATATTTTATGAAAATACTTTCATTAGGTTAGGTAAGGTTTAACAGGTTGCTGAGAAAAGAAAAAGTGCATTTTCGTCTCACGTGGGTCCAAAAAACAGGTAAATTTGTAATATCTGGGACTAGCAAAGGTATAGTGAAAACATAGAAGATGAAGTAACGTATAGGGATAATAGAAGCTTAATTAGTTTTTTCGTTTCTATAATACTGCTATTGTGCGATTTGTTAATTTTTATAGTATCTTTGCAGCGCCTCTAGTGCTAAGTAGGTGTACTACTTTTAAGCTATGTAGCCATTATATTAGTTCTTTTAATTTGTGGACGATTATTTGCTACAATATCGACGACGAAAAGTGTGCTGCGTAATACATTAGCATACATACATACTAATGCATATCAGAAATAATATATGGGCCAGGTCAGAGTTTGAATTGACAATTTGCTTCGTAGTTGATGCACTTAATACTTTAGCCAACAGCACCCTAAATAAAATAATACTTTTATTAAAATGTTTATAATATAAATTAAGGGGCTGTTTGTCTAAATGCGAACGAACGTTTCTATCGAATATTAGCATTGGAAACAAAAACAAATTTAAGTTTTTTGTTTTTGTTTTTAATACAAATGTTCGACAGAAACGTTCGTTCGCATTTAGACAAACAGGCAATAAGTCTAAGAAAAAGTAAATAGCAGGTATTTCCATTTCCTCTTTGTTTTGAAAAATAAGTATTTTTGAAGTTGGTTTTTTGAGAAATAAAACAAGTTTTGCCATACAATAAACAAGTTTTAATCTTCTCCTAGAGGTTTTGTAAGAAAATGTGAAATTATTTCAACAACAATTTGAGAATAATCAAAGTGATCCAACTACATATGTATGTATGTATGTGTGTGGATACGTGATGACTTCTTCATCTTCGTAAGCTTTAAGCAAAAAATTAAATTTTTTTAACTATATTTTCATCTAAATTGGGCGTTGATGAACCAAATATATTGATGATTAGTTGACAATGTTATTTTCTTTAATTTGAACAAATATTGATTGATACTGCATTTGGTTTAAAGTACATACATACTTCATTTCTTGTTGATTGTAATATCCTTTTCAAAGAACATGTCTTAAATACATGATCGGTTTTTTTCTATTTAAAAAAAATATTGCATCTAATTACAATACATTCCAATGATTTTCAATACGATCAAATATTTATAATCAGTATGGGTTTTCTCTAACTTTTATATTGTTTGAGTTTATATATACTCTGTTTTATAACAGCAATTATAAAATAATTTTTGAAAAAAATTTTCAAACAGGAAACAGAGGAGAAATATTAAATTAATACGGTTGCACGATTTTACCGGAAACTTGTCAGATGGTGAATGTCAAGAAAAAAATGAGAGAACAAAAGCACCTTCTATATTTATACCATTGCACAGTGGGGACTTTTACAAAATAAATGGTAATAAATCTGGAACTTCTAAACTACTGATTGGATTTATATGAAACTTCGAACATCCGTAGAGGAGGATTCAGGCTTTATAACAAATGTCTTGGCAGCGGTCTGCCTTAAGCTGGACAGGAGTTACAGTGGGCCTAAGTTGACAACATGGGACTCAAAAAAAATTCTGAGGCTTGTAGCTTTTAGAAAAATTATCCGATTTTTATAAAATAAAGCGTTTTGATCTAAGCTCAACATTTATAATAAATAATGTTCTTAGATGTGTTTTCGTATCTCTCATAACTTAGAAGATATTTGACTTTTGACAAAAAAAAAACATACTTAAGTTAGTTAGGTTAGGTTAGCAGGCTGCTGGTATGCAATGGTGAAATTTAGAGTCCAGCTCACTTGGGTCCAATACAATGATCCCTTTGTGCTACCTGTTAACTGAAGAGAAGATAGTGAGAGAGGGTGATAGGGAAATGATAGTGATAGAGAAGACAGGTGGTGAAGGAACAGATAGAGGATAGAGGAAGGCTTCATTCTTTTACAACTCTGCTCTTTGCAAATTTTTTGATAATGCAGTGTTGCAGCGCCATCTGGTGTCAAAAGAGACGTATTAATTTTTGAAGCTGTGTTTAGTAGCCATTTTATTAGTTATTTTACTTCGCCGATCATTCTGCTACACAACGAAGGAGGGCGTTCTGATGTTACATTAGGATTAGTATCTGATGAAGTCGGTATAGTTTTTAGTGACCATTGCCTTATGCCTGCATCACTAGAACTTTTCCTACCTGCCTGGTCGGCATCTTCTGTGGCTCCCTTAAGGGTTCAATTTGATGGCATTCCTGGCAATATCGAACATTGGGTTACGGAGTGTGCGTCCAATCCAGTTCCACGTTCTTCTCTGTAGTTCTGCGCACAATGGTATTTGACGTGTTGCAGCCCACAGACTGTTGTTTGAGATGGTTCGTGGCCAGAAAATTAGTAGAATTCTGCGGAGACATTTATTCACGAAATCTTGCAAAGTATTAATGTCTCGGGAGGCAGCGTTCCAAGCTTCACATCCATATAGCAGAGTTGATTTTACATTAGTGTTGAAAATGTTGATTTTGACACGGCGTGATATTGAGGGTGATTTCCATACTTTATTGAGTTGGCCAAAATATTGTGTGTCCTTTTTATTAGGATTGCAATTTCTTCTCTAGATCCACCAGTTTGTCTTAACAGCTCCGAGGTAACAGAATGTTTTTACTTCTTCTAATGTTTAATTTTTCATTAGAAATGGATTCAAGTTTCAAGATTTTATTTTATTTTGGTATTTTTTATATTGATTTTCATCCCTTCTTTCTCTGATATGTTGGTGAGACGGCTTAATTGTGCGGACACATCAGTATAGCTATGATAGAGAAGGTATATATCTTCTGCACATTCGAGGTCTTCCAGCCTTTTGTTGAGTCCCAATGCGATCACGCAGTTTCCCATCATTGCCTGGTGCATTACACTATCCAGCACTATAGCTTGCAGCATTTGATGCCATAAAAGCAAATTAACACTGAAGATACGTAGTTTAAAATTTAATGAAAAAAAATTTTTCCAAGAGAGATTGGTTGAGTCTTATCTGAGTGGTCATAGATCTACCTGAATAAAAATAAAAAAATAATAAGAATTGATTCCATTTATGAATAATGAAACGTATTTTTTAAGGCCGGTAGTAGATAAAATTTTAAAAACTTACAAAATGAATTACATTCTGTTCTTGACGCATAACATTTTGGACGTTTAAGTTTCAGCCATTTGCGTTGCAAACCGTATGTATGTTACTAAGAATATGAACAATATCGGCCGCCAAGGCCTTAACTGTTGTCGGCTCATCAGCATAAGCCATTGACTTATTGTGGCTCCTGTGAAAGTAATCGAGAGGCGTCGAATAGCACGATATTGATGCGATTATAAAAAAATAAGGCCTAATGATGCCAAAATGTCTGAATAGTTTGATAGCGTCTCAACAAAAACTTTTCCAGATCTTGTTATTGGTAGTATACTATTTTATTGGCTGACAAAGTAATGAGTGGTAGTTATTTATTCCGTCGAAATTAAAGACAAGTCGTACTTTATTTTTCAATAAATTATCTTTAGTTTTAGGTTTTTCTGAATATAATATTTGTTACAAAATTTAAGTATTTTCGAATACCATGTAAAATTATGACTTTTAACAATTCCAAAAAAGGTAAAAATCTTACCCCCATATTCATAAAAAAATAGAATGAATTTGAAATTCATTTTAGGAAAATTTTGTAGGAAAAATTTGAAATAAAATACATTAAAAGTTCATTTGAAATTTTATGAATATGGGGGTTATAATTTTGTTCCAAAATTTTATTTATTTTTATTATAAAAAATAATCCATTAGCTTTTGAAAACTTTTAGATAAACAGTAATCTATAAATTTTTGCATATTTGTAGGTGAAAAATAACCCATTAAGGTGTGAATACTTTTAGGCGTACAGTAATCTATTAACTCTTGGCTGTTTGTAAGCAAACAGTAAAAGCCACCCTATACTTTTTGAACTCTTCAAATAAAATGCATTTTTCGGTAAAAGTTTAAGTACCTACGAGTGAGGAGAACATAAAAACTTTTTACAAATCTCAGATCTCATACCATTAAATTTTTATTCCACAAATTTGTATAAATTAGGAACTGTTCTGAAGCAGAAGAATTTCATTTGGTTAAATTTTTTCGATGAAATAAAACGTGGGGAAAATTATCGAACGAAATTACGAAATATTTGAATAGAGTTTATATGGAAATATTTTTAAATTTCGAATCGTATCGAATGCAGTAATTTGCCACCTGAATGTTGAAAACTACAACATTTAAGAGATATAAATCCATATCGAATGTTTTGTTTGTCAAACGAAATAAATAACTCAATTGCATTTTGACAATGCAAGGCCAATTTTTTCTTAATTATTTTTATTATATATATATTTCAAGTTATAACATCCTTTAAATCTTACTTTTTGTCATTTTCTAACACTTAATTAAATATAAATGTATGTTCAGGTATTTAAAATTTCCTTAAAGTTATAAATATGCAACTAGTGGTTCTGATCGTTTTCATGTTCTGATTATGTTTATGTAATTGATTTTCTTATTTTTTTTTTGTTAATTAAATAAATTCTTAACCTTTTTCTTTAAATCTAATTTATACTTAGTAATTGATGTGTAATGTTAACATTAATTTCATTTTATAAAGTTTTCTTAATATAATTAACTTTTATTTTACTAATTGGTGCATTTTTTTGATTTGTTATCGAAATATATATCGTTACCTTTAATATAGAAAGCCCTTAGCTCATTATGTTTTTGGAACTTAGTTTTTTGTATATTTCGATAGAAGAACATCTGATGTATAGAAATGTATAGATTTCTAAAAAATAATGAATTAGGGCCTTTCTATATTAAGGTAATTATTTAAAAAAATTAGTATTTTGAACGTTTTTGATTACTGATAAATAAATTCAAATGAGCTTTTGATTAAATGGTGAAATATAAAAGAGGTTTTCTATCATATTTTTATAATTACTTAAAGAAAAAGTAGTAGTTAAATTATTTAAAGTTAACTTTTAAAGACATTTTTGTTTTGAAGACATATAATTTTGTTAGTTAACATTTACTTTCATAGATAATTTGGTCGAGAAACGCAACAAAGTAAACTCATGTTCTTGCAAATATAGTTGTGGCGGCCTTTGTTTGCCCATGGTCCATTGTTGTCGAGTGCAGTGTGGCGTTCTGTAATAAATTTTAATTAAATATATTTATTTTATTAGTTTCAGGATATAATATATAAACTAAAAATCTAAAAATGTTTATAGCATACATATGTATGTATATACAAATAAAATAAAAATAGTTTTAATTTTATCTTAAGGAAAAACAATTTTTATGATTTTTTTTTAAATCAACGTTTCCTCTTTTCCTCTTATTAGTTCTGTCTTGTGATAACAAGCAATGAAAATAATAATACCAGGAATATGTATTTCAATATAATAGTTTATTTTGTTTCACTTATATTTACCCAGATATGTTTCATGCTGTGGCATAAATTCTTGCATTTCCGACAGCAGCACTGCAATATCTTGCGAGTCCTTTGTAATGCTGCATAATTCTTCTTGATTAAAGTCCGGTGTGATTTGTTTACAAAGTAGAATTTGACTTATAACATTGCCCAAATTTGAGGGACCGGCCCGATTTTCTACAATTAAAAAAAAATTAAACAATTAATTAGTTAGTGAAAGCCAAAACCAGAGTAGTTAATCATATCAATACTCGTATTTTAATAAAAAAATTAATTAATTTTAAACTGTTTTCCTTAAAAGTGGTGGCAACTTTCAATTCGTTAGAAGTTTGTTAATAAAGGAAAATACTAGAATGTTGAACGAAACGACTTATCTAAGGATGTATGGATAGACATAGATAAACCAGCGGATGGTTGGACGGATGGATGGACGGACGAAAGCAAAGATCGAAAATGGGTGACAGACGGTCGGATGGATGGATAGAAGATGAACGGCCAGACGAGTGTATGGAAGAATGATTACATGGATAAATACATTGGCGGTCAGATGGATAAACTAATCAATTGATAAATGAATGGCAGGACAATTGAGAGCCTTCTAATATGAACTTCCAAATTTGACATCTGATAGCAGGCACATTGTTGAACACACATCTGCCAAATATGCTACCAAATTACCGCATATAGATACAGTGTCCAACAGCACTTTTAACTTTGCCTGTTTAGCAGTCACAAGCGCTCTTGGTCAATGATTAAAAATTTCTATTGGCCTGAATTGGATGATATTGACAACAATGATATTGTTGGATGATATTGTACGTTTAAAGTGCTGGTTCTTGGGTTTTATAACGAATTTATGTTCAGATTCAACATACGAGTACTTGTTTGTTAACTCTAACAAACTGGTACTCTAAATACAACAAGCCTATGTTAATTCTAACGAATCTGCTTATTAGGTGAAAAATAAGGAGTAAGTAAATTCGTTCAATCAATGAATTATTTCTACGTACTTATTTTGCCTTTTTGGTTCAGTATGTCATACAGTTCATACCATGGTATTTAATTATTTATTTTAACATACTATACAAAGTAAATTTGCATAATATGGTGTTGCACAAATATTGGCGGAGTAACTAAGGCCATATGCCCAAGATGTTGTTAACAGTATTTTAAAAAAGTTTTGTGACTGGCTGTACACGACCTATGCCTTCACATAGCAAGTACCAACGTGGTTGATAAAAAATTCCACAAAAAACCGCAAGATTAACTCTCGAAAGCCAAACAACACACACAAGCCTGACCGCACTTAAGATAGATGTTCTCCGACCTAGAGCTGCTTAAAGATTGAACTATTGAGTATATTTTTATTAATTTTTGCCACTAGCCCATGACTATCTATTAATTTTAGTTAACTTAAATTATTATTGTTCGAACTTCATTTCTTTCTATATTTATGATTTGAACAGGCTAAAGTTCGTATCGCTTTGAAAGCCTAATTTGTTACACATGCGTCCCTTTCCACAATGTATGGTTAACAGTTAACGTGAACTTCAACTGCAAGTTCTTCACACAAAACTTGTCGTTAAAGTCTATGTTATCTTTTAACCATACGTTTTAACACTGACAATGTTTTAATAAAAGTTAGTTCTAAAGTTTAAGCCAACTGTTAAAACCCGGTTTTACCATATAAAATGTTTTTATTAAAACCATAACTGTAAGTAATGATTACTAATCGTAATGATTACTAATTTGATTATTTTTTTTTTAAAGTGAAGTAATGATTAAATTACGATTATATTCAGTTTCGTACTTAGTAATTGTGATTACGATTAATAATAATGGAAAAGTAATCTGAATTACTTAAAATTACTAAAAATAATAAAAAAAATCAAAAGTAATCAAAAAGTAATCCGTCTACTTTCAAAGATTACTTTTGATCCTTAACAAATAATCAAAAAGAATCAAAAGTAATCCTTAGAAGTAATCGGATTATTTTTTACTACTTTTGATTATTTTTAGTAATTTTAAGTAATTCAGATTACTTTTCGATTATCAGTAATCGTAATCAATTATTTATCAGCAATTCCTTTAAAGGTAATTATAGAATCATTACGATTCTTTTGAAGATGTAATCAAATTGATTACTAATCGTAATCGAAATTTAACAGCTCTGATTAAAACCAACTGAAAACCATTTCTGAATCGGTTTTAAGTTGGTTTTATGAAATGCAACCTTGTTTTGGCTGTTGGTAAATATAGTGCTACCAACTTAAAATGACTGAAATCAGCTGATAATGTTTATGCCCGTGAATAAGAATATATACCGATTGAAAGATTTTCAATTTAAAAATGGCTGCAGCCGCAACAAAATTCAAAAATTTACGGAAAAAATAATTTTTTTTGGACGGAAAAACGAAAATATTTTCATTGACGTCTGGAAAGTGAAAATAGACGTTATGACTACCATCCATCTGCCTATAAAAAAGGTTTATCTTGAAATGTATTTCGGCATATTTATATATCGACGGCCCCATTCCATAACACGCTAAGTCGACATAGTATGTGATGCTGGGAATAGCATTTTTGAACTTAGCGTTTATTAACTTAGATTCTGTAAGATTTTGATAGTAATCGGACTATTCTATCAAAAGTTATGAGCAAAAATGTACTTAGCATAATTTGTCAAGTTTAAAAAACATCCCTTTTAAAATGTTTTAAGTACACTTAGCATGATTTAGATTGCAATTAAGTACTCAAAAATAAAAAATAGATACATAGATGCTAAGTCTACTAAGAGGACAATCTTAAGTATTCTAAGTCACTTTTAATTATGATCTACAACAAATTGATAAAGTTCAAATAAACTAAAAAAAAAATTCAGTTGCAATTATTATATGATTAAAAAAGTCTCCAGTTTCTCTTCTATAACATTCCCGAGATATCAATAATAAACTTTGAAGGCGTTTATCTCAAAACTAGCTTTTTTGACTTAGCATATTTTAGAATAAAGCCGTCGATATATGTAATAACTTTATTTCTAAGCACTTCTTAAGTTTGTATAAGAAGTTGCATAATTTTAAAATGTTTATTTACAAAATATAACATAATATCCATTTTAGAGCGCATTGTGAAATGTCTGAGTTTTTCATACAACCAAAAACAGTTGTTGTACAGTTTGTCAAATAAGTGTTATAAAAAACAGAAGAAAATATAGCAACAAATACATGCACTTCTGCAGGCGATTTGTTTTATTTTGAATAAAGTTGTTAGACAGTCTATGAGTTAAAACATGAATTTATTATACTGCAGTGTGAACGCAAAATCAGCTGCAAATAGCCATAAACCAGAAATAGTTTTAACGTTAAAACCCGGTTTTAACTTTAAGCCTGGTACGGGCTTCATACAGAATTTCAGGTTCTCATATAAACATTATTAAAACAAATTACAGAAATTGAGGTTGGTAGATTTCATAAAGAAATATCCAATTGTAAAGCCTGGTACGGAGTTCATACGGAATTTAAGGTTCTCATACAAAGTCTATGTAAAAAAAATTACGGAAATTCAGGTTGGAAAACTTCATAAAGAAATTTCGATTTGCCAGTACGGACTTTCAAAAGAAAAATACACAAAATTTTTGAAATTTATTGCCTATCTTAGGGATTTAGAAATATAAGTGGAGACTTTTTTCAGTCAACTGATACAAAAATTAATGTTCAAACAATTGTTTGGTCACGGAATTTTTGACATTTCGAATTTTCATCAAATTGTTATTATTTTCTAGTGTTTTTGTGCGTTGTAAATTCATAAATAAACGAATTTTTGTGTATGCAAATATAATTCTACACAAAAGGCTACACTATTATTTTTGCGTGTAGAAATAAATGGAAATTTACAAACCTGAAATTCCGTAAGAACTCCGTACCGGGCTTAAATACGGATTTTCAAAAGAAAAGTACATAGAATTTGTTAAATTTATTGCATATTTTATGGATGTTATAAAATAAGTGGAGACTGTTATAGTCAGCTGAAGCAAAAATTAATGTTCATACAGTTGCTGGGTCACGGAATTCTTGACATTTATAATTTTCATCAAATTGTTATTAGTTTTTAGTGTTTTTGCGTGTTACAAATTCAAAAATAAACGAATTTGTGTATATTTTATATTTTGCAAATATAATTCTACACAAAATGCTACACAATTATTTTTCCGTGTAGAAATAAATGTAAATTTACAAACGTGAAATTCCGTAAGAACTCCGTACTGGAATTTAGGTCTGAAAAGACTGTTACATATTTAAATTAAAATTTAGAAAGCTCTCAATTAAAAACCCTTTATTTGCGTAAAAACTATTGCAGGCTTCTATGGGCTTCAAATCTACTTATTATAATTAGGTGCGTATGAGTAATTCGGAATTAAATATTTACAATATCTGTGTTAAAACTATTGCATACTTTTTGGATTTCCTTTATGTGTATTGTTACTTTTTGCGTATGAGTAATTTGGAATGAAATTCAACACTTTGATGATATATGAATAGTGTTGTCATTCGAATAATTTTTATTTTTTTTGTTCGAACTAACAAAAATGTTCAATTTAGAATAAAAAATTATAAGAATAAGTTTTGTCGAATATTCGGACAATTTCCTGAATTGCCTTAAATAAAAAATATTTTACTTATTTTATATTTCATAACTTTTTAATTTGTTAACAATAGAATGCTAAGTTATCAAATTACTCCAAACTATAAATACTTGCTTGTATATGTTCGCTAAACGCAAATTTAGTTTTCTTGCTGGGAAAAGAAAATGCCTCTGTAATGAAATATGAAGGTGTCTTTCGTTTACTGATAAAGAGTTAAGGTACCTGCTTTTCTAGAAATCTAGTCAAAAGCCATAAGAATCGAATTAATGCTCGACATTAAATATCATTAAATGTTTTAATATTATTCATGAGCTTTCCTATCCAATACTAACTTTTTAAAATATTCCACAAAAAGCGAAATAAAAAAGAGACTATGCAATACTTTAATTTTACGATTACTTTGTAATATCGCAAATAATCTAAATTAGTTTTTTTTTAACAACACAACCCGCGAAGTGATTAGCTTGTCTGCAGAAAACACCCAGAGTCTCTGGTGGGATTCGAACGCACGAACTCTGGACTGAGAGGCTAGAATCTTTACCACTCAATTACAGGGGCACAGTATTATTTCTGAAGTAACTGATAGTGTTTTATTAACTGATCTAAAAAATTGTATCAGTCAAGTAAGAAATTGTATTTATATAAAAATCGCCAACAATATTGAGGTTTATTTAAATTATTTGGAAAAATCAAAGACGTGATTACGCAAACTGTGTTTGGTTTTCAATGCTTTTTTAACTATATCACCAGAATTAACAATTTAGGAAAGAAAGTTTTCTACTTGTTCTTTTATTAAAAAAAAACGTCTACAAGCTAAAAAGTGGAATTACATGCTTTTTTAAAAGAATATTTTAAAAGAAATCAATGACATATTAAAAAATATTTTTGTATAAGTATAAATATGTATACTTTTTAGCTAATTTTGTTTCGGTTTTTCATAATATTTCAAAGTTTGTTATAAAATAATTTTTTGAGGGTGGTCACTTAAAACTATACCGACTTCATCAGATAATAATCCTAATGTACAGAAAAATTGGCGAAGTAAAATAGTCAATAAAATGGCTACTAAACACAGCTTCAAAATTTAATATACCTCATTTGACACCAGATGGCGCTGCAACACTGCATTATCAAAAATGTTCAAAGAGCAGAGTTGTAAAAGAATGAAGCCTTCCTCTATCCTCTATATGTTCCTTCACCACCTGTCTTCTCTATCACTATAATTTCTCTATCACCCTCTCTCACTATCTTCTCTCCAATTAACAGGTAACACAAAGGACCCAAGTGATCTGGGCTCTAAATTTCACCCTTCCTTACCAGCAGCCTAACCTATAAAATAATTTCAAGCTAATACACATGCGTGTCGTTTGTTGTAGATTTCAGTAGTTTATTAAAATTGACCCCAAGGTATTTTATGCTATTTTTAAATTGTATTTCATTTCCATTAAATACTAACTTAAGATCTTTGCTTTCCGGTAAAACAGTATACTTACACTTTCCGGAAGCATTTCGCAAATAAATAGCAAAGCTCTTTGTGAAGTTTATTTTAATCCCCAAATAAGAATAAAATTCATCAACTAGCCTGAGGTGGGAAGCAACACGTTGAAGTACGTTTGGAGGAGACTCATCATGTGCATATAGAAGGGAGTCATCAGCATATAATAAACTGTGTGAGTTATTGTACTCATGAGGAAAATCATGTATGAAAATGTTGTACAGATGGGGTGCCAACTCAGAGCCTTGTGGCACTCCACAAGAAACGCTAGCTTGGCTAGATAAATTATTACAAGTCTGCACGCAAAATTTTCAGCCATCAAAAAGGCTTTGAAACAGTTTTATAATAGATGGATCAAATCCGATATTTACCATTTTAAATAAAATGCCGTACTGAAATGCCTTGTCAAAAGCTTTTTCAATGTCAAGGGATATCGCCACAGTGCATTGACGTTCCCTTAAATTTTGTATGACATCAGTGTGAAATTTCAAAAGAGCATGAACCGTGGAATTTCCTTTTTTGAAACCAAATTGCCTTTGTGGAATATATACATTATTAATACCTAAATCCATTTTATTCCGTATAATTCTCTCAAACATTTTCTTTTTTCATTGCAGGCTTCTATGGACCTTAATTCTGAGTATTATAATTAGGTGCGTATGAGTAATTTATAATTAAATACAAGATTTGCGTTAAAACTATTGCATATTTCTAGGGGTTTCATTTAGAGTACGAGTATTGTTACTTTTTGCGTATGAGTAATTTGGAATGACAGTCTACACTTTGATTATATGTGATGAAATGAAAGGATATATTAAAGCGACGATTATTGAAATTTCGTCTGTATGCGCCACACTGGCGATGCTTGAAGAAAAATTAATTTTTATTTATTTCTCACACATGTATAACAAGATAGGCTGCTCAAAGCTTTATGTTATACGTAGAACTGTCAAATTATGTACCCAAAAAGTTTTAATATGTAGTTGGGCAATTCAGTTGCGCTTAGCTTATAATAAGTTATTTGTTTAGCATGCAATACGAAAAACCAAACTTTTGGAAATTAATACATATATAACAATTTTATTTTCGCTTTTTACTTTATTGATATTTCAGTTCTTTTGACTAAGTATAAGTTTCTGGAGCAAATAATATACAATTAAAATTTTTGATAATTTTGCAATCGGCTTACATGACTTATTATTTTGGCCTTTCTTAAATAAAAATTGTCTTTAATATTCTAAGTAGATTATTATTCCAAAATAGCGAAAATTGTAAATTGTTTGCTAAGAGTTTTAAATTTGGATACTAACGTTACTGTCATTGTTATAATACTATACTCAGCTCAGTTCTTAATAAAACTATATAGGTGTTTCATGGATGTATTGAATACAATCATTAACTTTTTACTACTGATATACAAGTATGTTGTTTTGTTTTATAAACTCTATTTGTATGTTTTAATAGAAGTGCTGAAATAATTGGATTTTATGGTTTTTATTAGTTAAGGTGAAAGTTTTACCAAGCAGTGCATCAATAAAAAGCAAATTTTTATCTGCTATTTTCTGAAACTGTCAGAACGTTAAGTTAAAATTGTAAGACGCATTGAAATTTCTACGCTTTTACTTTAATCGTATACAGATGTAATAGTTTTTCTTTAAGTTTATTTGTTGTAGGTTAAGCACTACTGTTGACCTAAAGCGTAATAAAAATAGTAAGATATTCAGCCGTGTCACAGATTCCGTTCGAAATGGTTTTGATTCCGTTTTAACCATTCCGTTCGAAATTCATTTTGATGCTACAGATTTCGATCGTTTTCATCAATCCGAGAAAATGGCTAAATGGTTTTTATGTTACAAGTATGGCAATATAATTTTGTAGTAAAGCATAACGTTGCATGCTTTTAGGCGTTTTAATTTTTTTGTATGCATTTTTTAATTCGGTCTTGTATTTTTTTTGTTTTGTGTGCTGCCAATATGACGATTTTGACGAAGTTCACACAAAATGGTATGGCAATACTAAAGAGACCAATTCCGTACATTTTGTTCTGTTCTCACTTGAGAAATTTACATAATAGATAAATAAAAAGTAATTGATTGTAGTCCAGCATTGAATACATAAATGAAAAATAGTATTCTTTATTGAAAATTTGTTTTTTATATTTTTTACTTTAAAATGCAGAATATTTTAATTCCGTCCATGAAATTAAAAGTAATTTCCATCCTAATTTTTTTTTTCGTTTTCCAAAGCACCGAAATACGGATTATATTCCGTTTCCGAATAAATTTTGGTTCTATTATACATGGACCACAATCGAAAATATTATTGAGTTCCATTAAATTGATAGTGACGACTGATTGTTTTTTGTTTAAAGTAAATAATGATAATATCATGTTAAATACAATAATAAAATAAATACATACAGAAATTTGTTAAAAGACTGAAGTCATGATAATGATATATTATTGAATATTAACTGAAAAGCTCCAATGTTACATTACAAAAATATTTATGTTGTTAGATTGGTAATAATTATCGGCGGTATTCGGTGTTTGATGTAAGTAATCTTGCGTAAGTCTAAATACAAAATATCGTAGCTTTGTTTTTTGAATTGTGTGTGTATTTTGTTGCTGGATTTTAAAGAAAAGCTACGATATTTTTCATTTACACTTACGCAATACGATTTGTATCAAATACCGAATACGGTGATTATCTTTTTATCTGTGGTAGGGTTCTTTAAATGTTGACTTTATCGTGTTTGAGATTTAATGTATCCATGAATTATTGCAATTATTTTATACACCTGATGAAAGCTAGTTGACGCCAAAAGTCAAGACCTTATCTTTATTTTTTATTTAAAAAAATTTATTTTGCACTAGAACCCTTTTTTTAAGTTCACTACCAAATTAGCACAGTTTTATTTTTCTATACAATCTAGGAGCAGATTAATTCATTTCGCTGAATATTTTATATATTGTTTAAAAATGGAAATACGTTTTCGTTATATTTCTAAAGTTATGAAATCAACCTATGAAAAAGTTTTAATATTATAGAATAATATTTATACCATTAGATTTTTACCTGAATATTTTGAAAAGTAGTCAATAAAGTTTTTTTTATATTTTTTATATCTTCTTTGCTAATGAAAAACTTTACACTGAACCTGTACCTTTAAAAGGAAGAAAACATTTATAAGTTTCCATTCCAAAAAACCCATTTTATTTAGGGATTTCAATTGTTAAAACTTATTAGCTAATTATCTGGCCAGACTATGTAGAAAGCAAATATCTAACAAAAGTCTGATATTATTTTTTTATTTATTTATTTTGCATTATTATTTACTACAAGTTTTCTCAGATCTTATAGTTTTTTGGCGTTAAGCTAATTTTTAAATTTTCAAAAATTCTTTCTTCTAATTCAAGTACATTTCAGAAAGAGTAATTTTTTCCATTGTGGTAAAATCATATTTCCCATTATAGTTATCTGATATCCTTGAAATAAACTGCATTTTATTTAATCAAAATAGGGAATAAAAGAAAAGTATTTAAATTAAACTTTAAGATTATTTGCTTCAACCTAATGATAAAACAAAAAACATGTTGTAAACTTTCATAATTTCCTCAAACGAATCCTTTAACGGCATCTATAACACTTGTGCACCAGTAACTTAAAATAATATCAAGTTAAAAAGCAAAAACTTATGATTATGAATGCTGGCGAACAGTGACTGAAAATAGTTTTAAAAGGCAGCACAATGTAAAAAAAAAACTAGCAAAAACTGCTTATCACTTTGTTGTTTAATTAATCTTTAGTTTAATTGAAAAATAATGTGAAAAATATTTCACAATAAGATTTTATTATTATGATTATTATTTAAGTGGGCCAGAAGTCACGCCTGCGTGTAAAAATTTGATAACTTTTTTGGTTATTAGTATTTTTGATTGTTTTTTTTAGATATTCATCGAACCGTGCTACACAACCATTCTAAATGTAACGAATCAAATTTGTAGAAGTTTACTTTTCCAATGGGCATTAAATTTTACTGATATATGCGTGACTTTTGGCCCACCCTGTGTTTTTAAGTTTTTTTCTTTTATATGTTGTAAAGAAAAATAATAGTTACCCTGTTTTTTGCTTTTTGTATTAATGAATACAAAAAGCAGAAGCAGTAAAAACGAGCTTCCCAGAAAGTCAATAGGATTCGGAAGTAGTGTAAATTTGGATAATTCCTAATGATTTTTACATAGGTTTGTTATTGCAAGAATTTCTCTTTTTTGCTACATATTCAGTGATTATGATGTCATGTTCATGGTGTTAAGTAAATTTGATTTAACGTTTGTTTTTTCTATTCCTGAATCCCAGCAAAAA